>CM061529.1:37691092-38891092 GCA_030068015.2 Neoceratitis asiatica
ACGCCGAATGGCAAGTTTGAATGGTTGGCTTGTTATGATGTTTTCGATAGATTTCGAAATTTCGAAATTTTCACAATTTTAGTTATTAAAAACATTTTTTTTATATTTAGAGCTTTTTTCCGTCACTCTTTTCGTGTATTTTATAAAAAAAGACACGGACAGAGGAAGTTTTCGATAAATTCATTCACGTCCTTACAATTGCTACCAAAGTCATTTCAGAAGCATCCCATTCTTTTAACGTGAGTTACCATTAAACACTATTCTGTTATTATACCAATTGCGATACTGTTAACGAACCAGTCCAGAAGAAATACATTTCGTGACTGCTTACTGTGTTACTCCTGGTTTCACCACACTATGGAGCCTAGTTTGCTGCTAAAAGTGATTTTAACGCTTGGGAATACACGGTCTTGAGCTCACCAAGTTTAGAGCAATGATGATTGGTCTAATATAACAAATATGAAAATTAAGTTTTTCTTTAAAAAAAAATATCGTTACATTTTTTTTTTTTTTTTGAAACAAAGAATTCGTATCATATATCCTTCCTGACTAACGTAGACACGATTATAGCCGAGTTGTCCGCAGCGCTCAATTCCTTTCTTCTTTTTGCTGTTATTTAATTGAGCGAAATGTCTGCTTTGACGCCCCGAAATTATTCTTTAGGGGAGTATCTTTTTCTAAGCTAATATTAAATTAGAAATCAAGCCATATTACTTCGGTGAAAATTCGACAACCCGAAATACTTCTCTTGAAACAATAATTAATCCGGTTTGTGAGACTAGTTTAGACACCTCTGTTCCTCAATGAATGTGTCATGAAACGATATTTTATATTTTGGAATATTACTGAATTCTTAAAATCGCAACACAAACCAATATCTACTTCTTCTGTTTCTAAACTATTGTATATACAGTGGGTCAAAAAGACAAACATCAAATTTATGTTCGTGTGCAAAATATTTTAAGAAAAAAATTTTTTTTTTCAGTTTTTTCATTAAGCCAGCTTTAAATTCATTTGAAAATAACTGTAGAATTATGTACAGCATTTGTCATTAAAAAAATAAAAATAAAAATGTATAATATAAGGAAAATTCATTTCAAAAAAGAACTCGGACATTTACTAAAACACTTAAAGTAAATAGAATTAACTTATAAATATTATCTGCTAATATTTTGTTGATAAGCCTTTAGCTCTTGTTAAATCTTTTAAACTTCGTGGCATTGATTCTACTAACTTTTTGCATATTGAAGCATCAATCTTGACCCATTCCCCCATAAGCGCAGCTTCTAAGCCAATATTGTTCCTTTTTCAACAAATTCGCCGAATTGGCCCATAAGTGCTCGATAACATTGATATCAGGTGATTGAGGAGGAGTTTCCAATACTTTTGGACAGTTATACATTAACCATAAGCGAAAATCATGCGCCTTGTGCTCTGGGTCATTATCCTGATAAAATTGGAAACTGCTTTTTTTCCCCACATCTTCAGCACTTTGGACCAAATTTGCTTTTACCATATTTAGATATATTTTATGGTCCATATTGCCGTCTATGAAACACAACTTTCCGGGACAGCAGCGGACATACAGCACCAGACAGCAGACCATTACACAACCGCCTCCATGCTTTACAGTTGGATTTAAATACTTCTCTAAGAGCTCTTCTTTTGGTTTCCGCCATACATACGACTGTCCATCTGACCTAAATATGTTAAATTTACTCTCTCTCATCTGAGAATAAAACCTGGCTCCAAAAGTCGAAATCCTTACTTCCATATGTTTATGCAAAATTCCTTCTCTTTTTTTTATGCGCCTTACTAATATACGACTTCTTCCTAGCAACCCTTCAATGCAAATTATTCTTACGCAGCACAATTCATATAGTTTCAGGAATACAGTTGATGTTAAGATGCCTTGATACTTCCGCTGTCAGTTTTGGAGCGCTTTGTGTAGGCGTCTTTTTTAACTTGCTGCACCAGCCACCGCTAATTTGCTTCAGTACACAGTTTTTGGCTTCTTGATTTCGTCTCATTTTCGACTGTTTTTTTTTTTTTTAACGTTTGATGACATTATGAACAGTAGAGCGAGATCTAGTAACGATTTATGTGATTTTGCGAACCGTTTTTCCGTTGTTATGATAGCTTACAATTAGATTTCTAACTTCAATTGAACTTTGTCCACTTGTCTTCCCTTTTTTGTATAATTTTAAATTTCTTTTTTGACCCACTGTACGTATATTGAAGAAATTTTAAGTAAAAAAAAAAAAAAAACATTCCAAAACAAAACAAAGCAAGCGAAAATATCATCGACATGAAGAGAAAAATTCATTACGAAAGGAAATTTTTAATACAAAGATGCGAATAGAGGAAAATTTAGATCAAAGCAGACATAAAAACAAAGCGAAAGTTTAATTCCTCCAAGCGCTGCATGCACAACAGACTTTTCACAAAACACAAAGGACAAAGTAACAAAAACCGTATGCAAATCCTTGTAGCTGCTTACATACACATCTCTATGAAAAAAATTTAAAACGAAACTCAGCAAATGTGCAAAGAATTAAAAAAAACACACACAGACACGCACACAAACAAACTATGTTGCAATAACAACACTAAAACTGGAGCCTAACAACTAGCAAGGAAAATTCTAGACAAAAATATTTGTGAAATTTCAAAATTTAGCACACACACACAAAAAAAAACAACAACAAATAATGTGCGCATAGAAACGCGCAATATAAAGAGAAGATGAGATGTAGTGTAGGTGCCGTGGGTGTGGAAAGAGATTATTTTCAAAACCGAACGCAATTTATTTGGATTGCCAGAAAATGGAAAATTTCACGATAAACACACTAACAACGACAAAAGCATTACAATTTTGGGCCAGAATGTCTCTAGGTCACGTCACTCACTTGCTCACGCCAAAAGTCTAAAGTACAACAATAACACAAACAACAAATAGTTATACTATAATATATGTATGTATGTGCACACATGCGTACACAAATATATGCATAGATACGAGTGCAGTGCATACATATGTACGCATACTATATACAAGTACATGTATATATGTATTTACTAGTATATGAAAAACTCAATTGTTTTCTTTAAAAAGTCAAAAGATGGAAATAGTTCGGTGTGCACGGCGTGTTGCTGGGTGCCTGTCGAGCTGTATGGATGGTTGGATGGATGGATGGATAAAATGTCTAGATGGATGGATGGATGGATGGATGGGTGAATGGAAATGTAGATGAATAGATCGCTGTGTTGATAGTAGGTCGGTCGTCTATGGCCTGATGGACGGACTGTGGCTATGTTTTAGGTCGAACACGAGTTCGCAATCAATGTGCGCAAATCATAATGAACAAAACACAGTGGGCAAAGAAAGATGAAAAGTTTGGGAGAATTTCCATTCTTTTCCTCGCTTCCTCACTACCTCACGCAGTCACTGACTCACTCACTCGTCCATCCAAATTCAAGTCAAGTTTGTTTAGTTGCTTTATTTTATGCACCATCTTTTGATTTACCTTTTTCAATAAACAACAACAAAAAGTATGTTATGCTACATATAAAATACATATAAAATGTAAATTTAGTTGGCAGTAGTTATAGTTGCCGTTATTTTGTTGACGCTGCCCATACGTTTTGACTTAGTGTCAGTCAGCAGCACAGTTTCGTGGACACACACATGTAAAGAAAGAAAGAAAAAAAAAGAAAAAATAATGCATTTTTGAGAGGGTTGAACTTTATCATCATCAGCGTCGTCGACGACGCCATCACCGTCGTCGCCATCATCAGCATTGTTGATATATTTGTTTTCACTTTGTTGAGTGTTTACTTTACTTAAAACCCTACGCAAACGAGTTAGTTCGCGCACGAAGTATGTAGTATGAAAAGTTTTGATACATATAAATATACACACACACATACATACATACATACATACATACATATGCATATTTATACGAATGTATTCACATTCACATATGTATTTACGGTCAACAGACGTGCTGACATTTACGCATATGAAATAAGAGTAAATGTGGCATTATTTTTTGGCCCATACAACAATGATAATGATGATGGAAGTGATGATGATAATGAATATACACACATGTGTACACACACATACATACATACATATTCGTTTGTTTGGTGAAATAATGGGAAAAATAACAAGGATTAAAGTAAGAACAAAGTTTGAGGTAATTGAAGTCGCTTTGTAGCAAATGCGCGGTGGAGAGGGGGTGTTTGTACCTTCATCATAAATAAATGAATTTTGTATGAGAATAACATAAAAGACGTGAGTTTGCGTTGTGAGTTTAGCTGCATACACATACATACAGCCATATGTATTTAACAACATATACACATACACACATACATGCATACGTATGTATGTATGTGCATATATTAGCAAAAGTGTAATTATGGCAAAAGAATTGGTATAAATTTTTGCAAGTACTTTGTGTCAATGATTTTTATTGATTACTTCCAATGGGACTAATTACATTGGGAAAAGAAACAAATGTCGGATACTTATTATTAACATATTCCAAATATATGTATGTATGTTCATGTGATATATGAATCAAATAAGTACGGTGTAATTTTGTAAAGATAATTATGAAAAGTTTTCTTATATATAAACTAGCGGAACCCAGCGTGCTTTTGCTACACCTATAAAAAAAAAAAAATCAAACACAAATTTTGAATTTTCAATTTTTTTTTTTGGAAAAGGAAACGAAAAAATTAATAAAAAAAATTTTTTTCAAATTTTTTTTTATTAATTTATTTTAAATTTATTTTCGTTTTAATTTTTTTCACCATTTCTCTCTCCCTTTCAACACCACATACAACGCAAAGGTCGTGTGTTCTCTTTTTGGAATTTTACATGTGTTTGTTGTTGTTGCATGTATTTTGTTTGGGTAGCGACCAATGTTCACCGAAATGGTCATATCTCTGGAACGGCTGCGTCAATCTCATGAAAACTTCACATTAACCTTCTCCTAATATCCCTCTATAATTTCTTATTTGAACTGGTGGTTCTCAAGTTATACTCGTTCATAAAAATTTGCATTGATTTTTACATATTATCGAGATAATACCGACATTCGAATTATACGTAAAATAAAAAATGAAATGAATTGTGGAAAAATTTTGCAAACTTCTAATGATGAATAAGTGAATGAGATGTGGTGTAGGTACTCAGTAGTTGGAGATGGCGTAAAAAACTATATTAATCAAAAAAAATTTCGAAATGTAGTAATAGCCTTAGTATGTGGAGAATGTTTTGAGTGTGAATTATGCTTAAAACTTATATAAAATAAACTTGTTAGATAATTAAACGATTAATGATTCGAAATAAAATTTCTTTCAATTTAAGAGGCTTCCTAAAAACTATTCGATATTGTTACATATACATATATATATATTATTTAATTTTGATTTCTCCAACCCTATTAAGCAGTTTAATACTTGTTTTATGTTATTTTATTTCATTTTATAGAAGTTTTTTGTTTTTGAATTTAATTTTATTTTAATTAACCTTATTTTTTTAAATTAAATTGACGTTTATTTTGCTTTATTTTATTTCATTTTAACTTTGTCGATTTTATTTTATTTTATTTTTTTTTTATTTCACTTTATTTTATTATTTTATTAATTTATTTTATTTCAATTGATTTTATATTATTTTTTCCTTATCTATCTATATATGTATATAAATGTTATGTTGATTTGTGTACGCTTTAAAAAATTAAAAAAGTTCTGCACCGACTGAGCTGAAATTTTAGCAGGATTTATAATCTGCATAAAGGATTGTTTTTTACTTATTTTTCGCATCAGTTGAATATACGCGGGAGGTTTTTATGAAATTCTTCAGGTCTTTTTATATATTTTTCATACCGGTAATTGAACCAGGGACTGACCTATTCGAAAAAATCGTATTTATAGTTGGATTTGCTTGAAATAAGGGTAGGTGTGTAGCTCTTTGCTTAAATGAGCAGGAAAACTACTTTCCTCTCCGGAAAGTAGACCATTGGCCGACCTATTCGAAATCTGATCTATCTACATAAAATTCTCCTGTCACAGTGTCTGTCCTCGAACTGCTCCAAAACGGCTGAACCGTTTTTATGAAATTCTTCGGACCTTTTTATTTATTTATGGTTCGACTTACGTGAAAGATAATTTCCAGAATGTGGCCCGATTTGATTCAGAAAATAAAATTGATTTACGCTTCGATTTGGTTAAAATTTTAGTTGATATGTCTAAATCGACCATGCATCAGGAAAAAGTTCAGTTTGCTTGAAGCATTTCTTTACGGGAAAAATATCACCGACAGACAGACAAATTGCCTAAGGTCTCGGTATGCAGCTCTATCCATGAAAAAAATGATATATTTCGTGTATGGAAAAATGTAGTAGGCATGGAAATTTGACAGATTGATTTTCTATTGTGAACAGCTCTTTACATAGGAAGAAGATATGCAAACGCAAATCAACAACATGAAAAACATGTGTGTAGCTCGGTAAATATTTGTCGCTGATTATGTATTCCTACCTTTTTCATGGCTAAAAATAAATAAAATGTATAGAAATTGATGGAAAAAAACTAAAAATATTACATAATGTGCTTAATTTAATACGTTTGAAAATTAGTCTTCCTCTTGTTTCTCGCGAAATATATATGAGACTATTTATTTCACACGGAAGCCTGTGTTGCCGTGCTTTCGTATTTGTTTCAAAACTTTAGGAATAGGCAGTAGAAAATGGAGTTTTTTTTCGTTCGATTTTCGTTTTTCGTTCGATTTTCGTTTTTCGTTCGTTTTTTTCGGTTTTTTGCACTTTTTTATATGGAGCTTTTGGTTTTCGTTAGAGCTACATACCGACCTTTAATTAGAACTTTAATGGCCTATTGCAGCACCAATTCGAATAAAAGTTAGGGAAAATACGAAAAGCCACAACAACGTGTGGCCGGGGCGGCTAGTATTATTATATATTGTTTTGAATGTATTTAATTTAATTTAATTTATTTTAATTTATATTAATTTACTTTTTTTCGTTTTATTTTATTAATTATACTTTATTTTAATTTATTTAATTTAATTTAATTTATTTTATTTTATTTCAGTTCGTTTTATTGTATTTTTTTTTTTATTTTTTTTATTTTTTTTTATTTATTTTTTAATTTATTTTTTTTTGTTCTATTTTATATTTTTCATTTTTATACTTTAATTATATATATAATTTTTTGAAATATATTTAATATTATTTATTTATTTGTTTTAAATTTATTTCATTTAATATCTGTTTGTTTTGTTTTACTTTATTTAATTTAATTTAATTTCTTTTAATTTAATTTTTAATTTTTTTCTTTATGCTGTTTTATTTAACTTCATTTATATTTAATGAGTTTTATTTAATTTTAAAATATCTCATAAATTTAATTTAATTTTAGTTTATTTTGTTTCATTTTAATTTATTTTATTTATTATGTGCAAATAGTATTAAGCTTATATGCTTTCTCCTCCCTATATTTGTTAAGATTTTTAATTATTTTACTAAAAAATAATTACTTTTCTAGCATTTTTAATTATATGGTTATACACTTCTTACGATCTTTGAATCAGCTTTTATTGTGCCATTACGAAAGTGTTGGCCCTGTTTTTACTGCAGATTTTCTATTTTTAATTGGTTTCTCTCTTCTTTATTATTGCTATCTTATAGTAAGTATTTTCATCAAAATTTTTTTTCGTTTTTTTTTTTCGTTTTTGCTTTATTCTGTGTCTGTTTCATTATACATACGTAAATATATTTATATAATTTTTGTTAATTATAACCACGCTGCTTCCTCACTTACTTAATATGCCTACTCAGTTGAGTGTTGTTTAATTTTCGCTGATTACCATGTTATTTGAGTAGATAAGTGAAGGCAATGCAAACAATATTGGCATAAAACATTATTATATAAGTACATAAAAAGTATTTCCTTTTGTTATGTTTTTGTTTAAGGTATATATGTAATTTGAAGAAAGCTTCATACAAAAGACTTAAATAAAAATTAAAACTTTAGCGAATAAGTAGTTGGTTTTTTTTTTTTAATATTTTTCCTCTACTCAACGTTTTTATAGCGGGTTCATATATCAAAAATTATTATTTTTACGAAACATTTAAATTCTAAACCTTTCCTCCTTATTTACACAACTAACATAAATAAATACGCACGTGTTATGTACGCGTGCATGCATGCATATATGTATATGCATGCATATATGTGTATGTATGTATGTATGGATGTAAAAGTAAATTTTATTTTACGACTTCACACCTTAATTTACTTATTTTACACCATATATGTATGTACATATGTACATATACACACAATCCACTATCGTCTCTGGGGCCTCTATGCTTTACTCGCACACAATGCCATGCTCAGTTTGGTATCCACCATAACTCTGCGTTGTAAATTTCTTTCTCGCCTACCTGTGTTCCCTCCCTAAGCACCTTGATTGGCACTTTATTTGCTTAGCGTAATGTGTAATAAAATTAAGAAAATTTTCTAATTCGTTTTTTTTCTATTTATTTTACATTTTGCCTTCAAACATTTTAAATATAAAATAAAAATTGTCTTTGATAACGGTGTTTTTCCTTTTGTCTATTTACCTTTGGCTTAAAGTCATTTTCACACATGATAACAGCAGCGTAGGAACGCATATATGCATTCATACATATAACCATACTCAAATAACGCACCAACTGACATAACTGAATTCATGGCCAGGCGCACGCGCGTTAAATTGATTTATGGCGGCGTTGTAGCAGGGCTAAAAAGTTGTTTTTATTTATTTGTTTATAACTAAATAAATCGCTTATGCACATATATATATATATATATATATATATATATATATATATATATATATATATATATATATATATATATGTATATATACATATTAAGTAAATATTTATGTATATGGCCAATGTTTGAGGTTGTTATCGGAAATTAGATCGTTTTGCAGCATGGTACGCCCCTATTACACATTTATAAATATACATATATATGTATGTATGTTTGTATATTTACTCTTCTGTTTTCATAGAATTCAGTTTCACGTCTGGGCCGGTGGTCCGCGTCCTCTTGCTGCCAGCATGTGTATTGCGCAAAGCTGCCATATAAACTTTTAGTATAACTATTGGTTTCAAAAGCATAGCCATTGTTACATATAGCTTTGTAACAGAAGTCTAATTAATATAAATTTTATAAATATTTTTATTATTATTTAATCGTAAATTTTTCCTTCGGCCTCTATCCAAACCATGCTGCTTTTAAGCAATCTTAATACAATCACTACTTTTTCTTCTGCGAAGTTGACCCAGGGCCGATCTATTCGAAAAAATCGTATTTATGGTTCTAAATATTTATTTGAAATCGGTTTTTTAAACACTAATTAGAAAGTTTGAGCACGGCATCGCCGGGTCTAGAAGCTTTCTACTTCATAAAAATATTTATTTTTTGATTATTCTTCATTATTTTTTCTCCAATTTGTGTTTTTGCGGCTTGACGTTTTTACCCACAAATGAAGGGACGGACCTACAGTATATTCTAAGCCGCCTCCGTATGACTGATGGATTTTTATGAGGAGCTTTTATTTCATGTCAGAAATACACTCGGAAGAAGCTTTGACATTCCCTGCCGGGGGGCGACCGTAATTAGAAAAATTAATTTTTTATAATTTTGGATGTTGCTCGAACTTGGACTCGAACCCAGACCTTCCGAATGGCAGTACGCAATGCTAACCACTTGGCTATTACGGCGTAGTAAGTTCTTATGTATGCATGAATGCAAAATCAGTCCAGCTGATCGATCATTCTACGTGATGGCGTAGCTGTAAAGTTGCATTAGATCTCTTCTCGAATTCGAATAAATACCAATTCTGTATCGCCTTTGGTGACGAAAAGAAATTTAAATAAAATGGACCGTAGCTGCAATAAATATTATGGTGATTCGCGCCAGGAATCCTGCAGAAGTCCTGCTACAAACGAGGCTTTTGTAGAGTGGTGCCTTGATGGTATGCGCCGCATTCTGTTACGATGGAAAGACGTCTATACATGCTTCATATGTACTCAACTGCGTGGCAGTTTAAAATTAGTTCCCTTCAATGGTGATACACTTGATTATAGCGACCCTGCAACTTTTCTCGCAGTCTACTTGGATGACTGTCGATTGGACTTTGGAGTGAAATGATGGAGCCATGTCGCATATCGACGCAAAAACTGGGCTTTATTAACCCACTTGAACCCACTTTGCACAGAGCTTTCTCATACCAAAATATTCGTGAATGATATGATGTAAACGTTCAGGTTGATATCTTTAGTGTGTCTGCTATTTGATTCAATTTCAATTTACGGTCACTCAAAATCATTTTGTGTTTTTTTTATATTTTCATCGGTAACAAGCTCTTTTGGGCATCTACTGCGATCACTGTCTTCGATGTTCATTTCACCACGTCTAAATTTAGTATACCAACCACTGATGGTTGATTTTTCTGCGGTTGATTTCCGGAAACTCGTCATCAAGCAAAGCTTTTGCTTCAACTGTATTTTTCCCTTCTAAAATCAATATTTTATCAACACACGAAACTCCTTTTAACCCTTTTTTTACAATAACAAAAGTTGCTTCCCTCAAAATGCTATAACTCACAAGCTAAAGATCCGACAACTGTCAAATTTATACGCGCGTTTTTTGAAGAGCTGTATCGCCGACTTTGTGGACAGTGAGCTGATCGAATTTTCTGGCAGTATTTATGGCGTTACTTGAATATATCAACAGCATAACGTTTCTATCCACACCGCACAGGTCACGAAGTACTTCTTTAGTGCCAGAATATCACTGTATGAAAATGACCAGCATTAAACTCAGACCTAAATCCCATCGAGAATCTCTGGGCAACTCTATCTCTGCTCGTGCTAATGAAAATGGGGAAACAGTTGGAATCACCTGAAATCAGCCACGGAACAAGAATGGGCCAATATAAACTTAACTACTCCACAGTCTTAAGCTATCTATTCTATGTCAAAACGCCTTAATTCAGTTTTAAAAAATAAGGGAAAGGGTGCTGAAGATGCCTTTCAGATAAACCCAATTAGTTTGTGAGTTAAAAACAAAAATAAAAATGCACATACATATATGCACATTAACTTCAATCCTTTTTTAGTTTGAAAACAAGTTAAAATTTTTTAACTTTTTTTATATCTTACATTTTGGTAAAAATAAACTTGAAAAATTAAAAAAAAATTCAATTTTTAAACTTTTTTTAAATATGATGTACATAAAATTATATGTATGAAGTATTAAAATTTCATGAAATTTAAAAAATTAATTTTGTTCGAACAGTAAATTCTTCGATAGATCCCGGATTCAAACAAACTGAAGCGTCAACATTTAAATATGTTTAAAAAAAGAACTTTATTTTAGGAAAGGAAAATTGCTGATGTTGTTTTTGTAAACGCAAAACATTCCCCCAATATGTATATGTTTTTGGAGTGACATTCCTTAGCCATAAGCAGCCTGCAATACACCTAATAGATCAAAAGCTCTGTTACTCTGGTACTGTTTTTGCACAGGAAAATATACGTATGTATGTACTATGTATGTGCATGTGTTGAAAATTTATTATTCTTCATTTCCGACAAGTTTGTTTGCCATTTCCGTTTAAATTTTCAATGTTTGCCGTCTATTTCTGTTATATTTACTTTAGACGTACATATATATGTATGTGTGATTCTAAATCTATGAAGTTTGTCTAAGAAGTGCGTTTTCAGACGGCAAACATACGTGTGTGTGTACTTCTAATTAACATATTTAATAAAATTATTGTAGTTTTGTAAATATTTATTCTCAAAATGCTTAGGTAGAAGCTGTTCGTGCGTAAATAGTGTTGAAACATTTTCGAGTTTTTATTTTTAGGGCGCCAAATTTCACTTGCCTGTCTGTAATATACATATTTTTTATTATTATTATCACGCTTCGCTAACCAGTGAATTAGTCAAGAAAGTACCAAAGAAGGTAGTATTGTTTGAAAAAAAAAAAAAAAATTATAACACCTGGGTAGGAGTGCCTGTGTTAACATATCTGGGTGTGTCGTCGATTAAGTGAGTAAAGTAAAATATGAGATTTATTATTATTTTTTAATTATTTTTAATTTAAGTAAATTTTCTTTTCCCTCAAATAATGATGACTGCATACAGAAATGCTAGTTTTTCTTTGCTTTTTTCGTATCTCTTAATTCTAATGCTGAAAGCAATCTCTACATACATTTGTATATATGTTAAAAGAGCTTAAAATGTTTGTTTGCGTCTCTTCATAATTCGTTTCAATCAAAATTACTTTAGATCTCCAATAATACCTTTTTTTTAGTAACACCCGTTAGAAGTATACTTATTTCCATAACAATATGAAAAGCACTGAATTTAATTACAAAATCTTAAAAAATACTTTTATTCGTGATAACAAAACACTCAACAAAGCAGATAATTTGAAGAAAAAAGTGTACTTTTATGTATATTAAAAGTAAAATGGAAGAAACCAATTTTCATTGTCGGAAATTTTACAAAAGCAATACAAATTGTAAGCGGATTGAATAGATAATTGCAATAAATAGAATCAATGAAGGTTGGCGCTTTGAATACACACAAAAATGAGCGAAATTGAATACAATAGATGAATGTAAATTGAATTCATTGTAATTATTTGGGGTGTTATAAAGTGGAATTATGTACGTGTACTTGAGTTGAAATGGAATGAGCGATGAGGAATGGTGTTGTGGAATGATGGGTACAGTGAAAATGAATGAAATATGTGAGTGCATTAAATAAGAATTTTTGGGAAAACATTGCCTTCTTTCATTGGTAAATAGAAGTGAATAGTGAATAAAAATTAAATAAAAAGTATATTATTATTTTTTGTATAAAAAATAATAATGAAAACTAATAAGGGAAAACACGAAGTAAAAACTTAATAAAAAGGGTATGGGAATCGAATGAAACGAAACTGAAACCAAATACAATGGGAATTATATGCAATTTTTTCAAAATAAAATCCTGTACATAAAAAATTAAAATTAAAATTAAAATTAAAATTAAAATTAAAATTAAAATTAAAATTAAAATTAAAATTAAAATTAAAATTAAAATTAAAATTAAAATTAAAATTAAAATTAAAATTAAAATTAAAATTAAAATTAAAATTAAAATTAAAATTAAAATTAAAATTAAAATTAAAAATAAAATTAAAATAAAATTATAAAAATTACTAATAGCAAACTAATAATATTAATAATAATAAAATGCAGTGAAATTGAGAATAATGAAATAGTAGTATACAAAATAGATAAAATAAAAGGAAAAAAAATTGAAATAAAATAAATAATGTGAAATTCTTCGAAATCATGATCCAACATCTGGTGTAAAAAGTTCACTCAATTGAAATGTGTTGAAAATATCATATAACGGAATTAAAAGGAATTAAATAGCCAAAAATATCAAAAAGGAGACTCAATAATACCTAGCCAAGCGAAATCACCTATATTGTTAAGAATTTTTATTCAAATAATGTCGGAATAACATGAAATATTGTGAAATTAGTTGGAAAATGGATAAAATTTATTATCTATAAATCTTTGTGAAATTACTCTATCACTGGTTAATGGAAAATAAGAGTGCTGAACCAAATACATGTAATGAAATAGAGAATTGAAACCAAATTTCGTGAAATTGAAACACAAATTTTCGTTATATACAAATAAATTTATTTAAGTGAAATAAAATAGAATTTCGTAAAATTTTTAATAACTGAAATTATGTTTAACAAGTTTATGAAATCAGGCACAAAATTTTTTTTTATATTTATTTCGGGTGATTTGAAAAAAAATTTATGTGGAAATAATAAGGTGGAGAAAATTTCTAGAGATCGTAAATTTCAGAAATTTTCAATATTGTTTTTTGAGGTGATAATAATGAACAACAATATTTAAACTTTGTAGGTTTTACAACTTATATTGATTAATATATTGAAAACATTTAAATAATTAAAAAAAATTATGATTTTAAATATTTTAAAATTGGTCCTCAAAAAATTGGATGTGGGTGGGAGGCGCAGGAAATTTTGGCTCTTGTATTTATCTGAAACACAAAAACCTAGAAGATTAGTAATTTGTACAATTGTGGTTATATTCTGTACCAAGATTATTCTTTTTTTTTTAAATAGGAGATTTTTGAATTTGGATAACCGACAGGCTTATTTTTTGACTTTTTTTGAACTAAAAAAGTAAGAAGTTATCAAGGTAATAAAATTTTTATGCTACGAGACATTTCTACTAGTGTACTGATTAACATATTTAAATTTCATATCATTCAGATAAATACTTTTTCTTACCTGCGCCGTGTAGAATAAAGCTGTTCTAAGAAATACGAGTTTAAAGTTTGATGAGTATGAGGCCGCTACCTGCTCAAAGACCTGTAGAACCGAAAATCTGTAGATATCATTAAAAATGTTTAACAGTAAATTCTTAAATGACTATGCCTTCGAAATATGAAGAAAATCGATTTTTGAAATTGCTAGACTACCATCATCTCCTCTTAAAAAAAACACGTTAACAGATTAAAAAACAAACTAATAAATTATAAATAAAATGTTACAAGATTAAAAGGAAACTTTCGAAAAAAAAAATAATCACCTAAAAAATTTCAACGTTT
Source organism: Neoceratitis asiatica (assembly GCA_030068015.2). Classification (NCBI taxonomy): domain Eukaryota; kingdom Metazoa; phylum Arthropoda; class Insecta; order Diptera; family Tephritidae; genus Neoceratitis; species Neoceratitis asiatica. The sequence continues at coordinate 37,705,852 of CM061529.1, forward strand.
TTAAAAATAAAAAATATATAAGAAAAATATTAGTTAAGAAAAAAGTTCCTGGAAACAAGAAAAAAATAAAGCACTAAGGGTTAAAGAATTAATGAAGAAAAACACGATAAATATAAAAAAACGTTGAAAATCTAAAAAAAAATTGAAAAACATGCTTAGTTACAAACTTCTGAAAAAAAAGTAAAACGATTAAGATCTTATTTCCTTGACCAAATACGAACAAATTTATTGTCCATTGAATATTTTTTCTAAAATAAATCAACATTAGACATCGCTCTACAGCTTGTCCACTTACATCTCACTGGAAATATATATATGTATATTAAGCTAATTAAGCTTGCTTGTTTAGTTCCAATTTCGTTGTTTTACTAGCCGCTACACTCTTCTGCTGCGAGAAAAGTGCTAAAAAAGAAATAATTGTTAATATGCTAAAGTTTGAATTTACGCGGAGAAATAGAGCAAAAAAAAAAACAGTGTAAAAGCTTTCTAAGTTGTGAAAGTGTTACTTTTGACCAAAAAGAATTGAAATTCATTTGTAACAAACGGTGAAATGTACACTAAAAGTTTCATTTTATTAAATTTTTTTATGTTTTTTTAAATAATTTTTTTTATTATTATATACTTTGCACTCGCCTTTTTATTTAAAGTTAAAATTTATTTTAAACCATTGAGTAAATTATATATTGATATTATTTGTTTTTTAGCTATTCACACTAGAGTGATAATTAGTTTTGTATTTCATTATTTATTTTACAAAATATTAAATGTTATAACTTTTTCCACCGACTGCCGGGTGTTTTTTCTATGACCTTTTATACTAAGGTTTGTTCTGTCATTGTACGAATTACTATTTTTTAGCATTGAAAATTACACAAATTAAGTACATATTATTGTATATTTCATTAACCTTTGCACCCCACCATTTATACATAGCATTTTTTTCTTAATTTTGCTTTAAAAAATATTAGCTAAAACACGCGGTAGAGAGAGAGAGAGAGAGAGAGAGAAAAAAGCAAATAAATAACACCCATAAAAAACATTAAAAAACACCTTCATGAATATGCGGCTCCCTGCAGCGCATTCGGCCCACTTTTCTTTGCCACGCTGCTTAATTGTTATTGCACTTTATCATACATAATACATTGTGTGTGTAAAGAAAAATTTAATGTTTTTCTCATTTTACATATAAAACTACTTGAAGACACATGTTTTTTGGTTTTTTTTTATTCAACTTGTAATGTTGTATGTACATCCTTTCATACTCATTAAACATACATATATGTGTATGCCTGCATACAGTATTCAGCTCGCCCTTACTTAGCATATGCTTACTAGTTGGTCTGCAATTAGCCGCAATAAAATGTGTAAATTAGTCAAGTGCTGGGGAGCAGCAATGTGGCATTTTGCTATGGGTTTTCTGTTGATTTAAAAAAAAATTTAATATTTTTTTTTTTGAATTTTTTTTTTACTTATTCCATTTGTTTTTACAATTTTTTTTTGTTCTGTGGTTTCATTCACCTTTTTTCATTTGCTTTTAAGCACTCAACACTAAAAAATTCTAGCATGTGCTGCTAATGCGCATATTTGTCATATTTATCTTCGCTCTTTCTTATTAAATTTATTTATTCATTTTTTTGTATGTTTTTATTAGATTTTTTTGTCGCTTTTAATTGTTGTTGATCACCTATTCTCCATGCGACCGCATGCAAAGCGGCAATAGCGGTCTTCCATTAACTTGATTGACGACTCGCCTTTTAAGCTCTTATACAAACTACAAAAAAAAAAGAAAAAATTATAATAATAATAACAATAATGAAAAAAAGAAAATGTTTTACTAAGGTAAATTGATGAGCCGATAGAAAATATTTTATGCGCATTATATTCCATATACATGAAATAGTACATTAATTTTGTTCCGAGCTACGTAAGTGCCAGAGGGAGAAGAGATAGACATGAAATTTATACCGATCCTATCAGAATCATGAGCTGAGTTGATTTAGCCATGTCCGTCTAGCCATCAGTTCGACTGTCCGCCTGTCCGTCTGTCTGTCTGTCTGTCTGTCCGCCTGTCTGTCTGTCTGTCTGTCTGTCCGCCTGTCTGTCCGTCTGCCCATCTGTCTATTTGAACGCAAACTAGTCCCTCAATTTTTGAAATATTTCCGCCAAGTTTGGTAGGAAGATTGGCACCTATACTTTTAAACGATCATTTGTCGTAACCGGCCAGATCGGCACATAATAGCATATATACGACCGATCAGATCTGAAATTTTGTCAAATACTACCTATAGCATATATGTAGCTCCCATACGCCGATTTGTTCAGATATGAGGTTGAAATTTTGTAGTAAGCACACATATTATGATTTTCATTATGCCACTGAAAATCATCGAAATCAAGAATACTCTATCTCATAGCCTCCATATTGTTTGTTGTTCAGATATGAAGTTTTGGGTTAGGAATTCGACAAAAAGCATCTAGGAGTTTGAAATTTGGTATCCTACATATATATTATGCACTGCATACCGGTAGTGGAAATCATTGAAATCGGAATACTCTATCTTATAGCTCCCATACACCGATTTATTCAGATATGAGGTTTTGGGTAAAAAATACGCCCAAAAATCATATAGACGCGTGAAATTTGGTATTCTTCAGACGTAAATTCAAGTTTATGTTGACACCGGAAATTATCAAAATCGAATTTTGCAATTTGCAATAAATTTCATATGTTCATGAAAGGTATAAAGACTTCGGCATGGCCGAAAGACAGTATGGCCGTTCTTGCTTGTTTTTATTTCGAATTCACCGAGTTTAAAGGTTGTCCGAGCACACTGAAAATAATGAAAGTAGCTTAATGGGTATTTTCGGCTTAAATACTTTGCAAATATTTAACAAATTTCCTATGAAAAATGTACTTAGCAAAGGATTCTCGTTTTTGTCCTAAACGCTACTGTATAATTATCAGTGGTGCCTCCTTGTACCGCCACCATTTAAGTGTGCAACCAAATCAACGGTTATGTAGCGTGCAAGTAACTATGTATATATGTATGTAAGTAAGAAAGATTGGCATCACTCGAAATACGCTGTCACAAATCGCATGTATTTTGATGAGTTCAAAAACAGTCAATATCGAATTGAAGGCCGTTTGTTATTGAGTGGCTCCTTGAAAAATAATTCGATACTATTTTTGCAGACAATATTAGCTGAATTTTGTTTTAATATAATTTAATTTTTTCTTTCTTTTTTATTTATCTTTTTGCACACCAATCTATGTGCATAAAAGTGTTTTTGTTTTAAAATTTCAACTTATAATTATTATTTTATCAATTATGGTATAACAGTGTATTGTTTATGTAGTTAAGGGGGTATTCTAGTCTAAAATTTTGAAAAATTCGATTTTTTTTTTACATTTTTTTTTAAGTTTAACTATTTAAAAATATGTTTGTAAGAGGATTTTTCAAAATTCAAAATATTTTCGGAGATGCAGGTATTTTTCTAATGCGGCACCCATATCGGCTCGGCATTTACACGGAACTTTATAAGCGTTTTTCTCAAAACTGTCTTTTTCAAAACGGTACACCCACGATTTCTCAAGTTCTACTGAACCGATTTACTTGAAATTTTTGGAGAGTTATCTTTGTAGACTTTTATATGTCTGGAACTGCACTCATGCGCAAATTTCAATTTTTAGTATTTTTGAAAAATTCGAAAAGTCCAAAAAAAGGTTAAATAAATTTTTTTTTCAAACAGTCGCCATTTTGTGAAAATAGTTTTTTCGACTTTTCCGCAGTTCCAGACATTGCGACATATTTCTAGATTAATAATCTTTTTTTTTTCAGATTGCTAAAAGGGCTGATATCATGGATATGGCCACGTAACAATTTTTCACGACCCCCCCCCACTTCATCTGATGTTAATTCATGGAATTAAAAAACAATTTTGTTTTCAATTTTTTTTTTTGGTAGTTTTCTCCAGTCAATAAATAACTTATAAAAAGATGGATAGTAAAAGTATTGATTGCTTTCTTTTCACGGAGCTTCAAAGATTACCTAAAATGCATCCCTCTACACCGGAAAACCCCCTTAAGAAAGAAAATCTAAGCGAGTTGTAGTCTTCTCTACTGAGTCGTGTACATAATACATTTTTACTCGCACACATTTACATATCATACATAGCCATACGCTTGGGTTTGCTTTTGGAAAATTTACTGCAATTTCATACGCAACAACAGAAACTCATAAAAAAACTCTCAAATTATTTTATTGTAATTAAAATATTTGCCTTTTACACTCGCTACCCCGAGCTTTACATATACATACATACTTTACAAACAAAGCAACTACAATTACTTGAGCGTACTTACCAATTTTGCCACCGTGTTGCATGTAAACATATTTACTACTGTCTGACTACCGTGCTGCATCGTAATGTGATGGGCAGCCAAGCATGTAGAGCGAAATAATAAAGGAAATATAAATAAATAAAGAAAGATAAAAAAATTAAAAATGTATTAAAAATACAACAACAAAAAATACCACTATACATATACAAATGTACATACATATTTAAAAAATAAAATAAAATAAAAAATAAAAATTGACCCAGGCATAAAGCATTCGAAAAATTGTCTGTTGTGGTTATTGCTTTTTAATTGAAATATTTTTCATTGCACTCCTTACACTAGCTACTTCCATTGCCAATGCCACCACAGCCGCTAACATGCCATTGCACCATTGTACTCCTCACTGTAAATGCATACACACCTATACACACAGATTTAAGTACCCATAAAACCCTATTAACTTGCATCCTTTACGCTTTTAAATAACAATGGAAGTGGCGAGCAAAAGCAGCAGCAAAAATTTACAGTAGTTACTTACATTGAGCACAAGCATTGACCCTTGCCAGCACACACACACACACACAACCATGTAATACACAAATCTGAATAGATGCATACATGCATATAATGGCATGTACTTTTTTTTTAAATTTTCTTCACCTTTGCGCAAACAAAAAATGTCTACATACATATACAGTATATATGTATGTATATAACAACGAAAGGTTTGTGGAAAATTAAATTTACACTTATGCCTCAACGAAATGATTTATGACTGGGTTTAAAAGTTAACTTCGAAATAAAGAAGCTGAAAAAATTAAACTTAAGTTTAAAGAAAATGAAAACAAATCTGGGCAAGTCGCCTTCTCTCCTGCCCAGCTGCTAATTGTTGCCTTGCCTCTGTTAGCATTTTTTCTGTACGATGATTGTGTATGTAAATTCATTAATTTCTTGTTCCAACTACTCATATACATACATATATTTACATATGCACATAGTCGCATTCGTTTAGGTATTATTGGTTTTTCAGGCATTTTGATTGATTTTCGCTCAAGGTTAAGTAAAGTTGAAGACTTGAAGGGGAATTGTCATGGTTTTTTTTCGGTTATTCAGCTACTGTCATGCCGTCGGTTTTTGTTTAAAGAGCGAAGGTGCCATTGTTGTTATTGCACTGTGATATTGCTATTTTTGCTGTAGAGCCCTTCAAAAGTTGTGTAAGTGGTAATGGTTGTGAAATGACCATTAAATTAGGCTGAGGAAATTAAAATTTGTTTTTCTTCTTCTTAGTACTCTCTATTTAATATCGTTAAATATATTAAAGAAATTAATAATTAATAAAAAAAAGTTTTTATAATTAAAAAAACAATAATGTTTGTAAAAATCGTTACCCTTTATCAAAAAAAAAAAAAAATTAATTAAAAAAGGGGAAAAATACAATAAAATAAATTATAGACAACATAAAAAAAATTTAAATAAATCAAAGAGAATTAAAATTAAAATAAAAATTAAAAAATGAAAAAAATTAAATTAAGAATTAAAAAAATAAAAATCTAAAACTTAAATTAATAATGAAAAAAAAAATTAAATTACGAAATATAAATATAAAAATTTTATTGTAAATAAAATATTTAAAAAATCCAAAAAAAAATGTCAAAAGTAAATAAATAAAAAAATTAAAAAAAAAAATTAAAAAATAAAAGGAAAAAAATATTTAAAAAACAATCCAAAAAAAAAATTAAAAAAATTAAAAAAGCGGGAAAAAATAAAAATAAAAAATAGTCAACATAAAAAGAAAAATTAAAAAAATCAGAGAATTAAAAAAAAAAATAAAAAAACAAAAAAAAATAAAACAGATTTTAAAAAAATAAATCTAAAAAATTAAATTAATAATAAAAATAAAAATAAAAATAAAAATAAAAATTTAATTGTAAATAAAATATTAAAAAATTTAAAAAAAAAACTAAAAAAAGTATTATAAAAAATTAAAAAAATAAATCGGAAAATATTGGAAAAAAACTCTTAAATAGAAAAAAATTAAAAAAAATTTATAAAAAAAAAATGTTTTTTTTAAGAAAACTTAAAAAAAAAATAAATAAAAAATTAAACAATAATCAAAAGAAAGTTTAAATAAATAAATGAAAGACAGCTTTATGAAAAGAAATTATAAATGGCAATAAAAATGCAAAAAAATAATTTTTTAATTAAATTTTTCGTTAACATTTGAGAAATATAGACCAATAATTTGATGAATTTGGGATATGTGAGAAAGTAACCGGAATATTGTTGAGATGTATTCGACACTAATGGTTTTTCATCAAACCCATTTTACTCAAGGCTGCCATGTATTTAAATAAAAAATGTAGATTAGGACAACTCATTTCCAGTGTTTCCAATCTAAAATATTCTATGCTATTGCTATGTTAAAAAGAGTTTTTGGTTTTCATCCAGCTGACAAGTAAACTCGCTTAGTTTTTGTGTGGTTTCCTCTTGAATAAAACTCTGCGAGTGGCTTTTCCAGTTAAACTCCTTTTTTAGATATTGGTTTATTTTATATTTGATTTTGTTTTAATAAAAATTTGAATTGTAGTATCATAATTTTTTAAGCTTGAATTAATAAATATTCAAACTATTAGTGCAAACAAATTTTGAAATTATTCAATGTCGAATCAATTAATTTTTGATTTTTGCTTTTTGTTTCTTTACTTGCAGGTAAGTTAGCGAAATCGTCAACTACAATAATAAATTGTGAGATTTATCGATATAATTTGTCATGGTATGTATGTATGTATACTTTTACGGCTTCACACCTGAATTGTGTTTTTCTAGAGAGTTACAGTTTCCTTTTTAGTGCATAAAATATTTTATAATTGAAATTTTTGCAATACTTTAAATATAATACAATACAAAATTTTATGAAAACTACGTTCATGCTTTCATATTGTAAAAATAAAATAAAAAATATCTCGTGCGAATATTTGCTCCATCTTTTCCACTCACTCACTCATGCATATGTGCATGTGTGAATTTAAACATATTTAAAATCAATATTTCTGCTTTTTCATTGCATATGCGTGCTGGGCTATGTGCATATACTCATACAAATGTGTGTATATATGCATTCCCAAGTGTGCATTCTCATGTATGCAGATCAAACTCGTGCCGGCTCAAACAGGTGTTTGCATTTTCCATGCAAAAAAAAAAAATATATATGTATACAAATATTTAATTAAGCAAATCGTTGTGGCCATATTGCATACAAATGAAGCCACAATTTTTACTGCTACTGCATTTAAGTAAGAGAAGGGTGTTCAAGCAGTGATGTTGTTTAATAAAGTAAAATAAGCGATTTTTTTCAAAAATAGAAGTGAGATTTGATGTCTTTTAAAAAAATCTATATAGCGCTAACTACCAAAAAAAAAACCATATAAAAGATATAAATAAACTAGAGTAAGATTTAATCAGTTTCGAACCAATCCAGTTGAAACTACTTCTTTAGATAGTTCTTTTAATTAAATTTTATATTTTATTTATTTTTTATTTAGAAATTTTGTTAAGCAAATTGGTAACAATTTCGTGATGGTAAATACAGTGCATAATTTGTATATAAATATAATAGAAAGTCAAATATAAAGTCGAATTAAAGGAACTTAAATGCGATTTAAAATCAACAGTATAGGCACGTACATACGCGCAAATTTCATAAAATTTCGTTTATTTGGAAAAGAATGGTGCGAAATGATTCTCGTTGAATTAGTTTGTTTCTAGTTTGAAGCAAACAACTGGTTGTTTTGGGCACAGTTAGATCGGAAATATATATTTTTTGCAAAAATTAATAATAAATAAATACAACCAAGTTCCATAACTATGACTATTCGGCTTAGTTTGAGACTATGATCGTAATAAAGGTTGACCTATTGAGGTTTAAATTGCCCAAGCGGCAAATACAAACAACCCACGTATGAATGTAATCATTTATAATATATATATACATACAGTGGCGGACAAAAGTCTACATACATCCCCTGTTTTCGTTGAATTGATAGTTCAAAAGGTTTACTTTGGAAAATGTAATGATACAGTTTATTTCAACTATTTGCCCTCATCATAAAGAGCCAACAAAAATAATTTTTTAACATAAAATAGTAAAGCTATGACGAAAAAAGCGTAAATCCAAGAATGAAAAAAGTCTACATACAGTACATACATAACTTAACTTAGCGCAAAAACTTTGATTAATATCAGGTAACCTGACCTTTTTAATATTTAGTTGGTCCGTTTACATCAATAACAGCTCGAAGCCGTCGTGGCATTGGAGCTACTAAATTTATAAATGCTGAGAGAGTAATACTATCCCAAGCTTCAATAAGACGTTCTTTGCGTAATGCTGGGTGGAAATCTGATTTTCTCTAATTTTTCGCTGAAAAATCTCTCAGACATATTCAATAATATTCAAATCTGGGCTTTCAGGTGGTGAGTGCGTGCCTTGAAGCATGATAAAGCAACCAATCCTTAACATTATGGGCCGTTTGCTTTCGATCGTTATCCTGTTGAAAGATCCAGCCTGCGCCAAGCTCCTAACTGTCCACCGAAGGTTTCAGAATAGCTTCCAACAATGACTTATGTTTCAACACAAGTTTTCCAACTCCAGATGCCGCAATCGCTCCCCAAACTATTTACGTTGCCGCCATCATGCTTCACTGTTGGTACTATATTTTTGGCGTTAAGTGCAGTGCTTTCTTTTCTTTACATTTTTGCTCTTCCATCGCTGCCGAATAGATTGAACTTCGTTTTGTCTGTAAACTAGATTTTTTGCCAAAAGTCTATTTCCTTGTCTAAATGAGAAGCTTTTTACGTGGCATTCTACTGTGGAAGCCGTTATCGTTCTGAGCTCTTCGGATTGTTCTTAAATCGACACACTTTCTTGATGAGTTTGCGATATTTTCAGTTAATTTTGGAGCAGTAACTTTAGGATCATCATTCACTTCCTTCAGAATAAAGCTGATGTCTCTTCGAGTTAGTTTCTTCGGGCGGCCAAAACGCGGTTTTTTCGATGGATCTATTTTTTTTCAAAGTTTTCTACAATGGTCTGTACCTTTGGTGGACTTAAGATTAAAATACGTCAATGGATATTTCTTTTCACGGAACCATTGTTGATGCTCATGTGTTTAAATCACAACTAAATTCAGTACTAGAAAATTAAAAAACATTATTAAAAAAAATACCAAAAAAAGGGGACCTAACTGCAGTTACAACACAGCAGGTCGACATAACTGCTAGTAAATCCGTGGTGTATGTGGACTTTTCGCAAGGATATTTTTGCGTTTTTCACCATAATTGTTTTATTTTATATTAGAGAATGGATTTGTTTTAACACATGTGATAAGAAAAGGATTTAAAATAAAACTGTATACCGGCGTTTTTCAGCACAACGAATACAGGCGGTGTTTGTTTGTAGACTTTTGTTCGCCACTGTACGTACTAGAGCTTTAAATACATGGGTATCGAGCAGTGCGAACAGCTCGATGCTCTCTGATACTCGCTCAAATGCTCAGTAGAAAAAATATTTTCAATTTTGTTTGTCAAAATTTAATTGTTGGCATTTCAATGAATTTTACACTTTGCATAAATAAATTTAAAATTATTTAAAAAAAAAAAGTTCGGAGAAAAAACTCAAGGTTTTGTCAAAATAGCAAGTGTGCGAGTGCTCGTTGCTCAAATGCTCGCACTGCTTGAAAATATTTGAGCAAAATCTTGAGCTCTAATACACACATGTGTTACACATACATACATATTTATCTCTGTATTCATATACATATGTATATTTAAAATTTTTATTTAATTCAAAGTATCAATGAAAAAATGCTGACTTAACTAAATGTCTGTATTTAAAATATACTTATGTATATACATATATATGTATATTTAATTTGATTTTACGGCTACGCTTTGCTATACGCTTTCCGGCTCACGAGTGCCATTAGAAAGCGAAATGACCCAATAAGCACAACAGATTTGATTCTCTTCCATATGTATCAACACTGCGATACTCGGCTATTTGATATATTTTCATTTCGTTAGACCGTTGTTAAATGGAAAATTTGATAATTCAAAAAATGTCAAGTTTTTTTTTGCTTCATATTGAAAGGAATGAGAATTGTACAATTTTAATAATTATATATGTGTATATATATATATATATATTTATTAAAAGCTTTTTCCCACGAATCCGGAAAAAATCGGTTTCTCTTCGCTTTCGTGTTCATTGGGGAACAGCAGATATACAGACATGCATATTAAATTATTTAATGAAATTCGATTATCGTCGACGGAGTGTTAGTTGTCGTTTTGGGAAATAAAAGCAAAATTAAAAAAATTGAATGAAATGAATAAATAAACATAATTTTCTGCTACATAATTTCACGTTTAAAATATTGTCTTACAGAAATTGAGTGTAATGTGATAAACGGTTAAACAAATTTCGTAGCGCTGAAATGTGTAGAGTGTGTGAATCTGAGCCTGTTCGACATGTTGAGCTACTGTATGGCGATTTCTTTGAAAAGTTTGCAGAAATTGTGTTATAATAATTTTGTGAATTAAAATTATTTTTTTTTCGTTATTAAATTCAAAATTATTTGAAAATAAATAAAAATAATTTGAAAGAACTTTATTCAAATTTGTTTTTAATGAAAAATACGATATAATCATTTTACAACATATTTTGCTTAAAATGTTTCATGCACACATTATCTTTAAGAAATAAACGATAATAAAATTAAAATTTTTTTTATATTTTTATTAACATGTTTATTAATTACGCTACTTAAAAATATAAGACATATTTTTTTATATGAAAGAAAAAAATATTAAAATAAAATAAAGTAAAAAATAGAAAAAAATTTACTTCTTTTAAAAAAATTTCCAAAAAAAATTTGCTTCTCACCAAAATATGTAAAAAATTTGTAAAAGTTTGATCTCTACTTTATGTGAACAAGTGTTCTTTTTTTTTTTTGTATGCACATTTGTATGAATATATATGAATTTTTACCAGAGCAAGTCATAAGTGTTTGTATGTGAGACAATTATTTTTAATAGCACGAAAAAAAAAAACAAATAGTAAAAAATAAATAAAAAAGGCATCATTTTAACAGCAACAAAAATACAAACATACTGCAGCCAAGAAAGCTTCTTATTGCTTTGTTTATATTGTCAACGAAATTCTTTTAAATTTTTTTTGTATAAATATAATAATAGAATTCAATGAAACAAATTGTATAAATAAAATGTTATGGAAAAAACCTTCTCTTATACACTAATGCAATCACATTCCTCCGCATTCATTCAAATAATAATAAACATATTAAAATGAAAAAAAAAAATACTCAACTCAAGTCATAATTTAAAAAAAGTGTTATTCTTTTTTTGTTGTATATTTCTGATTTTTTTTTCGAATTTGCGCGCTAAAATTAAATAGGAATAACGAATAAATGACAAAAATATGCACGTAGGTTGTGCTGCTGAAAATAATCAACACAAAAATTCTTACATATATGTGTATGTATGTATATGTAGACATAAATATTTATAGTTAGTTAGAAACATGCGTTGTTGTTTCTTACTTTTAGGTTCTTTTTTGTTCATTTGTTTGCATGATCTCATTGAAAACCAAGAAATGAAAATAAAATACATACATACAAAGATGTATAAATATGACTGTAATTTATTAAAAATAGTTCATTACTAAAAATTCTTAAAATAAAAAAATAAAAAAAATAGAGAGAATCATACAAAACCACATAAGCAACTATAGAATGTTTTAAACAGGTGAAAGAGGCAATTCAACTTGGGCAACGTCAAAAAATTCTTCGTTTTTTGCTCATTGATTGGTGTGTGTGCAAGCAAAAAAAATCTTAAATTATTTATTTTTTATCATTTCTTTTATTAAAGCTTTTTGTTATCCAAATAGCTAAATAATATTGTACAGCAACGAATAAAAATATATGTATCCTATATACACATATGCACACTCTTATGCCAAACACAGATTTTAATATTTTTTTATGCTAAGCAGACTCTGCTAACCAATCAGTCTCTAATCTAACCAAGCTAAGCTATTACCCACATTACTTACTTACTAACTTATGTATTTAGTTGGTCAACAACCAGGCAGCAACAGTAACAACCACTTGTTTTGGGCTTTTCGATCTTTTGAGCGCGTTGCCCGAATTTAGCGTTCAATGACTTGTTGCCGTTGTCGTCGTTTTATCTTAATCTTGCTAGCGCAGCTTTATTCTCTATTATATTTATGCAAATTACATATATTTGTATGAATATTAGTAGCAATAAATTAATGTAAAACAAGTACATACATACATATATATGTGTACATGTGAGTTTCTCCTATTTGGTAGGAGAAAGGCAAAATGAAACATTGAGAAAAAAACTAATTACATTAAACTAAAATAAAATAAATTAAAACAAAATTAATAAATTTACATTAAAAAAAAATTAAAAAAATTAAAATTATATCAAAAAAAAAAAAACAAAAAAAAAATTACCAAAAAAAAAAATAATAAAAAAAGTAAAATGAAAAAAAAAACATAAAAAAAATATAAAAAAAATTAAAAAAAAAATTTAAAAAAAAAACAAACAAAAAAAAATTAAATTAAAAAAAAATAAAAATAAAAAAATAAAAAATAAAAAATAATTAAAAAAAATAAAATAAAATTAAATAAAAATTAAAAATAAATTTAAAATTAATAAAAAAACTAAAACAACAAATAACATAAAATAAAATAAAATAAAATGAAATAAATAAAATAAATAAAATTAAAAAAAAATGAAAAAAAGAAAAGAAATAACATAAAAAAAATTTAAAAAAAATTAAATTAAAAAAAATAAATAAAAAATAAAAAATAATTAAAAAAAATAAAATTAAATTAAATAAAAATTAAAAATACATTTAAAATTAATAAAAAAAACTAAAACAACAAATAGCATAAAATAAAATAAAATAAAATGAAATAAATAAAATAAATAAAATTAAAAAAAAAATGAAAAAAAGAATTAGATAAAATAAAATAATATAAAATTCAATAAAATTATACTAAGTTAAACTTATTATAAAAATAAAATAAAATGAAATTAAATGAAATTAAATTAAACTAAATGAAATAAAATTATATTAAATTAAATTAAGTTAAGTTTAATTAAATTAATTTAACTTTAGTAAAATAAAATAAAATAAAATAAAATAAAAAAATAAAAGTAAAAAGTAAAATAAAATAAACTGAAATAAAATAAAACCAAATATAATAAATTGAAATAAAATTAAATGAAGTAAAGTAAATAAAAAAATAAAAATTTATTTAAATAAATTGAAAAGAAGTAAATAAATTAAATTAAAAAAATATGTAGGGTTTGTACAAATTTACTTAAATCAATCAAATAAAATTTGTGTGTGAGTAAATTATATGCCTATACATATAAGTATGTTTATACTGAAATATGTTTATGTGTTTGTATTTTATGTACATATGGATGTGCACACAACCATATCTACATTGAAAGTACTCCCAGCTCCCACTATTTTATGAACAACTTGCTAGAAGTAATTATAATAAAATTTTATAACAAAGCCGTAAATATGTGCGATGAGTATATAAAACTTATACACTGGTGTTTGCAAATATTTACCGCCAAACATACACATGTACATAGCAACTTTATAAGATTTACATACATACATTTGCAGATATGATTTTTATATTTAAGTACTATTTACTTTTGTTTGGAATTTATTTACATTTCTGCATACGCTAATGTTTCCAAATTCCAAAATGATTCTTTAATCGTTGATATAGATAAAGAAGAAAAGCAAACATACGCACAAACATTTACTTTGAAATATTTAACTTGCGGCGGCGATGGCGGTGGCGGTAGCGTCGGTGTATATTTTCCACTTCATCTCTCGCGTGCTTAATTTATGGAGAGAGAAAAAGGCCACCAGTTGCAAACATACATAATTATACAAACTACAAACAAACAAACAAATAACTGGTTGACATATAACTGAGCTGAGACGTGCGGGTGAGCGTGCATACAAACACAGATAGTCGAGACAGCCAAACAGTCAGACAGACAAAACACTTAACAACGTCTAAACAGTCATCGCTACCCACCCATTACTCAATTACGCACTTGCTCAGCTGAACTTTATTTAGAACTCAGCTCGAGTTGGCATTGCCCAGTGTTGGTCTCATGTGCGCTGATTTCCTTCAAATATGAACAAGCGAGTAATAGCCACCCAAAAAGCAGCCCAGATACTTCTCTATGCATACATACATACACGTACATATGGCTGCGTGTTTTTAATAGCAAAATGTGGTATGTTGTATTGTAGAGCTGAGCTGAGCTGAGCTGAGCGTGGCATGACTTTCATTTCAGGCATTTTCAAGTGCCCACTTGACTCACTGCCTCAGTAACTCACTGGCTCACTCTTCGACTGAGTGGCAAGTAATAAAAACTTGGTGAAAGAGTGATTGACGTATAAATATAAATGCTTGTGGATATAAATATATGTACATATACATATGTATATTTGTATTTGGCTAGTTGTTTTTGGCATCGTTCTATACTCCTGCAGTAGTTAGTAGATGTTCTTCTCATAAAATAGCCGTCATACGTCGCTAAACAAACATGCAAATAAAGAACCAAACATACATACATACTTACATATAAACATTACTTACTAATCATTATTATAAATTTTCATTTAATTGCTTTCGACGTTTCACATCGCCCCCTCCTCGCTACTTTAACATACCAACTACACAGTAGCCAAGTCAAATATAAACACATACACACACATACACTGCACTCCATTCCTATCGCTCTTAAGCTGGCGTTTTTGTTTGCTTTTCGCTTTATCGTTATTGAATTGTATGACCTGCAGCAGCAGCAACCCACAGACGTCCAGAGCTTAGAGCTCTTAATGCTTCTACCACCAATTATTTCGTCAATCATCAGAAATGTCGGTTCTCTGCGCGGTTCTTCTCTGTTTGTGAATTCAAAAGATTAATTTATTTCTATTTCAAATTTTGTTGCGTTTTTATTACACATATGCGTAAATGTAGTTACATATGTATGTATGTATGTGTGTGGATAAGTGCTCATATTCAATTCATTTATGCAATACATACATTTAAGTACATATTCACATATGCAAATAGGCAAATGATGCATATTTTGTTTGATTTTATTCCATGCACGTCTAATTACGGTCATAAAATGCGTAAATTCTATATTTTCGCTTTATGAAAATATTTACGTATTGTATGTACGTATGTACACTCATTTGTGTTTTTGTTTAATGCACACAAATACATGTATGCACATATGTATATTTGCTTACTGAGTTGTCATGCACTTAACCTCTATAAGCAACTCATACGTGCATACATACATACACACATACCTCCCTTGGCATCGCACGACAGCCCGATGATTGCCTTTTGATGTTTCTGTTTTTGATTTTACTATTAGATGTTGTTTTAAGCAATAATTGAGTTTTTGTTGACAATTTTACTCATCCGCCATTTGCTTAGCATGCATAAATAATAATTATCCTTGCATCCTTTTTATGACCCATCCACGAAAAATGTATCATTAAAGAAAACTTGTATGAATTTTACAGAGATTAAAAACTCGTTCTTACATGAACTTACTTTCAAAACTTACACCGGTATTGTGGTTGCTTTCCATCGTTGATCCTAATCGAATGTGATGATCGCAGACATTTTCAGTTGATTGTTTGTTGTTGTAACCGCAAAAATATTCGGGGAATATGGCGAGATCATCGTTGGGTGTATAAAACTCTTGCTCATTCGGATGCTTTACTGCGAGCAATTTCTTAAGGGGTTAGGCCAATCTAGAATTTTCGGAAAATGGATTTTTTTTCTTTCAAATCATACATTATGGTCTCAAAAATGTTGTCCCGAAAGATTATGACAGATAAAAATTTCTAAATGCCCCATTTTCGTGCTCTAGTTGAGGCGTCTGTTTCAGTCAGTAAGGCATACTCAAAACTTTAAGCGCGTTTATCTCAAAATTGCTTTTTTCAAGTTGACCGGAAACATAACTCATAGAACTTACAACCGATTCACTTGAAATTTTGACGACATCTTCACAAATTTACTATCTACAGAAGTACGTAGGATTTTTTTATCTTACATAGTTTTTTTTTTTTTTGTTAACAAATTTCAAACAATTTTTTAGGCCAAATAGTTATTTTTTCCTGTAGAGATACGCCATTTTGTCAAAAATTGTTAAGAATTTTTTTAGAAAAAGTCCTACGAACTTCTGTAGCTATTGCTATTTACTAGCGGAAGAGCGTTCAACAACTTATTAAAATAAAAAAATTACAGGAGCTGTGTGTCCGTCTGTGGTTCTCGAAAAATTGAGACACCCTGTGTAGCCGCCATTTTAAATTATTTTTTCTTAAAAAATAGTTACAAGCAGTTAATTATATGTATAATATATGCCTTTTGTCAAAAATCAAGTTTATTTAATAGTTTTCCCGAAAAAAATCTCAAAAACAGCCCTCTAGAGTGGCCTAAACCCTTAAACTCCTATCTCCAACAAATGGAGGGACACCCGATTTATTCAAAACCGCCTCCGAATGGCCGATGGTTGCTTACGAGTAGCTTTTATTTTATGTCAGAAATACGCTCGGAAGGCATAACAATCCTTCCGCAATTAGAAAAATAAAGTTTCTATAATTTTCTACTCTATAATCAGGACTCATACTTTGGCCTAACGAATGGTACCACTCGGCTATTGTGGCCTCCGAAATACAAATAAAGTACTATACTTAAAGAAAATGGGTAAGCAGTATGTGCACTTTTGACTAGAAGAAGATGATTTAGTGCTCGTGATCAAGGATTAATTCTAAAGTACTATGCGTCGAGTTTGATAACAAGTTGGGTGGCCAAAACTGCCGTAAAACTCTGTAAGACATAATTTTTCTTACTCACCTGAAGTTATAGAATGCCGTAAGCGGTACCTCGTCGATAGCGGCGTTCGTCTTTATTTCTTCGAGAATGTGAAATGCTTAGAAACAAGCCTAGACAGGAAACTGTAATGAATAGCGAACATCGAAGGGAGATTTGAGAAAGCATCATAAGCACATGTCTGAGCACTGGGTTTAGAGCAGATTAGCTTTCTAGGTAAACTATAGTTCCGGTAAAACTAAATGTGCCCAGAAATCTCAGAACGAACATGTATGGTGATTGTTTTGAATACATCTCTAGAAAGATATTTAATTTGTGCACAGATAAACTTAAAGCTGAAATAATTGAATATACACACATAAGAAGATTTGTAAAGGATCAAAACTTTAATAGTTTCTTGGTCTGGATTGAATTAGTTTGGATTTCAGACAAATTTTTGGGAAAGATTAGGATGCAAACTATACGAAGCGTATTGAACTGCTGTTATGACACTTCGAACCGCTTAGTTGTTATATGAGCATTAAGGTACAATTCCTATACAGGGTCGCATTTAACAGCCGTGGCGAACCAATTCAAGCAAGAAAATCTTATAAAAGAACATATTTTTATTAGTTGCTAGTTTTCTTAAAAAATTTGTTTTCTTAAAATCCGCGTTTTAATTATATCTCAAAAACTTAAACACAAAACACATTGAAATTAGCAATAACAAAAATGAAAGCTTTCAAATATTGAAGCAAAAATAACCAACACCTAATCATGAAGCCTTTGTGTAACAGGTCAATTAGACAGCCAACCTGACAAAGAGACGGTGCTACCAGAATTATTTGATTTTTAGTTAGCCCTAACCTCCAAAAGACGCGTGTATAAATTTCAAATCTGTCGGATCATTAGTTTGTGTATTAAAGCATTTTGAGGGTAGCAAAAAAAAATTTTATTTTGAAAATATGGATAAAAGGGAATTTCGAGTGTTGATAAAATATTGCTTTTTGAAAGGAAGAAATACAATTGAAGCAAAAACATATCTTGATGACGAGTTTCCGAATACTGCCCCAGGAAAGTCAAGAATCGAGGTTTATTACGCTAAGTTAGACGTGGTGAAATGAAAATCGAAAACGGTGAACGCAGTGGACACCCAAAAGAGCTTACCGACGACACCATCAAAAAACCATGAATTGAAATTAAGTGAAATAGTAGGCACTCTAAAGATATCAACTAAACGTGCTCATCATTTCACTCATGAATATTTGGCTATGCAAAATTTGCGCCGCTCGAGCTCACTTTTGACCAAAAATAACGACGAGTTGATAATTCGGAGCAGTGTTTGGAGATGTTCAAGCATAATAAAACCAAGTTTCAGCGTCGATATGTGACAATGGATGAAACATGGCTCCAACATTTCATTCCGAAGTCCAATCCACAGTCATCCGAGTGGACTGCGCTCGATGAAACCGCTCCGACGCGTGGAAAAACGCAACAGTCGGCTGGCAAGGTTATGGTGTCTGTATTATGGGATGCGCATGGACTAATTTTCATTGACTACCTTAAAAAAAGATTATTACATAGCCTTATTGGACCGTTTAAAGGACGAAATTGCCGAAAAAGAGCCGCATTTGAAGAAAAAGAAAGTGCTGTTTCACCAAGGCATTGCAATGTGTCACAAGTCAATGAAATGATGGTAAAAACCTATGAACTTCGAATTGCTTCCGCAACCATCGTATTCTTCAGATCTGTCCCCCAGCGACTACTTCCTGTTCTCAGACCTCAAAAGAATGCTCGGTGGAAAGAAATTTTCGCTGAATGAATGAGGTGATCGCCAAAACTGAGACCTATTTTGAAGCAAAGGACAAACAGAATACCAGAAAATGGTATCGAAGAGTTGAAGGGTCGCTATAATTAGTGTGTCACCCTGGAAGGAAATTCTGTTGAAAAAAAATGAATTATTCCAAAAAAATGTGATTTACTATGGTAGGCCGTTGACGTTTCAATTGACCTGCTATATCACATTTAATGTTGCCATTTCAGATTAGATTTTAGTTTTTTCTGGTTCATACCAACTGGTTCGTTTGATTATTCGTGACACATTTCCTAGAAAAAAACAAAAATATTTATAAAGCAGGATTAACACGTCATAATGTCGAAACGGTACGCGAGTTGGTTAGATAACAAACGAGCAATTAATCGACAACGGCGCGCTGACAAACGAAAGCATTAATTCTTCAATCAAAATTTATTGAAATTTTTTTAGTTTTCTTATTTACTTATATAAGCAATGTTACATACATATGTATGTGCATTTTCTTGTCACTCGCCAACATCTTATCACCATCAGTGCTATCTTATCTGCAGTCTGGCTAATAAATACATAAAAAATGGTGGATAAAAAAAGAATTAAATAAATAATAAGCTGATAACAGGTTTATGTATATAGTTTATACATATTTATAAGCAACAGTATACGCGATGCGTGTTTTTTTTTCAAGTCATGGCCTAAATACCCGTATTGGGTTATACTACACAGAGTTAATAAATCGAGTTTTGATTTAAATTTATGAAGTGAAGCAAATGGCTTTACTTTTGGAATAAATAATAAAGAATAAATAGTAGAGTTTGCAGACTTAACCGAGTGATCAATTGGCATTTACTGGGCTTTTCTTAACATATTTGTTTGGACATAATGTGGATGGTACATAATTTATGAAAACAAGAAGATATATGAATTTTGTACAAATCATTTTGGTAGGTGTGCAAAACGGAACTAGAAATGATATATTGATAAAAATATGTATGCAATAAAAGGAGTGGAAGTCATAAAAAGATTGACTTACGATTGAAATTAGTGCTTATAGAGCATTTTATTTTAAAACTTTTCTTAGTAAATTTGAGTAATTTTCAAATATTTAATTTTTTTTTGAAGAAATTGAATTGAAAAATTATTAGAGCTCAATACACCCTCGTATCAAGCACTGCGAGCTGCTCGATACTCGCTCGATACTCGCTCATTGCTCAATTGCTGAGCAGAATAAAAAATAATAATTTTGTTTCTTTCGAGTAATGAGCAATAAGCAAGTGTGCGAGTGCTCGTTGCTCAAATACTCGCATCGTTCAAAATTGTTTTAGCAAATTCTGGAACTCTAACAATTATTGAAACTACCAACTTCTGAAAAGTTAAAATACTCCGCTTATTGTGTTGAGATCTCTTTATGATTTCATTTTTACTTTTAAGTTAGTCACAGAGAATTTTATTGTCTCTTGAAACATAATTTCCTGAATTAAAAGCCCTTTATTTATTTGAAATGAAAAGAAAGGATTCAAAATTGCAGTAGCGTTTTGCTCTCTCTATACCTTTTGGCCCGAAGTAGTATGTAAGCACCAAAAATGAGAAGAGATAGACCCACAAAAAAATTTACACCGATCATATCAACATCACGAGCTGAGTTCATCTATCCATGTTCGAGATATTTCAACCGAACTTAGTAGCCACTGGTACATTTATATGTTTGTACATTTGTCAGAAGCGACCAGATCGAATCAATACAGCGTATATACTACCGATTTTTCTTATTTTGAGAGGAAGACTATATCTTATAGCCTACACATAACCGATTTGTTGAGATATAAGGCTTTGGTCAAAACTTCTTTAAAAACATCTAAGAGCGTGAAATTGGGTATTATACAGTTCTTTCTAACTTTCAAGGCTGGAGATATGCCTATTTTAATTTGTTGGCAATATTTTTTAAGCTAAATTACATATTTTCGCTTGCTGTGATCTACGATTCTTCAAAAAAAAAAATTTCTTTTTCATTAAAATATTTGGGTGTATAACTCAGCTTTAAATTCAACCAGTGTTTTCAATTCCTCTTAGTTTTTTTTATTTTTTATTTTTTTATTAAATCAAAATCCTAATTAAACTTCATTACACACAATTTAGATGACTTTTTATTACAACAAATATAATTATTTTTCTCATATAATTTTTGACATTGGCCCACAATTGTCATTGCCTTGCCGTCTTGATCTCGGCAATTTTTGGCCTTCAAATTATTTTGTAGTGTTTTTTGTTTTGTTTTTTTTCTTTCCTTTTTTTTGCTTTTTCTATTGTTTATGATTTTTGAATATTAAATTTTTATTCCTGAAAATTGTTTTACTAATTTTATTTTTGTTTATTTTACTGCGACCGCCTTTAGCTTCCACCTTTTTAAGCAACTTTACACATTTCTAGTGTAAATTATCTGAAAATCTTTTTCAACACATTTTATAAGCATATCTTATGTATCTCAGCATTGTTGAGTGCCGCGCTCGCCCCACCCAGTAGCATATATGCAAATATATATATATATATTTTTTTGTATTTGCTTTCCCATCGTTATAATCTCATTTTAATATTTTCCATCGCTCACGCCCTCAAGCTGCTTCCTTCAATGTGCCTTCCTCTTTAACTGCCATTCATGCCGAGTCTTTCTTTCTCCGTTTGCTTCTTCCGTCCTATTAATTCGACATAAATTAGTATAGAACAGTAAAAGTACGCGTAGATTTCGTCGTTCGTCGAATGAACGACCTCCATATTACATTTGACAAAACCGTTTGGATTTAATTTCATTTGAATTCTTTATATTTTTTATTCATATACTTTTTTCATGTGTATGTGCGCGTTTGTATGAGAAAATTGTAAAGCGTCGCGGAATTTAGGGCGCATTGCCGCGGATCGGCTGACTAGCTGCCTGTCTGACTGACTCGTTACCCTCGCCGAGTGGCTGGTGTTGAGTTGTTGCGTGCTTCATTCGTTTTATTCACAGCCTTGTGGTTCATTCAAATAGCTAGGTTTGAACGGTACGGGGCGACGTGCGATGTGTCTTCATTGGAGGTATTGATGAAGAAAATTATCTATCACAAATCATCACATTTAATTTGAATTGGAATTGTGTTGTGGTTTTGATGTTATTGAATTGAATAACAGTAGTTTTTTGTTCTGATTCGATTTTTTCATTAGAGATAGAGGTGCGAGGCTTCTCTTGGATTTGTTTGTTCGTTAAATAATTTGTTTTACTATTTTTTGGGTCACCGCAGTTTATTTATAAGCTGATCATTAGTATTCCATTTCAATAAATTTGTGATTAAGATGATTTTTTGCGGTTTTTTTTTTTTGAAACTACAAGGAGGAAGAAAATATGTTAGTTGTTCTGAACTAGTCATGAAAGTTTTGGAACAGAAGTATATGGAGAAAGGAAGAAGACGGCAATTAGCTTCAAAAAGGTTAGATGATGCACACCCTTAGAAAATAAGTTTATAAGCTTAGCATAATAGTTGCTGGCTGGAAATATTTTTCAATTTTAAAAATGTACTTTAGTCAGATAGCGATTCAAACCGAGCTTCGAGCACACCATTAATTTAGATGGAGCTGAGAACACCAATGAAGTGATAGTCCTCCAGCGGTTATTCATATAAGATAATCCCATAGATATTTAGTAAGTTTCGTTACAGAAGTTATGTTAAGAGTCTATAAATTCTGCTGACCATTGCTTAAAAAAATTCAATTTTTTTTAACTGTGGTATTTGTTTTCATCCGCGGGTGGTTCAGGCTTCGAAACACTTCAGTTGTTGTTTTGTTGCGGTGAATATACTGGTTTGTAATGTGATCGAGGGTATCGATGAGACAGGCTGAAACTTGCTTGCATAATCAATTGGCTTTTATGGCCTTTGGCGCACTCATGGTGAGCTCCAATATATTGATGGAATGCATGTCATCACTACCTGTGGTGACTGACGACTTATTTCAGATGAGCTTGCATCTGTGGGTACTACTGCTTCGTTAAGTTTAGACAATGCGCGAATGGGCGCTCCTCATTCAGGACATGAGGTCTGCTACTGGACAGGTAGGCCTTGTATCAAATGCCAACCAACGCTGTATTAGCAGCTTAACAAGTGCGTTTGCTAGATCCTGAAGTAAGGAGGACCATGGAAAGTAAACCTTCTCATTCATCCTTCCCATCGTAAAACAAAAACCCTCGCACATAGTTGAAAATTCACATCGTAAAGCTAGGTAGTTTTACAGATACCCAATGTCATAGTTATCTAGAAGAAGCTAGTGGAATCGCCTACGCACTTTCTTATGAACTGTCCGTCGGTTGGGAGGCTGAAACTTGAACGAGCTAACAGATATTGAGATTAGGCGAATTTGTAGATATGTGCAGGCGTGTAGAAAACGATGCACTTAACGGTAAGTAATCTAGCCTTCAGAATATTTATACTCTTTTCGGTCTTCGGTCTGGTCTTGTGTGAATCTTCTTGGGATTAACCAATTCTACCTAACCTATTATTTTTAGTATCCATTGCTGCACCAAAAACCACAGTGTCGAACAATGGGTTGCACTTCTAATCTTGATTATGTTCCTCTGGTTAAGTGGAACTGCTGCGAGAAAAATTAAGCTTATTTAGTAGATATGAAACAGAGCTCGGTTAGAAATTTCTACATTTCAATATCAAAGTCAAAAACTAAAAAAAAAATTATGAACTATATTCAAAGACTAGACATAATATGCATGGTAATTATGCTGTAATATGGCCCTACGGCAAGAAAATATATGGAGAACGATGACCTCCCGCGACCTTCAACAAACAAGCAGCTGACAATAGATATCAAAAATTAAAAAAAAACTTTGAATCTTGAATAATAAACCCTTTTTTGGAATTTCATTACAAAATATCAAGCTGTGCGTAGGACCAACAATGGAAAGACGATATGAAGTAAATGCTGTAATAATATCCACACCAAGAAATTTTCTTCTATTGTTGCTTTTTCAGCAATGTAAACAAATATAATCATTTATTGTTTAATTTTTTTTTACTCAAAAACATCTGTATGTGTGTGCATTTTACGACCGATATCTTAATGCAGAGAAATTTCCTTTTATGGCATGCTTGTATATGTCTTCTTCTATTTCGTCTGCTATGGAAATTGTTGCTTTTTTTGTACTAGTTTTTCTTTATATTTTTATTTTGTTAGTTGCAATGTTGAAATCGAGAGCAATTTGCTTAGCCGTTGAAAAAGGCGAGAAGAAGGAAAAAATAGCGCATACAAAAGTATTGAAGACAACAAGCAACAGCAACAATTTGTTGTAACACATCAATATATTAGCAATACAGCAAGTCAACGCACAGCAGTGGCCCAGACTTTATTTGCCTCACCACCCTACACGGCTTAATGCACATGCTATACGAGTACACGCTACAAGCGTCAGTCATATCGGCAATTTTGTCTATTTTCTATTTGTATATATCGTTGTTGTTGTTGTGGTTGTTTGGTCTCAAATCAAAACCTGTCTCACCTCGGGGTGCCGGTTTTATTTACTGCTAACAATAACAACACCAACAACGGCGTTATATATGCAATGTCGTTTATACGTACATTCATACATACATATATGCATACATACATACATTTATTTGTAACTATCTGACAATGATTGGATTTATAGCTTTATCTATGCATCTAACTTACCTACATATTGCAAATGTGTGTATGTTTATGTGTACATAATATGCACAGTAGTTTTTTTCACTTTTTTTAATGCATAATACTTACATGCATGTCTACAAATATACATTTAGAAGCAGATTTTTAATGCTTTTTATATTCCTTCTTCACGAGACATTTCTCATCTGTAAGAAATGCCTGTCATTTCATATTGTTGCGCCTAATTTTCAAGTCCAATTACAAATATGTCAGTAAGTTTTGCATTTTTGTTTGGTTTTGATTGTCAAAATCGCAGCAAAACATCCCTGTTGGAATAAAAAAATCACTTTTGCAATTTTTAACATACAAAAATATTCATCGTCGCTTTAAAACCCCATCATTATTTAAATTAAATATATATTGTTAATTTTTTCTCTGATATTAAAAAATTATTAAGTACATAAGGTATCCGCTAGGTCGATACAAATATAAAAAAATCAATTTTCCGTAGCGCTTCAGTCACACCTATAAATGGTTATATATCGCAAATAGAAATCTGCATTTTATTCAACGGTATTTGCTACTATTCAAGGTGTGTCATCAATATAATTTAAAAAAAAATTATAACAATGCACACTTATAGCTAGGTAAATTTATTTGTATGCAAAGGGTGTTTTTTATAGAGGTATAGAACTTTAAGTTGGCATTACTTTTCAAGATGGCGACCGATTTAACAGCTGTCAAGTGATTTATTCTCAGTTTGGTTTGGCAATTCATCATGAATAGACTCACGCCTGAACAAAGCTTGCAAATAGTGCAATTTTATTTCGAAAATAATGGTTCTGTGCGGAAAACGTATCGCGCACTACGTCTATTTTAGCGATGTTTAGCGATGAAGCGCACTTCTGGTTGAATGGCTACGTCAACAAACAAAACTGCCGCATTTGGAGTGAAGGTAATCCTCAAGTGTATGTTGAAACACCGTTACATCCAGAAAAACTGACTGTTCGGTGCGCTTTATGGGCTGGTGGAATCATTGGTCCGTACTTTTTCAAAAACGATGGTGGCCAGAACGTTACAGTCAATGGTGATCGGTATAGAGCCATGATTACTAACTTTTTCATTCCTGAATTGAATAACCATGATGTCCAGGAGATGTGGTTTCAACAAGACGGCGCAACATGTCACACAGCTCGTGCCACAATAGATTTATTGAAAGACACCTTTGGTGACCGCCTAATTTCACGTTTTGGACCTGTGAATTGGCCTCCACGATCTTGTGATTTAACACCGCTAGAATACTTTCTGTGGGGCTATGTAAAGTCATTGGTCTACGCGGATAAGCCACAAACGCTTGCCCATTTGGAAGACAACATTCGCCGTGTTATTGCCGATATATGGCCACAAATGTTGGGAAAAGTCATCGAAAATTGGACGTCCAGATCTGACTACATCCGCGCCAGCCGTTGCGGTCATTTGCCAGAAATCATATTTAAAATATAATGCCACAAGATTATCTTTCGGTTAAATAAAATTCATATCGATAGAATAATCCATCGTTGTTTTATTGCAACTTAAAGTTCTATACCTCTATAAAAAACACCCTTTACATATGTATGTATGTATGTACGCAAATATAATAAAACAAAAAAATATTTGCAGTTAACTGAAACACCCTAAAGAGATTGTGCAGTGATGAACGTCTCCACAGCGGATGCGAATAAATATAATTAAAAAATGAATTAAATATAATTATCAAGTTCACTACGATTTATGTATTCTTTTTATTACTGCTATCGAGTACGGTTTACATGGAATAATATTTTTTTTCATTTGATCTTATTTTATTTATTTGATCTTTTATTAATAAATTTGATATGCATCTTGTTTGTTTTACTTTATATTTTTTGATTTATTTGGTTTCAATTTTATTTAAGTTAAATTAATTTAATTTAATTTATATTCTATTTTATTTTATTGGATATTTATTTGATTTATCTTATTTTGTTTTATTTATATTTTAATTATTTTTAATTTTTATTTTTTTGTCTCATTTTATTTTATTCTATTTTAATTTTATTTTATTTAAATCGATTTTATTTCGGTTTATTCTAACTTATTTTATTTTATTTTGTTATAATTTATTTTTTAATTTTGGTTTATATTATTTTGATTTATTTTATATTATTGTGTTTTATTTTTTATTTTTATTTACTTTATTCACTTTTTATGTCATTTTATTATTATTTATTTTAATTCATTTTATTTTATTTAATTTTATTTTAATTCATTTTATTTTATTTTATTTTATTTTATTTTGTTTTAGTTTATTTTATTTTATTTTATTTTATTTTATATTATTTCATTTTATTTTATTTTACTTTATTTTATTTTATTTTATTATATTTCATTTTATTTTACTTTATTTCATTTTACTTTATTTTATTTCGGCTTATTTTATATTAATTATATTATTTTGTTTTATTTTATAATATTTTATTTTATTTTATTTTATTTTATTTCCTTTTATTTTATTTTATTTTATTTTATTATATTTTATTTCATTTTACTTTATTTTATTTTTATTTTATTTTATTTTATTTTAGTATATTCAATTTATTTCATTTTATTTTATTTTATTTTATTTTATTTTATTTTATTTTATTTTATTAAATTTATATTTATTTTATTTGATTTTATTTTATTTTTTTATTTCTTTTTTAAATTTATTTTTTAGTTTAGTTTTTTGTTTAATATTATTTTATTTTATATTAAATTATTTTATATTACTTTGTTTTATTTTATTTTAATTTACTTTATTTATTTTTTATTTCATTTATTTTTTATTTAATTTTATTTTATTTTATTTTCTTTTATTTTATTTATTTTTTATTTTATTTTATTTAACTTTATTTTATTTTGTTTTATTTTAACTTAATTTTTTTATTTATGTCATTTTATAAATTTTGTTTTATTTGATTGTATTATTTTGTATTTTATTTTATTTTATTTTTTATTTTTTCATAATAAATTTATTTCACCATCTATTTTTTATATAAAGGGAAGGTAACCAAAATTTTTGCACGCACCACTTGCACATAGGTATCTAGCACTTTGTGTGCTACAAACACACCCCACTGGCTTCTTCTAATACGCTACTTTATTCATTTGCAATGATGTGTTAGCTCTTTGACATTATGACATGCGGTTAATAAATAAAGTAAATTTAATGGACTGATAAGCGAAATACCGAAATACATTCATCAGCTTATCCATTGATGATGAAAATATCAGAGAAAAATGCCAGAATGGATAGAAAATCGGCTTACATACAATGAAAATCCCATGACAATCAGACAACCGGAAAAGTATAAGAAGCAAATATGTAGTAACATACATATGTATGAATGTAAATACAAATGAAATAATAATAATCATCATAATCATAACAATCAGGGCATTACAGGTGATTCATGACAGCGTAGACAACAATGACGACATTCCTGTGGCTTCTACATTTCCTCTCAAATCGGACCAACAACACTATGCGCTTTTTTTCCTTTTCTCCTTTAACACAAACATCACCAAACCATTATTGACCATAATTCGCTTGGTAATTTTCTTACACATTCGTGTGTCTTATATTTACTTTACTTCGCTCCAACTGAATTAACTTATTCAATCAACTCTAGATTTATATCGCCAGCTACTGTTGTCGTCTTGGCTAATAAATTTTTGACAAGCATATCTTTCTGAGGTGGAAAAAGAAAAAAGAAATAATATGGTAAAACGAAATAGAAAAGAAGATGAAGAAAATAAGAGCAAGGCAATGCATGAAAATATGTATTGGAAATAGAATTTAAAAAAAAAAAAACCACGAAAAATATACCTCTCACGAAGCGGCAGAATTTATTGTTAACATTAGTAAGTGCACTGTAGCTTTAGTAGTTATTCCATCTGTATAGTTTTCAAAACACAAATTTCATTCTATTGATTTTCTAAACTCAGGTGCTTTAACTTAATAATTAATATTTGAACAATCAGCTGATTGCATGGGTGGCGTACGCTGCAGTAGCTCGATTTTGAACTTTTATCATAAATAAACCCAAATTTCATATGCTTAGCCTCTTAATTAAATTTGTTTTTCGCATTCCTATCATAAATGGTCATCATAACACCCTATCCCCGATAATCACGCGCATTTTCCCTCTAACATCTAATGATTTATATCCCATACTACGCACAGTGTACTTTTTGAGGCTTTTGGGTGCACGTTTTGTGGTTAAGCTCTGATCTCAGATTTTTACTTTAAATACTGTTTCTAATAGAATTTTTCTTGAATCTGGGATCGAATCGTCTGTTCCGTGAAAGTACAACTCGTCACGTAATTTTTTTGTCATGTCATGTCATAATACCATTTACTTTATACTTGAAACAGATCACGTAATTTTGTTTCGTACGTACATTCATCCGTTCACGGATCAGACGATTCCACTCGTGCTCTTATATATCATCTTACTATTTCAAAGATAATTGTCTTTGAAGTTACCCAAACATACTATTAGCTGAGAAATCAAGGGGGGAATGCAGATGTGCCTATTTTCAAAAATGTGTGAAAAAAACAACTCAATTTGAAGAAAAACCTTTCCAAGCGAAAAATAAGGAATGAACTTATCTAAAACATAAAAGAAAATTTCACAGAAGGTTAAGATTATGCATACGATATCCTTGGATCCTCTTATTCCAGCTAAAAAAAATTGCATAAACGGGCATAAATTGCTATGCCAAATTGGTGAACACACGTGCACCTAAATAAACTGTTATGTGTTTTGACGATTGAAAACACCAATGCAAGCCAGGCTTATAAGCACATTACATCGAGAGAACTGAAATTAAAACATTTTCATAATTTTCACATTCCAAATCTACCCTGTGAAAAAATGTTTTTTTTATTATTTCAAAAGCTATTACATTTACCAGTGATCTGTAGAAATCGCATCCTGAAAACCGCCAAAGTTCAAAAGTTATAGATAAACGAGCACTCAGAGACCCAAAAAAAAGTACACTCTGCTACACTTAAAATATTACAAAATCAGAACCGTATGTTAAAATTCATTCGGTTATCTGTAAAACTAATTTCTTTCACATATTAATGAAAGGTATAAAATAATGAATACAATATGAGAATTTCTTATATATTCTTCACAAACTATAATATGAGAGAAGAGCATTTCAATATTGCACCATCTATCCGTTTATGCTTTGTGTATATCAAATGCTTCGTCAACGCGCCTTTTTACCGGTTTTTTTTTTCGTTATTCTATTTGTATTATTCAATTTATTTTTTCCCCCCAACGTTATTTCATTAATTTACTTATTTTTTTTAAATGCGTTACAGGTGAGTGGTTTTTGGTCTTTGACCCGGCAAATACACAAACACACTCGCTTAGACAAATATTTTCTGGGAATTAATTGTTTGTTGTATTCGTTTACTTAACTGGTTGTTGTTGTTGTAATTTTCTACCTCTGTTATATTTTTTATTAAGTGCTGAATAACAGCCTTATCGTTTATTATCTTTAAATGGAACGAAAAAAAATAAATAAATAAATAAAAGAAAAATGCCGAAAGAGGAATACAATTTTTTTGGCTATATATTTCCCAAGTAATTCTCAGTAGAGCGCGTTCACTACTGAAATATTAATAATTTATTTAAGTCCGTACATAATAATATCTATAATTAGTTTATGAAAATTTATTATTATTAATTTGTTTTTTATTTTTTATTTTTCGTGTAATATTTCTTGTGCTTGTGCAAAACTAGAATACTTTTTATTTATACAATTTAAATTTATAGCAGAATTTAGTTAATCAATTTTTTTTCTAATGGAATCATCTAACAGATCAATTGGAAAGTCCCCGGCCTGATACATAGTTGGCGCTACTAGAATTAATTAGTTAATGAGTTTTAGTTAGCTCTAACCCTCAAAAGACGAGTGTATAAATTTGATAGCTGTCGGATCATTAGTTTGTGAATTATAGCATTTTGAGTGAAGCAACTTTTGTTATTGTAAAAAAATGGGGCTGAGCTGTGCAAGATGGTACCAATGCTTATATTAGCCAAAATACTTCACTTTTACTTATGAAACTTTCAAATGTGGTTACTACAGATGTTATTTATGTAAATTGATTTTAGTTTTCATAATATTTTTATTTAATTTGTTGTTAAAAAATTTCCTATTATATTGCAAATTTTTCATATAACACGCGCACAAATGTTTTATATATGGTATAAGAAAGTTTCTTTGATGTTGTCATTCACTATTTCATTTATTATTATTCCATTTCCATTATCATTATTACATTTCTATATTATTTAATTAAATTAATAAAACCAATTTTACTTATGCATAAATTTTCTTGAACAAATTGCAATTGTAATGTTTCACACTGACAGTAAATGGGTATTGCCATACGGCATTAATATGAAAATATTGTACGTTGCAGAGTTGCATGACCACAGAAAAAAAGTTAATGAAATTTTATGGAAAAAATTTGGAGGATTTTTGTTATTAACTTAATTTTAATGGAAATACTGTTCAAAGCGAAGCCGGTGTCGGTCCGGTGGAGGGTTATTTTTCCAAGCGCGGCCGAAGGCCGCCAATTTATAAAGGTGTTTCACTTAAGAATACTGTTCAAGATGAAAACGGTGTTGGGTTATTTTCCCAAGTGCGGCTGGAAGCCGCCAATATAGTGCGGCCGATGGCCGCTAATATGTAAAGGTGTTTTACTTAAGAATACTGCAAAATTTGTGCTTTTATTGTTTTTTTAGGAACTTTTTTTTTACAGGTGGCATCACCAAAATTTATGGTAGTTGCTTTGATAAGCAAAAACTAAGGAAAAAATTCATATTTTTTGCAACTTTAACTTTAAATATCTCGAAAACTAAGGGTTTCTAAGTGGTTTGGTTTTCAGTTTTAGAATGGGGGGAGGGACCCCTACCACCCTCCATCATTCGTTTTCCCCATAGTGTGGTACCTTGAAGTACTTGTTTCCCAAAAATGGATAAAAAAGAATTTCACGTGTTGATAAAATATTGTTTTTTGAAGGAAAAACCCAAACTGACCAAAAACAACGACGAGTTGATGATTCGGAGCAGTGTTTAGATATGTTCCCATATTGAGGGCATCAAAGTGTGGATTCCACTGTCTAATACAGAACTTTTGTGCTTTCCCTGTCCCTTCCTGGAAAGTTGCTTAGTGATTATTGAGAATTAAAGTCTGCTAACCTACTTCACAAGTCCTTAAAAAGTTGCTTAGTTGTTATTAGACCTTTAGATTACGATGCCAAAAGTGGCTTTGAAGTGTAGAAACACTATTCAGCAAATGTAATACAGCCGTGATCTGGTTGCTCGGACACAGGAGCATCCTAGGCAATGACACTGCAGACGCGCTAGCGACTATCTCTCAGCTAAAATTAATAATATCGTTGCTTTTATAGAAATAAAAGGAAAAAAACTAAATAGTTTGATGGGAACTTCACAGCGGTATCACAATCTGCCTATAGATCTACGTCCGCTGCTCATTCTTATCAACCCGAAATTGTATTTCGAATCAACGATCTTTATCTAACTCATACGAAAGCTTTCTAAAGTTTTTCATTAATTTTCAATGAGTTTACATGTTCGGTCCCGGTTCTCAACCCTCTAGATAGAATAAAAACTATTCAATTTTGCTTGTGGAAACCCAGAAGCTCTCTTAGTACCGTTGTATTAAAAAAAACATCAATAAATTGCTGCAAAATTTCACAACATACATATGTATGTAATACTCACCAATAAAAGCAAAAACAAAAAAAGTAAGTACAGCAGCCACTAAAGTACCGCCAGCGGCGAATAAGCGTGAGAAATAAATTCAGAAAAATTATATATACAAATATATATAGAAAAAAAAGGAAATCACATTAAGTTTCAAAACTAACTAAATGATCGGACACTCATTGATTTCTTTGGATTCGCATGACGTGAGCTCCATTGAAGAGTGAATACTTCCCTATTGTGCGCTCACGCCCTTTCAATAAATATACATACATATTTACAATTAATGTATGCACAATTATATGAACGCATATATACACAGCAAACATATTTACTTCACTGCATTTTACAAAACCGCAAGAGTAAAAGAATTCTGAAAATAAGAATGAATTTCATGATGATCATCCCCTGCTAACAAAAGAAAAGAAAACCAAACAAGATCGCTTGGTTGGCTACTTTCTGCCAATGATGCATATGCCGAGATATTTTTCAATGAATAGAGATGTAAAAATAATTTATTTACAATTGAACAATTTTATTCGATATAAGAATGTGTGTGTTTAAATGTTTATACCTTTCAGGAAAATGCAACTATACTCATAGCTTGAATTCGAAATTTTTAAGTAACTCAAGAGTTCCATATGTCCCGTGCGACATTGAATAATATCGTTTGTAATTAAAGCGTTAATTGTAAATCTTCAACTGTTGATTGAAATTTTTTTTGTTTGAAAAATTTTGTATATATAACAAAGCTTGAGAAAAATAAAAGACAAATTACATTTGGTCTCGGTAGTTGAATAAAGTTGGAACCGTGTGTTCTTCTATATGGAAAATGTGTAAATAAGAATTCATTGTTTTTATTATTATGAGACCTTATTACTCGCAGCCTAACTAGGGGGGAAGGGTAGACTTAAATTCCACGCTTTAGCCACATAACCGGGGCGAGTAGGTGAGAGCTAACCTGCATAGTTTTCTGCAGATGAAACAAATATTTATCAAAAGTTATTGTACTTATATTATACATAATAAATATTTTAACAAATATATATCAACACGTGTATTACGAGGTATGTTTAAAGGAAAAGGTGAAGGCGCAGGTTTTGCTCACTGTTTTCTTTGATTACAATGGTGAGTTAATAAGGAATTTTTCAAAGAAGTTAAGCAACGTTTGTGTGAAGCAATACGACTCAAGCGATCGGAATTGTGGAAAAACAAATCGTGAGTTCTGCATCACGATAATGCACCAGCCCACACAACAATGCTTATTCGTGAATTTTTTGGGCCAAAAACAAAACCGTAATATTGCCTCAACCAACTTATTCACCAGATTTAGCTCCCTGCGACTTTTTTCTATTCCCAAAACTAAAGTAGAAACCAATGAAAGTAAAACCTTTTGCCACAATTGATGAGATCAAGTCAGAATCGAAGAAAGACTTAATGGCCATACCGAAAAGCGCATTTCACTAGTGATTCGAGGATTGGAAAAAGTGTTGGCACAAGTGCATTAAATCCGAGGGGATTACTTTGAAGGAGACAAATTAGATATTGATGAATAAATAAGTACTTTGCAAAAAAAATTCTAAATTCACCTTTTCCTTTGAACACAGCACGTATAATTTGAAATTACATATTATATATTATAAAAGTGTATTGTATTAAAATGAAAATTTTTTTTAAATATGTAGTAAAAAACGAAACGTAATGTAAAACAGAACCACGTTCCGTTCGGCAGGGGCGCGAGGGGTCACATAAAAGACCACATAAAGGTAGGGAGTGTTTTTGGAAGGCATAAAATACGACCAGGTGGTTAGTGAAGAAGCTTCTATTACTTACTAATGATTACTTGCCGATCATGTGTTTACGATGATTTTTAGTGTCTTAATTAGTTTTCTAAATTTAAATTGAATAATGGTAAAATTGCTTAAAATAAAAAGCAATATTAATGACGTAAATATGGTATTAAGTGTTATTAATATTGAATTAGAAAAGTATTAAAATTGTATGCAATTATCTTGCAAGAGAAAGGAAAACGAAAAAATGTTGAACACAAAATATTCTCGTTGATCGAGTTGTGTCACAATGTCTTCAGTGACTTTGTTTTTAGGAAGTTTTTAAATCAGTCCTTTCACGGATTTGTTGTATGTATAAAACATCTCGTTTCAACTTGGTTTTTGGTTTTTTAATCGCTATCAAACCGGTTTATTCTCATCATATTTCTTTTTTTTTCTATATTTTTTAACCCGAACAATGTTTTTTGAAAACTAAAGTGTAAATTAAATTTTTACATAAGTATATTAACATTTTTACCGTTAATTAGATTTTATTTAGACATAATTCACTAAAAAAAAAAAAACTTTTACTGCCCGACAGAAGTTTGCTGCTGCATGGAAGGGTTAAATATGTGGGCTCGCATAGCGCCCATGAGAGCGGACGGATCTTTGTTCGTGAATGGTATAAAATATTTTTTTACTTTGTTCTACTATATAACAAACATACGTATAAGTGTGTTTTTAAAATTGCATTGAAATTCAATAAAATTGCTTTTGTTTGTGCTTGTGCGTATATAAGTAAAATTGTAAAATTATTACTGAACGATGGCAACGGCGACGGCGACGACGTACTCTTATGCAATTTATTCTCATTTCACTTAATAATATTGTTTTTTTTTTGTAATAAATTGCAACATTGTGTTGTTGCTAGGAGTATTTCTATATTATACTTATACAGACATATATTCATACATAAATACATATACATACATATATAAATGAATACACTCCTTAATTTAGTACCCGATATTATTGCTGCTTTTGTTTTGTTTATTTGATTAATCATTTTTATTTATGCCTATTGTTGTCGTAATTGTGCATGTATGTGTCAAATTTGCCATGATTGCCATTATTTTATATATAGATTTACAATATAATAGATTATAATATATGAAGATTTATTTTGCGCAACCACATTTTCGAAATTCATTCATGCGTAGACACTTACATATGTACATACATATGTACGTGCATAAGCTCATATAAGTACCTATGTATGTCACATATGTATGTATGTGCCCTACACTCATTTGGGATTTCCTCCGGCACGTTGCAAGTGCTCTCGAATGTCCTCATTGATCAGAGTTTATCACAAGCACTTACAAATGTACATATGCATGTATGTACATATGTATGTATATAAGTAAAAGCACACACAGCACACCCCACTCTCGTGCGTACGCACGCACATATTGCACGATTGGTTTGCTTCAACTTCATTGAGACCTCACAGATTTTCAACATATCAACCGCCTTTCATCCGCCTTTCCTTCCTCACTCCCACCCTTCCTTCATCGCGCTAGCGTTTGGTGTGAATATTTATAATATTTTTCCCCTACAGCAACAAGTTCAAGTAGCATTAAAATTTAATTGGCATTAACGCTTATGTTGAGTTGTTGGTTGTTGTTGTTGTTGTTTTTTTTTTTTTTTTTTTAAACCTAAAGCATAGATTTTTATTTACAATAGCACTTAATTTTATTTCCTTTTTAAATGTAAAAATTTTTTATTTATATTTTTTTTTTCAATTATTAGAATTTTTTTTTGAAATTTAATTTTGACATTTTTTCGTTAATCAAAATTGATTAGACATTGGCCGTTCCAAGTCGTTGGCGGAAATCACGCTGCGTCACATTAATTTATGACATTCTTCAATGGTTTTTGTGTTTGCTACTGTCGTTGCTGCTGCTGCTGCTACTGCTGCTGCTGTTAATGAGTACGGATTGCGCGGAATTTTGTGCACATAAAACACACTTGTGGGCAATTAAGTGCAATCAAGTGAAGTGTTTTAGGAGCGCGTAGCGAGTATTATGCATGCATTTGCTCTTCC
This sequence comes from Neoceratitis asiatica, assembly GCA_030068015.2. Lineage (NCBI taxonomy): Eukaryota > Metazoa > Arthropoda > Insecta > Diptera > Tephritidae > Neoceratitis > Neoceratitis asiatica. Next base: position 37,742,341 of record CM061529.1, read on the forward strand.
TGTGTTTGTTGTTGGCTGTTGCGCCCAATATGCTATAGTACGATGTGATACTCGCCATTGTAGTGTCCGGAGAAATTGTTAATTGCAAGGGTCAATTGCTTTTCATTTACAAAGAAGGCACAAGGCAAACAAAAATTTATCTGTTGTTGTTGTTGTCAATTGGTGTGTCGACGCTTGCTGAGCAAGAAACTATTGTTGGCATAGCGGAAATGTTTGCAATAAAATTAATCACGCTAAATTTTTTTTTATTCAAGATATTTTTCAGAATATTTTCTTTGCTAGAACTAACAGTTTCTTTTTTAAATTTTAAATTATTGAAAATTTCAAATAAATATGTTTTTAATTTAATTTTTTGCATTTTTTAAATTTTTTTCCTTTTTTTTGCCTTAAATATGCATTTTCAAAAACTAAAATAATATCGATTTATGCATTCTATATTAAATTTTAATTTCTGTATTAAAAAAAATCAAAATGACCAGTTGACGATTTTTTGCATATAAAAATATTAATTTTAAAAAGTATAATATATATTTGCAATTAATTTTAAAACGTATTTTTCCATAAAACTTTTGAAACCAAAATGTACAGTGAAATTATTAATTAATTAAATATATTTTATTATAAGTATTTTATGTCTTTTTGTGTTCCTACCAGTCGTTCTATTCAAATAAACGTGTAACTAAACATTCAATGTAAAGTATTTCAAATAATTAATGCATATTCTGGAATATGATAAATTTTTTAGTATACTTTTAGATTAAATTGGTGAATCTCAATTATTTAAATATTTAATTTTGTTTAAATGGCAGAATATGGTTATTTAGTTGGTTAAGCGATATTCTCGGTAATCAAAATATTTAATTTTAATGATATATTTATTTGAATAAATAATTTATTTATTTGAATTATTATTTATTTAATTATATTTTTGTCATTTGGAATTTTATAAAAAAAAAAGGGTTTTTTTCGGGATATTCTTAAAAATCGTATTGAATTGAAAGACCGAAGAACTTCAAATTGAATTTAAATCTTAGGATTTCTTACTTAACTACTTTTAGTCAAATCTAAAAACTGTTTTTCTAATTATAATATTTTTCTTCTTTTTTTTTAGGTAAGTTTAACACATGTGAGCACATTTTAGTGATTTGCCGGCGAGGTTCATTTGAGAGTGTCCTAAAGTGTTCTGAAAAATCCTCTGAATTAAAAACAAAGAAATGGTGAGAATATATGGTTATTAATTTTTTCTGAAAAACTAGAACTTGATTAAAAATTGTTTGATGTTTCGATGATAGAACATAATAACGTATTTGGGAGTACAGGATTATCCATTTTGCGGTTATCAAAATAAACGTTAATAAAATGCACTTAAAATAATTACCGCCTCATGATCTTTTGCAAACTTCGATCCGCTTGAGGTAATTTTCCACTACTTTTGGTATATATTGGGCGGCATCTCTGCCATAACTTGACGAATTTTAGTTTTCAAGCACTCAAGAATTAAAGGTTTATCCGTATAAACACGGTCTTTCGCATAGCCCCACAATATAAAGTATAACGGCATCAAATCGTAAGATCTCGTTGGTCAATTGACATCGCCAAGACGATGACTTCAAGGAAATAATGTAAAATCGCACCTTAGGACAAAAATGTATTTTTGGTTGTAATTTTCCCTCTTAAATTTTTTTCATTTACCTATCCACCGAGTGAGAAATGTGCCTCGGCGCTGAAAAAAATTATAAATGATCAGCTGGCTGCAGTTGTTGTGTGAGCTGAATGTGCCAGCTCTTGAGAACGTCGAGAAATAGACATGTTCGGGTCTTCGGCTACACTTTCATTTAGAGCAGCGCGATATTTGAGGTGGAACGATCAAACCGATGATGCGCAGGCCATCCAAATCTGTCCCTTCAAATTTCTTTGAAATTGTACCAACTGCTTGAGTAGTTGGACGTTTATGTGCACCATAATCTCTCTTAAAGCACGAAACGTCGCTACGTTTCAATCGCCATTTTTGTAATAGGTTTAAAAAATTTGAATGCGTTGTGCGGTTGCTAACCGATCCATTTTGATAAATGCCTGACTTTTAACTAAAACAAAACATATTTAGTTTGACTGTTAAATTTGACATATGTCAAAATACAGTCCTACATTTTCAAACCCACTAAATGGATAACCCTTTACTTATCACAAACACAAATAAATTTACATGTCCAATTATATATAAAACTCAGGTATTTAGTGCAAAAGCGAATAAAACAAAGGTAATAAAAACACGCATGCAAAGATAATTAAAAAAAAACATTTAAAACAAACTGTCCAACACCAAATTTACAAAATATTTTAACAAGTGCATTCAACTCTCGCCGATAATATTCGTTTTGTGTGTCAAAATTAACCAGAAATACAATATAAGGTGAAGAAACGAACACAAGAAAAATTGAGAAGAAAAAAAAAATTTATTTAACAAAAATAAAGGAAAAAATTTAAAACGAACTTGACAAAAAAAAAACATTAAACAACACAGCTGATTGCATTGGAGAAGGCAACCCAACCAGCATGTAGACTAGTCTAATGGTGACGCGTCTGTTCATTAGTGATTATTTGATTTTTTTATTTTTATTTATTTATTTTATTTTTTCGGCAAGGTTGTTTTGTATTTTTTTATTTTTTTGCTACATATACAAAAATACATATGACGGATGTACATATTTGTTTTTAAAGCTAACCAGCTGCGTGTAACTCGTCTGGCAGCCAGTTTGTGACGTAAGTTTAAAATAACGGCAAAGGCTAGAAATCATTTGAATTTACACAGAGACAGCCAACCACTGGCAGCACGAACTCGTGTCAGTTATCGCTGCAAATATTATGTAATTTCCAGTCATATTTTTGCATCCTTTTTGTTGTTTTTCGCATGTCAACATCTGTTTTTATAAACATGTATACATATATTCATATTCCCATATTCTTGAGAATGGTCAGTGCTGTTAAACGTGAATTTCATACTGAAGAAGCTGTGAAAAAGATTACACATGACAACCGGTAAAATATTTTCATAACAAAACGAAAAGTGAACGATCAAAGCATAACAGGATATAATATTATAAATTAGGAATGATTAAATATTAAGCAACAAAATGAAAAAAAATTAAAATAAAATAAAATAAATAAAATAAAATAAAATAAAATAAAATAAAATAAAATAAAATAAAATAAAATAAAATACACAAAACTAAACAAAATAAAATAAAATAAAATAAAATAAAATAAAATAAAATAAAATAAAATAAGATGAAAAAAAATAAAATTAAAAATAAAATAAAATAAATTAAAATAAAATAAAATAAAATAAAAGAAAATAAAAGAAAATTAAAAAAAATGAAATAAAATAAAATAAAACAAATAAAAATAAATTAATATAAAATAAAATAAAATAAAATAAAAATAAATGAAATTAAATTAAATTAAATTAAATTAAATAAAATTAAATTAAAAAAATAAAATAAAATAAAATATAATAAAAAAAGGAAAATATAATAAAAAAATAAAATAAAAGAAAAGAAAATAAAATAAAATAAAATAAAATAAAATAAAATAAAATAAAATAAAATAAAATAAAATAAATAATATATACAAAATTATTAAATAAATAGAATAATATAAAATAAAATAAAATACAGTTAATTGAAATGAAATTAAATAAAGTAACGTGAAATGAAATGAATTGAAATAATATAAAAATAATCAAATAATTAAAATAATAAATCAAAAAGGAATAAAGTTATTCTCATTCTTAATTATATTGGCAAAAATATTTAATAATTTATCTGATGTCAATATTAACTAATAAGTTTCCATCAACATTTCTCATGAGATGATTGATTAGATGATTAGCTTTTCACAACTCCTAAGGTAGCTAGAAAATACATATTTTTAGTCACAAATGCAAACAATACTTGTTACGTCAACCTGTCAAGTGTTGTAGTATTTATTATATAAAGTAAATATTCATTTTTTCTGAGCTGAATCCATCACTCAATCAAGTTTTCAAAAAACAACCACTGCAACAATTCCACTTCCAGCCATCTTATTACATCAATCTCGCCTTATGTTATATCATTTGTCAAAGTAACCGCATTCTGACACTTGTCACTACGCATGTATATGTTCATATGGATGTGGTTGATATATAATAGTTGAGTGTATGCGGGCGGGTGTGGGTTTGAGTGTATAAAAGCACGTGTTTGATGCTATGGTGTTATGCATAGAAATGTTGTTGAGACTGTGGTTGTTGCTTCAGCAGTAAGATTGTTTGTTGTTAATGTCGGTATTTTTTTTTTTTTGCTTGAAATTGCAAATTTATTGTTCCTTTTTTGACAGATTATTATGCGTGCATGTGCCAAGAGTAGATGTAAGCGCTGATAAGGTCCACCACACCATAACAGTAAGTACTTAAGTAGCGCTTGTCAACACGTGCAATCAGCTTTTTAAATCAGTTTTGATGTAAGCTGATGCTTTGTTGACCCGATTTTTTTTATCGTTTTTTTTTTTTTTTGTCTTTTTATATTATTTGTTCTATTTTTCTTTTGATTTTTATTACCATTTTTTTCTATTTCTTTTATTTATTTTTATTGATAGATGGTGGAATTTGATTAGGCTGCTACTTGTCAAATTTTTGTGTGATTTTTTATCTTATTTTGTATAAAGTTTCTTTTATCCCTTATGACTTAAGAAGCTCTAACTTTTAATAACTAAACCACCACTAATTTTGCAAAATGTTTATTGTTATGGTTTTTGATTACAATTAGCTATATATATAACTTGTAAAATTTTGTAAAACGCTTTGTAAAAAAAAATTGCAGTAATAATAACAATTTTTTTATTTGCTTCTATTTTATTTTGTCTTGTTTTTAATTTTAATTTTAATTATAGTTTTAGCTTAAATTTGAATTTAAATTTTAATTTTAATTTTATATTACAATTTTTATTTTATTTTTTATTTTTTTTTCATTTTAAGTTTAATTTTAATTTTAGTTATAATTTTAATTTTAATTTTACTTTTAATTTTAATTTTCATTTTAGTTTTAATTTTAATTTTACTTTTAATTTTAATTTTAATTTTAATTTTAATTTTAATTTTAATATTAACTTTAATTTTTTTTTTTTTTTATATTAATTTTTATTTTAATTTTAATATTAATTTTAATTTTAATTTTAATTTTAATTTTCATTTTCATTTTCATTTTCATTTTCATGTTCATTTTAATCTTAATTTTAATTATATTTTTAATTTTAATTTTAATTATAATTATAATTTTAATTTTAATTTTAATTTTAATTTTAATTTTAATTCTAATTTTAATTTTAATTTTAATTTTAATTTAATTTTAATTTTAATTTTAATATTTATTTTAAATTAATTTAATTTTAATTTTAATATTAATTTTAATTTTAATTATAATTATAATTTTAATTCTAATTTTAATTTTAATTCTAATTTTAATTTTAATATTTATTTTAATTTAATTTAGTTTTAATTTTAATTTTAATATTAATTTTATTTTTTATTTTAATTTTAGTTTTAATTTTAATTTTGATTTTAGATTTAATTTTAATTAATATTTAAATATTAATTTTAGTTTTAATTTTTTATTTTATTTTAGTTTTTTTTAATTTTAATTTTAGTTTTAATTTTAATTTCCATTGATTTTTTAATTTTAAGTTTAAGTTTATTTTATTTTAATTTTAATTTTAATTTTAATTTTAATTTCATTTTAATTTTTATTTTTAATTTTAATTTAATTTAATTTTTATTTTTATTTAAATTATAATTTTAATTTCATTTTTTATTTTAATTTTAGTTTTAATTTTAATTTTAATTTTAGTTTTAATTTTAATTTTAATTTTAATTTTAATTTTAATTTTAATTTTCATTTTCATGTTCATTTTAATTTTAATTTTAAATTTAGTATTAATTTTTATTTTTATTTTTTTTAAGTTTAATTTTAATTTTAATTTTGATTTTATTTTTAATTTTAATTTTAATTTTAATTTTAATTTTAATTTTAAATTTAATTTTAATTATAATTATAATTTTAATTTTTTTTTTAAATTTAGTTTTAATTTTATTTTAATTTTAGTTTTAATTTTAATTTTCATTTTCATTTTCATTTTATTTTTAATTTTTATTTTTATTTTAATTTTATTTTTAATCATAATTTTAATTGTAATTATAATTTTTTTTATTTTAAGTTTTATATTTTATATTAAATTTAATTTTTATTTTTATTAAATTTAAATTTAAATTAAATTTTAATTTTAGATTTAATTTTAATTTAGATTTAAATTTAACTTTAAATTAATTTTAATTTTATGTTATTTTATTTTATATTTATCTTTTTGTTTTTATTTTTTATTTATTTATTCTTTTTTTGCATTTATCTCTTATCTTCATTCATGCACATCTGTCTTTTAATAATTAGTGAGAAATTTATTTTAAATATGACGTAAATGTAACCAATAATTTGGTTAACGTGCCACAAGTCATATGTTCATGCTAATGTACGGGTATGTATACATACATTCGCACATATGTACTCAGGTATGTATGACTTTGTGGCACTCACGCATGAATAAAGTCAGCGATTACGCCAACGAGATACCACCTGCTGCTCTTGCAGTTGGAAGACCGGCAACTAACGGTTGACTGGTTGGTTGTCTGCATGATTAAAAGGAAGGAGGGAGGCGACCGTTCGGTCCGTCGGTTGACTGACTGTAGGTGGCGCAAGCCTTTTCATGACTTTATCAGACACACTTGAAGTCAAGTCTTGTTGTTATTGTATTTGTATATTTTATTTTTTGTCAGTTGTTGAGCGTATTTAATTTGTCACGTGCCGCCGCCTATCTATCGCTCTGCCCTAGCGACCGTTGTTGGTATACGTTACAGTTTAAAATGCAAACAATATTATTTATATATTTGCATATACCCAAATGCATTTCTTGACATACATATATTTATTTGTATGTATGTACATGCATGTGGGTGTGTGTCAAGTAGGTTGAAACTGCTGCTGTTGCCGTTGTCATAGCCGCCATTGGTGTCGTTGCCAGCAATTAAATTAAATTGTCGACTCCGACGTAGCGTAAATAAACACACACGCGAAATTCTCCCATTTAAATACACTTGCACACACCACAATATATATATATATTTCACAGCTGTGTTTACCAACAATACATTCAAATAATATGTTCTCCTTATGGCTTATGCGCGGTGTATGTAGCAACGCCCACATAGCATAAAAACAAGTTGGCAGGGATACGACGACAACAACAACAACGCAAATAACGAGAGCAACGGCAACAGCAACGCTAATGTGTAGCCCTCATATTTGCAACCGCCATCGCGATTGTGGCAACAAAGCTAACAAATCGAACAACAAAAACGTCAACATGTTCAAGTCAAAACAGCCAACCAAAAAGCGAGCAATGTGCAACAACAAAAATATAACAATACATACATAATATATCGACAACCTGCAACGTCAACATCATCAACCTTAATCACCACAGGCAGTGCGAGAGCAATAACAATAACAACAAAACAAAAAGGAAGTAAAGCAAGCAAACAAACACAATGGCCTTTTGTAAAATGTGTGCACTACAACCGTCATTATAGCCATCAATAGTACGCCAACGGCTCCAGCTTATAAGCTTTGTATGTATATGTGTGTATGTAAGTATGTGTGCTTCTGAATATCCGTCGGCTCGTCCAATGAGCAGCGGTGAATACGAGGCGAATGAACCAACCAAAACAAAGCCATTCATTCTGCCATTCACCAAATCTTTCGCCCCATCGCACACCCCAGCGAACGCCAACATCACAACTCCACCAAAGCTGAACGGGAGTAGAGCAACAAAACACTTTGGCATATCAACAAAGGGCACTTCTTACGCCTCTCTGCGTGACCGCTCGCTCACATCGCGTTGTGTCTGCCTGTTCGTTCCATCCATCGGCATTGTTATGTAAAATGGGCACAGCCCACAAAAACTTTCAGCTCAAACACATACATTCACACACACGCGCACACACATCTCTTTAACAATACAAACTTTGTGCTCTGCTCTATATGCTCATGCTCAGGCTCAGGCTCCATTGTAGCGGCAGCCTCCAAGCTGATTTATGCTCTCCCAATAGCAACAATTTGCTCCCACGCTAGCTATACATGTATGTATGCACGTATTGTTATTACCCATTATTGTTGTTTCTTTCATTGTTATTGTATTGTTATTGTATTGTACTAAAAGCTCCACCGGAATTCGTTTCGTCGAAGGCATCCCTTGTATTCTACAGGACTCCGACTTGTGTCTCTCTGCAGTAATAGGTGTGTGTGTGTGTGTATGTGTTTATTTAACTGCAACAGTCGTGCTGCATGCGCTCAACCTTCCACCACTGAGTTGCGGTCTCACATGAGTGTGAGTGAGCTCACGTTGAGTGAGTAATTTTGAGTGATGGCATTGAGCACGCTGACAAGCTGGAGTAAAGAGGAGTTGAATAGTAGTTCTGACGTCTCTTCAGAATAATAATGGCAGCAATTTTGTTGTCTAACCATCCGTCTGTCTGCCTGTCTGTCTGTCTGTCTGCCTTCAGTTGGCTTGTCTGCCATTCAAACGTATGGCCGTTGCTTGCTCTCTCTTTCTCTCACGCTTTCTCTTTGCATCCTTAACGAGTGGTCCTGGTGCAATGTTAACCAAATGTTATGTACAATTACAGTTTGCTATTGTTATTGTTATTGTTATTTGCTGTCGAATTATTTGCTCGTTATTTAGACGGCTTTCTATATGCACGTTCGTACGTTCGGTTGATTGTTGATCGTTTCGTAAGCTCGCGTATCATTTCGTGTCGTTCGATTGAGCGTTTGTCGTTTAACTGTAATTGTAATTTTGATTGTAATTGTAACGGTAATTGCTTGATGTCGTTTTGTGACGACATTTTATTCTTACTGTGCTACACGAAGCGGAAAAGGATTTTAGTGGCGCGACTCATCGCGAGAGGCAGGATGCGCGGTGGAACGCGAGTAATAATAGAGATGGCAACAATGTGGAAATACTTTATTTCGGCGTGTGATTGTGTTGAAAGCTTTTGTTTCTGTTTTTGTTTTTCCCACTTTCGCCTCTTTCATCTAACTCAAAGCAACTCTCATGGGAATTTGTCACATGAAAAGCAGAATTTTCATTTGTTTTGTATACACTTTTGTAATAATACTAACACACATACTCGTGCATATATACGTACTCGTAAATGTCTACTATGATTATTATTGCTCTTGTTGCTTTTGTTTAATAAGCCGTTTAGCAACTGACAAACATTAGCAACCCTTCAGAGTGAATGAAAATCCCAATGTAATTTCAGAAAACTTTGATTATTGAGGTTTGTTGTTGGTTCAGTGATGTGTGCTCGTGCATGCTCTTTTCACTTCCACACAAACATATTTCATGCTTGAGTAAATATTTGTCTTATTCCTCCGCTTGTGAGAGAAAATAAGAATAATTCGAATTTTAAGGACACCACAACCCGCTGGCTCTACTTACAAAGTTCAATAGAGAATTAAGACTTTGAAGATCTCTTCATCGCTGGAAACCTTTCTAAAAAAATCTGGAATTTTCTCTTTCCGATTTTCCTTGACAAAAATTATACGACCAAAAATCACAAATTGGTGGAGGAGCTCGGCCGAAAATCGCTTCAGCGGTAACAAAGCGCCAATAAGTATATATATAACCTTCTTGGTGGAAACATAATTTCAGTCGAACATTCTCTTTGAATTATTAAAGAAATTGTTGGATCTACATAGGAGGGAAATCCATGTTGTGCTGACAAGACGTTACTACTTTCTCGGTTAGAGGGTCATTATCAGATACCATCACAAATCTTATGCAAACAACCCTAAATGAGGTTAATTGCTGCATGCGGTTTGAGATTAAATGCTAATAAAACAGCGCTGGTAATCATCATTAGAAAACCAGGAATACCAAATTTTAACCCGCTAATATTGATTGGTTAAATCTTTTATCAATGGGAAAGAAAGCAAGATACTTGAGACTAACACTGAACCAGAAACACTCATGGAAACCAAACTTAGAAGATCATGGAGCCGAAATGGGAATTAAAGCCTCGTGGGACTCATTGGCTCTACAAGGCAATTAAAGGCCAATGTTGCCTTACTTTGCATACTCCCGTTTCTCCGTAATGCTCCAGATTTTCGCAATCCTTCCCAGATGAATATAAATTCGTCTTTAAAATTGTCTCACCATCTAGTGCGCAGTCGGATAAGTGTGATATGGACAAAGAAAGAGGGTTCAGTATCTATGCAGTGGTGTCTTTTCGACAAAATTAAATACTATAATCGCCTTCCGTTTACTAGACCATTGCATGGTTTTCAAGCTAAGATTGCTGCAATTAAAGGAAGCCCTCTGGTTCTGATAACCAGGGTTCTTTCAACAAGAAGTATTTAAATATACACAAATAGCCAGCGGCTTTTGAAATCACTAAAGTCGCTTTCTTGTTTGCAGACCCGCTAGTTGACTAGGAATACCATACAATGATTACTTTATGGAGCTGTCATGAATTAGAAGAAGAAGAGATTGTAGAACATATATGCGCTTGCAAGATTTTGAATATGTATAGAAAGAGTTTCGTAACTATCGGCCTCGGCTTTCCTGACGATATCTCGGAAGTTGCTCATACAAAACTCTTAAAATTAATTTAGTTCATTAGGTCCACAGGGTGGTTCACAGAGGACCGTAGTGTGCGGGGAATTTCAGTACCGGTGGTATTACAATGGGGCTCGTCTGATGCTTGCTCAGTACTGCACCGACTCCCGTTCGTCTATTTCTTTACAAATGCTTATGGAGGTTTAGAAGAAGTAGAAGCTTATTAAATAGTACTTTTTTCTTAGATCAATGGCCAGATCTATCTGGTTGCATTCTATGTGTTTCGACCCTGCCAACTGATATTGGCCCTACTGTTGAAGGCCGATCTTAGCAGGTACCCACCTACCTGCCTAGGATATCCAACTGTATGCCATTAGCAGTTTCGGGCCTCCTTTATGGACTCCGTTGTAATTAGGCGGAATTTTTGGGTTAATTTTTCGAACTAGGACTCGTTTTGTTCGTCGTTTGCTTTGTTTTCAATCTCGATAGCGGATTCATTTTCTTCATCTTTTTTCTACTTTGAGACCAACATCATGGCACGGACGCCGAAAAGTCCGTGACCGATTCAGAATAATTATGAATTTTCATTTATTATTCTTACATATATACCTATATCTATTTTTTGCAATATTTCAATATCTTTATCCATCAATTCCAAATTTACTATTTAAAATATTAATAAGATTTTTGCATAGTTTTCCCTATTTGTTTTTGCTTTTTTTTCCTTTCGTATATGTCATTTTTCTTATCAAAATAGTTAAACCCACATCAGTTGTGTTTATTTGTTTAGTTTTTCGCAACTCATTGAGCCGCAATACTTCCTGCATAATCCCCGGCGAATTAGTCATCGCAGGGCCGAGCGCTCGGATCAGTCGAGGTTTTTGCTCACTTTTACTGCTGCTTTGCTGCTTTGCTGCTTTATTTATTTATTTAAATGATTTATTTATAATTCCTTTGCATGCAGATAGTAGGCCTGCACTCGGTGTTTGGATTTGTAATTTTTTTTTATCAACGAAATTCTTTTACTTCGAAAAACAATTGCAAATTTTTTAACCCCTCAATCGCTGTCAATGCAAATTTCTTCGCTAAAGAGCTTATGACCACCCCTAAATGTTTTATTTTTTATTTTATTTTATATTTTATTTCAATTCATTTTCTCACTCCAACAAATTTTGTTTGTCTAATTTCTTCCCTGGTTTTGCCACGCTTTTAATTTCTACTCACTCTTCAGTACGACGTTGTGTTGCCTCCTTAACTTATTTGCGAATGACCTGAGGCTAAATTTAAATTTTACGCTACTTATTCCCTTGAGCTGTTGAAAAGTTTTGTAAATAATTCTTCAAATCCTTTGAGAATTTTTTTTTATCATATTTAAGAATCATACGCACGCAATTCACTTTTCAGCAGCTTCTATGAGGGAGAAACCGCAAATGCTTATTGTTTTTCTTAGATTAGATTAAATATGTTTATTTTTTTCCATTTCAATATTTTATTTTTGACTAGTTAAGCCATCCGTTGCGTTGTGCGAGAGAAAAAAAATTATTTACAATAAAATGACATTTTTGAAACAACGGATATGCAAAGTATTTCATACTCTGTGTTTAGAGCAGCCTAAAGTATTGTGTACAGCCCCTTAGAAACGGCATAACCATTATTAATCGCTTATCGATATTATCGGCTGCACTTCCATGGCGATTCTGGCTACGATTGTTGTTGTTAAAACGAAACAAAAACAATGACGTTGCATTAACGCGCATCCATCTTCTTCATTATTTTTGATGTGCAAAATGTGAATAAGGAAAAGACATAACAAAAGAGTTCAAAAAATCTTTTAAAAATATTATTCTTCAGGCTTAACTCATAGCTGTAGACATCTTTGCAATTTTAACTTGTTAAATGTGCGTTGAAGTGAGGCATACAGGCATACAGTGGCGGACAAAAGTCTACAAACACCTGTTTTCGTTGCATTGAAAGTCCAAAAGGTTTATTGGAAAATTTAATGATGCAGTTTATTTCAACTATTTTCCCTTATCATTAAAAACCAACAAAAATAAATTTTTAACAGAAAAGAGAAAAGCTAACATCTTAGCGCAAAAAACTTTGATTAATATCAGGTAACCTGATCTTTTTAGTATTTAGTTGGTTCACCGTTTCCATCAATTACAGCTTGAAGCCATCGTCGCAACGAAACTACTAAATTTCTCAATTCTTAAGGAGTAATACTGTCCCAAGCTTAAATAAGACTTTCTTTGCGTAATGCTAAGTGGAAATCTGATTTTCTCTAATTTTTCGCTCAAAAATCTCTCAGACATATTCAGTAATATTCAAATCTGGTCTTTCCGGTGGTGTGTGCGTGCCTTGGAGCATGATAAAGCAACCAATCCTTAACAATATGGACCGTTTGCTTTGGATCGTTATCCTGTTGAAAGATCCAGTCTGCGCCAAGCTCCTAACTGTCCACCGAAGGCTTCAGAATAGCTTCCAACAATGACTTATGTTTCAACCGATCCATATTACCTTCAACAAAAACAAGCTTTCCAACTCCAGATGCCGCAATCGCTCCCCAAACTATTTACGTTGCCGCCATCATGCTTCACTGTTGGTACTATATTTTTGGCGTTAAGTGCAGTGTTTTCTTTTCTTCAAACTTTTGCTCTTCCATCGCTGCCGAATATATTGAACTTCGATTTGTCTGTAATTAAGAGTTTTGCCAAAAATCCATTCTAAATGTGCTTTAGCGAACTCCAAGCGAAGTTTACGATTTATTTTTAGAAATAATAAGTTTTTTACGTGGCATTTTACTGTGGAAGCTGTTATCGTTCAGAGCTATTCGAATTGTTCTTGGATGAACACACTTTCTTGATGAGTTTGCGATGTTTTCGGCTCATTTTGGAGCAGTAACTTTAGGATCATCATTAACTTCCTTCACAATAATGCTGATGTCTCTTCGAGTTAGTTTCTTCGGTCGGCAAACACGCGGCCTTTTTTCGGTGGATCCATTTTTTCAAAGCTTTTTACAATGGTCTGTACCTTTGGTGGACTTAAGATTAAAATTTTTGAAATTTCACAATACGATTTCTTCTCTTTTCTGTGCTGAATAACCAAGACTGGTACGTCAATGGATATTTCTTTTTTGCGGAGCCATTGTTGATGCTCATGTGTTTAAACCACAACTAAATTCCATACTAGCAAATTAGAAAACATAATCTAAAAAAAAAAATTTAAAAAAAAAGAACCTAACCGCCATAACAACACAGCATATCGACATAACTGCTAGTAAACCCGTGGTGTATGTAGACTTTTCTCAATGATATTTTTGCGTTTTTTTCACCATAATTGTTTTATTTTATATTAGAGAATGGATTTGTTTTCATACATGTTATTAGAAAAGGATCTAAAATAAAACTGCATACCTACATTTTTCAGCAAAGCGATAGTACATTCAACGCAACGAATGCAGGCGATGTATGCAGACTTTCGTCCGCCACTGTATGTACATATTGCAATTGTATTGTATAATCCTTAAGGATCCCCACAGACGACAGATACTTGTAAACTGCTTTTGTTAAACTCATTAATTTTATTCTCATTAATTTTCTTATTTATTTTACCTGATAGCGTTTTTATTTGATTTATTTTTCACACACTTTTCCACTTAGAGCTGTCGATTTCAATGCGATCAATGACAATAAACTCAATTTCTATAAGGCTTCTTCTCACATTTCTAAAGATTCACGGCCATTATTACAAGTATATCTGCTTTTGCGTTTGCTTTGCGAGAAACCGTTGAAGAAGAACAAAGAAATAACCCTCTTAAATGCTATAGCACCTGTTTCTATAAACGTTCACCCCTTTTCAGCACACTCCACTACAATCCACTCGTATTTTTTTTTTCAAAACCAATATCATGCCAGCATGCTGTGGTTAATAACACAGCACCTATACAAATTCAAATGCTGTTTCATTGATATTGATAAAATCATAATAAAAGACGAGACAACTTTGGTGCATGAGACTTGCAAAAAAAAAAAAAAGTACTAGCACCATTCATTGTCATTCACAATAGTCAACAGCACTGACGATTTTTTTTGTTGTATTATTACTTTTACCTTTGTCTCATTTTTGGGTAAACTGTAAGCCTTATAGCATACTCATATACCTATGTATTGTTTCTAACAAATCTTTATTGTTAATATACGATTTTTCTTCCTTAACAACTACAACCTTGGTTGCCTCGTTGCCAAGGTGTTAATCTCTGGCAGTATACTCTGCAGTTATACACTTTTGTTTTATTACAAAATGCATGTTTTTATTTGGCATTGGATCGTGCTGGGGGAGTGAACGCATTGCTTAATCTCATAAGTAGCCGCATCCTATCGTGCTCAAATTGACAAGGAGTATTCACTGTCATTACACATAACTTCTATAGGAAAAAAAATGTGCCGTTGTATATTTTCCACGGTTTCCTTGGAGTTATTACAGATTATGAGCTCACGCAGAGGTAACACTGATTTGGTGTTGTTTAATAGGTTAATTGCGGGGGTGATTCATGCCATTCTTTGCTAATTGTGTTGCTTTAAATTTGCTCTGATTCAATTTTTTTTTAAATCGATTCATCATATTGAATGATGAAACTGAAGTTGCTTTCTTGTAAAGCTTTCTTGTAAAGCAAATTGACCAGGGATCCCACTACTGTTCACAAGGAAAGTTGAAATTTTTCTTTTTAAGACAATCTATGTAAGGCGAAGATTTCTGTAAGTAGTTAATTAGTTATTTGTTGAGTAAAAGTTCAAACTATTTAATTGGTTTGCGGATGCCATGCCTGCGAGGAAGCTAAAGTAGAAATTACCGAGAAAACGATTTTAGGCCACACTTAAGGCGGGGCAGTGGTAGAGTTAGTACACCACCTTCTAATGCTCGTCTAAGTCTTTCTTTCTTATCTTTCCGCTTATTGTTATACTTATGGAGGTTTAAAAGGAGTAGAGGCTTAAATAGTTATTTTTTCTCTGTTCAATGGCCAGATCTATTGCATGTGCTATTGACTAGTAGCCATACTGTGAAGGCCGATCATAGCAGGTACTTTTCTGAACTTTATCTAACATGGCAGACAGCAGCTTTCTCTAGTGTCGGCTACCAGAGAATGATTCCCTAAAATAATACGACTCACATTACCGCTTTGTATTGAGGCCAGAAACTAAATGATTTCATAATATTTAAACTTGAGTTGGTAATAACTTTCTGTTTTCATTTTCAGTTTCTGCATTTGAACCAAAATGTTCAGTTAGTTTAGTATTTTGAAATTTTTAATTTTTATTTTGACTTCTTCTGCTTAAGAGATATATCTCGACATTTTCTTTGAACCAACCTCTTGTACTTGTTTTACATAACCGAACATATATTTAGCTACCCAGACTGCAATTGAAGCAATAATCTCACGTCGTATTACATCAGGAAATTGCTTTCGGAGCAGGAAAGTAGTGGTTAGGGCGGTTGCAATGAAGCAACTGTATAAGACTCAATGATATTGTGGAAAATGAAATAATTGATGTGATTGCCAAAAATAGATGAGAAGACATGAGCACACATGAAGACGGTTGCGAGCAAAATTAAATGGCTTAACTACCTGCTAGATTGGCAATATCATGTGTAAAAGAAGCAAAGGATATAGCCAAATTTTATACGCTCTACCTCGCGGAGACTGCAGGACGGCAGGTAGGCCTAATGGTAATGGATCAAATGCATCTGATGCTACATGCCAGACCTTTTTTCCACTCCACTCTATTAATAAGCTGTTATGCGTGTTCGGAAAGAACGATCCAAGCTAGTAGCTTATTTCGATTGGAACACATGACATTTTACTATATTTAAATTCGACATGAACAGCACTAAAATTCTGAAAAATTTCTTGGAAAAAAGAACTCGAATTTTTCATGGCATAATATGTTAGGGTATTTCCGGATAACCTGGTCCTGAATGAAGATGTGTCAAAAAAGAAGTCGATGTTCGTAATTTCTTTCCATCCCTCTACTAAAACATGGAATAAGCTTTTAAGTCCATCTGTCTTTGTCAGGGCTATTTCGCCGCTTCTGCTAGTTATTAATCAACCCCGACTGCTTTTTTGGGCAACAATCTCTCCGATTCGTACCGATAGCCTTGAATACACCCTTTTCATTTATACTGCAAGGATGTTCACTGAGATGATTAGTCGAGTTGGAAGAAAAGCTGGATATCATTTGCAATCCACAAATAACTCTAATCGAACTTAGCCGATGTAAAGTAGCTTTCTTTTATCTGCTCAAGTCATCGACCCAAACTGGGGCAGCACATCAAATGAAAAAACTTATTACGCTGTTTATAGGCTTCCTCTTGCTTTTTGTCGGGATCCACCGTTATTTTTGGCTTGAAAGATAATCGGTTATCGATCATGACGCCAAGTTATTTTGTTGTAATATAATTAGCTCACACCCAACTCGAACTTTCGTCACCTTTACCGGCTTACTACTGCCAATTAATACTGCTTCAGTTTTGTGTTCCACCAGTTGTAGTTTCTTTGTTGATAGCTGGTCTATAATAGTTAGTTTTATCGATTAGTTGGCCTTGTCCTCTACTTCAGATATAGTTTTTGTCAATGAGATGACAGCTATTATTTTGGTACCAATAATAATTAGTTGGTTTTTGATTTTGATTTTTTTTAAGTTTTAAGACCCTTCTGCTCGCTTACAAAATGTAGGAAATATATTGCGGGCAGCATGAGTGAGACGGTAAAACACTTTTTCTATATTTGTTCGGTCTCTTACATCTATGATTCTCACAGTTCAGAAAACATGAAGAAGTCTCAAACACTAAATAACAAAACACACTTGAAGTTCGCAAAAAGCGTTCTCATCGTACGTGACAACCTCAAATTAAATTGAATATGCATCAGGCACTGCAAAGTATCAATAGGTCTATGTATGGTGCAACAGCTAGAGAGTCTAACGTTATATATTATTTTAAAAAGTTATTAAAAGTTTCTCAGCGTCGATTTAAATTAGCGAATATTGGCTTCCTTCATCACATATTCTTTATTGATGAGACTGTTGATAGTTACAGAAGCAAACTTCTTAAGGTAGATTATATACTTTCATATATAGCAATGGCCGAGTGGTTGGCATTACGTACAACCATTCGGTAGGCCAGGTTTCGAGTCCAGGTCCGACCAACATCCAAAATTATAGAAAATTCATTTTTCTAATTGCGTTCGCATCTCGGTGGGGAATCTCGTCAAAGCTTCCGAGTGTATTTCTGGCATCAAGAATAATCAAATAAAAGCTCCTCGTAAAAATATATCTTACTTCCGGAGGCAGCTTAGAATAAACTATAGGTCCCTCCATTTGTTGGTAAAAACATCCAGACGCAAACCCACAAATTGGTGGAGGAAGCATTATAAAAAAAAAAAATTAATTGAAAACAAACGAATGATCTTTGAGATACTAATTCCAGTGTTAGCTTATGCAGTTTTCTCATTCGCTTCGTTTTTAGTGTTCTTTTGCAAATCGTTTTGAAAAAAAAAGTTATTATTCGTTGACATCCTTTCCAATACGAGGTCTAATAGTGAATATGATATGTGTAATTAAAAGAATTAAAAATAAAAATAAATACCCCCTTCTACTTGTCATACATACATATGTACCTCCATATACACACAAGTACATACTCGTACATACATATGTATTTATTTAAACTTAATTCTCTCCTTATGCTAAGCTTAATTACACGCTTCTCAATACAATCTCATCAGCTAAACAAATATTTTTATATCATTTGGCATCAGCTTAGGCCAAACACACATCAACATGCCGCCGGATTGAAGCACGTGTTCATTGAAAATTAAAAAAAAAAAAGAATTAAATAAACAAACAAATTTGTTTAACTAAATATGCTCTCTAAAACCATGAATACTAATACCTGGCGCGCAACTAAAAGTCCGTAAAAAAGCGTATCAAAATCTCTTTATTTCTTTCTTTAATTTTTCTTTTTCACTTTGCCTGTATTGAATGCAAGAGATTATCTGTCAGCTGCAAAAACACTCTAGTACATTGCACAACGGCCGACGGCAGGCAGAAAAAGCTGAAATGTTATACAGAAATAAACATTTCATGTCATCATTCAGTGGGCTTTAGTGCTAATTTAATTATTTGAGTTTTTTTTTTTTTTTTGGTAACGTTTTGGAAAGTTTCAAAATGCATTTTTTAAACATACACATACTGCTGTGTAGTCGTTTGACCTTTCCTATTTGTGCTAAATTTGTGCAACTTGACCACGCTGAATATTTATTTTTCTACTTTCACATCGAACAAAAAATAAATTTCTTGACTTCGGATGCTTCAATTTTTTTTTTGCAAGGAAAAACGATTTTTTAATATACTTTTAGTTAATTTGTGAAAAATTATGCGCTTTGTCACTATCAATAAGTCTTTGTTGAAGTTTTTCAAATGTTCTTAATTCGAATAGAATATTCCATCCAACATTTATGGCTATTTTGAATGCAATATGACCTCCCATGATATTAACTACATGATTGAGCCTTGTTCATGCTTTGAACCAACTTCGGTTATGCATTTTCCATTGGGATCTTAGACGCATTTTTCCCGTATATGAGTATTATTTTTCAGTTTTTTGCATCCTTTTTCACACTATCTAATGCAAATACACTCAAAAAATTTCGATTAGGTTAAGTGGGTATTCTGATCTAGACGGCTTGAATTTAAGGTAATTTTTGAAGTGTCGTAAAAAAGACTACCAACAATTTTACTATACAGTTTTTGATAAAATATTATTTAATATTTCAATAATCTCGAAAAAATTTAAAAAAAAATTCATAATTCAAAAAGTTACGATTCCAAACCTGATAACAATCTGAAAACAAAAGAAAAAAATCTCCTTAATTTAGAGGACTCGCTATCGTATGAACTAAAGAATAGTTGAAATTTTTTTCATAAAATGGCAGCTGTTTGAAAAAACAACCAATTTTTTTACCACTTTTTTAAGCTTTGCGAAGTTTTTAAAAATAGTAAATAATAAAATTTTCGGATAAGCGTGGTTCATGCAGTAGAGAAGTCTATACAAATTTCCACTAATTAGGCTCAGTGGAACTTGAGAAACTGTGGTTTTCCTTAAAAAAAAAAGTTTTATAAAAAAGGCGTTTCAAGTTTCGTGTGAAGTCTCCTGTTCGATTTGTTATAGCGAATATTTTTGTTTATAACTCTTCAAGTAAATGTTGTTATTGTTGTTGTTGTAGCGGCTATACGCCAACTCTGTCTAGGGTCTGGCAAGTTTAGCTTTAGTTATCGAGGTCATCTAACGGGTTCGGACCAGAGGGAAAGGGGTTTTAGATGAGTCGGCTTAAGTGGGCATGCAAAGAGGTGGTTAGTATCGTGCGGGGATTCGTTGCATGCAGAACATGTCAGGGTCGTGTCTAGATAGGTAGGAGTTAAGCCTGCTACAGTATCCAGAACTTACTTGTGCCATGGTTACGCGGGTCTCTCGAGGCAGCTCGAGCTCTTGTTCAGCAGGCTGGTAATTCGTGGGAAGAGAGTTCACGAAGATGTAAACGGACTTTCGGTGAATGGTGTTTATGTCTTGTCTGTACGCCGTCCTGTCCGGCGTGTCTTGTCTGTATTGCTGTACGTCGTCTCGGTAGTCAAGTACTCCCTTCCTGATGTGCCTAGGTGGTGGTTCAGCTTCCAATAAGTGTCTGTTGGGATGATCCCTACGGTAGCATCCCAGCAGATATTGCTTACACAGCATAACATTATGCCTCTTAACTGGGAGTATAGATGTTTCACTGTGTAAGTAGTGCTCCGGCGCCATTGAGAGGTTTCCCGTCACGTTCGGAAGGGCGGTATTCTGACAGGTCTGTAGCTTCTTCAACTGCGTCGCGCTAGTCCCCGGCGTCCAAATCGGCGCAGCATTTTTACGATCGGCCGGCCGATTGCCTTGTACGTTGCCAGCAGCGTTTCTTTTTCTTTCCCCCAAGTGCTACCGGCTAGCGATTTGAGGTTTTTTTTTGCGGCTCTGTACTTTGGTGGCAATTACAGTCGTATGCGGAGTGAAGGAGTACAGGCTATCAAATGTGACTCCCAGTAACTTTGGGTTGTTCGTGGTCGGAATTTTTACGTCATCCACCTCACATTGAGTTCAAGCCGGTACTCCTTCGTCCAGCTGGTGAAAAAGGGTGGCAGAGTAAATATGTGCTTATGCTGGAGAATGGTCTGGCTTGCTGTTTTATGCGACAAAACCAAGTCACAATCATCTTTGTGCTCTTTGGAAAGACTTTGTAAGAATATGTTATGTGCGGATTTTGCCGCTACTTTTAAAATCAAAAAGAATGCCACAATAGCACTGAGCTAAAAATAAATGCAACCAAAGTTAACGGAAAAGTACCGATCTTCTAAAAATGGTAGTAAAAAAGAGTTTTAAAAATGAATAGTTCTTGATTATGTTGTTTTTTTTTTTTTTGTTAAAAAGGCTTAAAAAGCCTAAATACATTGATAAGCATTTAAAAAAAACGTTAAATTAATTAAGAGGCTGTAATTTTTGATTTCAGAGTCAAAAACTTAAATTTATTTTAAGTGTGAAAAGTATTTCTTGACATACTGTATGTAGGATTTTTTTAAGGGGTTAGATGGGTTTCAGAGGTTAAAAAAAAGAATTTTCACATTTTTTTTTATATACACAATCATATATTTTATTCAAACAATTCACCATATCAAAGATACATATTTAAACAGTATTTTGTGAAATTTTTATTCAAAAATTCCGAAAACGCAGCCGTTGGTACCTCATCTCCCTTGACGTCTTAAAAGAAAATGCTCTCGCCGTGGACAGCATAACTTATTATTGGTTCATTTAAAATCAAAAACCAAAAATTTTTCGTTAGAACATGGAGAAATCTCGTTATTGGACGAAGGAAAAAAAAAAAAAATTTAAATTTGAATTTTTTACAGAATTTGAACAAAAAACATATTTTTTGATCAAATTTTCGCCATGCTTTGTCTCGAAAAAATTTATTGTAATAAAGAAAAATCCTTCGTTCAATGACTAGATAATGTTATTACAAATATGTGTGCCAAATTTGAACAAAATCGCTTTATAACTTTTCGAGAAATCGTGTCCGACTTAAAAAATAGAGTTTTGAAATAAACGCATTTAAATCATCTTCATAGTTTATTTATTAATCTCAAATCTAACTTAATTCTCAACGCTTCCTGGGTTGTATCTTACGGTATTATTTTTTTTGCTATTTTTCTTACTTTCTATTAGCATATAAATTTCCTGTGATATGCATATACATTCATGTGCTTTTCGTCAACTACTACGTACTTGTGTCCTTCCTCTTTCAAAGTCAATTAAAGCATAGCGAGAAGATTGTCTTTTTTAATTAAGCGCTCCAATGCCGTTACTCACGCTCTCTTTCTCATATACTCGTACATATGTCACAAATGTACGTACATATGTATATCAAATTTTCCATTGCCATAATTCGGGCTAGTTAAAATCCCTTTAATTACGTTTATCAATATCATATGAGTGTATATGTGTTATACTCTTATATACGCCTGTGAGGTCTCTCTCTCTCTTTCTCTTCTTACCCTTGATATCTACACTTCAAAAAGTTTTCAAAAAAAAATTTTTTCTTTTTTCATTTTATTTTTTATTGTATTACTTTTCTGTGTGTATATTTACATTCAAAGTACTTTACTCCATTTAATTGTCGACTATTGTTTGCTCACAAATACATTTTGTTTGTTTCATTATCTCTGTTTTGTTATCGCTGATCCTTGAACATAAAACAATCATCAGAGAACCGTCCAACCGTCCAACCAACCAACGAACCAACCAACCACTCATATGTTGCCGCTTTTCACTTTTAATTGTTGTTGCTACTACTGTTGTTTATAATTTCCTGCCATCCTCTCGTTCACATCCTCTACTCTTCTACAGCGCGCGCACGGCCTTTGCTCCTCTCGTTTTTTTTTTTATTAAATCTACATATCTTTGTATGTACAACTGCCTCCTTTGAACTTGCAGCCAACGCTTTGTATTTATTTGTATTGTTTATTTCCGTATTGCAGCCAACTTCAACTCCACGCGACCTCGCTCTCATCAACTCTTCAACACTGCACCTCTCCCTCTCACTCTCACCCTTCTGGTGTGTGCTCCAAATGCCCTTCATCGCCCACGCGCTTAACACTCTCGACTCCGATGCAAAATTTATTATATGTATTTCCTGTCTTTCGTTGCATGGCTTTTATCCTGCCTTCCTGTTTGTCCGGCCGACTGCAAGCCAGCCATATTGTCCTTTTTACCGTATACTCGCACTCATACTTGTGCAAATAGACCTTTTTTGCTGGGCAATTTGTCTGGTTGTCGTCGCTGGTTGCTTCTCCCGCCCTGCTGTCGTTTTACGCTTTTGTTATTCACCTTTGTTATTGTTATTGTTATTGTTTTGCCATTCAATGGGTGTTGCTTGTTTTGCATCAGTAGACACACACACTGTTCATTTTCTTACTCTTTCACACGCGCAAACGCGCTCTCTCGCTCACTCTCTTCTGTCAATTCTCGTTCATTTTCTCCCAAACTCTTTTGCTGCCATATTTTTACATATTGTAAAATATGCTTGCAGTCTTTTAGCCATGTTCAATTTTGGTTTCTCTCTTTACCGTTACTCCTCTATCCTTTGCATGTTTTTCTTGCCATTTTACTTTACTTTACTTTACTACTCATTTCCCCGCCACAACGCCCATTTTTAGCACATCCATTGTATCTATTGTTGATTGTGTAGCAGAGTTGCTTTGTTGTATTTGCTATTCTTTATTTTTTTTTCGTCTAATTTTTATTGTTGTTGCCATTGCTAGGTTTTTGGCCAAGCTCCTTGCATTTTGTATTTCATTAATTTTTGTTTTTGTTTCCTCTTCGCGTATTATTATTATTATTATTGTAATTGCAGTGCCATTGTTCCGCTAGATTGCTCACAGCATGTGCTCAGCTGACGGCCCAGTGTTGGAAAAGTACGTGCAGAACAATTGTATGGATAATTTTCAAAGTTTCCTAAAGCAACAACTTTCTTTGTGTATTTTTTTGTTGTTACTAGAATTTTAGGCCGTTTCATTGAATAACAACCGACTGTTTCAATGAATAAATGAATGAATGAATGAATGAATGAATGAATGAGTGACTGTCTGAATTGTGCTTAATTTCTTTTCTTTCAATTTCAGCCTTATTAGTAGTACCTTAATATTTTTGCATTGTATTGGAAATACACTCTGCATTTGGAGATGGATCCAATCTATTCATATTGTTAATATGACATTGTTTGGATTCTATTCAATTGTTATACAATTGACTTCAAAGCTTTTGGGGTCGCTTTTATGTTGTTAAGTCGGCTGGACTTATCTCAAACTCCCCCAACAAAGTATTATTTTCTTCTGAGCGAAGTACAGAGCGTTTCGGTTTTGTCATTCTAATAGACTATAGTTTGTGTAGACCGCCCAGAAGGATCACTCCCTTGTTTAGCCATTCATATGTGTGGCCTTTGTTTACCTTACACAATAGAAGCTGTTTTAAGCCAAATTTTGTTATCGAATAATAGTATGGGTTCTACTGGCTGTAGCAAAAATTTATTCAAAGCAGAATTTTCGAACCATATATCATGCAGATAAAAAGGTGCTCTACAATTTCACATGTCAAGAATTCTTAAATCTATTGGAACTATCGCTAGATGATACTAAAAATCAATTTGTCTATATATCAAATGTTGCATTTGTAATATCTCAATTAGTCTACTTTGTATTATGGTTTTGATTTGGTTAAGAACTAAGAGCCTTAAGAGGTGAAGAATTACTTTAATTTGTCTTACTTTATTTGTCAGAAGGTTCATTACGACGAGTCGAAGATATTATAGGCTTCATTTAACTTAATTTTTATTTTAAATTTTCATTTTATCTATTACCGACTTCAGCAGAACTCTATGTTTTAGGCAACTTAGTAATATCTGTAAAGACACTAGTTTCTTATCTTCACCATTCTAACAACTATTCGGGAAACCAAGGGAAGAAAAGTGTCGCATTTTTGCTACAACGAAATAATCGTCCTATTTTTTTAGCGCAGAAACTTGGGCATTGATGCCAACTCATGACGCAGCTTTAGAAGTTTTCCTGAGAGAGAGAGAGGAGTTTTCGGAAAGATTTGAGCTGATGTTCGAACGTTGAGTTGTACTTGCTATACGCCGATGAGGTATTCAGCGAATTAAGAGACAGCGGCTACGCCAGCTAGGTTATATAGTCCGGATGGATATGAAAACACTCCAGTTTTGAAAGTAGTTAATGCGTTCCTCCCGCTTGAGGGAACAAATGCAAGGGAAATTTAGATGGACCGATCTCGAGTTACAAGGAATAAAACGAAGAAGGAAACTACTTAGTGCAATTTCAAGCCCAACCTAAGTAGCTTCCGTCTTGAAATTCATTTACTACTGAATTTGTTGGTTTTAATAAATGTTCAACAAATAGAGTAGTCTGAATACTGTGCCTTGAATTTCTGTTGTTTCTGAGCTAGCGAGTTTTGGAAATAATCTTGTTTTATAAACTAACGATTGTCAATATTACCTAAGATCTGTGTCTCTACAGATCAACTTTTGGTGGATTCGATAAACATTACGAGTTCCCTATGACCCAAATTGCATTAGTCTACTCAAAAATCTGTTAATATTTTCCGCTTATTGTTTGAGAGAATTTTCGGTATTACTATCTGTTTCAAGAGCGAGAAAATCGGCTCATCCATACCACATTATATTCCATCAGGTGGTGAGCTGAAGAACTAGATGAGCAGAGCTCAATAGCACTTTTTTTGTGAATCGTCTTCTCTCTTTTCGAATTCACCAAATGTTAATCCTCGGTAATGTCATTAGCGCAGCCCTCTGAATTTTTCTCCGTTGGTTCACAGACCTCATCCATAAACAATTAATGCAAATGGGCATATGTCATATTGTGTGTTACTTATATGTATATACTAAGTGCCTTAAACCCCCACACTCTCTCAAATATATTTTTATAATGAGATACTTTGTAATTTTTTTGCATGAAAATCATGAAAATCAATTGAAAACCAATTTGTTTTATTTCTAACTCGTTAACAAAAATTTTTAATATTTTCATCACTACTTGCAACCCTTTTTTCGACAAATTCGAAATTGCCACCAACCACCACCACCCACGTCTACTAGGCGTTTGTTTCAGCTCAGCATGTTTCGCGCGCCAATTACTACCGGCGGCAAGTTATCATGCCAAATTGCAACCACTGCAAGAGTGGTTGTTGTATTTCAACTGCCTTTTTTTTTAATTTTATGTTATTTTAATTGTTTTATTGTTGTTGATGGTTTTATTGTTGCACTTGATTTTTATCGCAAGCTTTGGCACTTTGCCTCCATACAATGTACGAGATGTGTGATGTGCTTTGTTACACTAGTTAACAAAAATATGTACAAGTATATTTTTCTCGTATGTAAGTACCAAAAAAATCCAAAATAATAGAAAAAAAATTTCTAATTGCGGTCGCCCCTCGGCAGGGAATGTCAAGCCCTCCGAGTGTATTTCTGGCATGAAATAAAGCTCCTCATAAGAATCCATCAGCCGTTCAGAGGCGGCTTAGATTAAACTGTAAGTCTCTCAATTTGTTGGTAAAAACATCCAGACGCAAAACCACAAATTGGAGGAGGAGCTCGGCCGAAAATCGCTTCAGCGTTACAAAGCGCCAAATATATATATATAAGGAGAAGAGATAGACGAAATTTATACCGATCGTATCAGAATGATGAGCCGTCTGTCCGTCTGCCTGTTTGAACGTAAACTAGTCTCTAAATTTTAGAGATACTTAGCAGGTAGATGCACCTTTACGTTTAAACGATCATTTGTCGGAGCAGTTCAGATGGACCACATTATAGCATATATAAGACCGATTTTTCAGATTTGAAACTATATACGCCGATATTTTCAGATGTGAGATTTAGGTCAAACCTGAATCAAAAAAGCAGTCAGAAGCATGAAGATGTGAGGTTTTAGATAAAAATCCGCAAAAAAAAGCATCTAATAGCGAGAAATTTAGTATTCTAAAGGAGTATATTCAAGTTTATATTGACACTGAATATCATCGAAATCGAATTTTGCAATTTGCAATAAATTTTATATGAAGATAACCATTCTTTCTTATTATATATTATTTCTATGAAAAAAATGAAAAAAAAGTACTTATATTTTAATGTTTTTATTAAAAAATAAGTGATTTTTACAATTTTTGTTTGTTTTTAAATTAAGAACCATAAAAAATATGCTGCAAAATACCTGAAAATAAGCTTTAAAACTCCTAACCTCCAAACAAACGCTGCTTTTGTTAAATTTCTAATAAAAACATTTTTGTGTTTGCATTTTAATTGTTCGTCAATTTTGATTATTTTATACCGTTAAGGATGATAGTTAGTCAAATCTAATAGTAAAAAACTAAAATATTTTACTGTTTTTAAATAGTTATTTGTAGAACAGTGTTGTATTGCTTTTACTATTATTTCATTTGTAGTTAGTTTTCTTATTGCACTTGTTACTATTTTGATTTGGTTTTGCTTGCGATTTCCGTTGTTTGCCGTAATTGTTTTCATTTTAGTTCTTATTTGCCTTTTTAGGCTAAACATTTTTTTTTTGCCTTCAACAAATGGTTGTTTTGCACTTTTATAGCTTTTCACAGTTGTTGTTCATTTTTGCTGTTGTTTACTTTTACAGAATGCATATGTTCAAATTTAAGTTTGGGCACCCAATAAGCACAACCGATTCGTGTCTAGCTCGAAGCGAAATTGCTCGTTGTGGTAATATTATCGCGGCGATAGCCAGAACAGCCATAGATCGGATAATAGGATTTTTTTGAGCATTTTTAACGTTTACGTTTCGAGAATTTTTCCAATCTCAGACTTGTCAAAAGTTTTGGTTCTTTATCAAAAAAGTGAAATTTGTGTTTAGCATTTAAGAAATAATACCAAAGGAAATTTAAATACCAATGTATATATATACATATTTGGCCCTTTGTAACCGATGAAGCAATGTCCGACCGAGCTCCTCCCCCAATTTGTGGTTTTGCGTCTTGATGCTTCTACCAACGAATGGAGGGACCTACAGTTTATCCTAAGCCGCCTCCGAACGGCCGATGGATTTTTATGAGGAGCTTTTTATTTCACGTCAGAAATACACTTGGAGGGCTTGACATTCCCCGCCGAGGAAATAGAAAAATTAATTTTATACGATTTTGGTTATTTCTCAAACCTGGACTTAAACCCAGGCCTTCCGCATTGTAGTACGCAGTACAAGTTCTGAAAACTCGTTGAAAGATATATCTAGTACCAAGTGCTTCTTGCGCCATAACATAGTTTGAAAGCCGGAAATTTTGGATCGATGTCCTGAGCATATCAAATAAACTAACCTACATCGTTTATGATGTTGTCCTTACTTTGGCTGAAAATTTTCTCGGCAGGTGCTTTGCGTTTGCGATTCTATAATCGAGAAATATTTCAGGTAGTCGATGTAGAAGATGTTAATACTTGTGCAATCGATGCAGTACTTCTATTTGCATTAAAACACATTTCCGACTCCAGCATAGGATCGGAGAAATTTACCGCAATGTTTATTATATTGTCAATTCCAGTGTTGGCAGATGACTCTACTTCGAAAACATCTTTATCTAAAAAGTCTTTCAAATCTTTTTTTAAGTCGGTACCATCATCGAATTTCATCAAATTCGAAATTTTTCCAATATTTTCTTTTTTCACTTAATAAGATGATAATTTGCGCTTTTGGTGATGCTCCAGTTCTTTAAACGTAAACTTTAGGCTTTGATGTCTTTCAAAATGTGAAACTGTCAAAATAAGCGAATAATTTTATTTGTACCGAGTTACCCGAAGACCGCTTGCAGACGGGCTATTTATAAAAACATTAAAAAAGGTTGGATACATTTTTTTAGTTATATATAATTTTTACATTCTCAATACCCAACAGAAATACTACAGTAATTTTTATCATTAGCTGAATCCACGTTTGTAACTTTTTTTAATTCGACCAAACTACTTCAAAATGTACCGAATATACTTCAAAGGCAAGCATTTATCATATTTCTTGAGCTTCCCCGACTTATGAAAAATTAAAAAAGAACCGAAACTGGTTTTGTTAAGCACACAAGCGTGAATTAAATTTAGTCCAATTTAGGCGACATCTAGGTTTTTTTAATTGAAAACTGCTTTCTCGGCTAATTTTAAATACAAAAAAAAAAAAAACGTGAAAAAGTAGCTTTACTGAAAAGAGATTTTCCCTAGCTGGCGCTGATTTCTACAAGAGTCTTGTAAACGACTTTCGAGAACTCTAATTGTCTGGTCATAACATTAGAAATGGCAAGATTAATCAGATTTTTCAGAAGAGCCATTTATTCGAATCAAACTTCTTGATCTAATTGATCGGATTATTAATCAATTAATTAGGAAATTAACGAAATTGTGTTTAGTTTTTGCCGTCAATAACAACATTTACCTAATAAACAATTTCCGTCAAATTTTAACCATAATTTTGAGCGCAAAAGTAAATTGATGACTAAAAAGCTGTTTCCTATTTTCCTATTACAGTCGCGTCTGGATATAGTGAACTAATGAAGACCTGTTCACAGTATTAGGGCTATTCACTTTCTATCAATGTTAAAATTTTTGATCGAAAATACGTTTTATTTGCTCAAAATACACTTTATGTATATAAATTCAAGAGATCATAAAAATAATTCCCGCTAAATATGTTTTGCACGCAGAAACTTTTAAACACACATAAAAAGGTCCAGTTTCGACTACAAAATATAACCACTAAGGTCAAGAAACAGCTTATTTTGTAACAATCAACAGCAAAAAAAAAATATTAATTAGGGGAATATCCTATTTATTTTTTATTCCTTCTTGTTTTTTGTTGTTGTTGCTTTTTTAGTTGAAAAGGCTTTAATATTCTGTTCCATTAACTATTTGACTCCATACTATATTTTTCATGTAAAAATTTGAGGTGTTCACTATACCCAGACAGGACTGTATTATAGGAAGAAAAAATTTAAAAAGTAGCCCCCCCCCTTTTAAAACTAAAATGATAGAAATAAATAATAGTAATAATTTTTCACGTAATCTCGAGAAACATACTCGCATGTATAAGTAGAATATATGATTTTTTGTTTATTGGGTACAAATAACTGTATTCTTCTGTCTCCATATATGACTGTATGTATGTGCTTTGTGTTCCTTTCATTTTGTTTCTTGTTTTCTTTTTTGTTTTGTTTTGTTTTGTTCCCTCCCCCCCCATGCATTTGCCAAATTATATTGTGCTTCAGCCCCTACTGATAGGCTACATGTTGCTCTCAGAGAGATACTACATAACAGTTAATGTTGTTGTAGTGGTAGCTGATGTTGGTTTATATTTTGTTTTGTTTTGTGTTTCCGCAACATTGTTGCCTCGTTGTTGTTTTGGTTTGTTGTTCATGCTGCTACCGCTGGTGTTACGGTTACTTTTGCACACACACAAGCACATCCACCAATCTCTTTTGTTTTAGCTCTCATTATTTTACGCTCTACTATACATACATATACGTAAATGTGTTTACCTTCATAGCTTTACAGGCTTGACGGGCTTTACTTCCCTCGTGTTAATTAGCTGGAATTTGTTGCTAGCTTTTGTTGATTGTTGCTGTGTTGTTGTGCTGTTATTGCAATTATTGTTGTTACACTTCTGCTTGCGGCGGGGATGTTGTTGCAACAGTCGTGTTTGTGCTGTTATGGTCGCTCTTGTTGTTATTGTTTTCATGTTTTTCGCCTATTGTTTTACCTTGCGTTGTTATGCTTTTGCAGCAGATGTTATTGTTGTTTTAATTATTATTTTCTTCTTTCATTTTGTTTTTATTTTTGTTTATTTTTCCTTCCTGGCAATTCAATTTTTCACTTTTATGCGCGTCAACCTCTGATTGCACGCAACAACTACCAGTTTTATTGCTGTTGTTGTTCACTTGTTTGCTGTATTAATTGAATTTTATGCCGCGTTGGCAGCTGTGGGTGGTAATAGTATTTGGTAGTAGGAAAATCATCAAACGTCATCATCATCATCATCAGCAACATCAACATTCATGACTTCGTTTGGCCTTTGGCCGTGGAGAGTATACGCATGAAAGCCCTTGGGGTTGGTTGGTTTATACAAGCCAGTTATTTTCATCATCATTTGATTACACTTCATTTTCGATGGCTGATTTCCGTTTGTTGAACTTTAATAGGCGAAAAAAAAATCGCACTTTTCACAAACGAAATTTATCAAACCAAAAAAAGAAACGAATTGAAATTGTTTTAAGATATATATGTGAAATTTACATTTGCATTAACATGTCGCCTTGCTATGAGTTATACATATATACGTGCGTTTGCATATAGACCTCAAGACCAAATATCAAGATCTCAAGAAAACATTAAAAAGCATTTTCAAAATTTTTGCCTTCGAAGAATGACCAATTCATCTCTACTCTCTGCCTTCTTTCAAATCAGACTTGTCGGAATCAGCCTGGATGATCTTTATGGTCATCTTCACCAGTTGTTACTTAAAAGTAAACACCTAACGGTATTACCTAACTAGGTGGAGTTATACTGAAAGTTGACTCGTTATTGATCAGATTTAGGTGGCCTAAATGTCTATACTTTGTCAGAATGTTATGCTGCTCGAAGCTAGTAACTCATAATTTCCAACATTGATAGGTGATGCCGATCATGGCAATCATAACACTTACACCTTTAGACACAGTCGTTGTCAAATTTATTATAATGAAAGATTTTCAATTCATCTGATCCTCATTTCCTCACGACGACTCTCGGTCTTAATGTTAAGGCATATTTTCTTTAAAGCTCTCTTCGAATAATGCCTGATTAGAAAGCTTTGGGAATTTTATCTCCCGACATATCAAACCGTCAAATTTTGTCAATATTTCCGAAATGTGTTTAGGTCGCCCCATTTGAGAGAAATTCAGCGCAGTGCACTTGACCAAAAATTATTTACACTCTACTTCATTGAACGAACTCTCTCCACTGTCTCTCATTGACACTTCATTTTAGTAGCTCAGCAACTGGTATTTTTAGCTCGGCGATTTCATCGGAAATGTCATATATAAATATGTGTTGAATTTCTAATTCACCAAAAAAAAAAAATTGAATTTGCCTGCAGCAAGAATCGAGCTGAGAATCACCGGATCACCTCTATCCACTCGGCTATCATCGTGATTTGAAGAGCACCGACTAACTGCGCTTATTAGGAAATTAAACTCAGTTGCTGCGTTTTAGAAATAACAACTACGCACGAATGCTGCGATGGTGAAAATTATTACTGTTCCCGTTACTGGTGAACTGTTATACATATAACGAACTGGTATGATTTCAACCTACTTCATACTAGTATTTTATTAGAATTCTCGCATACCAGTCTGCGGGGCCTGTGCAGGGTATTTATAAAGGGTGACCCATTTCGAGATTCCTTACTATTTTTAAAGAAAAAAACACAAAAAACTAAAATTTAATAAGGCATTTTTATTATTATTCGAAAGAACATTCTTTGGCATTTGTTTTTTTTTTGAAGATTATCTATTTCAAATGTTGGTCGTGGCTACTTCTCAGATGGTCCATCCATTGAGTCCAATTTTCGATGACTCGTTCGAGCATTTCGAATGGTAACTGGCGAATTACACGCATGATGTTTTGCTCCAAGGCCTGAATCCAAGCGGGATTGTCCGCATAGACAATCTTCACAATAAAAAGTCTAACGGTGTGATATCACACGATCTTGATGGCCAATCGATCGGCCCAAAACGTGAAATTATCTGCTCACAGAAGTGTTCTCTCAATAAATCCATTGATTGATGCGATGTGTGGGAAATAGCGCCGTCTTGTTGAAACCAAATGTCGCGGAGATCACGAGCTTCAATTTTAGGTATCAAATACTCGGCCATCATGGCGCGATAACGGTCGCCATTGACGGTTATGTTCTCACCAGCATCATTTTTGAAGAGATATGGGCTGATAATTCCACCGGCCCACAAACCACACCAAACCGTTGTGTTTTTCTGGATGAAATGGCAGCTCTTGAATCTCTTTACGTTGCTTTTCGTCCCAAATGTAGAAATTTTGCTTGTTTACGTTCCCATTGAGCCAGAAATCGACCTCATCGCTGAACAGAATTCTTCTTGGAACTTTTCAAGAGCCCATAGATCGAAGCGATGTCGCTAGGAACGGTCGAGCGGCTTCAGTTCTTGCACAAGCTGTATTTTGTACGCTTTCAATTTAAGATATCGCCGTAAAACGCGCCAAGTCGTTCCATACGTCAGTCCGAGTTGTTGCGAACGGCGCCGAATCAGCTCTCCACGGTCTTTGTGTACACTCCCAGCTGCTATATTTTTTCCACTGCATGCTGGACGTGGTTTATTCGGTCGAATATTACCCAATAATGAATGCTGGTTCTCAAGATGGGTGATGGTGTTGCGAATAGTACGCCCAGTAGGCCGATTATGTTGACCATAAGTTGAGCAAAGCACGCGAAACACATTCTTCACAGAACGTGAATTTTCGTAATAAATTTCAATGATTTGTAAACGTTGTTAAGGCGTAAGTATTTCCATGATGAAATGCCAAACAATACTGACAGCTTGACAGGACTCACGCGTGATCTATCAACAAAAAAAAGGCTATTGAAAAATTTACCTCTACTTGGATCACCCTTTAATTCGAGGATGATCCAAGATATTTGAAGCTTTGGAAAAGTTTAAGATTTTTTTTTTTCATTTTTTGATCCCTCAAAACCCCTGTGCATCATTAAGATATAAAAAACTTTAACACTTAAATGTGCGTATCCATTTCAATGGCTATATACATATGTAAATAAGTAAGTACTTTTATCTGCATACAGATATACATATGGTATATATAGATGCAAATATGTATGTAAATAACCTCGCATGAGTAAACATTAGTGACAATGCCAGCAAGCTTTTAATTGTAATCCGGTCGCCCAACCACAGGCAAATTGAGTACATGGCGGAGTTATTCGCTCACTCCTATCCACCGTCACTCACCCACATCCCTTTAAGGCATCCATTGTCAACCTGCCTTATCTGTTATATCGGCTTTCGCGTTTTTTTTTTTTTTTGGTTTAATTTTTTTGTGTTTATTTTTTTGATGATGAATTTTCCTTTTGTAGCAAATTTGTTTATCTGTTTACTTATCTATGCTTTTGTTGTTTCATGTTATTTTTTATTTTTTGCTTGTTTCTTAATCATCTACCTCTCCATCCAGCTCCGTGTTTGTCATAGAGTAAAGTAAATTAAAATTGAAAATTATTTGTCATATCTCACCACTCAGTTACATACGTACATATCTATAAATACATACATATTGCTTTTAAATCAAATATGTAAATTTAAACTTTTTCATTCACCTTTCTGAACAGTGACCGTGACTACGCATCGCACTGGGGCGATTCGTTCGTGTGTTATTCGTGCTCAATCTCAACTCATTTATGCCCATTTCCTTTGTCATTACTCACACTCTCTTTAAGCTCTTCCTCTTTTGGCTTTTATCCGCATATAATCTCTGCATTTAGGCTTGTATCCTCATTGTCACTTGGCATTAAACAGTGTGTTTCATCTTTTTGTTACTTTTTTTTTTTTTTTTTTTTGTTTTGTTCATTTCTCGCTCCTGCCACTATTTCTCGGTTGCTTTTACTTTACACACATCTATTGTATGTTATGTTGTGTATACATACACTTGTAATGGGTGTTTTATGACTCCATTGGGAGTAAAATGTACGTTCTTGATTAAATTCAACAACTACAAATGTATGCCATTAGAAAGGCAGTGATTTCATGTTTGCCGCAGGATTTGAAGTTAAAAGTTTCATGGACGAGAAGAATAGTGGAGCTGCTTTTGTATGTGTAATTTATTTTATTTGGAGGGTTCTTTGACAAATCACCGTGGTTGTTGTAAGTCGTATTGTTTTATGTTATTTATAGTTGCTTTTTCTTTTTTGTTATTATAATACATTGCTTGTTGTTGTTCTAGGTCAAGTACTTACTGCTTTTGTGTCATTTTGTTTTTTTCTGAAAGAAAGTAATATTTTTTCAAATTTTATTTTAAATTATTACAAATTCAAATAACTTCTGTACATTTTTTCTTTGCCAGACATAAAATATAACATCCACAAAAATGCCACACTAGGTGGCGCCAGTACCGATTTATTACTAAAGCACGTATTAATGGTCAAAAGTCCTTTTTTTGTTTCGCTTGAACTTGTATTCGAATATGTATAAAGTCTTTTTGTTGTTTTTGTTTTTGTTATGTCAGTGCACCTACTTGACTTGTTCAAAATTTCATCATATCCCAAGCTTAGTTTTTTATAAGATGCATTTTCTGCTGTCTGAAAAATGTATCAAGGAATTTTCATCTAATTTTTTTTTTTGTAAAACAAATGGTGTTAAACACTCAAGACATCTGAATCGATTAAATTGCTTACAAGATTGAGTTAACGAAGGACCACATCAGTCTAAGTAATACAAAGTTTTCACAGAAAGTCGAGAAGATGGAAATGTTAGCGCTTTACTCGAGGTGCTCTGGCACATCAATAATCGAGGAAAATGTTGAGAAAATTGTTATGGAAATTCGTCAAATCACAATCAAAGAAGTTACCAGAGACTTCGGCATATCGGTTGGTTTATGCCTTGCAATTGTTTCTTTCTGAAAGTTATTTCATGAAGCTCGTGGCAGCTAAAGTTCATTCCAAAATTTGAATATTTTCACAAACAAACAAACAAACAAATTTAAAAAAAGGCAAAATTGCCGCATTTGGACTCCGAGAATCCTCAAGAAAACGATAACGTTTCATCCGTCATTGGCATTGTCCATTTGTAGCGTTATGATCGTATGAAAACTAACTTTTTTTGGCCTGCAATTGAAGAACACGATTTTGACAATATGTTGCTTCAACAAGAGGGTGCCACATGCAACACAACACGAGTGAATATCGCTTTGTTGCGAGAGAAATTTCCCGGTCGTTTAATCTCTCGTCCAGAGGATTATCAATTGGTCACCGAGATCATGCAATTTGACACCGCTTAAATTATTTTAAAGGCATTTTAGTTACGCAAAATCCCTAATCTTGGAAAATCGTCCAATTTCAATGATTTTCAGTACCAATGTGCACTTAATTATATCTGTGGTAGAATACCAAATTTTGATCATCTTAAATGCTTTTTAAGTATTAATTAATTTAAAAAAAACTGAATTTTGCCAAAAAAAATGTGTTTTACTATGGTAGACCGGGGACTTTTCAGTTGACTTGTTTTTATTCTTTGCGGAAAAGGAATTACTACCAAGAGAGTGACAAAAATTTAGATGATATGTGGATACAAGCTTAGATCGTGCGTAGCTGTGTTTGCTGCGTCAAACTATTTTTTTGTGGCCGAATGATGCGTTTGGCTTACTTTGAGAGGCATTCCTATTGATAGTTTATGAAATACTTCGAGTAGCGAATAGGCGACACGCACATACAAATACGTAGTTAGATCAATAATACAATAAAATAAAAAATTTAATATTTTGAATTAGATAGTGCTTAGTTAGAGCAATTCCCAATCAGACTTGAAATTGAAGAATGATGAATAAATGATTTTATTTCTTCAAAAAATTAAAATAATTTCAGTTTGTATTTAAAATTTGTTCTCAAGTGTATTCATGTCGCAGCAGTGTGGGTTGGAAATGTAGTAGTAATTATAAAAAAGGCAATAAAATTTTGAAAGGGAAATGTTGTAAGTGTAATAGAAAAATATATATATTTTTTCCTTTTCGATATGTAACATTCGCTGATTAATGTTTCTAAATCAGAAAAAAAATTTATTCTGCATTTCACCTCAAAATAAATAAAATACAGCTTACTTCACTTTTTGAAAAAATGGGATTGGCGCTTGTAGTTGTCCTTGATCCCTGAAATCCTTAATTTCTGTATTCTTAATGATATGTCAGTAAGACTTCGCTCCTTGAACTGTACTTCAGTGTAAGAAATATGTTTTCTTTATTATTTATGTCTTCACTGAGCACAAAACAATTACTTAGTAGGGACATTAATACTGTTACACACATTTTATGCTATAAAATAAAAAATAATGAATGTTTTTGGACCAATTTTTTTTACATATTTATTGATATATATTGTATACAAAAAAGCAGTATTCATTCGAAATGTCCGCCTTTGGCCTTCACGCACGCCTTAAGTCGGACTGGCCAAACATCAATAGCCGCACGCACCTCCTCCATTGGGAAATTGGCCACAGCACGAATCAAAGCTGTCTTAAGAGAACCAATGTTGGGGTATCCTTTGTGGCAAGCCATGTCCCCTAAAACTATCCACAATTTGTAATCCAGCGGGTTCAAATCAGGACTGCCAGAGTGCCACGCTTCAGAGGAAATTAATGCTGGTAAATTGTTTTGGAGCCAGATTTGGGTCGCTTTAGCTTAATGGGCCGGCGCAGAGCCTTGCTGAAAAGTCTATGATTGTTTTTGGAACATGGAATGGTTAAGTGGTCTTACAACAGCTTCCAAAACGGTTTCTTGGTAAACTTTCGCCGATGTTTTGACCCCTTGTTCGCAAAAATGCAAGTCAGTTACCCCATCATAAGAGACACCCAACCAAACCACGACTGAAGCAGGGTGATGATATTTTTCGACCCGTGGAATCAGTTCAGATGCTTCCTTAGATGACCGTGCATACACCCTATCATTTTTTTAATTAAATTTTTCCTGCACGATAAAAATGTGTTCATCGGTAAACAAGATTTTTCTGTGCAAGTTATCAGCGTGCTTCACCAAAAGACGTTTGCATTTTATAAAAATAGGGTGGCTATTTTTTTTTCAAAGCTGCAGTCAACAAATGTCCGGCACGGCGTTTGAAAGCCCCAAGTTCCAAGTCTTTTTTAATAATTCGACTCATGGACTTTTGCGAAACATTCATCCCCCGGGCCATAATTTTCTGTTTTCGGAGCGGATTTCGCAGAATTCTGGATTTGACAGCTTTGATGACTTGCGGCGCTCAAACTGTGCGTGGACGGCCCGACCGGTGGCGGTCTTTAACATCCCCAGTCTCCTCAAACAGTTTTATGCACCGGTAGACGAACATGCGACTAATGTCGAGCGGACGGAGTGTTTTGAAAATATCACCTTTTTCATTTCACACTTAAAAAGCGCTATTAACAGCGATACGGTCTTCATTATCTGACCAATCTATGTTGAAAACTCACACAATTTAGAATTCCCGATACAGACTAACGCTTTACAGGTTATATTTTCTAAACCATATGGGAATTATGTGGTATGCTCAATTCTTCTTTTGAAATGCATGTGTTTAATTTTGTAGCAGTATTTATGTCCCTACCAAGTATAGAAACGATTAGCCGGCAAATTTTAAGTATTTCATGCCGATTAAAAGAAATCGCGATACAGTTATTATGCTCTTAAAAAAAATTGGGCCACTCAAACAAATTACCCCAGACTAAAGTACTGGCTCACTTAAGAAGTTCGATCATAAAACTGATAACTTCACAGCTGTTCTACGACCATGACAGATACAATCAATAAAATTAACATGGAATCTTATAGCTTGTTGATGATGGCCGTAGCTAATCAGTTTTTAGATTACAGTGGACAAAGGTACTAAGACTTTTTTTCTATTATTATAATTTTTTTAATTTTTTAATTTTTTTTGATAATTTCTCAGCACTGTATAAAATCGATCGGCAAGTGTGGCACAAATGGAGGGGGGAGGGAAATTAGCAACCGCAGCGCAACTAATAGCGGTAATTATCACGCACCGGCTACAAATTATATATTGATATGTACTCGTATGTAACATACATATGTATGTATGTATTTGTTTATAAATGTGCATCTAATAGATATGGCAGAAATGATATGAGTTAATATCAGGTTTGGTGTCAGCTAAAGGTGTTGGATGAACGAAAAATGAAATGTATGAATGAGTTATGAATTGAATTGATGATGATGATGATGATGATGATGGGCTCGTTGGCTTGTTGGCTCGTTGGCTGGCTGATTGGTTGGTGGAATGAATGACTCATGAAAAGCATGAAAATATACCTGCTGGGCTTTTGACACAATAAAAACGAAAACAAGAAAAGAAGCCGCACTGCTGCCAAAGGGTTTTGCAAGTATCGACTGAATATATGCATAGCGGCACAACAACCCAAACCAGCCAAGCCAAGCCAAGCCAGTGGCTCAGCAGGTAAGAAATGGGTTTTTTGCGGCCCGAAAAAGGTGCTGAAGTAGCGCTGAAATGGAAAAGTAAACATATTTATGTACTTATATATACATGAGTAAACATAATAACGCATAAGCATAACCAATTTATGTACACAAAAGACGAGAAACAACAACAACAACAACAACAGCGAGTTGAGTGTGTTTAAGGTGAATTGCATAGACACGCAGACATTGGGAGCAACAAAAACATAAAATTTCGAGTGAAGATTTCAATATAAATGCCAACCTGTAATTAACAGCAAAATAACAAGAAACTAAACACGTTAAAAGCAAACAAGAATTTAGAAGTTAGTAGAAGTGTGAAATGTAGTGAAAATCGAGATTTTTTTTTTGTGTTTTCGTTCGTTGGTTATGGATTTGAGTTTGTGTACAAATTAAGGTTAAATTGAGTATTAATTAATCTTAATAGCAATTCAACTGTTGAATCGAAACATTCTCAAACGAAAATGCTTGCTCTGCGATTGACAACCGAGGGAAAATTAAATTAATAATTACAAAATGATATGTGATTTTGAGAAATATTCGAAACTGATGTTCTCAAATTATTTATAAAAGTAAGAGAATTTCTTAAGTCACAATTTGGCTCTTTAACAAGTGCAACCGAAAAATTTGTTTTCTATTATGTTGATCTTGTCATGATTCGTATCCCCGATCCTTTTCTTAAGCATTAAATATTCTTAAAACAGGCGACAATTCTATCGAAAAGTTATTTTTCATCAAAAACTTTTAGACACTCTTTAGTAGTAGTTGATATGGATATCAATATTGCAAGATTTTAAAAATCTAAGCCTTTTTTAATCTTCTATATAAAAATTCTCCAGTCACAGTTTTTGTTCTCGAACTCTTTCAAAACGGCTGAGCTGATTTTAATGAAATTTCATACATATATGTTCGATAGCTCTGCGAATAGGTTACTACCTATTTTTCCGTCCGCGTAGTAGGCTTGGCACTGACTTATTTTATTGCTCAGATCAGTAGAAACACTATTTTCCTTTTCGGGGCGAACTATGTATGAACCGATCTATTCGAAATCTTATATAACTATATAAAATTCTCCTGTCACAGGGCCCGCTCTCGAACTCTTCCAAACGGAACAGGAACACTGTTTTTTCCGGAAAGTGTGCCAGGTTGAAAATCGTACTTATACTTGGTAGGGACATAAATACTGTTATAACATTAAACACACGCATTTCAATAGAAGAATTGAGCATACCACATAATTCCCATATGATTTATAAAATATAACCTGTAAAGCGTTAGTCTGTATCGGGAATTCTAAATTGTGTGAGTTTTCAACATAGATTGGTCAGATAATGAAGACCGTATCGCTGTTAATAGCGCTTTTTAAGTGTGAAATGAAAAAGGTGATATTTTCAAAACACTCCGTCCGCTCGACATTAGTCGCATGTTCGTCTACCGGTGCATAAAACTGTATGAGGAGACTGGGAATGTTAAAGACCGCCACCGGTCGGGCCGTCCACGCACAGTTCGCGAAATTCGCTCCGAAAACAGAAAATCATGACCCGTGAGATGAATGTTTCACAAAAGTCCATGAGTTGTATTATTAATAAAGACTTGGGACTTGGGACTTTCAAACGCCGTACCGGACATTTGTTGACTGCAGCTTTGAAAAAAAAAATGTTGGTAAAATGCAAACGTCTTTTGGTGAAGCACGCTGATATTGCACAGAAAAATCTTGTTTACCGATGAACAAATTTTTATCGTGCAGGAAAAATTTAATTAAAAAAATGATAGGGTGTTTGCACGGTCATTAAGGAAGCATCTGAACTGATTCCACGGGTCGAAAAAGTTCATAACCCAGCTTCAGTCATGGTTTGGTGGGATATCCCTTATGATGGGGTAACTGACTTGCATTTTTGCGAACAAGGGGTCAAAACATCGGCGAAAGTTTACCAAGAAACCGTTTTGGAAGCTGTTGTAAGACCACTTAACCATTCCATGTTCCAAAAACAATCATAGACTTTTCAGCAAGGCTCTGCGCCGGCCCATTAAGCTAAAACGACCCAAATCTGGCTCCAAAACAATTTACCAGCATTCATTTCCTCTGAAGAGTGGCCCTCTGGCAGTCCTGATTTGAACCCGCTGGATTACAAATTGTGGACAGTTTTAGAGGACATGGTTTGCCACAAAAGATACCCCAACATTGATTCTCTTAAGACAGCTTTGATTCGTGCTGTGGCCAATTTCCCAATGGAGGAGGTGCGTGCGGCTATTGATGTTTGGCCAGTCCGACTTAAGGCGTGCGTGAAGGCCAAAGGCGGACATTTCGAATGAATACTGCTTTTTTGTATACAATATATATCAATAAATATGTAAATAAAAATTGGTCCAAAAACATTCATTATTTTTTATTTTATAGCATAAAATGTGTGTAACAGTATTTATGTCCCTACTAAGTAGTTATTTTGACTTGAAATTCTTTCCTCCAGGAAGTTGACCGAAAAGGGATAATTTGTAAAAAATTAGTAACACTTGTATATGAGCATAGATTGTAAGTAGGTACAGGTATACTCGATGCCCACTGTTAACCTGCGGCTGCGGGTTACAGTCTATTCTTATGCCTTTAACTTTATTGGAAATATGCGTAGATCCGAAAGGGATTTACTTCGCTACAATTATATTAAAATATACGTGAAATACTTAAAAGTGGCGACTCAAATATACAAATGCGTAGCTAGATTAGTAATACAATAAAAATATTAGTATTTTGTATCAGATGATGCCTGAAGGGGCAATATATTAGGCATAGCGCCACCTTCGTTATAAGTTTTCAGCCAAAAAAAAAAAAAGGCGTCATACCGAGGTCTATATGCAAAATCCTGCGCAAAATGTTTAATTTCTCCGATTTTAAAGATAAAATTATCAATCAAATGTTTCTCGCGCTTTTCCGATGAATAATCCAGAGTTTGTCTACATTTACATTAAGTAGGACAATTTTTAAAAAAAGTTCAAGGAAAATTCACAGTTTGATCATCTTGATGCTCTTATCTTAAAGATATCAAACGATTTAATTATGTAGCTTAGTAGTTGAAATATGACAATTTTGTTCTTAATATTACCCATTAATTATGCAAAACATTACCTCAATTATTTTAAATGCACCACTTTTGCTTTTATCAACTGCGCACATTCATGGGTATATAATGTATGTATGTATATGAAATGGAAATTTTTAAATTCAAGAGAAAAAGATAAATAGATACTTAGCGCCGAATACCGCGACGAATGCTAATACAAAGTAGAAAATGAAATGAT
Source organism: Neoceratitis asiatica (assembly GCA_030068015.2). Taxonomy (NCBI): domain Eukaryota; kingdom Metazoa; phylum Arthropoda; class Insecta; order Diptera; family Tephritidae; genus Neoceratitis; species Neoceratitis asiatica. The sequence goes on from CM061529.1 coordinate 37,784,759, forward strand.
TAAAAAATAATCTTTTTATATACAGATAAGAATGTTTTTTTTTTGCGAATTTAAACATTCGCAAGGATAGTTGATAAAGTTGTTTGCTTGCTTGCTCGCTTGCAATGGGTAGCAGTGTGTGTGTGTGTGGAGAGTTTAATACCCGAAATGTGTTAATTGCAGACGTAAAATGAAATTAGGTCGATTTGAAGGCATGCTTGACATAACATACATACATACGTACATTCAATCCACGCACATAAACAAGCAAAAACAGTTGCGTTGAAAAAACACGTCTACCAACCGGCTAATCTGCACAGTGCAATGCAGTAAGGTGTTTGCTACCATAGCCGCCGGCAATCAAACCAACCACCCAAATTACCAAATAAATACACTTGCAACGTTAGATAAATATAAGTATGTAACCAGCATTTGCCGACGGCAGATGTAATCAGTTACCATGGGCAGAGATTGTCTGTCTGTAGCAGGCTGGCTGGTGCGTGTCTTCCGTGTTACAAACACACTTACATACATAGTAGAAATTGCATAAGCAAAAACAGTTGGAATTTTACGAATTCGCCACCGAATTGAGCGAAAATAACAATAAAGAAACGGTAAATTGAAAAAAAGTAAATAACAAGGACATGCTATATTTTCAATTTCCGGTAATCAAAATAAGGAAATGTGTAAATAAAAGTAGATTATTGTCAATATTATTGAGGGGCAGCGCCAAAAGAGGGTGATAAAAAACAGTTTTTTTTTCAATTCTAAATCCACGATAAGTATAGTGAGTTCATTTATTTAGAATATTATTTCTTTTCCAGAAGATATAGCTACCAAAAGTCCGATGCTGCAAGTTTAATATCTATATATTTTAACGCTTCTGAAAAAGTCGAAATTTTCTAATCATCAAGAAACAATTTTTCTCTCAACGCTTTGGGGAAACGATTCATCTAAATACTGAATACGTTTTAGCTCATAAAAATAGGAATAAAAATTTAAAACTGCTTCGGTTAAAAGGACTCTACAAAATGAGCAAGATTTTGCGTTATTCTTTCAATTTTCGACAGACAAAAAATCTAAAAACGGTTTTTTATACTGATAAATTTTTTTTTAAAAACTTTGAGGTGAACCGAGGCCATATTAGTGGTCCTACGAAGATTATCAGAAATTAGAAAAATGAATACTATTCTGTAAGATACATCACGTAATTTGCTTTCGTTTGCTCGACAAAAATTTCGTTACACCGTCGATACTCACCGAGGATTATACACTAATCATCTCAGATCGTTGCGAAGTGAGATTTTGATTTACATACGAATAGGAAATTGTTTTCTAATTTTATAATATTTTAAGAAAAGGTTTTTTGATAAAACATATAATAACAAATGTGTAGGGTTCTCCAATAAGAGTGAAAATGATTTCTTTAAAAAAAAAACACACTAATTGTTAAGGAAATTCATATGTTTTTTTATTTAATGTGAAGTACAATCGATACAACTAAGCTCTAATCATTCAAATGGCCACCACGACTTCTTTTGCAGGAAGGAACTCGATGAACTCAATTTTTGTGCACTTTTCCCATTAAATCAAGTCGTATGTCATGAATAGCATGTTCAATATTGACTATTAAAGCTTGAAGAGAGTCTGGCTCATTGCTAAAGACCAATGACTTCAAATAACCCCACAAAAGTTAGTCTAACGATGTTAAATCACAACTTCTTGGAGGCCATTCAATGTCACAATTTCTTGAAATAATCGAATCTCCAAACCTTTCTCGCAATAATTCGCTTGTTGGACGTGCTGTGTGACACGTAGCCCCGTCTTGTTGGAACTAGCTGTTGTTAAGATCAACTTCTTTCAATTGTGGCCATAAAAAGATGATTATCATCGATCTATACCGCTCTCCATTGACAGTAACGGTGCTACCAGCTTCATTTCGAAAGAAATATGGACCGATGATTCCACCAAACCAAAAACCACACCAAACTGTCAATTTAGGTGAATGTAATGGTTGTTCATGAATAATTTGTGGATTTTCTTCGCACCAGAATCGAGAGTTTTGTTTATTGAATGCACCACTCAGATGAAAGTGAGCCTCATCGGTGATGATTTTCTTAAAAAAATCGTTATCGTTTTCAAGTTGTTCCAAGCCAAATTCGTTAACGTTGTTATTGCGTATATCTTGACATGATGAAATTGTAAACATAAGTGAATAAAATGAAAAAAGAATGACAGATCATAACATATTAAAAATGGCCAAAATGAGATCATATTATCCCTCTTGGAAAACCCTTTATGCTAGCTTTGACAAAGATAGATTTTTCTCTCCTTATTTTCATGTCATTTAATTTTAATTTTTTATTTTATCTTTTTTTTTATGTTATTATGTTATGTATATATTTATGCATTAATTTAATTGGCGCTTTGTAATTGGTCGAACTACTGCTCCAATATGTGGTTTGTGATTTTATCTATTTTATTTTATTTTAGCTTTTAAGTTTTTTTCTTATTTTATTTTATTTTATATTGAATTAATCCATTTATTTAATTTATTATTATTGTTTATAATTTTTGATATTAATAAACTTTATTTTATTTATTTTTGATGCAATTTCTCATTTTTATTTATTTTATTTAATTATTATTATTTTTAATTTTTTGTTATTTTATTATGTTTTATGTTATATCATGTTATTTTATTTTATTCTGTGTTATTTACTTTAATTTTATTTTACATCATTTTATTTTGTATGAATGTAATATTTAATTTTAAATTATTTTATTTTACTATAAAATATTTTATATTATATTATTTTATTTTGTTTTAAATTATTTTATTTTATATTATTTAAATTTATTTTATATTATTTTATGCATATTTTTTATTTGTTATTATGTTTTTTATTTTTTTATCTTTTTTGTTTTATTTTATTTTATTAGTTTTTAATTTTTAATTTTTAATTATTATATTTTAATTTTTAATTTCGAATTTTGAATTTTGAATTTTGAATATCGAATTTTGAATTTTGAATTTTGAATTTTGAATTTTGAATTTTGAATTTTGATTTTGAATTTTGAATTTTGAATTTTGAGTTTTGAATTTTTAATTTTTAATTTTTAATTTTTAATTTGATTTTTGAATTTTGAATTTTGAATTTAAATTTTAAATTTTTAAATTTTAAACTTTAAATTTTAATTTTTAATTTTTAATTTTTAATTTTTAAATTTTTAATTTTAAATTTTAATTTTTAATTTTTGCGATATGCTTGCTTTCCAATAAAACTATTCTTCTCTTGCATTTGTTTTTACTGGCTACGCATGCACCCCATTTCTTAATGCAGATTTTCATTGGTGTATTTCAAAACTTTCCCTCCTCGAGCTGTGTTTATTTACATTTTAATACTTTTATTACTTAACGGATTAAATAAACAAATTAACATACTTACATATAACTTTATTTACAGCACATTTTCAGAATATCTCACCCTATTCCAACACTCGCCCATCACCATCTTGATACACGTGTGCTTCCTTATTAATCTATAATCCTTTGCACTCGACGTTGTAACTGTGTTTTTCAACATGCTCCTCACTCATCTGACCATTACTTTGCAACTTATTTTCTTTGATATGCCGCCTGCTTCGTCTTCATATCTGCCGCGCATCGCCTGCATCCCTTACTCACTCGTTCGCACGCCTCACTAATAAATACCCCCTCAAGCAGGCTTTTCGTAATTATTCATATTCATGAAGTAATAATAAATAGTCGAAATGAAAATTTCAAACCGCAAAGCAAACAAAGTCGGTGAAAACAAAAAGCATTTACCGCTGTGATTTAACAATTATGTATTTAATAGGTTAGCTCAGAGAGATAACCTCAGTTCAACAACAATAATAACATTAAATATATATAATTGTAGACACCAACATACACAATAAATGATAAATTATAGCGAATGACTTTTTTTGTTGTTTTTTTTTTTACTGATTTTTTTTATAATTTGGCTCGCTTCTCGTTGGAGTTTCAAGCGGCGGCAATTTGTTTACATAAATAGTAGATATTTATGTATGTACCTTTGACGCACATCTTTTTTATTGTTAGTGAAAAATAATTATTTGTTTTCATTTTTAATTAATCTTCTTTTTTTTTTGTAATCTGCCTTTGCACAGTTGCCCTCTGTGTTTTTTTTTGTGTCGGAAGATTTTGAAAACTTTATTAATAACTCTAGTGTACTTAGGTACAATTACTGCTGACTGCTGCACAAATTTGTTGTATTTTTTTAAAGATTGTTGTTGATTTAAAAATAATTTTAATTAATTTATGGCGGGTCAATTATAAAATTTATAGGTTAAAATTGCACGGAAGTCAAATAGGAATTTTAAGTTAATAAAACAAATTTTGAGTAATTTTAGTTATATTTTTCTTTACAGAAAGTACTTAAATAATAACAAGATTCTTTCGGAGTGAGTTTTTAAAATGTGATTTAAAAGAATAGTTTCTCTTCATTCCATAAAAGGTGACGGAAATTTTAATTATATTTGACTTGTCTGATTTGGACAAAGCTAGTAGTTTTTTATATTATAATTCGAAATTCTATTCCTTCCACTAACTTTTCCTCAATTACTTTTCTCCAATTCCAATGTAAACAGTGAAAGCAACAACAAAATCATTGAATTTTGATACGTTCGAATGGATTTGTTCAAATTTTCCTATTCAGATGGGATTGCAGAACACTTCTGATGATGAGTCGGAAATCCAAATCGTTGCGAAATCAAATCCGATCGAAGTTCAGAATCACCTAAAAAGATTCTTTGTGAATTTTCTCCTTTTTTGTGGTTTTTAATAGAGCTGCAGATTTTGCTCAAACATTTTCGAGCAGTGCGAGCATTTGAGCAACGAACATTCGCACATCTGCTCATTGCTCATTAATCGGAAAAATTTCGAGCCGAGCACGAGCATTTTGAGTATTTTGACAAACACTTTGATTTTGTTTTCTTAAAACTTTTTTTTTGTATTATTTTTATATTTTTTATGCAAAGTATAAAAATCATAAAAACGCCAAAGAAACTTTGACAATCAAAATTAAATATTTTTTTGTTCTGCTGAGCAGTTGAGCAATGAGCGAATTTCGAGCGAGCATCAAGCTGCTCGCTATGCTCTATACCTGGGTGTCATGAGCTCTATTTTTTAATGTATTATGCTTATGAATTGCTCTAGGTTACGTCAGGTTACTTTTAACATATTTAACAAATTTGTGTTTCATGACCATTTTTTTTCTTTTAATAGCTCTTTTTTGTTTGTTTCATGAATCTGCTCTAAGCAGGAATAGAGTTGCATAGGGCAAGCAATAATTTTTTTTTACAGACGCAATTAGAAAACGAAAGAGTGCCGAATAAGACTATATAATGTTCACCACGCATAGCAAAAAAGTGAAAAGAAAAATGAATATATATATATATATATATATATATATATATTTTAAAGAATTTATAGAAACATTCATATTTGAATTTTTTTTATCCAAAACGTGTTTCAAGAGATTACTGCTCCGAGTTGCTCTTACTTGGTCTACTTGGGCATTTTTGACAGCTGTTCTGTTCTGCTCTAAATTGAGCTGCTCTACTCTATTTGTAGTTTCAATAAACAAATCTAAGACTATATAGTTTTCAAAAACCAAGTATTCGAAATTCTTTTATAGTGTTTGCACTTTCAAGTTTTGGTTTAAGGTCAGCTGTTATTAAATCGAAATTCCGCTCTTATAAGTTTGTAGTTCTCAATGTCTATTGAGTGATTAAAATGAAATTTATTTTCAATTATTTACAAGGACAAACTTATGGAGAACGTGTCTATGTTTTTAGAAGTCTTTTTCTAATTGGTATTTGCTTTTTTTTAATTTCATTTTTTCTTTATTCTCTGAATTTTATATTGATTTACTTGTTTATTTGTTCTAATAATTTATTTAAGAATAACGTTTGTAATATATATTCTCTAGCTTAGTCATGACGAAACAAATATTTACTTAACTAGCGTTTAACGTCATTAGAAGCTAATAAATTAATTATTTTTTCACGTTTCGCGCTGTGAGATTTGTTTCAACAATTTTCTTATATCATCTTAATATATATACATATATGTATATATATATATATATATGTATATATTTATTAACATTTGTGTTTAAATCTGCTTCGACATTGAAAGTTTCACAATAAGTAATAAAATAATTAAATTAATAATTAGACCATTAGAAGGCTGATTTGTCTCTCCACTTCTTTCTGGCAGATATGATTTGCTGCGAAGGTCAAGGTGTTGGCGAAAGAATTTTTGTATCAATTTTATGACTCTCTGCAAATAATTTAAAATCTAAATTATGCTTAATAACACCATTTGCATTCTTTATATGTACTAAAGTTCAAATTTTTACTCAAATATTTTCGAGCAGTTCAAGCGTTTGAACAATAAGCATTCGCCCATTTGTTCATTGCTCATTGCTTGAAAACGAGTGAGAAAAACTTTGGTTTTCAACTTTTTTTTTTAATAATATTAAATTTATTTATGCAAAGTGTAAAAAAAAATCATTGAAATACCAAAGAAATTGTGTAAAAAAAAAATTTTCTTAAGGTAGCAAAAAAATTTATGAGGGAGTAAGTGGGGGAGCTGGAAGTACGTTTCAATTGGCCAATGTTGCAGATAGAAAACAGCTCATGACCCGTATTCATTATTAAGGCCAGTGTAAACTATTTTCATTTTTCTTTAGCTGCGATTAGGCCTTTCACGCTTTTCAACTGATAAAAGTAATATTTTTTCTAGTTTTTTGAAAGGAATACAACAACCTCTCTCGAAAGTGTTTTTCGTTGAGTACTTGGAAATTTGTCTAGTCAATATTAGGAGCAAATTAGAGCTACGCTCATACAAATAGATTGGTGGAGGCCTGGCATTGACAACTGTAGGCTTCTTCACACAGCATCCGTTTCGGAACCCATGGTATTAACTCTTTTAACATTACTCAGTTACATTTTTAGACAGGGCTTGATTTTTGCAGCTCCGACCCTTTTTTCTTTTTAGCTCTCTTACCTTGCTACGCATGCGTCACCCGCACTTGTCGTGCTGCTGCGCTTAATATATATCTTTTGTCGGAACCGGCCGGATCGGACCATAGTGGTAGCATATATACAACTGATTTTTCAGATTTGAAATTTTGGGTCATAAATCCGTCGAAAAGGGACCTAAAAACTTTGGTATACTACACATAAATAATGAATTGCAAATTGGTTCTGAAAATCATCGAAATCGGACATATATAACATACAACTCCCATGCACCGATATTTTCAGATGTGAGATTTTTGGTAAAAACTCAGTCAAAAAAAACATTTAGGAGCATGAAATTTGGTATTTTCCATCCATACATGTTATGCATTGCATATTGGCACTGAAAATCATCGAAATTGTACTGCTAAATCAATTTAGCCACCATACAACCGATTTACTCAGATATGAGATTTTGCGTGAAAAATCCCTTAAATAAGCGTCTAGAAACGTGAAACTTGGTATACATATTATGAATTGCATATTGGTAGTGAAAATCATTGAAATCGGACAGCTGATTTTTTTCAGATATAAGGTTTTGGATCAAAAATCCGCCCCAAAAACCTGTATGAGTGTGATATTTGATACTCTACAGACGTAAATTCTAGTTCATATTGACAATGCAAATGAAAAATTATCAAAATCGATATGTTCGTGAAGGTTATAAAGACTACGGCATGGCCGAAGACAGCCGTTCTTTCTTATTTTAAAGTTATTACTTTTCAGTGAATTTGTAGATAAATAACGAACATAATTTTGTAATTTAATATTTATTTTTGTCCTAATTTGAGACTGATTTTTTATAAATATTTTCACATTATAGTTAAATCTACGTTTTTAATACAGAATTTGCATTTTTTGTGGTTTATAAGAACCTAAATTTAAAATTGAAATAAAAAACTTTGAAATTTCGAAAAAATTATGAAAAGTATTATTTTAACACATTTTTAATTTACTTTTAATTTAATTTTGGCATTGGCTCAATCTAAAACTAAAACATCTGTATTTTTTTTCTTCTTCTTTTTGTTGTTTTTGTCAAGTCATCAAATATCTGATTTTTGTAATTTCCTAATTACTTTTAAGTGCCATTTATTTCATAACAAATAAGACATTTACAAATAATTTCAAATTTAATCTCGTGATTAACATATTATCGCCTATTTGCTTGTGGCTCTGCAAAGCGACTGACAAAGTATCAGTATTAAATATTTACGTTCATCACATACATACATATGTGTGTACATTTCAAGTACAGCTACACATACGTATGCACTTATATATATAAGTAGTATATAATAAGTAGGTATGTGTAATAATTTACTCTAATTGAAAATGTCATTGAACGTACATAAATTTATTACGCCAATACGCCGACACGTTACGTATGTAAATATGTACATATGCACGAGTATGTGTGAGTAATCGTTTCAGTCTTCTATACTAGGCGCCTCTAAGTAAATATACAATAAAATTGACCTAATCCAATGTTCGAACGAACGAAATATCTACAATTCAGCTAACTACGTTTTGTGCAAATATCTCGTTATAAATATTTAATAATACTGTTACTCGAATTACGTGCACATGCAATGTGAAAAATAGTGGAAATTTTATTGTAGGCGTTAAGTGAAAAGAGAAACAAAAGCGATAAATAATAAATGAGAAACAATAAACTATTTTAAATGAATTTGAGGTGAGGGAGAAAGCAAAAGTGTTGAGTATGTTTTTTTTTTTGATTTTGTTTTTTGATTAAAAGTATGAAATACTTTTTGTATATAATTTACAAAAGACATACACAAATAAGTCACACGCATGAACTGTCATAATATTTATTTATATTATATAAAAATAATCGAAATGAAAAGTAAATTACTTTAATTTTTTTTTTCTTTATTTTTTATGATTTTTTTTTATACCATTCATGAACAGGAAATGGTATATTAACGTTGGTCCGAAGTATGTAAGTAAGTACCAGAAGGAAATGAGAGAGACCCATCAAAATGTATACCGATATGAGGAAAATTACTTGCTGAGTTGATTTAACGATGTCCATCTGTCCGTCCGTCTGTGCGTCTGTTTAAACGCAAACTAGTCGCTCAGTTTCTGAGATATTTAAACGAACCATAGTATGTGGGTGTATTTTTGTAATGTATTGATGATTTGTCGGAACCAGCGAAATCGTTCGGCTATATCATATAGCTGCCATACAACTGATTTGTTCAGATATGAGGTTTTGGACCAAAAATTCCTCAAAAATGCTTCTAAGCCTCTGAATTTTACATGTAATTTCAAATAAATATTTATACTGAAAATCAGCAAAGTTGAATTTTATATTTTTCAATAAATTTGTGATATACTCATAAAAGATATAGAGTCTTCGGCATGACTGAAGGCAGTACCTTTAAACACATGTTAAATGTCGTCAATAATTTTTTTTTAGAAAATAATATTCATCATCTTCACTGCTTTAAAGTAAAGAAATACTGTAATTTTTATATATTAACCTAATAAAAATAATTTTAATAAAAATTAAATAACAAAGCAATAAATAAAAATCCCATTAAAGACAAAAAATATCTACTTATCGTTATGTGCTTCTGTTAAAAATAAGACCTTTTTTTAATTGAAAACAAAAGGTAATTAAACAATTTTTGTTTTAAATAAATTAATTTAATTAAATTAAAATTTTTATATACCAATTTTTCCTAGTATTCATTCCTTACCTACAATTTAAACTGTAAACTGCATTTTTACCAAATTTTAGGTTATAAATGTTTTTTTATCCCTTCAAGTAATCTTGGTACTTATAAATATATTTTTTATATGTTTCTATTAATTTTCAAATCAAAACTAAATTGAAAATAGCTTTTTCGATACACTGCTTACAATCGAATCTTTTTATTGTATGTACTAGAGCTCCAGGTTTTCCTCAAACATTTTCGAGCATTGCGAGCATTTGAGCAACGAGCCATCCGGACACGTGCCGATTATTCGAAAAGATTTGGAGACCAGCACGAGCATTTCGAGTATTTTGACAAACATTTTGACAATCAAAAATTCTCAAAAATTTTTTTGAATTAATTTTTAATCTATTTATGCAAAGTGTAAACATCATTGAAACACCAAATAAACTTTTACAAACAAAATTATATTTTTTTGTTCTGCTTAGCAGTTGAGCAATGAGCGAATATCGAGCGAGCATCGAGCTGCTCGCTATGCTCGTTACCTGGGTGTCATGAGATCTAGTATGTACTCAATCAGGCTAGAAATAAGATTTTTGGGAATAAATCGACACCGGCGCCACCTAATTTCAAATAAAATATATACATATGTATGTACCTTTTGTAGACTAATAATTGGCAATTTATTTTTCGCACTTTTAGTGATGGTTAATAAAATTCCACACAGTTTTCATGTTAAAAAAAATCAAAATCAAGAATTTCTAAGAATTTGTGTTTATTTTTTTTAATTTTCAATATTATTCCAGTTAAACGGAAAGTGGCGTGAGCTTTAGCCAACTATTGCTTAGCTTTCCATGAATCAAGTGAAATTGGGCCGCAGAGTTGCTTGTTTATTTATATTTTTATATATGTATAGATACTTTTGTAAATAAGTATTTAAAGGGTGATCCCTTTCGAAGTACCCTAATTTTTTAAAGAAAAAAAAAAGATAATTTAATGGGGAATGTTAACTATTATTCAAAGAACATTTTTTGGCATTAATTTTTTGAAGATGATCTTTTTCAAATGTTGGCCGCAGTTGCGTCTCAGATAGTCCATCCGTTGTATCAAATTTTCGATGACGCGTTCGAGAATTTCGACTGGTAACTGGCGAATGCCACGCGTTATGTTTTGCTCTAAGGCCTGAATCGAAGCGGGATTGTCCGCAGCATAAACTTAAGACTTTAATTTGGCTCGAAACACATTTTTTACAGAACGTGAATTTTCGTAATAAAGTTGAATGATTTGTAAACGTTGTTCAGGCGTAAGTCTTTCCATGATGAAATTCCAAACAATATTGAACAAAAATAACAATAGCTTGACACGACTCACGCGTGATCTGTCAAAAAAAAGCTATTGAAAAAAGTACCTCTACTTGGATCACCCATTAGAATCTCTTACCTTTTGTTAAGCTTGCGCGTTAACTAATTGTGTTTTTCCATCTAATATTGTTTATATAAATATTTAAATTTCTAAATATGTACATACATACATAAATATACACATAATGATTACGAACATATTCTATCGTTTTTTTGTGTGTTTTATTCATTTTGTTTTTGAAGTGCGTATTATATATTTATATAAGGCGCGCCTTGGGAGCTTTTTGTATTTACGGTAAATAAATATTTCAAGTAGGCACTTATTTGTTATTATTACATGTAGTATTACTTTGTTCTTGTCGTTTCGTTGATTGTTGTCGCTTGTAGGCTTAATCGTGTTATGTTCATTATTATTTAGCGTTTTGTTTGACGTTTCAACGCATTTTTGATGTACAAGTACATACTTATTTACGCAATCTCATATTCGACGTTCTGCTTCTAATTTGGTTGTTTTTGCCTTTCAAATGCATACATACATGTGTATACTATTTTATGTATGTATATTTGAATATGCATATACAAATTTATTTATTATTCTCAACAACGCGGTCACGCAATTGTCAGACACATGACGATGCTCGCTCGGCGTATGGCATAGCATGTCAACGGTAATTATGGGCCGCGAAAAATTCTTGACACGCTTGTTCTTTATAAAAGTTTTAATATTTTTAATATTTTTCTTTTACATTTTTTCGTCTCGCCTTTCCTTTCCTTTTATTGTTAATTTGCGTAACTTTTCTCAATTTTTTTTTTACTTTCTTTTGTTGAAAAAGCATTGTTTCCTTGACACCCAACTCGTGCATGCATACATACTTATGTACGTACATACTCGTAATATAACTCATGCGATGTAATTTATATGGAGCACTTAAAATGTAGGCACAATTGACAACATTTTACATACATGTATAATGTATTATAAATTTTTTGAATAATTTTCTCAAAAAACCATTTGCATATAAAATTGGTAATGATGAAGTGGCGTGGCGTGGCTTAGTGGTGTGGTCTTTCTTCCATTGAAGCCATCCAATTCGGCTTTAGGAGCACCCACTTCTTTCGAATTAATTTTGTATTTAATATTAATTGTTTGCTTTTGTTTTCTTTCTGAGAGGTCCTTGTGTTCATCAGAAATTGTGTGTGTGTGCGCGCGTGTGTGTGTGTGTGTGTGTGTGTGTTAAAATTAAAATTAAAATATTAATTTCATAATTGTTGCGAAAAACGATGTTTTCTTTTTAAATGCATAAATTTTCTATTTATTATTGTGTTATCAATTTGTTTAATTCTTTGCTTGTCATCAATAGTTTATTATTAAAATACTCAGATTTTTACACAAATATATTTGTTTATTTCAAAATTTGTTATAAAAATATTTATATTATTATTGCATATTGGCGTTATTTATTTTATGACTTGCAGCGGTTTTTACATATACCATTTTTCCATAATATTTTTTAAATTAATTTAGGATACTTTTCAATAATTCAAGTTTGAAAGTTCCTTTATTTGCATACATTTCATATCTTTTATTAATCATAATATATTTAATTCATAGAACTTTGCTATATACATACATACTAGTCGAGTCTGGGTATACTGAACATCCAAATATTGACTACTTGGAGCACTCTAACTAGTGAACAATGGAAAAACTGTAAGCATTTTATGTAAAAGCAAGGAAAAATACAGGAAGGAATAAAAAAATGACAGAGAGTATTCCCCTAAATTATATTTTTGCTGTTGATTGTTGCAAAATCAGCTGTTTCTTAAACTTAGTGGTTATATTTTTTGTCGAGTGCAAACTGATTGTAGTTGTAAGTTGGCTTTTTATGTGCATTGAAAAGTTTCTGATTGCAAAAAAACTTGTAATTTATTTTAATGAACTCTTGAATTTGTATACATTAGGTATATTTTGAGCCAATAAAAGGAATTTTTGAGCAAAAGTTTTAACCTTGTTTGATGATGGTGAGTAATCTCAATGCTGTGAGCAGGCCTTGCAATAATTAGTTCACTATATTCAGATCCGACTGTAAGAGTATGTATTAGTATATATGTATAAGGTTTGAAATATTTTTTTTTTTGCGTATATATTTAGAGTTATCCCACAAAAACGTCTCAAACGATTTTGATTACATTTATGGTTTTAATGTAATCTATACAGATTTCATAAAAAGAATTTTAGTTAATCAGTTGCACTTAACTCACAAGAAATTATTGTGCTAAATGCAGTTCATGACTATTTTATATTTTTATTTTGTTTTATTTTATTTTTCTTTAATCCATCATTTCATTTTAATACATTTTTTTTTGTTATTTTATTTATTATATTTTATATATATTTTGGTTTTAATGTATTTTTTTTGTTTTAATAATTTTTTTATTCTTATATTATTTCTTTGCTTAAATTTATTTATTTAATTTCTTTTTATTATATTAATTTATTTTATATTATTTATAAAATAAAAAGTATAAATAATATAAAATAAATTATTTGTGTTTATTTTTTACTAATTTTTTAAATTTATTTCATTTTTTATTTATTTTTTATTATAACATTTTATTTGTTATATTTGATTTAATGTTTCTATTTTTACCTTATTTTTTATTTATTATATTTTTATTCTATTTATTTTATTTTATTTGGTGTGTTTATTTTACTTTTCCGTTTTATTTTACTTTATTTTTGTTGTATTGTAATAGTTTTATTTATATTTTTATTTCGGTTTTATTTAATTTTTTTTTCATTTTATTTTATTTCATTTTTTTACTTTATATTATTTTAAATTGTTTTTTGTTATATTTATTTATATTATTTTATTTTATTTTAATTTTATTTTTTTCATTTTATTAATTTTATTTTATATCACTTTATTTTATATTATAATTTTTTGTTTAATTTTTATTATTATTTTTAATATAATTTTATTATCATTTTCTTTATTTTAATTTTATATTATATGTATATTTTATGTATAATTTTAAATTTATATTAAATTTTATTTATTATATATTTTTTTATATTATTATTTTATTTATATTATTTTATTTTATTTATTTTACTTTTTTATTTTATATTGTTTATATTCTTATATTTGTTTTCTTTGATTAGATTTATTTATTTCATTTATATTTTGATTTTTGTTTTATTTTTTTCATTTTTTTTATATAATATTTTCCTTTAATTTTTTATAATTTTTAATTTTTATTTATTTGACTTAATTGTTCAGCTTCATTATTTATATTATTTTATAATTTTATTTTATTTTATTCATATATTATATTATTATATCATTTTATATTATTAATTTTTTTTATTTTTTTTGTTTAATTTTTAATTTTAATTTTATATTTTTATTACGTTTTACTTAATATATTTTTTTCTTTTATTATATTATTTATTTTCTTTATTTTACTTTTTTATTTTTATTTCAATTATATTTTGATTTTTGTTTTATTTGATTACTTTTATTTATTTTATTTATATTTTTGATTTTTGTTTTAATATATTCATTTTATTTTATATTATTTTTTTTATTTTAACTTTATTTTGCATCAAGTGGATCAAAAGGTATTGTATTTTATTTTTTTAGTCTTTATATATTTATATTATTTTTTTCATTCATTCAATTTAATTTAATGTCACTCCATTTTACTTTTGTTTTAATTTATTTAATTTTTTAAATTTTATTTTATTATTTAATTATTTTTTAAATTTACTTTCAGTTTAATCAAATATTATTTAAAATGGAATTTTTTTGTTTTATTCTTCATTTGATTTGTCTTCTCCTTTCTTCTTACCTAAATATCGGTAAATTAGTAAATTACGATATTTTCTAATATCTTTTTTTCAATATTTATTGATGACAGTAATATGACAAATGATTCAATAACTGTGATTTATGACCATATGAAACAGTTAAGTAGCAAACTTTCTTTTAACTTACAACTATTTTTGTCTCGTTTGTAGATTATTCGATTCATTGGGCATGCTTTTCCTAGCCCCAATCCAAGCTGCTATATACATATGTACATATTTATATTCGTATAAAAAAAAAATATTAATGTTTTACGGCTATTTATTTATCAATTACTTATAAACAAACCCACAAAAATACACAAAATTGTGCGAGGATTAAATTTCAATTTTTCACTTAAAAAGTGCCCAGTCAGCCATGCACAAAGCGCGTGACCTTACTCGCCTTCTCTTCCAGTGAGTGGTGGCTTCTACCACTCGAACTTCTCCCAGCGAGTAAACAAACTTCATTATAAATAATATTTATGACTGCCAACCGTCCAACCGAGCGAACGCTGTTCACTTACTGCCTTAAGCGCACTTGATTTTTGAAATTTTTTTTAATTTTTATTTTTATTTCACCAACACTTTTGACTCTCTTTATTGCCATATGAGCAACAACAACAACAACAACAGCAGCAGTAACGTTAGAGGAAAACAATTGCGCTAAATTTATGCCACAATAGCCGTAGCCGTAGCCACTTTTTTGGCTAATTGGTAGCAATATTTGTTACAGTTTTCATATACATACATATGCGTGTATGTGGTTGTGGGTGCTTGTGTGCAATGCGTATGCGGTAAGTGTGTGGAAATGCCAAATAGATTATATGGCAGCAATAAATCAGCAATTATGTACATTAAACACACTCACAATTATGCGGACGTGCAGTAACCCCGTAAATGGGTGAGTTGTAAAGTTGCTACTACGGACTGCGTATATCCTGCGCAACATATATATGTATGTGTGCGTGTATGGTCCTTGAAGGTTACCCTTGAACCTTTCCGCATACAAATACGTGCCGAAATCAAACAGACTTGTTTTCATGAAGAGAGTTTGTATGTATGTTATATGTATGTGTGCAGTCGAGTACTAATGGAGTCATAGTCACTGCTCGTCCCGCACGCTCGCTTTGAACGCATGGAGAAAGTACATAAGTGAAGAAAGTTAAATTTGAAGTAAGAAAGATAAATAAAAATAAATAAAAGTAAAAAAATAGAATAAAAACAAAAAATGGAAGAAAAAAAATGCCTTCCGCACTAAACTTAACCCAAGTCAAATAGCCATAAAGTGCAAAACTTTTTACGTCGTGTTTCTCCATTCTACTGGAATGGCACGCTGGACATTACTTACAGCTTCAGACGCTACTTGAGGGCAATCCATGACGCACACTTAAGTATGTTTGTTTGCAGTTTAACTGTGACATTGAGTTATCTGCTGCTGCTCCGTAAGCCATGATTAAGTAATTTGTTTCCCCCGTCGCTTTTGCTGGCTGGTTGGCGTGCTCCTACTGGCACTGTTTTACTAACTGCCTCGCTCTCTTTTATACCATTCACGGGATTAGAAATTCTTCATAACTTTGTTTGTAGTTGGAATATGAAGTACAGATTTTAGCTATTTAAGAAAAGTATTTACATATAATGGGTGCTCCATTTGGAGGTTTCCTACTTTTTTTAAAGTAAAAAGAAAAAAATAGAAAGTTCAAAATTAATGGGGAATGTTTATTATCATTCGAAAGAACATTCTTTGGCATTTTTTATTTGAAGATTATCTTTTTCATATGTTGACCGCGGCTCCGTCTCAGATGCTCCATCCGTTGAGTCCTATTTTCGATGACTCGTTCGAGCATTTCGACTGGTAACTGGCGAATGACACGCATGATGTTTTGCTCCAAGACCTAAATCGAAGCGGGATTGTCCGCATTGGCTTTAGACTTTACATATCCTCACAGAAAAAAGCCTAACGGTGTGATATCGCACGATCTTGGTGGCCAATCGACCGGCCCAAAATGTGAAATTATCTGCTCACCAAAGTGTTCTCTCAATAAATCCATTGATTGATGCGATGTGTGGAAAGTGGCGTCGTCTTGTTAAAACCAAATGTCGCGGAGATCACGAGCTTCAATTTCAGGCATCAAATAGTCGACGATCATGGCGCGATAACGGTCGCCATTGACGGTTATGTTCTCACCCTCATCATTTTTGAAGAAATATGGACCGATAATTCCACCGGTCCACAAACCACACCAAACCGTTGTTTTTTTCTGGATGAAATGTCAGCTCTTGAATCTCTTCAGGTTGCTCTTCATCCCAAATGCGGCAATTTTGCTTGATTACATACCCATTAAGCCAGAAATGAGCCTCATCGATGAACAAAATTTAGCGAAAACGTCGGATTCTCTTGCAACTTTTCAAGAGCCCATAGACCGAAGCGATTTCACTTGGAAAGGTCGAGCATCTTTAGTTCGTAAAATGCGCCAAGTCGTTCCATACGTCAGTCCGAGTTGCTGCCAACGGCGCCGAATGTACGCTCTCAGCTACGGCCGCTATATTTTCTTCACTGCGTGCTGGACGTGGTCTATTCGGTCGAATTTTATCCAATAATGAATGCTGGGTCTCAAGATGGGTGATGTTGTTGCGAATGGTACGCTCAGTAGGCTAATTATGTTGGCCTAAGTTGAGCAAAACACATTATTTGAATGATCTGTAAACGTTGTTCAGGTGTAAGTCACGCGTGGTCTGTTAAAAAGGGCTATTGAAAAAAGTACCTCTACTTGGATCACCCATATATATATATATATATATAGTGCGCGATACGTTTTCCGCACAGAACCATTATTTTCGAAATAAAATTGCACTATTTGCCAGCGTTGTTCAGGCGTGAGTCTATTCATGATGAATTGCCAAACCAAACTGAGAATAAATCACTTGACAGCTGTTAAATCGGTCGCCATCTTGAAAAGTAATGCCAACTTAAAGTTCTATACCTCTATAAAAAACACCCTATTTATATATATAAATAAATTATATCACTAAATAATAAATTATATTATTTGCATCCCTTTTTACCTGCATATTTCCTATCGCTCACTTGCTCCAGACTCTTACTTTCCATGGAGTTTAAAAACGATTGTTCTCGTTTTTTGAGCCGAGGGTGCGTCATAAAGGGTATATAAGCACTGGCAGCAAGCTACACATCTTCGTTTCCTGTTTTAGGCTGTTTATTAAATTTCGCTTGCGTAGACTGATTTTCGGTTACACTTGAAAATGTATACCACCACATTGCCGGTGAGACCGCTTGCTTGCCCCCCTTGCGGAGATATGCAAACAAACAATCCACTTGTTAGTAGCACTTCTTAACTTATTTATTTATTCGATTTGATTTGAGATTTTTTTTTTGTATTATTATATGCTTTACACTCACTTGACTTCTTACGCAAAGTGGACTGAAGTGGTGTGGTGTGCGGAGTGTGCCGATGTGTGTCGTGCTGTAACTTAGCTTGTTGGCTGCTGTGCAACCAAAGATTCGAAATTTCATAGCCCACCTATCTTGCATATTAACTATGTTAGCTATGGCACCCACGACCCAGCAACCAACAAATGTATGTATATATGTATGTATGTAGGTGTAAGTGTATATCACCCTCATAAAATGGTGGTGGTGCAACGGCTTTTCGCTCACAGCTATTTATACACACTACTGGAGTGCAATGAAATTATACGCTTACGGATACCAAAAACAATACGGAAACTCTATACTCTGCACTTATCATACTCCACTATTGGTCTTCTACAATTTTTATACACACTTGGTAAGCGCCTTTAATTTCGCCTCGTCCTTGTACCTTGCGTGCTCGTGTCAGCTGTTCTACTTCGCTCTACTTTGCCCCTTCTTGCTGCCTGTTCCCAAGCATATACAAATCGTTCAATCATCCATCGAGCGCATTCCGCGCCATTTAATTTCGGTAATGTAACACCTCAGAAACAATAAAAATTCTGTTGCTCGCCTAATGGCAAATGGAAGCTGTTTTATATACGAGTATACGAACACTAAGCCCGGAGAGAGAGAGAAAGAGAGAACAAGTAGGTGAGAGACATCTCATCATGAAGTACTGGCACGAGCTTGATAGTTGAACCAATGCGTCGGAAACGTGGCATAGCCCGTATAACGTTTTATGAGTATTTACTTAGTTACCTAATTTTATTTTTATTTTTATTTTTTTATTGTTTTATTCACTTTATACTTACTTCTTAATTTTGTATGCTTTTTCGGTTACTATAGCTGCTTTTATTATAGCATTTTTTTGTTTAACATTAATGCGTATGTATGTCTTGATTCCTTTGTACCTTACCTTTTTCATCTTTGCTTTCTTGTCTGAGTCCAGCGACGACCTCAGTCAGTTTATTCCATTTCTGATTTTTTTGTTGTTGTACATTCTTTACTTAACTACTCCTTTGTATTCACATTTAATCTCATTTAATTGTTTTATGCGCAACAACAATGAAAGCTTAAACATTGGCAAAGGGTAAAGGAAGATTTTAAAATATTCATTAAGTTAATTGAAATACACAGCTTTGCGTATTCGCCATCATCAACGAAACGAGTTGAAGCGCGTTCGTATTGCAACATGCCATACGTTCCTATTCTTCATCAAAAAATTGTCGGATTTTACGTTTTGTCCGTTCTGCAGATTAGCAAATACTCTTTCCCATATGCAACTCTGTGAGTTTATCGAATAATTAAAATTTTTGTTTAATTTCTTATTGTGAAAATGGCAAGAATCGGGTGCTCCAGTTCCATTGGTCATTAACGTCACTTTTTATACATCATAGTTTGAAGTACACTGTTGCCATTTTTCTACAAGAAGTTGTTTTTTTATTTGCTTTAGGCTCGTATTTTAGCAGTATAAAAACCAGAAGATTTTCTATATATATATATACTTCATTCCACTGCTATACAATATTTCGCAATGTTGCCAATTTTCATTGTAACTCTGACAAACCTACTAAAACAGAAAATTCGTAATTTGAATATGCATATATGTATGTTTATTAATTTATCTATGCACTGAAATATTTTTTTAACCATAACAATTTGACACTGTTGCCAGTTTTTTTTAACTAACATATTTTTATGCTTTATGGTACGAGTTTTTCCAAAATTAATTATGGGAAATTTCATATGAAATGCATATAGAAACTGAAATATACATCAGCATATTAAAAGTATTATACAATATTTTACAATTTTGCCAATTTGCTTTGCGATTCTATCGAAATTTCTGCTGTTGTTTCGTAATAGAACTGCAGAACAGTACATATCTAGGTTAATTTTATATACTTTTTTCGGGAACTCTTTAACCCATATTTTACACTGTTGCCACTTTTCTTAGTGACACTTTCTTGTTATGTATGCATACGCTTAACTGATATAAATGTCACTTGTATAAGAAGTTTTGTTGCGCTCACTTATCTCTTATGTATCTGCTACGTCTCTTCGCATCTTCTTTTGCAAAACGTCAACATTTTCAAGGCAAATTTAATACACTCAATTGATTTCGTTGGCGATAAAAAGTTTATATGATTTAAGTATCTCATTTAATCGTACCTCATATACGCAACAACAAAAATAAAGCGTGCACGAATGTGATGCCTCCATTCTCTTCACTTTTCGTGACACAACGCAATTGATTGAGTTGAACTTCACGTCTCGTATATACATATGTACATACATATAAATACATGTGTGCATATGTAAATCTTAAAGCAATTGTAGCCTTTTACTACTCATAAATGTACATATATACATATGTATGTGTCTGTTATCTGTATGTTTGCTTCATAAAAGCGCATTGCTTCTTCTCTGATTTTTACCTAAGCAATTTCTTCCACTTTGTGTTACTGATTCTCCGTCCGTTTACTTCGCATTTGATTGAACTTTTTTACTTTCATCACCACCATGGTCATCTTAATGTTACTCTGTTTTTTTTTTTTTTTTTTTTTTTTTTTGTGTTAACAATGTTCATCGTGCATTGAATTAACCCCTCTATCCCATCTCAGTGTTGTTTTGTATTCTAAGTAATTTTGAAATGCTGACATCTGTATATTTGTATTTAGAATTCATTACCATTATTTTATTTTCCGGTTCCTATATTTGCATGTTTCTCTGGTCATCCGCATTGCGCGTGGTGTAAGCTTTAATAACTATTGTATTTTACTGTATTTAGTTGTTGATTTTTCCACACACAAAAAATAGGTTATTAATAATACAAGTTATATCAAATATAAGCTGCCTCTATTCCACGATTATCTATACACTTTCTTATTTGACTCTCCACATTGTTCTGCCTTTAATCATCAATAAAAAAAATATAAAAAAATATAAATAATAAAGTAGTTCCAGCACACTTCAAAATTAATCTGCCTGTACGCCTTTGTATTCTTGTATTTCTCCTTTTACATTTTAAATTTTTTAATTTCTCTATTGCTGTCGTTTTACTCGGTTTTAGATTCTTTTTTTCCCGTTAGTTTCTGGGATTATATTTATCCGCTACCTTTTTGGCGTTGATTGATTGACGATCGCCAAGTAGTTTGCCTTTGGTTCGATACAAAATTTTATTGTTTTTTTTTCATTGCTTGTTAGTTTAGCTGGTTTCTTCTGGATTCACTTGTGTGTTTTGTCATTTGCTTGGCTTGGAATCCACGTTTATTGCTCGCTTGTGCATTTTTCGTTGTATATATATTTTTTTTTTTTCTGTTAGTTTTTTTATAGCTTCTTTTTCAGGTTTTTGTTTATGGTACTGATAGTTTTTTCATTTGATTTTGTTATAGAAGGTTTAATACATCGTTTTTTATTTTATTTTAAATATGTTGTGTATTTGTACAATTTTTTCTATATGTTATATACACATAAATTTTTTCCCTTCTCCTGTCTCATCACTTGACAGTTGGTTGGGGTTATGACTCGAGAGGTTAATTTTGCGGTTTTTTGGAATTTGCAATTATTTACTGCTGTTCATTTTATCAACAATTCACTGCTTATTTTATTTTCTGTGAGATTTATGTGTCAAGATCTGTCGTTACTTCTGGTTAATTTGTTTTTTTTTTAGGAAGTATTTGCTTTATTAACGCTTGTATTTCTTTCGTTATGTGCTTGCTCCTTCGACGCATTTAATTTTTGATAATCATCAGCGAGGTAAGGCTTTATATATTTTTCTCAGATGGTGAGTAACTACTTTAGAGTGATATCAATCTAATCTTGTCCGCTTTACTTGTGTTTAAGTTTCCAACGTTTTTAACAATCTCGGGAAGTTTATCCTTAATAAATTTAAGAAATTCCGTCCAATGAGTTTTGTGTTTAACAGCATTGGTTTCACTTTGAAGTTTATACATTTTGTCCGAAGAAAATAAGCAGATTTTTAACGGTAAATTTTGTTACATTAAGAATTTTGTTCAGCTTATGGAAAATCGCCCGCTGTGGACTGCATTTAGTAAGCGACTCTTCTTATGCTTGTATTATTTTGGATTTTTTAAAGAATTTTAACCTTGTAGAAAAAGGGGTAAGTTTCGGTAGATATCAAAAATATACTACACATTGCTTCATTATCTCAAATACTTTGTTCTAAAAATAAATTCATAATAATAGTTTAAGTACTTTTTAGGTTAAGCCACTTTAAACACTCAAAATATGATCGCTTTTGCATAGTTAGTGTAGATTTATAACAAATTTATACGAAAAAAAGTGTACAAACTATTTACATAAACCTTTCCGAAGGATCACTCTATACATTGGTGGAAACCACATGAAAATTCATTTAGTAACTTTTGAGTTTATCGTAAACAGACAGACAGACGCTAAGAGTCCAAGTTTATAGTTTTTAAGGTTATGAGTTAAATTTAAAATATGCTTTTGAAAACGAAATGGAATAATCACTCGAAAAGTTAATTATAAATTTTGGAACAAAAAAATGTATGTTATACATACTTGTACTCTTTAAACTTATACGAAAATCTTACATATTTTGGAACATTTTTATAATAGAAATTTCAAGCTTCCTGAACAATGTTTCATTCGATTTTTTATCATTTTATCTTAAGCTGCTCTACTCTGGTCATAGTTACGTTAAGCACAGATATTGTATTAGACAATAATTGTTATTACAGATCTTAGTTCTAATGACAGTTGGAACCCATGAATTTTTAAAATAGAAAGTCGATAGCTGACATTCGAGCGCTAATCACAATATTTACTCAAAACAAATATTTGAGATTTTTTGTGCATAAACTTTCTTACAATTTTAATTTAAGTTTATATATTTTTCTTAAATAATTTTTATTTTTATTAAAATAATTTTTATTTTTACTCAAATAATTCTTATATAATAATAACAATCTTCACGTAGAAAGCGTCTCTCAGCCACTTTTAAGATTTAAAATTTTTTAAATCACTTCTGCGGTAAATCTCACCACAAAAGCACAAAACTTCATAATTAATAAGTGAAAACAATAACAAAACAAAAAACAACAACAACAATAGCAGTGAACAAATATGTGTTTAAACGCATCAAGCCAAAGAATGAGAGCGAGAGATATGCAACAAGCCGATGGATGGTCCAAGCAGCATTGACCGTAAGAAAAAACTTCATTTTTTTGAAAGAGTAATATATCAAAAAGTAAACAGTAATTCAGAAAGGTGAAAAAATGGTAGTGGCATGTTTGCTTTTCGGATTAATGAAACCCCATACTCCGTATATGTAGTTTGTATATGTATGTGCGCGTGTTTGCTTGCCGGTCAGTCAATGAGTCGGTTTATGCGCTGACCGCCGCCGCCGCTGCCGCCAAATTTTGATTTAGGTCGACCGACAGTAATTTCGTAGCGCTCGAACAGAAAAAAAACGCACTAAATAATAAATTTCGCTGCTTAACCTTCCTGCACTGCAAAATAAAAGCAAACACACACACACACACATACACCCAACCGTAAGACGGCTCATGTTTTTCAGTGGAATTCAACGCCCTAAAAGTGAAAAAATGCTGTACACACACAACTAACTACACAAAATCAGTTAATGCCGCAAGACTGCTGCATGCATGTTTGTATGTACCTATGTGCTTGTGCGTTTATGAGTTTCTGAAAACAAAAAGAGGAAAAATCCACGAACAAAAATTAACTTAAGTAAATATTGTTCGCACGCAATATGAATGCGTTTTTAATGGGATTTTTTGCGCCAATATACGAGTACACTACTCTTTCGTACATACCACATCACATACACACGTTACGTACACTGTTGTACCACTCGTTATATTTTGGCAGGTAATAAACGCGTTTTAACAGTCTATGCATTTGAGTGGCTGAAGAAAAAAAATTTTTTTTAAAAGAAATTAAATCGAAAATCGAACCTCAAATTATGCCAACAAAAATGCAATGTCTGATGATTGTTTGTTTTGTGCCTGTCTTTCCGTCTTGTCTGTCTATCTGCGCGTATAATTAATGTTTTGAAAATTACTTATGAGCCTCGAGAGGCAATTAGACAAAAGTACCAAGAAAAAAAAATTGAAAATAATAATTTTTAGTACAAACAAAACTCACAATTAGGCATGCACATACGTATGGATTTATATCTTTATTTCCTACGTTCAATTCCCACGTTGTGTTTGCATTGGCTGAACTCTAGCCTCGAAACTGTTTTTGCTGCCTCTACGTATCGTCAACATTAAACAATAGCGATTCCAACTGATCGTCGATTAATTAGACTGGACAGAAGAGTGTGCACAAGCAAATACATAAAATACATACATACATTTATATGTATATAGAGAAATATGTAGTTAGAAAATAATGTTCTTTGACGCGTAAACTACGATTGCCACAGCAGCTGACAAATAAATCGTAGTCAATGGACTTTCTAAAAAACCATAGTCGCAGTGCTAATAAACCGGCTGTGCAGGCTGGCTTACACACTAGCGTGATCCAACTATTCAACGTCTTCGTTCATTTGCTTTTTTTTTTGCTAATTGTTGTGGAATAATAATAACAATAACCACTAAATGTTAATTACTTTGCTAAAGGTATTTTTAATGAAAAAATTAAATGTAAGTGTTGAAACCAATTTTTTTTTTAAATTATTTTTTACTTTTATTTTGTAAGAGTGCGTTACGTTTGTATGTTTATTAATATATTTATATAAGCCTTCATATGCGTGTTTAACTCCAATTACTTCTTGAAGAAATACATATAATATTGAAGCTTTTTTTAATGCCTCGTGGCAGCTATTTTTGCTTTATTAACTGCTTTAATAGCGAAAAAAAATTGAAAGAAAAATGTATATGTTTTTGAAATGAAATAAACGCAATAATTTTTTCTTTTTTGTTTTTGGCATACTGATTTTTTCTTTCTTGTATTTTCAATGTGCAATTTTTCGTTATGTACAAAAATTGTAATTTCCAAGTGGCAGCTTAAATGCATATAATAACAGTGGCATTAACCTTAAGAATTGTTGACTAATCATTATTTTTAATTTTTTTTCCATTTCACGTTTTTTTGTGTTTATGTTTTTATATTTTTTTATATAATTTTTTATTTAAAATTTTTTTAATTCACATTTGTAATTTTTTTCACCTTAAATTATTTATTTTTTTAAATATATATATATTTTTTTATAATTTAATTTTTTTTTTCACTTTTATAATTTTTTCACCTTACATTTTTCCTATTTTTTTTTTTTTTTTTTTTTTTTTTTTTTTTTGGAATTAGTAATCATATTTTTTTTCTCAGCGCACTGTTGTGATTTTCTAGTCTATGGAAATATACTTTTAAAGCGTTGCCTTCGGATTTTCTTTATTTGCATTGCAAATTTTACGTTTAAATATTAAATATAGGGTTTTTCAAAAAACACACTAATTGTTAAGGAAATTCAAATGCATTTAATTTAATGTGAATTACAATCGATACAATTAAGTTCTGAATATAACGTCATTCAAATGGCCTCCGCGACTTTCGATTCGGTAAACCCAATTTTTGAGCACTTTTCCCACTAAATCAAGTCGTATGTCATGAATAGCACGTTCAATATTGACTTTTAAAGCTTGAAGAGAGTGCTAAAGACCAATGACTTCAATTAACCCCACAAGAAGTACTCTAATGGTCTTAAATCACAAGTTCGATGTCACTATTTCTTGAAATAATCGAATCTCCAAACCTTTATCGCAATAATTCGGTTGTTGCATGTGCTGTGTGACACGTAGCCCCGTCTTGTTGGAACCAGATGTTGTTAAGATCAACTTATTCCAATTGTGGCAATAAAAAATTGTTTATCATCGAACTATACCGCTCTCCATTGACAGTAACGATGCTACCAGGTTCATTTCGAAAGAAGTACAGATCGATGATTCCACCAGACCAAAAACAACACCAAACTTTCACTTTAGGTGAATGTAATGGTTGTTCATGAATAATCTGAAGATTTTCTTCGCACATATTAAAAATGGCCATAACGACACTTAGAAATCATATCATCCCTATTGGAAAACCCTTTATTACATTAAAATAATATCAGTGAAGTCAATTACAATTTTGAAAAATTGTTTTTCTTGTGTGCCAAAAGCGTAATATTATTAAAACACCGCAATGCAGTCTTAAAAATTATTTTTTTTAATTAGATTAAATTAACTCATGATTGTTATTATGTTAATGAAAAGCATTTGCGATGAATGAATTTGCACTTACAATATAAGACTACATTTTAAATTATTTTATTTATTTATTTATTTTTTCGTAAAATTCAAAGTTTATACAGTAATAAACGTTTTTATTACAAAAAAAAAAATTACAATTAAATTTTTAATTGATTTGGGTGTGAGTAGCAATGTGACTTGCATGAATTTAAAGTTCGCAGAATTAAAATATATATGTACTATTATATATTTCCATTTGAATCAACTATTTACTGTTATTTACTTGATGCAATGTAACATTTAACCCATTTAAACGTATATTAATCAAACTATCGTTTTTTATTATCACTATCGATTATCGATACTAGTTACTCACTACGCACTAACTGTGAGCATTTTATTACAAACGTGCTCGTTTCGTTTCGTTTATTTTATTTATTGCTTTATTTAAATTTTTTACTTTTTCTTGCACATATAACCTCATTTGACTCCTCTTTAGTCTAACAAAACAGAATTTTACTCAAATTAATTAAATATAGAAATACATAATGCATGTCGATGTAATTATTAAATTACTATAAATCTAATAAAAATCAATTATAACAGTGCATAATTAAAGTAAGTATAGCTTTTCGCGTTTGCCGTCGGCATTTCACTTAAACGCGCTAAATAATCGTTTTCCGTCGGTAAATCGATGTAAGTGGCGGTTTAGCGGCGGCTTTCATGTGTAGTATTTCTCTTTTTTATTTGAAATTAATTTGAGAATTTACGATGTGTGAGAAGTATGCTGTGGCAATATTCAATCGAACGAAGCTTTTCAATATTCTCTCATCATTTAGAAGACTTTGTATTTTGTTAATCGAAATGCAGGGGCTTTTTTTTTAAGTTTTAAGTTTTAATGACTGCATTTTTCGCAAATTTGCATTTTTCGCAAATTTTAAATATTTAACTTTTTAGTGGATATATAAGTATACATATGTATGCTGTTTAATACATATCTAAGTAAATGACTTACTAAGGGCAGCAGAAACTTTCAAATGAAATTCTTAAAGGTTAATTGCTAACAGAAGTGATATCAAACGACAAATGATTAGAGCTTACAGTGTTCGGGCAGGCATTTATTTATTTTTTTTTTGTTTTTTCTTTTTTTCTTTTTTTGTTGTTGTTGTAGTTTCCGATGTTGGTATTTTTTGCCTAACCTTTTTTGCAATCTCTTTCATTTGTTTTTGATTTTGCTACATTTTCACAAAATTTCTTCGTATCGACCTTCGTCGCCTCCTCTGATTTATTATTGAGCCATCAAAAAATCACCTAATTTGTGTAAACACGCCAAACAAATCTGTCTGATGTGCAAACAGTATGTATATATATGTATATATATTCATACACATAATGTGTATACCGCCAAGTGATTTCTACTAACATTGCAAGCAAAAAAAAAAAAAAATTTGGGGGTAGTAAAGTAGGTGAATTGGTGTCGTAAGAATCTCTCCACTGCTGTCGGAAGCAGTTATCGGGTTACATGCCACACGCCAGATAAAGTGTATGGGGAAAAAAGTTAAAAGGAAATATCCATACATACATAAAAACATATGTACATAAAATTGTGTGCAAAAGAATGTACAACTTTCCATGTCTTCTTTGGTATTTTTCTGCTCCTGTTCTCATCACTCGTTGACCTTAAGTACGCTTTAAGTTGGTAATCCGCCATAAGTATATCCGAGTGGTTTTGATGATGACACGTTGATTTTGTTGTTGTTGTATTTTTTGTTGTTGTTGTTGTAATCGACGTTGTTGGTTCAGGTATTTCCCTTTGTTGTTGCTGTTGGTTTTTTATGCTTTGCTGTGATTTTTGTTTTATATTCTTTCTTTTTCGTTTACCTGTTGATGTTTCAGTCTTTGTTGTATTTGATATGTGCTTGTTGTTGTCGTTTGTTTGGCTGTTGATTGATTTGTTTTCTTGCTGCAATTATTTAATATTTTTTAATCATTTTTTGTACTTATTTAAAAAAAAATTTTTAAATTTTTTTCATGTATACATTTGATATTTTAAATTTCTTTGGACTTTTGGTCTTTTACCAACTCTTGAGGTCAAATGCTGTCGTTTATCTCATGAAATTGTTGATGACCCCGCTTGCGGGGTCTGATACGGCTTGGTGCCAAGACACATTTTCAGGAAGCATCCTTATGAAATCGGTTACTTCTTTGTTTGTTTGTGCTTTTTCTTACATGATTTTCTCTCGTTTACCCTTTATTAAAATCAATGAAAAAAAAAGCGGAAACTATTTTAAGACACTCAAACAAATTTCAATTTGATTGGCAGAAAAGCACATTAAAAAATTTCTTTTTTTGGTTTCAGTTTACACAGCTTCTTCAAAAAATTAGCTTTTGTTGTTGTATTTTGAGCGCTTAACTTCTCTTAAAATATTATAACGGTTGTTCCTTTTTTGATGTACCAATTCTGTTGTTCATATTCTTCGTAATGCCATTCTCATTTATTTCAAGTTGTTGTCAGCTGCTACTTAAGTAAGTCATCGTTGATTTAACCGAAAAAGCACTTGGCATCCATTCAAGCGGCAATCAACACATACTTAAGTGTCACTTTTCTGCTGCTTCAAACATAAATACTTATTTACTTAAATATATTACACGCATACAAACTTAACATAAATGAATTGATCAATGAACACTTTGGATAAGATTTGATTTTGGGGTAATTGTAGGGGCAGTATATTTTGTTGTTGTTTAACAGCCATTGTTATTTATTGATGGTTTTTATAGTTTTTTTTCTTCTGAGTTATTTATGCTATACTTATTATATGTTTATTACTATTTTATTTTATTTCTTATTTTATTTTTCGTTATTTTATTGCCTTTATTGTTATTTATTTATATTAACTTTATCTTATATTATTTTATTTAAATTTATTTTTTTAATATAATCTATTTTAGTATATTTTATTTTATTTTGTTTTATGTTATATTATTATGGCAGCCGCAATAGCCGAGTGATTAGCATTACGCACTACAATTCAAAAGGACTGTGTTCGAGCAACATCCCAAATTATTGAATATTAATTATTCTAATTGCGGTCGCCCCTCCTCAGGGACATGTCAAGTCTTCCGAGTGTATTTCTGGCATGAAAAAAAAAACACCACAGGCGGCTTAGAATAAACCGTAGGTCCCTTCGTTTGTTGGTAAATATCTTATTTTTCGTTTTATTATTTTAATATAAATTACTTTATTTTATTGAATTTCATTTAATGTAGGTATTGTTTTGTTTCATGTATTTTATTACATTTAATTTTATTTGTTTTATAATAATTTGTTTTACTTTATTTTATTTTAATATATTATATTATTTGATTATTACTATTTTACTTCAATTGGTCTTATTTTACATATATTACCGTGTTTTATCCTAATTTAGTTTACCTTTTTAATTTTATTTTGTCTTTTTTTTATATTTGTTTTTTTTTTTTAATTTGTTTTACTTTATATTATTTTATTTTTTAACATTTATTTTTGAATTTATTTTGTTTCACTTTATGTATTTTTATTTTATTTTATTTTAATTTATTTTATTTATTTTATATTTTATTTTATTTTATTTTATTTATTTTATATTTTATTATATTTCATATAATAATAATATATATTTATTTTATTCTATTTTATTTATTTATTTAAATTTTTTATTTTTATTTTTATTTTGTTTTATTCTGTCTCGTTTTATTTTTGTTTATTTGATCTTATATAATTTTACTTTATATTGTTTTTAATTATTTTTTCTCTTTTATTTATTTCTTCTCATTTTATTTTATTTTATATATTTTACATTTCTGTGTTATCATTGTCAACTGTTTAATTTTGAAAATTTTAATTTGAAAGCTTTCAATAAGCCTATTCTTATTTGAATACAATGCATGGTAGGTACTTAGAAATCTCGAAAATGCTTCTCACTACTTTTACGAGTATAATTAAAACCTCCCAGTCATTGTTTGCTGGTCTTTTATTGTGACAAGGCTATGATAAAAATCTTCAAAATACAAAAAGGAAATTTTCAAAGCATATTTTTTGCGTCAATACAAAACAAATTCCAAAAAAAAAAAAAAATTATAATAATACAAAAAGCAAAAACATATAAAGAAGTATAAAAAATATATACTACGACGAAAAAAGTTGTCTATTTGTTAATGTTAACTCAATTATGTATATCTACTACTGTTTCGGCAGCGCTCTATGTATACATATTTACATATTTATTCAGGCGCACACAAAGGCACAACAACATCAAAAGCATATTTACTTAAGCATATTTGAAAGTAAATGAAAATAAACGAAAAAAAACAAGTTTTTGTTGTTATTTGGGCTCACCATCGCATAAAGGGCGACACGATCTGCACACAAACTATAAAAAAGAAAACACAAGAACAAATAATAATGCATAATAAAATTAAAAGAAATAAAAAAGAAAGAAATAAACTACTCAATATCATCATCATCGCTCTAAACAGCAACAACACCGTTGACAACATCTCAGTCGGTGAACGAGTGACGCCGCTAAAAAAAAATGTAATATTGAAAAACGCATTTTTACGTTTCATCTTATTTTCTTTATTTATTTATTTAATTTTCTTTTGATGATGCACTCGCCCAACGGTTTACTTTTTTTATTTTTTATTTTTTTTTGTTTATACTCGTATTTACTTTACCTTACTACCAATTATTTTTTACTACTATTTTTTTTTATTCTTTTGAAATTCTTTTTATGTAGACTCATCATCATCTACTTTTCGCTCGTTGTGTCAATCAATGAATGAATGCTCTTAAAATGAGATAGACAGACCAGACGGTCAGCAAAGCACAGAGGCAAAGCTGTTGTTGTTGTTGGTTTTTTCCAACTGATTTTCGTTACCGTTTTATTTTTTATTATTTATTAATCAACGAATGTATACATATGTATGTTTAAAGTAGCAATTGGTCATTGACAGTCGTTATGACAAACTTTCATTTCATTTAATTTTTTTAACTGAACTCAATTATCATTACGAAATACATACATAAAAGCCTAAGTACCATAAGACGATAAGTACATATTGTGAAAGACATCGGATTTATGATTTCAAGAAACGTTGATACCAATGAGATATGTCCTTCGATACTTTAATTTTAAGACCGCTATTTATTACAGAGTTCGAAAAAAAACCCAAAATTTTCTCAACATCAAGAAACTGTTCTTTTCTAAGGACATATTGAAGCAATTTTATCTAAATTCAGAATATGTTATAGGCAATAATAATAGATTCTAGAAACTAACTAAGAGCTACTCACTTCAAAAGGTTTTTGAAAAAAAAAGCGAGGTTACGTCCAAAATTTGAACAATTTTGAAATAATTTTATTTTTGATAGGTTAATGAGTTTTCTAAATTTACAAAAGGTACGTCATATTAAAACGAATTAGAAAATAATTATTTCATACAAGGCAATGTATGTGTTATTTTTTCCGCTAGGTGGCGCAAGTTGGGCAGTTCAGAAAATCTTTATTAAGGGCACGTACTGGTCTAGACGCTTGAATTTAAAGTAATTTTTAAAGCGTCGTAAAAAAGGTAAATAAGTAAAAATATTTAAAATTCAAAAAGTTAGCAGTTGAATGGGAGGTCGAAATATATTGGCGCCACCATAACCACGATTCCAACTTTTGTAGCAATCTGAAAACAAAACAAAAAAAGAGATTATAAATCTAGAGGAATGTCGCTATCGTATGAACTGAAGAATAGTTTTTTCTCAAAGCAACCAATTTTTTAGACCTTTTTTTGAGTTTTTGGAATTTTTTAAAAATAGTAAATATTAAAATTTTTGGATGAGCGTAGTTCAAGCGATAGATAAATCTATAAAAACTTACACAAAATTTCAAGTAATTCGGTTAACTAGCACTTGAGAAATTGTGGTTATCGTTTTAAAACAGACAGTTTCGAGAAAATCGAAAACAGCTTATCCTCCGTAAATAATTTAAATTTCGAAAAATCATTTTAGGGACATATTCTTAAAGGGTTATACTATGAAATTATAAAAAAAGAAATTATTATTATTTTTCAAATTTTTAGACCAAAATATACCCCCTTAAAACGTTTTTGTAAGCTTCACTAGATTTTTTTTTTGCTTTTTTGAAACCGACTCTTTTGAATCAGATTTAGTTTGAGCTTTGCAGACTAATCCAAAATGGCATTTCAATAATTTCTTAAGTGTACCTTATTATTTTGATCAACAAATTTCTATAAGGATTGTCTACATTAGAGTTAAAAAGACACGGTACGTTTTTTCGGTTTTTTAACTAATAATTTTTTAAACCAACTTTGCTTAAGTTAGAAAATTATAATATTATTTAATATAATATAAAACTAGAATCGCTTTTAATATGAATTTAATTTTATTAAAAAGATGTACTGCTGCTGTGAAAAAGACTTTAATACTCTAGTTAGAAAGAGAAGCTCAACAAACGAAAATAACAGGTCAATTGGAAAATCCCCGGCCTTATACATACATGGTTCTACTAGAATTAAATCCATATAGATTTTTTGTTATCCCTAACCTTCAAAAGACGCATATATAAATTTGACAGCTGTTCGATCTTTAGTTTGTGAATTATAGCATTTTGAGTAAAGCAAGTTTTGTTATTGTGAAAAAAAAAATGGATAAAGAGGAATTTCACGTGTTGATAAAATAATGCTTTTTGAAGGGAAAACATAAAGTTGAAGTAAAAACTTGGCTTGACGACGAGTTTCCGGACACTGTCTCAAGAAAATCAAACATGAAGTATTTGTATGCTATGTTTAGATATACTGAAATGAGCATTGAAGGCAGTGAACGCAGTGGACGCTCAAAAGAGGTTGTCACTAACGAAAACATCAAAAAAATCCACAAAATGATTTTGAATAACCATAAATTGAAATTGAATGAAATAGCAGGCACTCTAAACATTTACATCATATAATTCACAAATATTTGGGCATGAGAAAGCGCTGTGCAAGTGGGTGCCGCGCGAGATCACTTTTGAGCAAAGGCAACGACGAGTTGATGATTCGGAGCAGTTTTGGAGATGTTCAACCCGAGTTTTTGCGTCGATGGATGAAGCATGGCTCCATCATTTCACTCTAATGTCCAATCGACAGTCATCCGAGTGCACTGCACACGATGAACCCGCTCCAAAGCATAGAAAAATGCATAAGCCGCGTGGCAAGGTTATCGCGTCTGTATTTTGGGTTGCGCATGGATTAATTTTCATTGACTACCTTGAAAAAGGATGGACCATCAACAGCGATTATTAAATAGCGTTATTGGACTGTTTAAAGTACGAAATCGCCAAAAAACGACGGCATGTGAAACAAAAAGAAAATGCAGTTCCACCTAGACAATGCACGGTTTCCCAAGTCAGTGAAATCGACGGCTGAACTCCATGAACTGGGCTTCAAATTGCTTCCGCATCCACCGTATTCTCCAGATCTGGACTCCAGGGACTATTTCCTTTTCTAAGATTTCAAAAGAATGCTCACTTGAAGGGAACTATGTTGAAGAAGAAATGAATTTCGCCAAAAAAATGTGTTTTACTATGATAGGTCGGGGACTTTTCAATTGACCTATTACGTATGAGTAATCTTGAGCTTGACTGAAAGTGATACTTTTTGGACCCAATTATTAAGTAGTAAGCAAATCAATGTGCGTACATACAAGAACTGATACAAAATCTGCCAAAGGTTGAGAAGAGTTTGATTAAATAATGAGAAATCCAAATTACTAAAGCGATTAAGAAAAAATTTGTAAAATACCTTTTTAAATGTGTATACATACATATGTACTTAGTAGGGACATAAATACTGTTACACACATTTTATGCTATAAAATAAAAAATAATGAATGTTTTTGGACCAATTTTTTTTTACATATTTATTGATATATATTGTATACAAAAAAGCAGTATTCATTCGAAATGCCCTCCTTTGGCCTTCACGCACGCCTTAAGTCGGACTGGCCAATCATCAATAGCCGTACGCACCTCCTCCATTGGGAAAATAGCAGAATTAATGTTGGGGTATCTTTTGTGGCAAATCATGCCCTCTAAAACTGTCCACAATTTGTAATCCAGCGGGTTCAAATCGTTTTAGCTTTATGGGCCGGCGCAGAGTCTTGCTGAAAAGTCCATGATTGGTTTTGGAACATGGAATGGTTAAGTGGTCTTACAACAGCTTCCAAAACGGTTTCTTGATAAACTTTGGCCCATGTTTTGACCCCTTGTTCGCAAAAATGCAAGTCAGTTACCCCATCATAAGAGACACCCCACCAAACCATGACTGAAGCTGGGTGATGAACTTTTTCGACCCGTGGAATCAGTTCAGATGTTTCCTTAGATGACCGTGCATACACCCTATCATTTTATTTATTAAATTTTTCATGCACGATAAAAAAATTTTCATCGGTAAACAAGATTTTTCTGTGCAAGTTATCAGCGTGCTTCACCAAAAGACGTTTGCATTTTACCACCATATTTTTTTTTCAAAGCTGCAGTCAATAAATGTCCGTACGGTGTTTGAAAGCCCCAAGTCCCAAGTCTTTTTTAATAATTCGACTCATGGATTTTTGCGAAACATTCATCTCCCGGGCCATGATTTTCTGTTTTCGGAGCGGATTTCGCAGAATTTTTGATTTGACAGCTTTGATGACTCTGACTGACGGCGCTCGCACTGTGCGTGGACGGCCCGACCGGTGGCGGTCTTTGACATCCCCAGTCTCCTCAAACAGTTTTATGCACCGGTAGACGAACATGCGACTAATGCCGAGCGGACGGAGTGTTTTGAAAATATCACCTGTTTTCATTTCACATTTAAAAAGCGCTACGGTTTTCATTATCCGACCATTCCATGTTGAAAACTCACACAATTTAGAATTCCCGATACAGACTAACGCTTTACAGGTTATATTTTCTAAATCATATGGGAATTATGTGGTATGCTCAATTCTTCTATTGAAATGCGTGTGTTTAATGTTGTAACAGTATTTATGTCCCGACCAAGTATATAAAGGCCTGCCATTGACGATTTTTTTATATTTCAAAATTTTTCTATTACAATTTGATTTCTTTTAAATTTTTTCTTCCTTCATTCCTTTCTCTACGGCTAGTTTAATAAATTATGCACGATTTTTTCTAAACACTTGTTCGACCGCTTGCCACAAGTATTGAGTGCTCAATTTCATTGAACCCAAATCTCCAACGTTATTTATCCAAAGATGCCAAAGCACTTGCACAGCGTCCATGGATACATCATTTCGGCTTTAACCTGCTTCATGCATATTCAAATACCTACAGATATATTACCTATGTATGTATGTATGTGCATCTATCTAAGTACGCACAATAAAAGTGCCGCGATACACTTGTAGCTGCTAACCATTGTCCACTCAACTTGTTTAGCTGTTTTTTTTTTTGCTTTTTATATATTTTTTAGTTTTTGTCTTTTTGATTTTTATGTAACAACATTACAATTGAATTTTATGAGTTTTTAAAGTGGGAAACAGGTTCTGATTACTGCAATGCAATATATATATTTGCACATATCTCTATGCATACATTTGTGCTATAATTAAAAAACAAATGCAAACGAAATGAACATAAAAAATATGAACAAAGAAAATGTGAAAAAATAAATAAAAATTAAATCTGAACGAAGAATTGAATGTCTCTGTTGCACTGCTCTGCAACACTTGCAGCATGGATGGCTACATGTAGTGTGCAAACACACGAAACATATGAGCGGGTATGTATCGTAAAATGTGTATGTTCGTCATTGCAATCACGACACGACACGACAGGCGCATTGTCCAACAGGTATTGTCTCTCTAAAAACAAACATTAAGATCCCTCCAAATGCATTTAGATACTAGATTTTGTACTTCTGTCTTTTTATTTTTTAAATTTTATTTTATTTTATTTTTATCACTTTATGTATGCATGTTACTTTATGCTGCTTTTCTCTGCATATAATTGTTGTTATTGTTGTTGTATTTGAATAATACTAGTTATAATAAGAGTAAGCAAAGTGTGATAGATTTCCATGACTGCTTTTGATGTTGTCTGCTCATGAAGAAGAATACCCCACACAAACACTATTCAAATTGAATTCAACTACTTGTATGTTATCTCAGCTGAGGAGCGTAGTTTTCGGAGAATTCGTAGGTGCACACTAAAATTGATTCATAGAATTCACAATTAAACAATAGAAATGAATTCTCAAATGAGAGAAAAGTTGCCATATCATTGTAGCGAGTCATTTGATTTTATTTTGAGCACGAAAATGGAATGTGTGTTTGTTTAGGGAATCGCTGCTTTGCAGAGATTTTTAAATTTTTGAAAGGTTTCATCTCTCATTCGAAGGCTACGCAGAAAATTTTGCAGACTTTTGTATGAAATTTTCTTTAAAATGTTAAACTTACAAAATGCCCGAGCTGGTCTAATGTAATAACGGAAGTAGAGTTGGGTGTTCTTAGTGAGTGAAAATTGAAACTTCTTTTTTTTTTTCTAATTCATATTTCAAACTTCAAATACTCATAGAAAGTTACTTTACGATTCAGTTGAGCGTAACCGAGCAGCAATTCTTTTGCATATGGCTCACGACTTGCGGCCCGAGAGGCGTACCCGCGTTGGTTGTGCGTAGGGTTTCGGACCCACCACATAAAAAGTCTAATTCAATAAAAAAATCTTACAAAAAGCCTCGAGTGAGAAACCCTCCTTTTGATCACGATACCTGAAAACGTTTTCAGAATAACGATTTAAGGGCATATACCTGATATTTCCGGTCCCAGATGGCTAACGTCTTCGTGTGACGATAAAAGGTGTGTCCTTGCGAAACTACAACGATCATATATCAGATATACATAGAAGCGCTAGTTTGATGTTGGCATTCACCCCGGTGGATGAACGTCTAGTCACAAACCGCATCAAAGTGAAGTTCTTCAACATATCGCTGACGATATCAAAGATGCTTTCTATGACCGTCTAGAACACACCTAAGAGTGCAGCCCCTGCCACGATATCAAAATTGGATTGGCGAGTTTAATGCCAGGTTGGGAAGGTAGATTTGGCAAAAAATTTGGATAATTAAGCCTTTACGACGAAACATCCTCAAAGAGGTGAGGATGATCGCTTCGCCGGGACCCGAAATGTGATGATCTGTTGTACCAGATTCCGATACAAAAAAAAAAATCATTCAAGCTACGGCTACATCATTCAAATGGCCTCCACGACTTCTTTTGCAGGAACGAATTCGATGAACCCAATTTTTTAGCACTTCTCACTAAATCAAGTCGTATATCATGAATAGCACGTTCAATGTTGACTTTTAAAGCTTGAAGAGAGTGCTAAAGGCCAATAACTTCAAATAACCCCACAAGAAGTAGTCTAATGGTTTTAAATCACAACTTCTTGAAGGCCATTCAATGTCACAATTTCTTGAAATAATCGAATCTCCAAACCTTTCTCGCAATAATTCGTTTGTTGCATGTGCTGTGTGACACGTAGCCCCGTGTTGTTGGTACCAGGTGTTGTTAAGTTCAACTTCTTCCAATTGTTGCCATAAAAAGTTGGTTATCATCGAACTATACCGCTCTCCATTGACAGTAACGATGCTACCAGCTTCATTTCGAAAGAAATATGGACCGATGATTCCACCAAACCAAAAACCACACCAAACTGTCAATTTAGGTTAATGTCATGGTTGTTCATGAATAATTTGTGGATTTTCTTCGCACTAGAATCGACAGTTTTGTTTATTGAACGCATCACTCAGATGAAAGTGAGCCTCATCGTTATCATTTTCAAGTTGTTACAAGGCAAAATCAGCAAATTCACGACATTTATGATGGTCCATGGATGAAATTGTAAGCATTACTGAATAAAATGAAAAAACAAATGACAGATTATGGCATATTAAAAATGGCCAAAACGACACTGAGAAATCATATCATCCCTATTGGAAAACCCTTTATATACATACATAGCTTTAAGATTTATTTTGTGCATATTAAAATATCTCTGAGAAATTATGTTTTCCTACATTTGTCAGATTTCTTTGAATAGTTACTATTTTTTAATAATATTTTTAATTTTCCCAGAAGGATTCACTGGAATCCTCTGCAGACGCTTTTATATATATCGTCATTATTCACTATATATCGACTCAAAAAATACTAAAATGAGAATTAGTTCGCTTCATCTCTTCTACTTCTTCGTTGTTTCCAATTTTCTTCCTAGAGCTTGATATCGCCGCAAGTATGCGCTCTCAAGAGGGGTATACAAAGCACTAGACATTGACTACCACAAACTTGAGACAAATAATTGATATTTGCTATCGGCTAGTCATTTATGCGAATGCAAATACATTGTGATACATATAAATGTACATACATCCATACATACTTTACATAGAGATGAGCTTAGGTATGTATGCATACATGAAATGTACGAATAATGAGTTAGCGTTGAGAGGGAAGATGGCATACACAATGGTCGCGCGAACGAGGGCGACATAAAAGTATGACCGTCATTTCCGTTCAAATGCTTCTTTAAATACAGACAACAACATTTCTATGTTACATACAAACAAATATATATATATAGGATAACTCGCAAGTGTATGAATTAAATTGACAGGCACAATTGCCCAACTGGCAGTGAAGAGTGCACCAACCAACAACAGCTACAACAATCTCAAAATAACAAGTGCACAGAAACAAAAGAATTGTAACAACAACAACAACATTTGCAACTAAACAGAATGAAGAAATACACTGCAAAAGTACAGCATTTGCATGCATGTTTGTACACACGATTGTTAGCATCCGTGGCGCACAGGTACACTCACTTACTTACTTACTTACTTACTTACTTACTTACCTTGTTATTGTTATATAAGCCTCTTGAGAGCTCAATTGGATGAGCCAAAAGTCGTTGCGCGCCACTTCCACAAAGTCCACCAAGAAGTATACTGGCTAGCTAGCTGGGCTAGCTGGGCTAGCTTGTTATCTGCTACGAGACATGAGCGGTTGGGGAGGCGAGCATGCAATGAATTTGTGGTAGAGTTTATCAGCCGAAATGCATAAAATACTAAAACTGTCGCTGTGGTCAGCGGAGCAACCTGCAATCTGCAACCTGCTGTGTACTGCAACTACAGCGTACAGCGTGCATTGCACTACGAAGCGTTGTTGGTCCATTTGCTTGCTACTTGGATATTTGATGCGATAATGGAGCCAGTTGGAATGCAGTTAATACAAAATTTATAAATATGCGTTTGTGCTTACGTGTGTGCATGCAACTTTGTACAAGCATATGTACATACCTACACACATACATACATACATATGTGTGTGTCTCCGTGTGCGTATTTATGCGTGCACCTGATTGTTTGCTAGCAATGTTCGATTTGGCATTTCATTTTAGTGCTATTTATTGTTAGTAATTGTTGTTGTTTTTTATATGTTTTCTGATTTGTGCGTGGCTAGCTATTGTAAGAATATGAACTAGTTTAAAACTAGTATTGCATACATGCAATATTTCATTTACTGGTTTTGGCCACCATTTTAATGTACATATGAGAATTGTTGATTGCGTAAAATGCGTTTGTTGTCTATTACTAGTTTATTGTAGTTTGGCTAACATATATTGACTTGTGGGTAGAGTTGATTGACCTGGTTTTAGTATAATTTGATTAATATCAAGAAAAAAAAACGTAATTTTACCTCTCATGAACATGTCAAATTTGTTGCAAAATGTGAAATTCGATTTTGATGATATTCTGTGTCAATATTTATTTGAATTCATATGAGTAGCGTGTGAAATTTTACACCGTAAGCTGCTTTTTTTGACGGATTTCTGAGCCAAAATCGAATATCTTAACAAACCGGTTGTATGGGAGCTATATGATATAGTTTTCCGATTTCGATGATTTTCGTCAATATTTATTAGAATATTTGTGTGTAGAATCCCATATTTCACACCGTTAGCTGCATTTTTGATGATTTTTTAGAATCCCAAATTATTTACACAGTAAGCTGCTTTTTTTTTGACGGATTTCTGACCCAAAGCCTTATATCTGCACGAAAGGGTCATATGGGAGCTTTATGATATAATCTTCCGATTTCAATGATTTTCAATACTAATTTTTAGTTCATTATATGTGTGTAGAAAACCGAATTTTATGTTCTTAGAGATTCTTTATTAAAGTATTTATGGCCCGAAATCGCATACCTCAACAAATCTGTTATATTGGCGCTATACTATAAAGTATAGTCCACCGTCAAATGATCAATACATTAGAAAAATACACCACCGTTTTAAGTTTCGTTCAAATATCTCCAAAAGTGAGAGAGTAGCTTGCGTTCAAAAAGACGGACGAACAGACGGATTTGGCTAAATCAACTCAGCTCGTTATTCTGATACGATCGACTTAAATATTGGCGGGTCTTTTCAAAACTTACAGTATCGATGTATCTTATTGGTACCAAAAATTTGCTGAAATGATGAGCCCTTCCTTCCCTTCGTCGAGCCGATTCACTACTATAACATACTTATAGATCTATGGCCCTTGACAGCAACTGTTCTGTTCTTAATTCAA
This sequence comes from Neoceratitis asiatica, assembly GCA_030068015.2. NCBI lineage: Eukaryota > Metazoa > Arthropoda > Insecta > Diptera > Tephritidae > Neoceratitis > Neoceratitis asiatica. The sequence continues at coordinate 37,826,055 of CM061529.1, forward strand.
TTTCTCTTTCTCTATATTTCAGTGTTTTCCAAAATACAATTTACATTTTCTACCACCGCATGGGATAAGTTTCAAATCCAATTAACTATTTTCCAAACTTTGTAACGTTATATTGCTTATAAACTGAAACAGTTTAAAATTTGATGTGTTTTTCCAAAATAAAAATTTCGCATTCTAAAATACATTGAACTATTGTAAAGGGTTTCCTAATAGGGATGATATGATTTCGAAGTGTCGTTTTGGCCATTTTTAATATGTCATGATCTGTCATTTTTTTTCATTGAATTCAGTAATGTCTACGATTTCATCATGGCAAGATATACGCAAGAACAGCGTTTACAAATTTGCCTTGGAACAACTTGAAAACGATAATGATTTTTTAAAGAAAATCATCTTCTCCGATGAGGCTCACTTTCATCTGAGTGGTGCGTTAAATAAACAAACCTGTCGATTCTGGTGCGAAGAAAATCCTCACATTATTCATGAACAACCATTACATTCACCTAAATTGACAGTTTGTTGTGGTTTTTGGTTTTATGGAATCATCGATCCGTACTTCTATCGAAATGAAGCTGATAGCACCGTTACTGTCAATGGAGCGCGGTATAGATCGATGATAACAAAATTTTTATGGCCACAATTGAAAGAAGCTGATCTTAACAACATCTGGTTCCAACAAGACGGGGCTATGTGTCACTCAGCACGTGCGCAGCACCGAATTATTGCGAGAAAGGTTTGGAGTTTCGATTATTTCAAGAAATTGTGACATTGAATGGCCTCCAAGAAGTTGTGATTTAACACCATTAGACTACTTCTTGTGGGGTTATGGTTATTTGAAGTCATTGGCCTTTAGCACTCTCTTCAAGCTTTAATAGTCAATATCGAACGTGCTGCTCATGACATACGACTTGATTTAGTGGAAAAAGTGCAAAAAAATTGAGTTCATCGAATTCGTTTTTCCTGCAAAAGAAGCCATTTGAATGATTAGAACTTAGTTGTATCGATTGTACTTCACATTAAATAAATAACATTTGAATTTCCTTAACAATTAGTGCGTGTGTGTGTGTGTTATTTTTTTTTTTAAGAAATCATATCACTCTTCTTGGAAAACCATATATTTAAAAATGCACTTGAAATATTCTAAAACTTTGTAAACCATCGTAAAAATCGAAATAAATTATTTTCCTTAAATTAATTAATTAAATTTAAATATTAAAAAACTACCTCAGCCAATCTGTATTTAATCCCATTCGTTTCTAATACACCAATTCAAATCAAATTCTCAATTTAAAGCTACTAGCATTCCATTTTTTCGCATTTCTTTTCGCTCACAAAACACTTTTCCTCTTTGTGCTCTTCTACAAGTTCAAAATGTTGCATATTTTATTGCGCATAGCGATATCAACATATGTTTATACATATGTACATATCAATACTTGACTTGCCTTACTTAAACTTGTCATACTAACAACAACAAAATGGAAACGCCCGCAGCTTAAAAATGTCAGTCAAATAAGTGGTAAAGTAGGGGATAAAAGGAAACTCAAATTCAAATGCTCTAACGGTTAGTTGGTTTTGAAAAAGTTCTAGTGGAAATTCCTAAACATATTATGTAGTTTCGTAAAACATTCTCAAGAGCAGGTGGCTTTTTGTGGTTCAATTGTTTCATTATTTTATTTTATTTTATTTTATTTTTACTTCTATTTCTTTCACTGCTACTACTTACATCTATATCTGTATGAGCATTCAAGTCGGAGTGAGTGTGTGCTGACTATGGTGCCAGTTCACTTTGAGTAACAACAATTAGATGAACCCTTATATTACTTATACTCTTATACAATATAATCCAAATTAGCAATGCTTCAGTGAGTTTTGGACATTACATTTTGACGGTTCTAGCTTGCCTGAGATGTAGTTACCACTTTATTTGTATTTGTGCATGTACATATGTTTCTACACAACCGTCTATTTGATGTACTCAAAACTATTTTTGCGCTAATTTTGAACTATTCTCTTTTAGTTTAACTCAATTGCTATATCGTTCTTGTTAAAATTCAATTCTACTTTACCGACGTAATTTATTTTGACAGTTTCTGCTTCTTTTAATTCGGCTTTTATTCTCTCTTAGCATTGTCTCGAACATCCTTTCCGTGGTTTACGAGTCACCTCAATATTCTTTAATACCTACATGTATACATATGTAAATACATATGTATATTCCATTATCATAAAGCCTTTAATCTCCTTGTGTGGTTTCCAATGCCTGCAGCATATAATGAAATATTAATATTTACATAGACTTATATTGATATACATATGAAAGGGAAATCATTTTATTCATTACAAAAGCCGTAAAGGATGTTTCTCATCAGAAATGTACCCGTGCACAATCCCTTCAGACACTTAACCCCAACCTTGAAGTAGTTTTGTTTGTGGTACGTAGTGCATACATACATATGTATGTACTTATACAGCTGCAGAGATAGCTGGTGGGCGTGTCGATTTTTGTGAGTTGAAAGGAGTGCACTCTTGTGCCAACAATGTCGTCAATTACCTGTAAAAATACATATATATATAAATGAAATGCTCTAAGCTGACACTGTCGGCTAATTGACATACAATACATATATACCGTTTTGAATAATAAACAGGTGGTTGTCTGACAAAGCTGTTACCTCTAACCCACCTACCTGTATACACACATACATATGTACATTTTTACATACTTCTACATTTACTTCACAATAATTTCATCAACATTTTTCCAACCCTCTTTCCGGTCGTTCTTTTTTACCTTTCTTCCCTGCTGCCTGCCCTTGCGCTCACATTATTTGTGCGTGCCTTGTTTGCTAATCGCTGGTGTTAAAAGATCAGCCCAATTAACAACTCATAGAATAATCAACAATGCGATTATATAGATGATACATCTTTACCCGCATACATGTCTGTATATACTATATATATGTAGATAATTTTGCATTTGCTCCAAGTACGGATCAATTCTCATACCCAACACACAATGAAATAATAATTTATAATACTCAAATTGGTAGTATACAAATGAAATTCTTTAGTACTTTTTAAAATTTAAATTCATAATCAAAAATCATTCATCTTTTTATCCTCTGCTCTAACCTTTGAAGTTTTTGTTTTTGTTTCCAAATAACTAACTCACATAATACTCTTTTAATAGTTCCCTATGAAACCTTAATAATATTCAGTTTCATAAACAACATCGTTCGAAACTTTTCTGTAGTCTTGAAAAATATTTTAGTTCTCAAATCATAATGGTTATCTAATAATTATCTAACAAACGCTGATCTTCGCAATGTTTTATAATCTCAAGTTGACATACAATCATATACTTTTATGATTTTCTAAATTTTGAAACATTTATAATAGTTAGTTAACACCTATTATCCGTCATAAATTTTTATATAACCTTTGAGAATTTTATATCAACATCATTTTCAAATACTTCTTTTGGCTGGTTGTTTTGCGAACAAATTATTGCTCTGAAATTCATACACAGCATTATTCTTCAATTATTTTCCAAGTTAAGGTGAGGTGGTGGTTTAGAGATCGTAAATTGTAGGCATTTTCAATATTTTTTAAATTTAATTTAATTTTTTAAGATGATAATATTAAACAAGCATATTTAAGCTTTATAGGATTCTTCAACTTATATTGAACACAAAAACATTTAGATAATAAAAACTAATAATTTTAAATACTTTAAAAGTGGTACAAAAGTTGATCTTCTCAAAAAATTGTATGTGGGTGGTGTAGGAAATTTTAGCTCTTTTACTTATCTGTAACACAAAAACCAAGAAGATTATTAATTTGTACAAATGTAGCTATATCCTGTACCAAGATTATATATATTTTTTTTTAATTGTGAATTTTTTAATTTCGATAACCGCAACAGGCATATTTTTGTCAGTCATTTCAGGTCATTCGGATACATTTTTTTTTTTTACCTGCGCCATGCAGAATGAAGTTGTTCTGAGAAAAACGAGTTTCTAGTTTGAAGTGTATGAGGTCGAGCGGTCGGCCGCTACCTGCTCAAAGATCTGTAAAACCGAAAATACTGTAGATATCGTTATAAAATTTTAAGAGTTTATTTAAAAAAAAAAACTATACTTTTGAAATATTCGAACATTCGATTTTTTTTTTTTTTTTTTTTTTTGAAAATTCTAGATTCGCCATCTCTCCTTAAGCGATATTTATACTTCCCATTTATTTTTGTACACCATTCTACAATTGTTCTGTAATATACATTAACATTTTATATCTTCTTTTGCTATTTAACATTATGCTAAACTTGTTTTTTAGCTTTTGAGATTTTCAAACTCTCAAGTTTATTTCTATCCTGTTTTCAAATTTACAGTTCTATTTTGAATTTTCCACCTATTTCTAAAATTTTACTCCAATCCTTCCTGATTTTTATTTCAATATTAATATCAATGTCAATTTACCTTGCTTCCTTGTTCTCAATCTCATATCGAATAACATTCTCCAATTATTCTCTAACCTAACCTCAGAAAAATTACGTTCGGGGCATTTAGACTATTAATGCTTCTAGAACTCTGCTCATTTCCGCTTTAAATACAAATTATGATTATCTCTTAGAAGCGCATATAAAAAATAATAACTTTGTTAACAACAAGGTTATCTCAACAAGAGGGTTAATTGTATGCAACAATTTCATTTAACAATTCAATTTCTTACGCATGACTAAGCCATACACGCTAAATGCTGGTCAAGATAAAAATCATGTTTATTTAATGTTTTCTCACAGAGTTCGCTACAGTTGCACACATGCATGATTATGTCCTTTTTAATAACTTTCGTCCTTTAGAAGTTTCTCAAGCTACACTTACATACATACATGAGCGCGACTCTCACTTGCACTAAATGTTTGTACTTTTAGCCTGATCAATTAATTTTTATTTAATTACAGATGTAAAACAATTTAAATGGACATACTTTACGTAAACGCTAAAAATTATAGTTCGATTAACGGCATGTCATCGTTGATCCTGCTAACCGCTACTTGTTGTTCGGTTTTGCCAATTTGTTGAGACAACCAGCTGTGCGGATGATCTCATTTGGTTACACAATTATTCACTCTCCCTTTTCTTCCTTTTCTCATCGCATTCGGTTGCTACCACCTGCGGTTGTAGTTAAGCTTTGAATTATTGGTTGCACAGAGTTGCACAGTTTGGGTTGTGGAGTCCTTTGGAAAATATATGTTCTAAATTTTTTTTTTTTTTTGTAAATATTTAGCCATGTAATAGTTATATAATTAAGTGGATTAGATCATTAAAATTGACTTGTTTAATGTTTTGAGCACAAAGAGAGCGAGGGAGGAAATTAAAAATTGTTAATTTTATGACATTTGTGATCTCATCCGGTGTGGCGCCGTTTAAGCCTTTATCAGTTGCTGTTATAAAAATAATTAAACGGAATAAGTGAAATTAATTTATAAAGAATAAATAATTAAATAAAAATTTATTCTTCCTTATATGAGTATACAACATTTTAATTTATAAAAAGCAAAACATTTAAAAAGTTTCGTATTATTATTATTTTTTTTTCCGAAGCTGATTCATTTTTAAAAGTTATTAATTTGGATATTCTAAAAAGATATCAACTAAGCTTGCCTCGAAGTTAGACTCGTCAGACCACAGCACAATCTGCCTCGATGAAATATTGGGGCTAAGGAGTATTTTCTAAAACACATGATAATTTTCAAATGTGGAACTTTTTTTTGAACTACATTGAAATATCAATTTAATCGGATTTATGTTTTGAAACAGGTTCTAACATCTCTGAAAAAATAGTTTAAACATTACTTTTAAATTTCTTAATTTGTTTCTAACAATTCGATAAACATTTATCTTTGTAAATTCTTTTAATAAAAAGTTGAATTTGGTGGCAACCTTTCTCCAATATAAAACCCACTATAGCCTTTCTCAATGATTTATATACCCCTATTGCTATAGTATTTATTTTATAGTTTTTTAATAGAAATTTTAAATAGATGTCAACCCTAGTAAAACGTATTTTCCGTTTTTTAACACCCTTAGATTAATGAATATTGAAACTTTTTTGTATTTTATGAATTTAACTGCAATTAAACTAAAATAAATTATAATAAACTAAATTAAATTAAATTAAATTGGATTAAATTAAAAAAAAAATTAAATTAAATTAAATTAAATTAAATTAAATTAAATAAAATTAAATTAAACTAAATTAAATTAAATTAAATTAAAATAAATGAAATGAAGTGAAATAAAATGAAATAAAATGAAATGAAATGAAATGAAATAAAATTAAGTAAAATGAAATAAAATGAAATAAAATGAAATGAAATACAAATAAACAAAAAAAAATAATAAATAAAAATAATAAAATAAAATAAAAAAAAAAATAAAAAAAAAAAAAAATAAAAATAAAAATAAAAAAAAAAAAATAAAAAAATAAAATTAAAAAAAAAAAATAAAATGAAGTGAAATGAAATGAAATGAAATAAAATGATATAAAATGAAAGGAAAGGAAATAAAATAAAATAAAATAAAATAAAATAAAATAAAATAAAATAAAAAGAAATTAAATTATATAAAATTAAATTAAATTAAATGAAATGAAGTAAAATAAAATAAAATGAAGTGAAATGAAATGAAATAAAATGAAATAAAATGAAAGGAAAGGAAATAAAATAAAATAAAATAAAATCAAATGAAACGAAAAAAAAATTAAGAAAAAATAAAATAAAATAAAATGAAATGAAATAAAAAAAAATGAAATGAAATTAAATGAAATGAAATGAAATGAAAACAAAAAATTAAATTAAATAAAATAAATAAAATAAAACAAAATCAAATGAAATGAAATGAAAAATAAATTAAGATAAAAAAAAAATAAAATAAAAAAAAATAAATAAAAAAAATAAAAATGCAATAAAATAAAAAAAAATAAAAGAAAAAAAAATAAAACTGAATCGAATTAGGTTAAATTATTTAATTAAATAAAATTAAATTAAATGAAAAAAAAAATTAAGTTATGAATTGTTTAATGCGGCCTGTAATTGTTTGTGGTTATAAGTAAATGAGCTTTATTCAAAAGCCCATTTTGTTGGAATTTTTTTTTTTTAATTGAATATTTTGTTATACAGCAACAGCTTACATGGCAGACGATGGCTCAGTGGTAGAGCACTAACATGTGATGTCAGAATCCATCGGTTCGATTCCTGGCAAAAGTAGTCTGATGAGGTGATGTGATGATATCCGAAACAGCTGTCACTTCTACCAATTTTTCTCTGTTGTATAACAAAATATTCAATTGAAAAAATAAAAAAAAATTTACAAAATAGGCTTTTGAATAAAGCTCATTTACTTATAACCACAATAAATTTAATTGAATTGTATTAAATTTAAATGAAACAAAGAAATAAAATTAAAAAATTAAATCAAATCAAATTAAATTCAATAAAATAAAATTAAAATTAAAATAAAATATATTAGTATTTAGAAATTTCCAGACCTTAGGCGCCACCAAGTGAGTAAATTTTTGGTCGGAAAATATCTCTTAAAGCTACTTGCATTTTTTGACTGATATTTGCTGTATTTGATTGAGTAAAAATAAGAAAATCTGTCGTAGGAAAAACATTTTATTAATATGTGTAGATAGCTATATACAAGTATATGTAGATACATATATAATATAGATTGCGGCGTGAGCACTTACCACAAAAATCGATTAAGGAATCGAAGAAAATACACCATTTCAATTTCGAAATACTTAATTACACTTTTGATATGGAAATTGTGACAGAAAACAATCGGTTTTAGGAAATCCTGCTTTATGTTTTAACTTTTCACCTGAATGTAAAATTGTGGTTATTCTTCAGTTCTTGAAGGAAATTTTCCTTAGAAACAAATGGTATATGAACATGTTATATTTCAACTTCTGGTACTGTTTCCCATTTGCTATGCTTCTGGTTATTTTTCAATTTCGTTGTCAACCTTTTGCGGTCATTCAAACCGAGACATTCATTGTCTATCGTAAGCAACAATATGCAAATACCACATTTTGCATACATATATGTATGTATTTGTATACATATCTACCCATTTATATTTATATATGTAAAACTGTGTCTCTTAAGCTGAGTGAAAATATATAACTGGCACAGAGATTATCATAAACCTGCATTAAACCGTATAACTACTATTTCGAGTCCATGAAAATGATGAACGCAAGAAATGAATTGAAGACCATAAGTAAAGGAGCAGAGTCCAAAATATAACAAATAAATAAATAAAAAATAAACAACAATAAAATTCTTGAAAGTATAAAATTACTAAAGCAAAAAACATAAAAAGTTCGCAAGCATCGATCTGTAAGTGTTAAAAGAAGGAAGAAGTTGGGACCGCCATCATTACCACCACCACCACCATCACCATCACCGCTTCTTCTACCACCGCCGACGGCGCGGTAATTGTAGTGTCGGGCCAGTTGGAGCATTGTTTGACGTCATTTGTTTACACTCTGTTTTTCTTTTCCACAACTACGACCCCAAATAAACTGGGCGGTTGCCAAGGTATTCTTTGATTATACGAATATTTAGCAATTTTCAACACCTTCGAATGAGCAAAGCAAAGTCGAAATAACTCGCGAATAACCAACAACCAAGCGGCAAATCACTAGCAAAATCCTTTTAACGTACACTTTTGAACAAACTGAACATTAATAATAAGCTGCAATTTTTTTAATCTTCCTTCATTTATATTTTCCTTTTTTTCTTTTCTTTATTCTCAGATAAAACCCAATGATGGACTGCCGAAACGTATCTGCCCGAAATGTAGCGCGCAATTCTATATTATCCACAAGTTTCGTCGTAAATGCCTTAAGGTACAAATTAGATTGCGATCCATATTCGACAAGACGAAATGTTGGGAATATGAAGAGCTCTCGGCGCGCGTAGCGGCTGAGCAATATCAAGAGCAAGAGCAGGCGCGGGTACAGCAAGCGGATGTGCCAAATCCAAAGGCGGCGACGAAATCGAAGCCAAATAATTACCAAAGACTGCAATGGTGTAACCAAGAAACTCAAACAGACCAACCAGAGCTTAGGACGACGTTCAGCGCGTTGAGCGTGAATCTGCCACCGGTGTTGGACATTGGCAACGATTTAATTAACGATAAGTACAACAAATCGCCGACGCTTGCGACGGCAATGCAGAGGTTAGAACTGAGGGACGTTAATAACGCGTCAAGCCACAGCGCTTACAACAACAGCAGCAGGAAGTCCGCGCTAATCGATGCGGCAGAGAAACTAACCAACACCACCACCACCAACCAGGCAAGCATACCAACTCACAGCACATCAAACCCAACACTACTTGATGAACGAACAACAAATTCCAAAACGAAAGTGCCAAACCGCGATTTGTCCAACAACCCGCTAGATGTTAAGGCGGCTTCAGTACGTGACGAAAATAATCGGCAGCGTAGCAATGGTGGTAAAAGTGTCGATCAAGAATCACTCTTGGCAACGCATATTATTTTCAAACCATCTACACCAACACTAATGGAACGCGCAAAAGCTCGCAAGACAACAACAACTGTGATGCGCACCAGATCGGCACGAAAAAAGCCAGCGGCGGCGAACCAAAGTAGCAGCACCAACCAAACGAATACGGAGGAGGAGGAGGAGGAGGAGGATGAGAAGGATGAACTAACCGCCATCGAACAGTCGAAATATGTAGTGCAACAAGTAGAAGATGATTGTCTTGCCGCTGCTGTTAATGACGGCGATGATGATAATGACGATGAGGTGAAAAATGAGGCTTTGGCACGGGTAGACGTAAGTCTGCAAGCTGACGCCGTACTGTCTGAGGATGCCTTAGCCAAAACGGCGTCGTTGTTACGAGCAAGCGTTGAGCCACAAAACACCACAGACTCTGCACGTCCCGCAAAACGAGCAAGGCAACGAGCAGGAGGAGGTGACGACGGCGGCGGTGTCGATGTCGGCGGCATTGAATGTGTACACGAAGGAGATCGAGAAACAGAAGCGGAAATCGCGTCAGCAGCAGTATTTATGGATACGCGACACGCCTCCTATTCGCCAGTAACGACGACGACGACGACGACGACGACGACGACGAAAATGGCGAGTACCGAGAATACTGCAACGGCGCAGTCAGTGATCTCGTCTGATGTGGACACGTTAATAACGTGTTGTGGCGGTGATTGCGGCTGCAATATTGTTAAAGCTATCACAGATGAGGCTACATGGCACTGCAGGGCCGACGATGAAGACGAAGAGGAGGATGAGGACGAGTATGAGGAGGTCGACGATTTGTTACAACCACCAGCTGTTTTGTTTAACTCCGCTAAGACAATACCAATGGACGTCGACACATCGTTGATCCCAGGAAAACCGATTAGCGGTCAAGCGGCCCAAATAACAATGGAAAGCAATACAATAATGAGGATTGCTTGTGGGGAGGAGGTTATTTCGGCGATGAGGCCGACAACGAATGATGTACAAAGCAGTAAACAAACAGTGGAAGCGTCTGAGATTAGTAATTTGCCAATTTTGCCGGCAACAACGAGTACGACGACGTGCAACAACGAGGCTGTGAAAGATGTTAATGTTGTGTCCGGGGTCGCGGCTGCGGCGGCGGCTGCTTTGCAAATAATTGCCGGTGAAACTCAAGCAACAACAAGCAAGGCGGCGGCGGCGACTAATAATAAGGTAGTTGCTGGCAACACTTTAAAGTCAAGTTTGAATTGGAGTTTCAGCCTGAGAAATGTGGAGAACAGTGACGGCTGCGGCAGCAGTCGTTCACAAACTGACGAACATTTGGCTGTTAAAAATGTGCCTGTTGTTGATGGCAATGGTGATGATGAAGGCGTTGAAACGCTAATGGCAGCAGTTGAACTGCAAAGCAAAGCTAACAATGAAACTATTAAGTCTAATACCGCCAAATCAACGATCTCAGAAGAGTTACTAGATACGGTCAATACCGAAACCTCTACCTCAAGCACCTCGTCCACCGAAGCTTCCTCCTCCTCGTCGAATTCCTCTTTCGTAACGAAAGCCGCGCTCAAAGCTTACAGTACCTCACCCAAATGTCGTTCCCTCGCACGCCGCCACATGCAGCACAAGTTGAGACGCACACTAAAAGGTCCAATCGCTCAACTACTTGCCCACTCACCCTCATCCACTTCAGCTGCAGCAGCGGCTTTTACAGCATTACATTACACGAAGAAAAAACTTGTAAAAGGTTCGCTCACGAGAAGAAGAGATGGTGACAAACCAACAATGCCGACACCCTCAACTTCAAACTGTAGTGGTGCTGACGATAGTATAGCGGAAAGCGCAAGCTCACCACCAAAAGTGCCACCAACATTTTCCTATTATGCGACGGCACGTCGTGGACGCCAACGATTCAAATGGCGCGCTCGCTCACGTCTCCCCTCTTTCGATAAACATGCACGTACGGAGAGCACACCGACCATCACCTGCGATGTCGTCAACACGGTAGATAAGCCTGCAGAGATAGACAAGCAACAGCTGCCCTCATGTTTTGTACGCTTACGGCGTTTGTCACGCAGTGAAATGAGCGAAGAACTTACAAAATGTTTGTTGACTGATACAATGCGGTCAGATGATGAGGCAAAAGCAAACGCAACGGACGTCCAAGCAGCTGGTCTAATGGATGTTGAATTCGAATCACATGAAAATTCAACGAGCGGTACACGTATAATGCTCAAACGGAAATTACCCGCCGAAGAAACTGAAAACTATTCATCGACGCGTTCACCTTGGCGCACCAAAGCCGAAATGAAAGAGAGTTTGCAAGAGAACATTCAGCAAGAAGATGATCCTCAGAACGAGCAGCTTTTAAACTTAACACACCAAGAACTTAAAGAAGGTCCAGTAAAAACTCAGTTCAACCTCACTGAATCCTACATCACCGACGGCGACAGTGCTACAGCTGCTACGGGTGAGATGTGCGTGGAGCGACGCAGTAAACGCATCAAGAAACGGCGTAAATTGCTGGAACAGAGCCATAAACTGAGTACTTTGGCTGAAGTAAGTGATACTAACGGTAAAGTTATGCCTATTATATTGAAATTGGTACAGGAGAAACGCTCCGTCGGTGGTTGTGTGACTTGTACACCGAAAGTTGTTGTGAAAACTTCCATTACATCAAATACACTTGATAATGCGTCAGCGTCGGCAACGACCTCAGCACGTTATCACGTAGTGGGCACGCCCGCAAAGCAGGAAGGTAGGGAGTCCGCTGCCGCTGAAGGGCAAAAACGACGCCGGATCCGTCCGAAACGTACTTGCTGTACCGATGGTTGTCAGACTGATGACCCTGCAGAAGAAGAAAACGTGCGAAATATGAACTTACCGCCACAGTTAATCAGCCAAAGTAAAGGCAAAATGGTTATAGATAATGTTAATATAGTGAATATCAGCAGTTGCGCTGAAGCTTACAAAGAAAATTGTGATAATAATAAGAAAGACCGTTTGTCTTCCCTCAATTCCATGACAGCAGGAACACAGTCTGCTGAAGAAAACTCTGCCATGTCTATACCTAGCCAGCTGGTGCCTTTGCTGCCGCTCTTACCAGCACTCATGCCCACCACACCAACGCGTCATAGTTTTGATGCAGCCAAGCCATCAGCGCCTGCTTCAAAGGTTGGTATCGCGCCGTCTGAGACGTCTACAGGAAAAACGACGCCAGCAACAGTAATGTCTTTGAAGACCTTTTCCACACTTGTGTCCGCAACAACACCAAAGACTTCACCAGTCAAATCCTCTACAGTAGAATCTCCAATTAAGACTTCTCTACTGTCGCCAGTAGTCACCGCGAAGGCGCTAGCATCACCAACGTCGCCAACATCATCAACGGCTAATCCCGTGTCGGTGGTCTTGCGTAATCAGTTAATTGTACGAGTGCCGCTGTCCGCACTCTCCGCTGAGTTTCACAAGAGGCTTTTTAAGACAACAAATACACCAAAGACACCAACTAAAGCCACATTGTACACATCAATGGATACCACTGAGTCGACGAACAAATCAGCAAGTCCGCAAGCGTCAACAAAAACACAACAAGTGCAAATTGCCAATGCTAAGCATGTGGCGAGTGACACGCAGCTTGGTGAGCATAATAATGCGCAAAGTAACAACAACCTAGAAGTAGACACACAGCCCTGTAGCTCAAAGGCAGTCGTCAATGTTGCCTCACAACCAAAAATTTATGGTGACAAACCGTCGCAGTCCGTTGGGGATGATCACACAAAGGCATGCAAATCAGAAGCTACGATCCGACCAGAAACATCAACTATGGGACACTATGACAGTCAAGCCTGCAGCAGCAGTCAATATGACAGTGAACAAAGCGACTTTTTGGGCTTCAGCGATGGCACAGGCTCAAGTCCGAATCGACGCATTGAATGCTTAAGTCACAACAACTCATTGTATCCGAGTAGCTCCCTAAGAATGAACTCATCTGAGGCTGTTGCGACGTCAACCACGTTAACGGATACAAAACTACATGATCTCATCAACGAAATCGCGCCTGCTCTAACCGATGAGTCCGAGGGCCCGCAAGCTAATGAATTGCAAGCCACTCTACAAGCCGGTGAAGTGACCGCAGCTTTGATAGCAGAAGCAGAAGCGGACACTGAAATGGTTTCCACACTCTGTGTGGCAAATAGACACACACAATCCACACAGCTGTTAAGCGAGTCGAATTTGAGTGAAATGCAAGATGTGGAAAACACACTAAGCGGTATTCTCAACGAAATGCAGGATCAGCATATTTACACACCCGTTTCGTCAAGTGCAGACGACTTTTTTGCACAATCTGTCTATTCACCGCTATCAGATCCACCCACCACGCCAACACACAGTATGTATGCAGAAAGTCCACTCGGTGGCGTTGGTAGTGTGGGCAGCAGCGGTATGGCTGGCGGTGGTGGCAGCCTTTCGGTTGCATCCAGTCCTTACGTCCAACACATGCATATGGAACCGGCAAGTGTGAGTAGTGGCCAAATGTCAGAACCATCACCGTTGCCAGCGCCTATGTCCGTAGGCCCTCCAACGACGTCGCATCATCAACAACACGGTCATGCTGCAGGTTTTGGCAAGCAGTACGGCAATAAATACGGTGAATGCTTTACGGAAGACAGCACGCAATCCGAGTTGATTGGCTTCCAAAATGATATTCCATGCTTTGAGAATATTGAGTTGGCGGCAGCAGGTGCCAACAATGTGTCAGTCAGTCCAAGGAGCAATCACAATGGACAGAGTAACACACATGATATGGAAATGAGGAAATTAACGCCGGAAGAGCGAACTAATTGTAAGGTGGGTGTTTCAAAGGAGGCACCGGTACATTATTTGGGCATAGCCGCGGGTAATGAGACATGTGGGACAGCTGATGGTGTGCAAGTACATACACCAACGTCCAACTTAGCGGTTGAGAATGCGTCAGAAGTGTCAGACGTGGTGGATAACGCCGCACTAGCACAGCTGCTGAATGACTTCGAGGCGACGGAGAAAGCTGTTGAGGAGCAACGCCGTAAACAGGAGCAGGATAAAGCGAGTGTAGAGAAAAAACATCAACAGCTACAGCGACAAGAACAACACCACTCATTGTCACGACAACTTGTCGTGCAACAACAATTGAAACCAGCAGAGGTTACACGGAGGCAGCAGATAATGCAACAACGTCAACAACTAGTGGAACAACAGACCGCTACCGCAGAGCTGCATCTGCAGCAACAGCAATGTGAGGAGGAGCTCCTGAAACAGCAACAATTGCTGCAACAACAGCAGCAACAGGAACACATATTGCAGCAGAAAATGCTCGAACAACAGCAACACGAGCAGTTAGTACAGCAACAATTGTTGGAGCAAGAACGTTTACGACACCAACAACAACACCTGCTGCAACAGCAACAACAACAACGGACGCAAATAATACACCAAACTATATTGGCCGCGAGCCCTAAGCAACAACATCCACAACCCGGCACGCCACAGAAGCAGCAATACATCGCCCTGCCACCGAGTTGCGCTTATGAAGCAGCGCAAATGCAATTGGCACAGGCAGCCAATAACAACGTTCAGCACAATCTTGGTGTGGGCGTTAATCTCTATGCGCATGGACTTGGCAATGCCGGCCAAGAGATCCGTTGGACAGCTAGCCCCGATCTCAGCAGTCTCTCGCCGCCGACTATCATCGACACACCGAATGGCACCGGCACCGGCGGTACCACCACTTACTACATCAACGCTAGCGATTTGTATCAGCCCAACTTGATAGCAACGCATTTAACAACAACACCGCAGCAACAACAGCTCCAACAACAACGCCATGCAATAGGTTTGGATAAATGTTCGGCGGTCGATGCAAATGAGAATTATATTGAGGGCCTGAATGGTGGAAACCGAACGGCAGCCACATCAACGCAACAACAACGCCCAGCCTGCCAACAGCAACAACAACAACAGCAGCAAATTATGATAGTGATACCGCAAGAGTACGGTAAACCCGGCGCTGGTGGCGCCACCGCACAATTATATGCCACACCTGATCAACCGACCACATATAAGTTGTCACATGCGCAACCGCAAACCGTAATCATGCAACATGCCTCACAGCCGCAGCATTTACAAGGACCACAGAGACCGACGGCGCTACAGGTGAACGGCGTCAATGTGAGTTCACAATTTATCGGTGCTTCGACAGCAATAAATGCACATCCGGCATCCCTGCAGCCTCATACACCATCGCAGCGTCAGCTGCAACACTATCAATTCCACAACGCCACACCACCGCCGCGTCCTACCTCCGCGCATGGGGGTAATCGACCGACGCGCTGTGCATCTACACCCTCCGCCTCACACAACTATCAACAGCGCCAACAACAACAACATCAACATCCACCCGTACAACAACAAACACCGTTGATACAGCAAACGCCGAGACCACAGGTACGCTTATTACAACAGCATCTGCTCGCACGCCAACAGCCGCAACCGCACCAGTTGATGCAACCGCATTCGCAACCGCGGCCACAGCCACAATCACAACAAACAATAAAAGCCAACACCGGCACTAAATCCGGTAACGCTATCGATACATCAACTCAAAAAGTCAACTTGGTTTGTCGCTTCTGTCACAAACGCCCTAAATTTACCAGCAATCTCGACTATAGCAATCACATTATTGCCATGCATCCGGTAGAGACTCCCTTCAATTGTCCCTACTGTCCGTTGCACTTTACGCGCCGTGCCAAGCGTCAACAACACATTGTTGAGGAGCATGGCGCAAATCGCTTCCAGTGTGCGCAGTGTGGCCAAAGTTTCTGCACCCAACGGGCCTTGGATCAGCACTTGCAGCGTGCCCATGCATTAGAACCCACTCAGCCGTATACACAGACGCCACAGCAGGAACATGCACAACAAGTGCAGCAATCAACGCACGTTGTAGCACTACAACAACAACAACAACAACAACAGACAAGGCAGAGCTTTGCACAGGCGACGACGACACAGCGACAACAGCAGCAGCAGCAACAGCAACAACAACAACAACAATCGCAAAATGCAGCACAACGCCGCAAATGTTTCCTCCAACAGCGTCCCACTTGGTTGGAAAGTCGTCACCGCACCACCGCCATGGCCTCAGCGGCAGCAGCAGCTACAGCAGCATCCAATTCACAAGCGCCAATGGTGCGTGTAGAGGATGTGCATTTGCAAGTTTGCGATGATGCGGCCAAAGGCAAGAAGTGTAAGTACTTGTATATACATACATACATACATACTTACATAGTATAAACATAGTTAAATGTGTTGTTAGATGACTTTTATTGTTGTTGTTTCACTTGTTGTCCTTTGTTTATGGTAGTTTATGAATAGAACAAAGCGAAAAATGTTGAGATGCGTTGAAAAATGTCTTTTGAATATTTATTGTGCGTGAGTGCTGGGGCCAAAGCGCCTTGAATGTGCTGTTGGGTGTGCGCATTCAGAGATGCCGTTATTAATTGCATTTGAAATATACCCCATACATGATAGCATAGATTTGAAATACGGTTCAATACAATAATACCGGAAATATTTATTTTCTGGCAAAAATCTAATGTCATCGATGCATCAAAAATCCTTTTTCCTACCATTCATTCTGATCCAGAACTTCGTACGACATAGATATATTATTCATTGATTTCTTTAAATAAAATTATATATTTGCGGAGCATAATTTCCTATTGCAGTTTTCTAGTAAATTTACCTCTTTTTAATTGTCAATTTGTTTGCCAATATTATTTTAGATCTTTCTTTTTAAGATATCAGCAGAGCTCAGAATTGTCCACTTTGCCAGGTTGTAGCTGCTCATAACGTGCAAATCCCTTCCAGTTCCATCATATATACACTCAGCATCTCCTTGTTTGTCGACAATTCAGGCATCAAAGAAGTTTGTGGTGGGTCACCAGCCTTAGACAAATTTTTTTTTATCAATTTTTTTTAATCAAATTATTTTGCTGCAAACCATGTAGCACCAAACCATCAAGCTTTTTTGAGTAGCCAATCCTTTCTTTAAATGATTCCAAGCTGTCACGTGAGTGATGCCGCCTACTGCCTCTACTATCTTTTGATAGCTTACATGCCGATTTTGGTCTACCAGTTGCAGAATTTTATCGACTTTTTGAGTAAATGGCCGACTAGAACGAGGTACAGCACAACAATCTCACCATAAAATCACACAATATTTTCGGCTCGTTTTTGTACACCATTTTTATGGTAAAAAAAATCATCACATAACGTATTTTTCGGAAATTTTATTCATTTTCAAATCAAAATAACTTTTAACACGAATGACGATTTTTGGAATTATCTTTATGAAAAATATTGCAACTTTCAAACACTGGTTTGACACAGTCGAATTAGTGTTGCCCGAAGTAACAGTGTCAAAACCAAACAATAGTGAGAAAAACCGCGGAGACTTTCTAAATGATCAATGTGTGTATATTAAGTAGCGATTTTCTTACGTCAGAGTGACTACTTGCTGTAATTCTCAAATGGCTTATTCATTCTTGTGCAGAACTTGCTGCATTTAATTTCGCTGCAAATTGATTAGCTGCGTAGGAAAATTTATTTACAAAACTGCTCAAAATTTATTTTCTTATAAAAGAAAATTTTTTTTCTTAATAAAAGATTTCAACCAATTAAATTCTTCTAAACATATTGGTTTAAAAAATTAATTTCGAAAATATTAAAATAATCGATTAAATAATTTCATGGATCGAATCATTATGAATTACTTTTCAAAACGATAATTATATGGGAGGTGCACGTGCATACATTACTCAACAGTACGAATTTTTATTTGATGTTCTCAAGCATTTCAGTCAATTAGAACACCACAAACCCCAGTTTTCTATTTATTTTTTTGACAAATTTGTGTGGAATATTCAAATAATTTTACAATTTTGAAAGAAAAAAGATTTCAAAATACAGAACACTTGCGGTGAAATAGTGAAATAAATCGAACTGCTTTAAAAATCCCAAAATGCTCGAACTCCCTTCTTAAACCAGTACTCGTTGTTCAAAAATAATTTTGAATTTATTGTTTTGTAACATTTTTCTGTAATATTCAAATAATTTTACAATTTTGAAAGTGAAATAAATCGATTTTTTTTCGAAATGCTTTAATAATCCCAAAAAATGCTCGAACTTTCAGTACTAAACGAGTGCTCCTTGCACAAATATAATCGAAAAAGCTCGAGCAAAATATTTAGTTTTTAATTTTCATCAATAAATCTCAATTTTTGCTCTGTTAAAATATGAAGATTCCCAGAATACTATCTTATGTTCTATTATCTAACTAAGTTTTGGCAATTTTAAATTTTGCCCAAAAAAAATTTTAATTTTTTTTTTTTAAGTTATTGATTTTATTATAACATACACTTCTCAGAATGAAAATTTCTGCGCTTATTAAGCTAGACAAAGGGATCTATCTATGTTCCAAATAAGTATCAAGCAAATCGAACTAAAAATTCGCTTTTTTTTTTCAAATAGATCATGCCCAGAAAATCGGAAGATCCTTTCTTATCGAATGCCTACATTTTACACAGAACGCACCCACCAACAAGATTGAAGTCCCTACTATCAGTGGTTTAGACTGTGTATTTGATCCCTTTAGTCATTTAGATCTTTGACTTCCACAAGAAATTAGTACTTACTTTTCAAATGCTTTAAAGGGTATCATTGCACTGACTTCCTTTCATTGTCTTCACACTCGTAAACGATTATTCTTTTCATTCTAATTTGAGAAAGTCTTTCTTCTTTAATATCGCACATTAACAATGCCAGGAAATGTGTGTGTGTGTGTGTGTGTGTGTGTGTGTGTGTGTGTGTGTGAATATAAAACAAAGAAGTCATATTTGATTCATATTCATATTTTTGTGCAAAACACACAACCATAACACACAAACGCGAACGCACTTTCATCATTTGATCTTCCTTCATTTGTATTGTCGTTTATAAGAAAACACAAATTTCGCTCTAATGAATGAAGTTATTTATAAATTATTATTTGTAGAGGCAGAGCGATGGGCATTATGCATCGTTTGCGTAGCTAGGAATATATGAATGAATATAACTATGTATGTTATGTATGTACATACATATGTACATGTTTATGTGTGTAGGCGCATTTGAACTTTTGTGTAGCATTTTTCATAGCGGAAGTTTAATTTTAGCAATGACAACTTCACGTTTCATAAATAGCAAAATAAAGGAGTTGCAGATAGATAGATATATAGATATATAGATATATAGATAGATATTGGGCGTATTGTGTGTTTATCCAAGCGAGATTTCCGGTACAAGAAAAGTACTAAACACTCTTCTAATGTAATGTACTTTGGGTTATAAATATGCTGGTGGTCGTTGGCCTAAGAGGCAGTGTTAACGACAAGCGTATTGTTTTTTCTAACCGGAGGGTGATATAGTTGTGTAGGCAACAAGCAAGTAAAATGGATTATTGACACAGGTCACAGGCTGTACGACATGCATATGTGTGTGTGTGTGTGTATTTACATTATTGCAGATTAGGGTATGGCATATTTATAAGTGCGCTTAATTGCACATTCATTATTCTTAACATCAAATAGATGTACTGTTAGAGATATGTATCTACATACACATTCATGCATACATATGTTTCATATGTATTATAGAAACACTTAATCTTTATCTAATGCACGCCTCTTCGTTTACTAATTTAACGGTGGTTACGACAAACAGAACACAACAAAGGCATTGAGTGACGTAGCGAAACAAGTTAATTAACTGTTACCACTAGAACACTCACTCATCGTACGACTACTACACTAAACTGGTTTCATTAACCAATGTGTGGGCGCTAAATTAGGTGTAAAATTAAATTAATTAGAATTTTTTTTTTCAAATTTTTAAGAATCTTTGTTTATTTTATTGAAAATTGTTTTCGAAGTGTAACATTTAACATGTTTTATAATTTTCCCACGCAAATATTTAGTATATATTGAGTTTTGTTTTGAAAAACATTCGTTTCTAATATCTGTACTCTTCTTTACAAAACAGATGAAAATCAGAATGAGTTCCATTTTTAAGTAAATTTTTAAATTTTTATTTTTTTGATAAATATTGCATAAAGCTATTATTGGAATTTTTCATTTCAAAATTTTTTCAAAATAAATACAGCACAGTCAAATCACGAGGCATATCCAGAAAGTAAGTGTACTGAAGCTCTCATGGCCGGAGAGATTTTACCATATTTTTCCTCTTTGCAACATGGCCGGTTCGAGGTCAGTACGTTGAGAGCTGTCGACGAAACCAGTCTCTCGCCAATTACGAAATTAGCAGCGTCAACCGGTAACTCATTTTGAAAGGAGAATCTACGTTTGAGATTTGTAATGAGGTGAAAACTACTTATGGTGATAAAAGTGTGAATCGTACGAGTGTGTACAAGTGGTGGCGCGACTTAAAAAACGGTCGTACGTCTGTGCATGATGAACAGAGGAGCGAAAGACCTTAAATTTTGGCTGTAGAAATGTTTGAAAAAATCGAAAATGCGATTGCAGATTAACTGGGGATGAACTTTCGACGATGTTTCTGCAAATTTTCAATTTTCTTCTACACGAAACAATCACGGAAATTCTCGGATATCGTAAACTGTCCGTGATATGGAGTTGGCGAGCACCTACTTCGAGGAAGGCATCAGAAAATTGATAACCCGCTTCACCACTTGCATAGAGAGGAATGGAGGAATGAGGACTATGAGAAAAATAGCTTACATTATGTACTAAAGTTCCACGTAATTTGTTTCGATAATAATTTTTGAAACCCACAAAAGTTCAGTATACTTACTTTCTGGATATGCCTCGTAGACAAAGGTACAATAATTCGCAACCGGCTGAAAGTTGGTAGAATTGCTCAAAATACTATCACAAGAAGTTCTCATCCATCCGTCACTTAGAAAAAAAATTTACGCATTCACAAAAACGGGGTTTTCGCTATTTTCAGTAAAACTGGTTTATCGCCTAACAATTTAAACAAAAATTGTAGCTCAGATAATTATATTATATTATATAAGAAATATCTAAATATTTTTTTTTATAAGTTGAACCGTTTCCGAGATTTGACGATTCTAAAAATTGGAAGGATTATACTCTATGTATATGAATGAAATTATTTGTCCTGAATGACTAGAGGATGAACACACATCCTAAACCGCTTGTCGTAGTGCAATCGTGCTCAAATTTTATCGAATTCCGTCCTGTTTCCGACATATACTTTTGGTCCAAAAGTGGATTATGCCACACTCACCCGAAATAATTTTTAATTTAATGCGAATGTAAATGTTATACATTATTTTACAATTGCTCATATCTAAAAAGTTTGTGAGCTATCATAGCAACCAAATATGTATGTACTTCATGAATGGGAATTTCCAAAAAAATTCGAAAAAAAAACTATTTTTTTTTTGTAATTTGACTGAATGAAAAAAATTTTTTATATAAAAATAATTTTGTTAGAGTTCAACCTCTTGTTCGATTATTTTCAATCAGTTTGAGCATTTGAGCGACGGGTACTCGCATATTTGTTCATTGCTCAGTGCATTTTGAAAAAAAAAAATTGTGTTTTTCAGGAATTTTTTGTTTATGATTTTACATTTATTTATACAAAGTGTAAGCGTCATTGAAATGCTAAAGAAATTTTTTAAAATAAAATTGAAAATTTTAGTTGTGTTTACTGAATTGTTCATCGAAATCACGAAAATTTCAAAGAAACATTTGAGCAGTTAAACAATGAAGGAGTATCCTCAATATTAACAAATGAAAAATCCATATTCCAAAATCTGAAATTTTTTTCTAAGTAGTAAATAATTTTATATTTTAGGTAACATATTTTTACAATATCCACATTATTATTTACAATATTAAAGAAAAGAATATCAAACTTCTGCCAAAGTAAATATTAAATTAAATATTAACTTTTTACTAAAAAAAAAAAAACTGAAAAACGCTCGTTTTAAAAGAATTATTTTGTAGAGCTCCAGATACCCCGGTATCGAGCATTGTGAGTAGCTCGATGCTCGCTCATTGCTCAACTGCTCAACAGGAAAAAAAATTTAATTCTATTTATCAAAATTTCTTTGGCGCTTCAATGATTTTTACACTTTGCATAAATAAATTTAAAATTATTTAAAAAAAAAAAAAGATTTTGACAAAAAAGTCAAAGCGATTGTCAAAATACTCGAAGTACTCGTGCTCGGCTAGAAAATTTTCGAGTAATGAGCAACGGGCAGGTGTGCGAGTGCTCGTTGCTCAAATGCTCGCACTGCTCGAAAATTTTGAGCAAATCTGGAGCTCTATTATTTTCCATGATGCAAAATTGAATTTTATATATTAATTGTTTTGAACGTTTAACGGTTTTCTGCAGCTATACCAACTTTCTATAAATAGCTCTCTTAATATAAAAATTTTTTCACAGTAGAATATCACAAAAACTGCATGACAGAAAAAAAATCCCAAAAAATTTTTTTTATTAACATATTAGTTAAATTTAATTATTTTCTAACCAGTATAGCTGATAGTTTACAGAATAAGCGTGGAAACTGAAACTCGCTGTTATGCCTAATTAATGTTGGTCATGCACTTAAAACCCCTAAATGCGAATAGAATAGAACATAATAATTTACTTAACTTAGTTGCCTGTAAACTAACGAATAACAATATGTCTAATATTTATTTTATTGCTCAATGAATCACTCAAAATTTCGATAAACATACAAAATTATAATTTCCCTCTCCAAGTTCTGAAAGCATTTAATAATTCTATTAATTAAATGACGCCAAACTTGAATACGAATCTATCAGTCTATTACCCTGTATGTGTGAGTATGTGTGGATCTGTTTATAGAGACCACCCACGGTTGCATTTAATGTAACTAAATGTGATAGCGGTTAAACTTAACTGTGCATTTTCATACCACCCTTCAGATATTTTATGTATGTGTATGTATGTATATATTTATATTTTTCCAATTTTCGGTTAACCATTTATTTATTTATACACTCTCTGTCGCCTCTTAAATGCTCTTTTACTCATTCCGCAATGATGAAAAAAAGTTGTATACCTCATTCATTCATTCATTCATTCAGTCATTCATAAACTATGCATGTTTGTACTAAATGTATTCCCTTTCATATTATCCCGGCTGTAAGTACGCCTCCTAACTTTAACCCTAAGCAGCAAAAAAAAAAAAGCCGAACTCACTTCAACTCTGTGAATGAACGCAGAATATTAATGGCCGCACTGATTAGATTAACTTCATCGCTTGTTGCTGCCTGAAATTTTGTCGTGTTGATGGTGGTGGTGGTAGCGATGGCCTTGAAATCACAGCTGATGTTTCAATTGCCCTTAATGGCGTTCTTAATTGGTACTTGTAAAGTCATGAATAAACGTTGTTGCATAAAAACGTTCGCCGCTCTCTGCCCTGCCCTGTCCCGTCCTGTCCTGCCCTACTCTCTCTACTGGCTTGTCTTGCTTTCGCATATCATTGAGTTATCACTCTCTTGTATAATGGCGAGTTTGAAAATTTCCTAATTTGTGTATTTCCGGTTAAATGCAACGGTCGTATTGAAACCGATGTGGAGAAGAGTGGGAAATTCAATTAACTTTGTAGCTCTTTGTATTGAAAAGCAATAATTTACCATGGAAATTATCTTAAAATTTGATATTTGGGTATAGATTGGAAATTATTAATTTTGGAAAGGCAAAGTCTGTGTGAAAGGATGTGATTTATTTTGAAAATCTGGTAGATGATTTATTAATAATATTCGAGTTGAAGCTAGAAGAAGAAATATATTGAATATTAGGAGTCTTGTATTTCCCTCTCTTTATTCTGCGATATTTACTACATCGCTTAATGTAACCAAGCAGAGGAAGTGTTGTAAATAATTGATGATTTGATTTATGTAAAGCTGCAGAGCTAATGTATACTATCCTCACTATTCTAACAAGCTATATCCAATTTCTTTTAGCAGTAGATACGAGTACAATAGAACTCTTCACGTAGCGGTATGCGTGCGCTTGCGATCTCTCCTCGTAATGTCGCTCTTTTTCCGAATTAGTAGCGATAGCTTCAAAACTATGTTTTCACGACGTACAGATATTTTTCATTAGAACACACAGAGAACTTTGCCAATAATTTTGCACTGAGAAATTTCTTATATTTCTATCCAGAGCCTGCAGTACTACAAAATGTACAGAGTTCCTGTACTTTCAAGCACTGAGTCGTTTTTTTTTTTGGAAGTTTTTGTAGACCTTTATCCAATTGTATTTCGTCTGGTTGGATTTTCTCTCGCCTCTGATGATAGTGAGCGATGTAATATAAATTTTAAGTTGGATCCAATACCTGCAGAATAAGCAATTTGATCAAATTCGGTTCGTAGTTATGGAGTTCGTCACGCAACGTAATGTAACGAACATGTCTCATACAATTTATTACAATTTTTATATCGAATACCTTTTTACCGAATACCTACAACATACACAGAACACACCTTCCAAGTTTCAGACCTCTATGTCAAGCGATTTAGGATATGTGGCCATCGTCTAGTCATTCAGTACATAGACTTTCATTCACATAGAGTAAAATAAAAAAAGTGGTATGAATACATTTCTTATAGATAACTTTCTGAACTACAATTTTCGTCAAAATAATTTTATGATGAAACTTACCATTTTATTGGAAATCACGAAAGCCCCGTTTTTTGTGACCTTTTACACCGCGTAAGTTCTTTTCCAGTTGTCGGATTGATCAGGACTATTTAGATTTAATTAATTTATTTGATTCATGAGAATGTTTTGAACTATCCTATCAACTTTCAGCTGAGTGTAAATTATTGTATCTTCAGTGTACATTTTTTTCATCTAATTTGTCAAGAATAAAAATTCCAGGGTTTTTCGAAAATTACTGAGTTTTTGTATCATAATTTTTTACAGGCTTCAACAAATAAATAAAAATTTTATGCGAAGATCAATTTAGTGGTTTTGTATATATTAGGTGTCCATTCGCAGCACTAAAAATGATATTTATGTATTTTTCCTGCGTGTAGTTTTGTGGCAACCCTCTGTTTTTTTAATTTACTGTAGTTACTTACTTTTGTAGTGAATATACAGCCAAAATGTTTTGTAAACTTTTAATAGATTTTATAAAAAACTGCCTATTTTTCGAACTTTAAGTTGCAAATTGCAGACAAAAATTGTTTGCAAAATATAGTATGACCACTTGAGACAGTGGGTCATGTTTACAAGAAGTCGTATGAGATTCGAGACACAAGGCTGAGTCGATTTTCGTGGCATTAATGTTAATAAAAAATTATTTATCTAGACTTACAATCGTTTGGAAGATCTTTACCACATTCAGGCGGGAGGGAAGTACCTGTTTCAACTACCCGTGAACAATCATTTGAAGAAACCTATAGTGAAGTGTCTAGCGATAGTTCGATATATCGAGCAATTGCGCCTACAGAGAAAAAACCTTTTACTCAGTTAGAATTGAACAGTTTAATAAAGGATCTCGAGTTGCCTAAAGGGGAATTTTGGCTTTTCGCCAGGGAGTAAAAACAATTTAAGAGAGGTAACAAGGCCAATGGAATCAGCATATGATGGTTGACTACTGCGAAAACGCATTAAGGAACGTTTTTATGTACATAAAAATTCAGTAAATATTGTTTCTAGCGTAAATATTTTGTTGTTGTTCAATAAAAAGTCTAGAAAACCACACGTAAAAAAAAACAAAATATTAGTATAACGCAAGAGTTCAAGGTTTATCCGCATAAAGAAGATCTTTCGCGTAGCCTCACAAAAAATCCAATGGAGTCAAATCGCACGATCTCGGTGGCCAGTTGACATCGCCAAGACGAGAGATTACGCGACCGGGAAATTTCTTGTTAGAACCACATATTGTTCAAGTTGTGTTCTTCAATTGCAGGCCAAAAAAAAGTCCGTTATCATGCGACTATGACGCTCCGAATCGACAGTGACAGTCTCGCTGTTATCGTTTTCAAAGAAGTAAGGTCCAATCACACATCCGGAGCACCGACCGCACCACCCCTGCGGGTTAGGAGTTCAAGAATTTACCCGCGGTAAGGCATGCCTATCGTAAGAGGCGACTAAAATCCAATAGTTCCCGCGACTGTCGGGTCTTTATACCGGAACGACCCGGATTTTTATCCGGCCAAGGACAGTCACTCCCGCAATATTCCCCGAAGATCAATTTGGGGAATTTTTCTGCGGTTACAACAACAACAACAACCAGCGAGCGCACCAGACAGTAGGTTTATTTTTCAATTTTTTGAGTATTCTCGGAACCCCAAATGCGACTACGGCGTTGTAAATGTCCAGCTGGCTTCGTTTGTTATGTAAACTGGACTCTATATGGATGTCGGTGTAAGTCCAAGTGCAAAATACGCCATAATGTGCCGTAAGAAAATCCCAGCTATTGAACGGGCCTTACAATATCTGTAACCGAACCCGGTCTCTTCAAATTTCATTTCAAATTTTACCAATTGCTGGAGTAGTTGGACAATTATATATGTGCACCATAATGTCCTCTTAAAGCACGAAACGTTGGCCATTTTTAAAGTAGATTTCAACAATTTAACGCGTTGTGCGGTTGTTAAACGATCTATTTTCATTAAAGCCTGACTTTTAACTAAAACAAAACATGTTTGGTTTGACAGTTAAGTTTAACATATGTCAAAATACAGCCCTATACTTTCGAAACCACCAAATGAATGACAGCGAAATCACTGTTGACCCAGTGTTATTAATCATAGTACAATTATTTTCATCAGTTTGGAAGACACTATTGAATTAGTAATTTAACTATTTCATTTGTTGTTGTTCCCTTACGTGGACCTTTTTTACATTTTCCGCTGTTTTTTTTTTAATATATATATTGGAATAATTTTCCCTAAAACCGCACTATGAAAACATATTGATGTTTGTTTAGTTATATAAGTAAAAATTTTTTTTTTTGCACATTTTTCTGCCTTGTTCACAAGTTTTCGTTTCGTTCTTTGTTCTTTTCCATTATCATCAAAGTAATTTGCAACAACTATTTATTTCAATTACATAGCAACTAATTTTTATGCATTGTTTGTTCTCGCCTACAGCAATTGACTTGCAACTGGACACCACGCAACTGACTGCTGAGTCAACAACAACATCAACAATAATGGCGACGACACACAAGCCCACTGGCAGTGGCAGTGGCAGCAAACCGCAACGCATACTTTGTTGTCCAGATTGTGATGATCGTAAGTTGAGAACAAAAAAATTGACAATATAGATATATACATATGTATGTACGTACATATGTGTGTTTCTGCATGAATGTACAATTAATAAGCATGAAAATCTCTATCGCGTGTATAAAATGAATGAAAATTGAATTGAAAATTGAATGCAAACTAGCTAACTAACTAATCCAATTAACTGTAATTTTTTTCAATCAACAGCTTTCAGTGAGGAGCATAATTCTCATGAGCAACCATGCGCATCATTACACCAGCACCACCAACAGCAGCAGCAACAACAACAACTAGAAGAGCAAGAACGACAGCAACTGCAAGTGGAATCAGAAATTCAATACCAACAACAACAACAACAACAACAACATGATTTCGATCAGCATACAGTTGGCGAAGAGGAGGAAGATGACGAAGGTGCAACAGCATTTGTACAGCGCCAACCGCAACAACAACAACGTGGTGCACACCACATGCTACTACAACCACCCACAAAGAAAGCTCATGTCACTCTACCCTCACCGGAACAAACTGAACCGGACTCTACGTCTGCCACCAGTAACGGTGGCACTTTGCGACAATTCCGCAAGCGACGTGGTGGGGGTGGCGGCACTGCCAACTCAAATAGAGCCACACTAATGGCCGCGGGCAATTCAAATGCTAGCGAAGATGAACTCCTACTCATGGAACGTGTGCTGCGCAACAGTCATAATTGTCTATTCTGCGATGCGCGGTTCACCAACGACATTGCACTGCGTAAACATCATCAATTGGCGCATAGTAATCAGGCATCCATGCCGTTTGTTTGCACAGTTTGTAAGCGCGGTTTTCGCATGCGCAACGCCCTACAACGGCATATGGAGACGCACGATAGCGAAGGCCGGCCATACGAGTGCACGTTGTGTCATGTACGTTTTCCGCGTCCATCTCAACTGACATTGCACAAGCTGACAGTGCATTTTCTACGCAAACCGCATACATGCGAAGTGTGTGGCAAGCAATTTGGTACGGAGAGTGCACTGAAGACACATGCTAAATTTCATGGAGGTGAGTAGTTAAGGTTCCAAAGTGCGTGGAACACAATACACATGCACATAGTAGAATATGTAAATAAAATATATACATAAATATATTAACTAAATTGTTGTGCAGCCGACGAACTGGCAGCTGATGGGCTGGCAGCATTTCAGTCGTCGTTTGGCGGGCACTTATTATTTAGCAAATAAACACATAGTAAATAAAATATCTAAAATATGAATACATAAATGTGCACACATGTATAAAAATAACAAAACCCTTAAACTCCAATAGTAGTAAAGTGTTGGCGATAAAGCTAACACATTTCCTCCTTAAATTTACTTTCAGTTATTCTTCTTTATTTTTTTTGTGTTTCTTTACCGTTGTCGATTGTGAGTTATTTAGTTGTTACACATGGTTATTGCATACTTTGATTGCTTTATATTAATATTTGCTACTATTTACCAACAACTCCTACTCCTACTACTACTACTACTACTAATACTACAAAACCCTTATAACGATTTCTGTCACTAAAAAATTTATTCTAATCTTCTGTTCCTCCTTCCACTCTCGTTCTTACCAACTATACCTGCTTTAAAGTTGAGCAATAGCTACGCTGTTGCCACATTGTACGCTCCAGTTAAGCGTTGTAAAAGCGCATCGTTGGCTGCGTGTAATTTGCGACAATTTCTGTTACGCTTTTTTAATGGTTTTCTTGTAGAAGATTTTTTTTTTTTAATATTTACTATTTTAATAATGACATTTTATCCTGGTGTAAGTGTGCCGCTTTTATAATGAATGGTTTGTAGCATATGAGTTATGTATATGCAAGAAAACAAATACATATATATAAATACATTTATGAAAAATTGACTAACACTTACTTAAAGAAACACACAAAAAAAGAAAACAACTGCCACACAATTACGGTTTTGTTGCTTTTATAATTTTGTTGCAATTTCATACTTTAAAATATCCACAAAAAGTCAGCTAAGTTGTTATTCCCTTTTATTTTATTTTTTGTATAAATACACATACACAAACACATACACTTATGCCTGCACGTTCATTATTACTTGACATCAAAAGACAACGGAAGCATTAAAAAAAAAATGTAAATAAAATTAAAAAAATAAAATTTAAAAAATGTTGCATGGTGAAAATGCGGTAATAATCAACCGCTGCTGCGTGTGGCACCCGCATAAAGCGACTTGCAGCACCAGTTACAGTAATTTACAGAGCATTTACCTCTTCCGTTCGGTGAACGTCTTGTGTTTTATTTTATTTCATTATTATTTTTTACATACATATGTTTTATTTGTATGCTTTTGTTATTGTTTTGTTTTTTTATTGCTGTTTTTTTGTTTTTTGTTAGACGCTTTTGTACGTACATACATATACATATGTATATCTATGAATGTGTGTATATATACTCGTAATACATTCATTTACTGTTTCTTCTCAATTAAAATTGCTTCACTAATGAAGAAGATACGCAACTTGCCATGACTTCAGTGAACAATTAAAGCTTGTCACGCTGAGGGAGCAAGAGTAAAATTATATTAAGCACTTTATGCGCTTCAAACTGTATGTGTGTTTTTAAACATACAAACATACATTGTATTGTATTGTATTTATACATATGTACATATGTATGTGCATAAATATGTGCCAGCTTGTGGCTTTATAAAAGCGTAATTGTTTTCAATTTTCCACACCAATTTATTTATACTCTGTCATAAAAAATTTAAAAACCTTTTCTTTTTTTTTGACTTTCTGAATTGCGTTTTAATTTGTTTTCACTTTGTCTTTCGAAAAAAATTGCCCGCTTTATTATTTAGTGCAAAGTCTAAAGAAAACATTATAATTAAAATTTTAAAAGCTAAGAAAGATACAAACTTGAGAAGTAATTGGGTGAACTTTTGGTGCCCTGAAAGCTTTACAACTTTCTTTTATTTATTTATTTATTTGTTATTTTAATTTACTATGAAGCTTTGGTTGGTCGATGATCTAAATTAAACATCATAAATTAAAAAATGCATATAAAATAATGCAAAACTGCTCTTGTTTATAATGAATAAATTTAAAAAAAAATTTAAAAAAGTCCATGATATTTTTTATTTTTTGTTAAGTAGTTTGGTTAAATTGTGAAACTCAAACAAATTAATGATTAAAAGGCGGCTTTTCATATATTGTCTCATAACACGAACTATTGGAAACTCTATAAAAGCTTTATTTTTTCGTTCTTTTTTGAATTAAGTTTAATTTTTTTGATTTCAGAATTTTTACTCGAATATTTGATAGTTTATATTACTGACCACTTTATTTTGTTTCATATTAATTTATTTTATTTTTATTCTTTTTATTTAAGCTCGTTTTATTTTTCACTGTTTTTTTTAATCTTATTTTAATTTATTTTATTATTTTATATATTATTTTATTTTATTTTTATTTTTTTCTTATTTAATTTTGTATTATATTATTTTACTTTATTTGTTCTTCGTTAATTTATTTTTAAATTTTTTTTTCTTATATGTTATTTTGTTTAACTTATTTTAATGTCTCGCTTGTTCTTTTGAAATTTTTAATATATTTTTAGTTTTATCGTATTTCATTTTATTTTTTTATTTTGTTCTGTATTTTATTTGCTTTAAATTACACATTTCATATTTAAAATATTATTTTTATTTCATCTTTTTTATTTTATTTTACTAAATCTTATTTTTTTTAAGTAATCTTATTTAAAATATTATTTTTATTCCATCTTTTTTAATTTATTTTACTAAATCTTATTTTTTTTTAAGTAATCTTATTTAATTTTGTTTTGTTTTATTTTATTTTATTTTATTTGTTCTTTGCATTTTATCTTATTTTATTTTGCCTTATTTTATTTTATTTGTTTTTATTTTTTATTGTATTTTTTATTTATTTTACTTTACTCCATTTGATTTTATTTGATTTTATTTTCTTCTACTTTTTTTCTATTTTGTTTTATATAATCTAAATTTGTTTTGTTTCATATTATTATATTTTATTTTGTCTCTTTTATCATATTTTATTTATTTTTAGTTTATTTTTTGGATGGCAGAACGCCTAAACCGGTTTGTCTCAAAACCAAATTTGACAAGGGACGACGGGAACTCGTTCCAATATTCATCAATTTTAAAATTTCTTATTTTTACTATTTTTTATTTTATTTTGCTTTCTATTATTTTATTTAATCTTATCTAACATTTAAAAAAATTTTTTTTAGCAAATTTTGTTTTATTTTATTTTATTTTATTTTATTTAATGTTTGTATTTTATTTAATTATTATTTTTTTTTTATATTTTTTATTTTAAATTTTTTTTTTTTGCTATAGTTTATTTTATATTATTATTATTTTTTATCTATGTATTCATATTTTATTTGATTTTATTATATCTCTCTCTTTGTCTTAATTTTTTTCTGATTTCAAAGCTAATTAATTTTTATTTCATGTCCTTAGAACTTTAAACTTTTTTTGTTTAATTAAATCATTAATTTTTTATATTTTTTATACATTTTAAAACTTAAAGAAGAATTTTTTGCTTTTAAAATTTATGAAATAAATTTTTTTATGTCTTTGATTTTTCTTTTTCATTCTGTCTATTTAATTTTTGACCTGATTTGAGGGTTAAGAACTCAAAACATTGCAATATAAATATCACGCTCAATTTGCCTACCACAAAAAGTAAGCTCCCCTATAGTATAGTATTTCGATAGACAGTTCAACGAAAGTTTTTTTTAAATCATAAAACCAAAAAAAAGGACACCAAAAATTAAACCGCATGGGAACAAGGTCAAAATAATATTTCTCAATGATTTACAGTGAAATCTAATACTTTTTTTTCTCAACCCTTTTATCCCTTATTTGACTTACCACTTTATGTTACTCAATAGTCGATAAATAAGACATTCGATCCATAAATGGCAATTTTTCGCACTTGCATAATAAAGCAAAGTAGTAAAACAACAGCAATAAATGTAAATATACACCACACTGTTTTCTAATATTGTAATTCAATTATCAAATCACCATATCAAGTAACCCTTTATGCATACATATGTACACATATGTTATATATGTACTTATCGCACACGTACGCCCATTCACAACCAGCAGCAGAGGCCGAGACTTCGGTCACGCCCTTTTTACGCACTCAACCCTTGAGCAAATAAGACATATTATTTCAAAATTGGAAAAATCATCGTAAAAAGCATGCATATTACACACATACTAAGTACTATACATATACATATATATTATAGTCAGTCATAGAATTTATTGCAGTGCAATAAAACCTGCTCGTTGTTTATGTTTATAACAAAGGACTAACTGTAAATTTACGTATATACATACGTAAATACTTGCGTATATACAACCGTCTACCTATATATGCACTTGAATAGGCAGATCTTTCATTCAAAATACATACTTACATACCTGTGTAAGTGTGTGTGTATGTATGTTTTCATAGCGCATTAGTCGTATTCACAAAAATATATTTCTATAAGGATAATGTTAACGCCTCCGAAGTCGTACACACATACATGCTTACATACATACATATGTATGTAGACGGAATAAAAAAAAAGCTTGAAACAAGACTGCATAATAACATGTATGATGAGATGACTCTTTTGTGTGGTATTACCAACACTTGTGAGCTTGTTTTCCGATGGATTGTATGCTGCACATAAATTACCTGCTGCGGAGTGTTTGCATACGCGTCGAGGGTAATTTATGTAAATTCGAAAATTATCTATATGTAAGTACATTTAGAGGTGTGTGTGTGTGTGTGCGAGGGAGCCTTTGGGTTGCAAAGCTACATGCTTACCATGTATATATGTATATACATACATTTATATAATTGTAATTGCATATCCTGGCGGCCGCGATAGCCGAGTGGTTAGCATTGCATACTGGCATTCGGAAGGCCTGGGTTCGAGCCCAGGTTCGATCAACACCCTCCCCTCGGTCGCCCCTCGGCAGGGAATGTCAAGCCCTCCGAGTGTATTTCTGGCATGAAATAAAGCCCCTCATAAAAATCCGTCAGCCGTTCGGAGACGGCTTAGAATAAACTGTAGGTCCCTTCATTTGTTGGTAAAAACATCAAGACGCAAAACCACAAATTGGAGGAGGAGCTCGGCCGAAAATCGCTTCAGCGGTTACAAAGGGCCAAATATGTATATATATATATATATTGCATATCCTTGTTTTAATAGATATTCTCCCAGTCCCACTCTCTCTCTCTCTCTCTCTCTCTCTCTCTCTCTCCATCTCACTCTCGTTCGATTCTCGACTCACGATTCTTGCTGTTTGAAGTTTTTATTTTCTATTTACATACATTTCTCTCTTTGCGTTCCTTGTTTTTCTTACATTTTCGCTTTGTAAATTTGTATGTTTCAGTGATTCTATTTGTTTTTCATTCACTTGTCATGTTTGCTCCGCTGCATTTTAAACAGATTTCATCGTTCTATTTTTTATTATTGTTTTTGTTGCCCTCAGTAGCTTAAAAACATTATCATAAATGAAGATTACAAATGAATGTTGGCTTTTTATCGTTATTTGCTTTTACTCGATTTTTTATCTGTTTTCAATTCACCCTTTGAGTGCGCCTTTTTTTCGTAAATTCTTAAAAACACTTAAATATGATGAGGTAGCCAGCGTTGGTTTTTTAGGGTAGCACTTGACATGAAAGCGCAAAAAAGAATATACCGTAATTTTTGGCAATATGCGGTTGAATGTGCATAAATAAATAATGTTTATTGTCTTTGACCGACGTTCAATCGAATGTCAATTTTTTATGAACACAGCATTTTTTTAAAGTAAATTTTTATTTATTTTCATATGTCTGCCGATATTTTATATTTTATTGCAGGAGATACGTAACATATGATACACTTCCGCTAATTAGAGTTGTTCCTTGTTTAGAGCCTCATACAGTTGCCATCACTCTCCATTATTGTGTTATTATGAAAAAATATTTCATTCTAAACATTTATTTTTAGTCAGTGGAATTATGTGCAAAATATCAAAAATTAAATTTTTTTAAATAAAAAAATAGTATGTTTCAAAAATATTTAGTTTTCAAGATAAACTCATTTTTTTTCATACAAAAATTACTTTTGTGCGCTCAAACCAACTTTGAAAACTTAATCTCGTTTTTCTGTTTTAGCTGTACGCCAATCTTTTACTTCAGTACATTAGTTATGTAATTCATAAATATACTTTTGTTAGGAGTAAATCACGCTCTCGACTGATTTTAGTCTCTACCAACGAATCTAAAGTAAACTGCAATTGAAAATTTATAGTTCTAGGCCTTCTTAGAGAATTCGATATGATGGAGTGTTGGAAGGAATTATGGAAACCATTTTTTATTCTTCAATTAGTAGCGATTATTGTTTTGCAAGGTCACAAGAGCTTAAGAACCGCTTAAATCGTAAAAAAAAATTAAAATTTGAGTTTACTTAATAAATTTTTTTAGTAAAACTAGCCGTTTCGTTTATATTAATAAGTATTTTTAAGTAGTACATATATGTAAAATAAAGTAAGTAATTCTTAGTATGAATTAGTACAATAATAAATTAAAAGCAAAAACACAATAAAATATGTTTAAATATTTTAAACTAAAACTAAAACTATTAAATTTAAATTTTTAATTTGCCTAAGTATATTTTAAACTTAAATGAAATTAAAAAAAAAAACACATAAAAATGCATCAAAATTTTTTTTATTAGCTTATGAAACATAAAACCAAGTTGACTAGTCAACCATAAAGGTAAAAAAAGTAATAATTAGCAGTAATTAAAGATGGGCATGCATTTCATATTAAATTTTCGAAGTTAAAAATGGTAAAATTTAATCATAAACAATCACACTTAAGAAAATTAAAAAATCTAAATTATTATAGAACATATATAAAAATCATATAAAATTATTGCTACTGTCAGTACAGATTGACAAACTCTTAAAATAAGATAAAAAGCGTTGAATAAATAGCATTAAAATTATAACAAAAAACTTAAATTACAAAAATTCTAAATTAATTAATTTTTATAATTAAGAAAGTGACTTTTTAAATAAATAAAGTTTCGCAAACCTAAAAAATTGCATAAAAGTTTAAAAAATTTATAAATTATTTTATAAATTATATATGAAATTAAAAAGTAATAAGAAAAATGCTTCACTAGTCAAACAAACAGCTTAATATTTTTTATTTAAATATTTTTAAGTTATAAAAAACAGTAATTGATTACCGGGGGGTGTATCTAAAATGGCATACATAAATTTGCGTTTCAAAACTAAGGGTAATTTTAAATCATTGGCACATGATTCTAAACCTAACCATAAATTCACTTAAATCAAAAGCAAAAAAAAACTAAATAAATACTATAAAAATGTTTTTTTTTAATAAAATGCTACGTAAATAAAACCGAAAAAAATTGCAGATCTCAATATTTAAAAATATTTTTTAAATGCTTCATGCAATTGTATTATTTTGTGTGTTTCAAAAATATTTAATACTATTTACATACATACATTTCAATTTATAAAATTGACATTTTAAAGATTATGATCTCAAAAAAAAAACCTAAACAAAACTAAATAAAAAATAATAATTAATTTAAAAAAAAAATT
Organism: Neoceratitis asiatica; assembly: GCA_030068015.2. Classification (NCBI taxonomy): domain Eukaryota; kingdom Metazoa; phylum Arthropoda; class Insecta; order Diptera; family Tephritidae; genus Neoceratitis; species Neoceratitis asiatica. Next base: position 37,862,647 of record CM061529.1, read on the forward strand.
GGTCAAATTTAAAAAAATTAAAATTTTCATATATAAATACTCCACAAGATTAACACCACCAGCCATATAAAGAAATTAAAAAACTCTTAAAACTCTCTTTTTTCCTATCAAATTCCAAAATTTAAATCCAATTCCAAAAACAAAATTAAATCAAAAGATAAGAAAAATCCACTATTTTCTCCGAAACTTGAAATTTCTACTACAAATATGCTTTACAGCGCCCAGCGTTGAATGCGATGTATGCAAGCGAAAATTTTATCTCAAGAAAGATCTGCGCAAACATATGCGCCTACATACCGGTGAACGTTTTTACAAATGTGACTTCTGTGCGTCGGCGTTTATGCATTATACGCGCCTGAGGGGTAATTCATATATATATATAGACATAACGTACATATGTATATTATTAAGTGATTCATTCAAATGTATATCTATTATGCTTCTATTAAGCATCTTTTATAATATATACATACATATGTATATATATATATAATGCGGCTACATACTAAGTTCATAAGATACTTGCTTACTTCCATACATATCTACTCTATTGTGTAGAGTTCAAAACATACTTGTTGTAAAGTTTTAGAGCATTTAATTAAATTAAGTTTATTTTCATACTTGACTTTGGTTGAGTGCATGGTTGAATGCCTTGCACGGCATGCTTTCACAATAGTATGTGCAAATAAATTTGCTTAACTGATATGTATGTACATATGTATGTATTATGTATTGTGGGATACAAATATACATATACAAATATGTTTATTACCTGATACATACTTTTAAACGTATGCACATATCAATATTTTAATATAAATAACGAATATACATATACATTAGGTTGAGCCCAAAACTATCCGATCGCATTTATGGGTTACTCAGAAAATAGGAGAATTTTTTGCTCAATTTTAAAAGTTGTCGGTGAGCATTCATATAAATTGCACGTAAAAAAACTTTTTTCATTAAAATTGTCATAACTTTAAACCGTCTAAGTAGAGTTTTTTTTTCACTGGCGGATCTAGTTTCTGATATTTTTCTTACTTTTCAAGACTTCCAGATATATGAATTATTGAGATAAAAAATCGTCGAATTTTATACTCAAAAATTAAGCAAAAGGTCCTAGCTTGTTGGGACAGTGTTTTCTCAGTAAAAAAACTTCATTTTAACCCATAAACAAGATTGGTTGTTTAAGCCTCAACCTAATATACGTATATATAAAGGGTGTTTTTTATAGAGGTATATAAAGTTAAGTTAGCATTACTTTTCAAGATGGCGACCGATTTAACAGCTGTCAAGTGATTTATTGTCAGTTTGGTTTGGCAATTCATCATGAATAGACCCACGCCTGAACAACGCTTGCAAATAGTGCAATTTTATTTCGAAAATAATGGTTCTGTGCGGAAAACGTATCGCGCACTACGTCCATTTTATCGTCGATTAGCGATGAAGCGCACTTCTGGTTGAATGGCTACTTCAACAAACAAAACTGCCGCATTTGGAGTGAAGGTAATCCTCAAGTGTATGTTGAAACACCGTTACATCCAGAAAAACTGACTGTTTGGTGCGCTTTAGGGGCTGGTGGAATCATTGGTCCGTACTTTTTCAAAAACGATGGTGGCCAGAACGTTACAGCCAATGGTGATCGGTATAGAGCCATGATTACTAACTTTTTCATTCCTGAATTGAATAACCATGATGTCCAGGAGATGTGGTTTCAACAAGACGGCGCAACATGTCACACAGCTCGTGCCACAATAGATTTATTGAAAGACACCTTTGGTGACCGCCTAATTTCACGTTTTGGACCTGTGAATTGGCCTCCAAGATCTTGTGATTTAACACCGCTAGACTACTTTCTGTGGGGCTATGTAAAGTCATTGGTCTATGCGGATAAGCCACAAACGCTTGACCATTTGGAAGACAACATTCGCCGTGTTATTGCCGATATACGGCCACAAATGTTGGAAAATGTCATCGAAAATTGGTCGTCCAGATTGGACTACATCCGCGCCAGCCGTGGCGGTCATATGCCAGAAATCATATCTAAAATGTAATGCCACAAGATTATCTTTCGGATAAATAAAATTCATGTCAATCGAATAATCCATCCATGTTTTATTGCAACTTAAAGTTCTATACCTCTATAAAAAACACCCTTTATATATTCTACAAATTTACCTAATATGCATCCTAATATGATGCGGCTTGTACGCGTGTACATGCCCCATTGTATTTATTTAAATTCTGTATTTACTGTACTTGAGTTAAATGTGCTTTTTGTGAGGACCTTTTTAAGCAGCAATTCAAGCATTCACATGGGCAAACAAACAAACAAACAAATAATTTTCGTGCATACAAACAAAAACCGCAGCAAACAAAATACGTTTTGCATACCCACAAGCAGCATATTGTGCAAACCACGGACTGACTGTCAGTCAGTTAGTTTAATAGGTGTGCATGCAAACATACATACATATGTATATAATGAGGCAAAAACTATCCTTTAGGCCATCCAACTTAAGCGGAAGGATAAGCTTAAGGTCACAACTGAATACATACGAATGTGCATTAGTGGGACAATCTTTATTGGGTGCTTCGTTTACTTGGTTAAAATATACCTTTTTAATTTTTTTTTTACTTATTTTAATTTTATTTAACTCATTTTTGCCTTGCCTCTGTGCCTCTGTGTCTGTTGCGTTGGCAGTTTTGGTTAACTGGCAGCATTGAACAGATGTACTGATGAGCTGTTGATGATCTGTCGTTCCTTTGAAGACGTCCATTCTTACATACTTACATAGACAGAAGGCAGCTCGTCAGTTCAAATAACTGAATGCAAATGGTGTTTGTGGTTAAACAAATGCGTCGTGGTCTTTTAGCTTCGTTGGATCCCTTTAATGTAGTTTTCTGACTTGTATTGCTTTTGGTATTGTGTTTGTTTTGTTTCTGACTTGGGCGCATGTCAAAAGCGTGAATAAGTCAAGAAATAATATTGTCAGTGTTATGGTATTGTTTTGAAGTGTTGATTTGTATCTGCTAGGAAGCTGGCTGCAAAAATTGATGGGCGGATCAAAGGTTCACCTCAAAATTGTGACTAAGAGCTAGAGCTACGAATTGATTTTAATCTATTGAAAATAAAAAATGAAAACTGATCGATTATTATAACTTAGGTACAGAAAGACAGCAAGATAAAATTAATGAAAAATAAAATAAAATAAAATTAAAATAAATAAAATAATTTATTGAAAAATAAACTGAAATGTAATTAATTAAAATAAAATTTAAAAAAAAAATTAAATTAAATAAAAAATTTTAAATTAATAAAAATAAAATTAAAATAAAAAAAATTAAATTAAATTAAAAAAATTTAAATTAATAAAAATAAAATTAAATAAAATTAAATTTAAAAAAATATAAAAAATATAAAAAATAAAACATAATATAAAATAAAATAAAAACTTAAAAAATAAAATAAAATAAAATAAAATAAGATAAAATAAAAAAATAATAAAGAAATAAAAATAAAAAAATTAAATAAAATAAAATAAAATAAAATTTAAAAAAATATAAAAATTTAAAAAATAAAAAATAATAAAAAATAAAATAAAAACAAAAAAAAATTTAAAAAAAATAAAATAAAATAAAATAAAATAATAATAAAAAAATAAAAATAAAAAAAAATAAAATAAAGTAAAATAAAATAAAATAAAGTAAAGTAAAATAAAATAAAATTATTAAAATAAAATAAAAAATAAAAAATAAAACAATAAGAAAAAACTAAAAGAAAAGTGAAGTAAAAAAAATAACTACAATAAAAATAAAATAAAGTGAAATAACAAAAAATTAAATAAAATAATATAAAATAAAATAAAATAAAGTAAAATAAAACAAATTAAATTAAATTAAATTAAATTCAAATAAAAAAATAAATGAAATAAAAAAGCGAAAGAAATTAAATAAAATGAAATGATATAATTTAAATAAAAATAAAAATATAATTAAAAATAGAAAAAATAAAAAAATTTAAAAATAAATAAAAGTAAAATTAAATATAAATATAAATATAGATTCAAACTAAAAATAAAAATAAAAATAAAAATAAAATTTAAAATAAAAATAAAGAAAAAATAAAATAAAATATATAACTAAAAAAAATAAAATAAAATAAAATAAATTAAATAAAAATAAAAGTAAAAATAAAAATTAAAAATTAAAATAAAGACAAAACAAAATAATAAAAAAATAAAATTAAAATAAAATAAAATAAAACAAATCCAATTAAATTAAATTAAACTAAATAATATAAATTAAAGAGAAATAAAATAAAATTTAATTAAATTCAAATAAAAAAATAAATGAAATAAAAAATAAATAAAATTAAAAAAATAAAAAAAATAATATAATATAAATATAAATAAAAATAAAAATAAAAATAAAAAAAAAAATAAAAATAAAAAACAAAATAAAAAAAAATAAAAAAATAAATAAAAATAAAAATAAAAATGTAAAAATAAAAATAAAAATAAAAATCAAAAAAAAAATATAATTAAAAATAGAAATAAAATTAAAAAATAAAATAAAAATAAAATTAAATGTAAATATAAATAATTATTAAAATAAAATAAAAATAAAAATTAAAATAAAAATAAAGACAAAACAAAATAAAATAAATAACTAAAAATAAAATAAAATAAAATAAATAAAGGTAAAATTAAAGATAAATATAAATATAGATTAAAAAAAAATATAAAAAATATAAAATAAAAGTAAAAATAAAAAAATAAAAAAGACCAAATAAAATAAAATAAAATAAAATAAATGAAGTAAAATAAAATAAAAACATATATATATATAATAAAATAACAAACAAAATAAATTAAAGTGAAAAGTAAGTTAAAACACAATAAAAAAGTAAATAAGAAATGAAAATATTAAAATATATATTACAAAATAAAATATAGAAAAGGAAAATAACAATAACTAAAAGATTCCGTATTATAATATTTATTTTTGTAGTAATAAGAATTATAAACATTCATTGATATTCCCTGCCGAGGGCCGGCCACAATTAGAAAAATTAACTTTATTTTTTTGTTACACTAAACCAATAATACAAATATATGTATGCAAATGATAATGTTTCACCTTCAATTTTTCAAAGTACTTATTCTGTAGTCCATTGCACCTTCACTGCTTAGATCTGCACCTTTTATTCAAAAAAAAAAAAAAAAAAAAGATTGCATTAACAATTTTTTATTGATGTATAAACATGCACGTAATATTAATATAACATATACTTCACCGTTTCTGCACTGCTGCCCAGTTTTTATTGCCTTTTTGGACAGCATCAACAGCTGTCTATTAGTCATTATGCATGTCACGCCTTGAATTGTCACCTTTAAACAAAAATACATAAATACAAATAATTTAAATTTTCCACAACACTTTAACGATCTGCGCTTTTGTACGTGAGGCTTTTTTTCAAAAGTTTAAATTTAACGTCAAACTATTAATTATGCTAGACGCGAGTCTAAACTCGAGCAGCTGTACTACCAAATGTACATACATAGTACATTTGTAGATATATATGTATTTATGTGTGACAATTGACTATTGGAAAGATCGTTACCACCGGCAAAGTATTCAGACCAGGCAATAAAATATCAACGTATATTAACTGATCCTTGCGGTTATCCTTTAGTCATACTCTCTAACAGCTGCTTCTGCTGATGTCGATTTGCTGTGGTATTTCCTCACAAGAAGCTATGAGTATGCATTTTGAATTTGTAATTTTGAAACTAATGTGACACCTGAAAATTACACAAAACGTGTGAGAGTGAGTGAGAGGAGGAGAATAGCGAAAAGGAAACTGTCAGTTGTAATTGTGCAACGGACGACGTGTTAGTCTTCCGGCATTGCGGCAGTAGTTTATCGCATAATGCAATTTATATTTATTTATCTCTTATTCAATCATACACACGAACGCACATACTAAAAGGTGTGTTGTTTGTAATCAATTGTTTATTGCAAAACTAACAAAAAGTAAAACAAAAACGTCACAGATAAATATTTTGTTATTTATTTATTTGCAATCTTTCTTCACGCAAATTTCACGTCAAACAACGTTTTGGCAAACGAAAACAAAAACCGTAAAGTTCTATTATAGTTTTTAGCATATCACACACCCTTCTCCCCTGGAATCTGGCATGATCGATTACTCATTAGTTAGTCACACACACAAACACACACACACACACACACACACATATATATATATATATATATATACACTCATGCACAAAACAAATATAATCATCCCCGCCTGCAGCGCCTGTCGTGTAATTATCACAACAAACCCATCTAAGGACACAATGAACTCACATCCTGTGATGTATAATGACAAACAAGCTTCCTTCGCCTGATGCCACCAACATAGCGCTCATCAGCAACCAAGGGCAGCAACAACAACGAACTCTATGATAAAGTTGAGATTGAGTTGGCAAACGTGCGGTTTCGAATACAGCTGCAAATACAGTCAGTCTCTCCTACCATGGAGAAGTCCTTTTTTTTTGTGTCGTTTGTTAAATACGATTGCATGTACGTTTTACATACATATATTGCAGCTACTCCATCTTACCGCTTATCGGCTACCGTCAATTGTCTATCGTATGTCGTCCTGTCGCCTCTTTATGAGCAGCTGTTTAGTTCTTTGCGCAGCACAGTTTATCACGCTCCGGCGCTTCGCTCGGCATGTGTAATTACGTGCTTTGTAGTTGGCGTGTAAATACTGTTACTTGATCACTCTTTTCCTTTCCGCTTTATTTTATATTTAGCAATGCATGTATGTATGTATATTGTGTATATATTAAATTAGGCATAAGTGTCTTCGCAAAGGACTTAATGTCGTCTGCCCGTTCCAATTTTTTCTCCAACAATTTGTTTGGGAGACCGTAAGAAAATTGTTTCATATTAGCAAATAACTTGACTGACATTTGTTCTACTACTCATTCCTTTAAGCTTTTTGTCTTTCATCTGTTCATTAGTGCGGTATTTGTATAATGTGTTAAAAAGGATGAAAGACATTCCGAAGCCAATAAATAATACGAAGGATAAATTAATATTGTTGTCACTAGATATTGTTTTTGTCATTTAGTAGTTATATTTAGTTAAAATATTTACAAATAAAGCTTTTGTCAACATTCGATCTTTTTTGGATTGTGAGTACATGTACATATGTATGTACTACATATTTTTTAAGGCATCATAGCGATTTATTCATTGAACCTGCTTTTAATTCCAGTCTAACAACACTAACTATTGACTAACTAGTGAATTATAGCTTTACTCTAGTAGTAATGGAAGGCTGGTAAAAGGTTACCGCTAAAAAAATATTCTTTCTTTGAAGTTCTTGAAGGCGAGTTTGGCTTGTTTGGCAGGATAAAACGTTCGGATGATTTTGCATTTTGCACAGTTATTTTTTATATTTCATAAATACTAGTTGTACAAGCTTCTTTTACTTCTTTGGCGTAGGCACCGTCTGTGCGATTATAGCCGAATCAACAGTAACGCGCAACTCGTTCTTCTCTTCACTGTTTTGCGCCAGTTGAAAATTCTACGTGAAATCAGGTAGCTCTCCTCCTGATCCTTCCAACGGAGTGGAGGTCATTCTTTTCCTCTGCTTCGAAGAGCGGGTACTGCACGGAATACTTTCAATGATGGGTGCTTTCATCCATTCGTTCCACCGTCTCCGCGGTATCGTCGTTGCCAACGCGCAAAGAAGTGTAAATCTTCCGCAAAACTTTTCTCTCGAAAACTCCTAGCGCTGACTCATCGAATGTCGACATCATCTAGGCTTCTGCACCATAAAACAGAACGGGTAGGATGAGCGTTTTGTAGAGTCTAGTTTTGGTTAGCCGAGAGTGGACTTTACTTTTCAATTACCTACTCAGTCCGAAGAGTGATTCTGCGTTGGATCTTAAGGCTGGTATTGTTGGTGTCGTTAATGGTGGTTCCTAGATAGACGAAATTATGTGCGACTTCAAAGTTATGACTGTCAATAGTGACGTGGGAACCAAGACGCGAATGCGTTTACTGTTTATTTGATGACAGGAGATATTTCGTCTGGGCTTCGTTTTCTACCATAACTTGGAACTAACCGCGTCGCTGTTAAGGCCAATTAATTTATAAATGATATTAATATCATCGGAAATGGAAAGAAATCACACGATAGAGTCATCCTGTCGGAAACCTCGTTGAGTATTGAACGACTTGGAGAAGTCCTTTCCAATTCTGACAGCGCTTATGGTATTATCCAGGATAAGTTTACATAACCGTATGAGCTTTGAAGGCATAGCGGCGTAGAGGCAGCTCCTTATCGTGCTGTCGAAGGCAGCTTTAAAATCGATGAAAAGGTGGTGTTATGGATTCTCTTCTCTCTGGTCTTTATCAAAGTTTAAGGCATGGTGAATATCTGGTGAATGACAGATTTATCAGGCCTAAGGTCCAAATTTTTTGTTGACGGTGGGCTTTAATATTTCACACAATACGCTTGGCTTATATACGATATTGAGGAGGTTTATCCAACGATAAGGAGCGCAGACGTTGGATTGGGCTAAGCAATTTAGTTTCCACGTGTCGGTCATGCTTTCGTCCAACCATATTCTGTAAAGAAACTGGTGCATGCACGCTGTCAGCTCTTCGTCGCCGTATTTGAATAGCTCGGGCGTTAAGCCGTCGGCATGTGGCTACAAAGCCATTTCATGGCAGTGTAGTAGGTATGGAAGTTGAAAACACAAATTTCAGTTAGTCTCTCAGGAAAGGATATTTTCAGTTTCAATTACAGATAGGCAGTAATTAAAGTATTTGGCTCGTTGATGATAATTTAGTCCAGAGACAGTTGCATAGAATAGATATCTCTCTTGTATTCGTGGTCACATGGACTCTAAGAGAGACAAGGTGCATAGAGGTGAATACCTCTAGAAAGAGGGAGCATTGGTATGCCTTTTGTCACGTACAATATATTTCTAAAATAAATGTGATACAGTGTAGTTAGAACTCGTCTTGTCGAATCGAATCCAAACAAATTTAGCAGAAAAGGGACCGAAAGAGTCCTTGTATTATATTGTCTATAAAACGGGTAGATATATTTAGGCTTATCTAAGGTTCTGACAGGTTTTTGACTGACAGGACGATACGCGGAAAAGCCAAGGATCATGCGGAGAGGAGATGTTGTCTCATTTCTAATGCGACCGTTCTGCATTAAAAAAAATATTTAGCTGCGAAATTTGGATTATCTATGCCGGGTGACAGATGTCGGGCTAAACGGCCTATTAGAATTCATTAGAGCATGGAAATGGGTGACAGAAGAGCCTTAAACATCGAAGAAAAAAATGTTAAAAAGAAGTTGGAATAGGGTCGTGGAACCAAAGTGGACCTACTCGCTCTTAAATGTTTCAGTGTTCAGTTTCTTGTGTCGGTAGCCACTATCATCTATCTGTTCGGAGTACAAATAGATTTACGCCGTTTTCGCTTAAAAAAATTTAAAAAAAAAGTATTTATTGTGAGAGAACATCTACTTGAATGTACTTCCCAATCTCGGGTGTTTTAAATAAATTAGTTTTTCACTTGAACCACATGTATGTGGACGATTTCTGATCATTTTTTCATGAAAAAGAATGATATTGTCTTGTCTGAAGTAACATTAAGGGCGCTGTCCTTCCGAGTTCGGCTCAATCTCAACAGTTTTATTCGGTAAAGATTTACAGTAATTGTTTCGCTTAATACACCACCTTCAGCTGTTCCCGCAAATTACGCTTATTTCTTTCAAATTTAGACATATCAAAAAAATATATGTACATTACTATTGCGAAATTAAAAATATGATAGGTTATGTTATTTCTGAATGAGCATCTGCGGATTTTTATGTAAGGCTCGTCCACGTCATCTCTCACAAACGGGTGAAAACTTATTTGAGCACCTCATAACTGTTAATCATCTGAAAACGCTTCTTACCTTCAGGGCTTATTATTTTAATCTTATTAAGTTCAAGTTGAGCCCTTAAAAGCACTCCAAGAGCCCGACGTCAAGTTGAGAAATGTGATTTTGTGGGGTCGAGAAACCAACTGACAGGATTAGCAGCTTCGTTCGCGGTAAAAAAAAAATGCCCTCAGTATTGTTAGCAAGTTTGAACAATTGACGTAATTATGTACCATCAGATGTCTCAATTTATTACACTTTATTTTCCTCTTAATTTCCTTGTTTTAATACAAATTAATCGCTTCCACTTCTCAACCACTTAAGCGTTTTGCAAGGTGGTCCAACAATCATTATCCGCCAGGCGTGTCTGTTCGGTAATCTATATGCATTGGGTTTCATCTTAATTTTTTTTTTTTTTATTATACATGCCAGCAATAGCTTTCAACTCTGACTAACTGTTAATTATAGGCTACACTGTATTGTCGCCTAACCTATAATTTAAAGTAGCTAATCCGAGCTATAATTTCATATTTAGTATTTAAGACTACCAGCCGGCGCTTTTTTTTCTTTTTCTAAATATATAAATGCATATGTACATATGATTTCCTTATGTCTACTTCGTTTGCCAGCTGTTCGCTTGATCCTACCTATATTAATACTACATATATGTATGTACATATGTATCTCTCTTAATAGCTTTTCTTTAACTTTAGTTGTAGTTAGTCATTTTATGTGCCTACTCTTAGCTCGCTGCTTACATTTACACTAACAGCCATACAAACATCCATACATACATGCGTACATGTATGCATTCTGTTGTGCATACATCCACACACACACATAACTGCATATGCACATATTTTGTATTCCTCAGACTTATCTATCTTTATTTGCACATTTATCCTTCTAATTATAATTGAATTTTCGTAATTATTTTTTACTAAAAGCATACAATTTTTGTTGCATTTTCCACAGTGCACATGAAAACACATCTGCCATTGGGCGTTTTCATGTCCGAGGATGCGCTCCAGCTGCAGCAACAACGTCAAAAACAGGAGCAAGAACAGCAACATCAAGAGGCAAGTCAGCAGCAAAATAAATATGAGATGGAAGAGGGAGAGGAGAAAGAGGCGATGGCGTCACAGCAGCACGAACAGCTACAGTACCAACAACCGCAACAGTCGCTAATGGAAGCAATCGTAGAGCAACCGCAGCAAGAAGAAGAAGAAGAAAACGTGCGGGAGCAACACCAAATGGAGCAGCTGCTCGAAGATGAAGAATCAACTGAGTTAATGGATGAGACACAAACAGCTGGGCAACCACAAGCTGGACATATTGATGACGCCGCTGAAGATGTCGCCACGCCAATGGCTGCGGCTATGAATACTGATATGGTCGACCAGATGAGTGTGAATCAACAACAACAACAACAACAGCTACAAGCAGAACAAGCATTTGAGAATGACGACACAGAGGCAGTACAGCATAATGAAGATGTGTTGTCGTCCCAGCAACAAAATGCTGATGAATTAGTATTTACACCCGGCTGTAGTCCCAGCACCACCACCGGCGCCAGTCCACATCCTATTGCTGCTGAACAACACTATGCGGATATTAGCACCACCACCACCACCATTGCCAACACCATCAGCACTAGCAGCAACAACAGCCCAAATAAAAGTGCCACCGAAGTGGCTAACGGTGGCACTAATAGGGCTAAATAGTCCAGGGCCATTGCTTACATCGTAGCACAAAAGCCACCAACAATAGTACTCTACTATTGTACAGAGAAATAACACGAAACTGATGTGGTGGAGGAGAAGTTGAGTGTTGGTGGTGAAGAAAAAATGGGGTAAAAAGTGATTGCTACGAGTAGGCGTAGAAGAAAATTTACTTGTGAAAGGCAGGAGATGAAAATGTAGGGTAATTGAGCGGAATTTCTATTAAATCTGAGTCACTACGTACACACATGTAGCTATTAAAAGGAAAAATAAAAGATTTTATTATACGTTGACTTGAATGTTGCACTATGTCAGACAAATTTCCTTTTAATATAACAAATATGAGAGGCAAAGTAGTGATTTTAGCTATTTTGCTTTTTTTTTGTTTTTAGTAAAGTTTTTCCTGTGCTTTATTAAATTAACAAATTCAAAAACACCAAAATTAAAAAAAAAGATCTGTAAATTAATGTTTTCTAAACCTACTGTTTAAACTAATTTTTATTATAAATTTATATTATATTATATGCTTACGTAATTGTTTATTTAACGGACTAAAGTAAAAGAAAATGGCTAAAAAGCGAAAAATGTTGCTAAAAAATACAAATTTTTTGTAGAATAGTTGCAAAAATTTCGCTTTCGAATTTCTTAAAAATACTTCGCTTTATTACTTAAGCTCTATATGTGTGCTCACTGAAACAAAATGTGCTAAATATATAACTTTGCAACTGGTTATTTGTTAAGGAAAATTCAAGTGAACAATGAACTACAAGAAATGTTAATAATATACATATTTACATGAATTACTATACATGCATACAAGTAAATACATATCATACTTTCTCTCATTAGTTTTAATTTTATATTGGAAAAAATTGTATTTAATATTTATAATTACACACATGTACATTTAATACTTAACTGAACTACTAAATATTAATTAATTTAATCTCAATTAAACTTTAACTTACTGAAAGTACTTTATACATTCTTTATTGTATGTAGCCTACCCACCAAAAAATGCCATTTCCATTTTATGCTTAAAAATATTTTAAATTTTTTTAATAATTGTTAAACACACTTACACATAAGGAAAACTATGAGCTGTAATTTGAGATTGCGTCTAAAGCGAAATATGTTTTTTTTTTAAATACATTGTTAAATTCACATTTTTTGAGGATATTTATGTATGAAAAATAATTAAATGTAATTTTAAATAGCAATACAAAAGAATAGAGGAAATTGCATAATTTGTTACACTCCCGCTGTTGAGTGATTAACAAAAAATTCATCAAAATTAATTTCATAAAGAGGAAAACAGTAAAAAGACTCTTCACTGAAATCTCAAAAACCCATAGCTATAATAAATAAAATTTAATTAATAGTTTTAATGTTATTGGTTATATTTGAAAAAAATCATGCTCAAAATATTTTGTGTTGTTTGTAAAAAAAAAACACTATAAAAAAATATATATACGTAAATCATTTATGACGCATATTATTGTATATAATAGCATATACATATGTGTATGTACATTCACACCTATTCATTCCATAAATGTAATTAAGGCATATTTGTGTTTGTAAAAAACATATATTAAAATTCATGTGAATCTCAATTTTGTAAATTTTTCTTAAGAAAAAAATTTAACTTTCATTAAAAATGAGTGCATTTTTCGCTAAATAGGTTACTTTGTAACAGTTTGGGTACTTTCTTTTATTTTTCTTGAATTTCTTAGTTTTATTTTTCTTTTAATTTTTTCAATTTTTTTTACTAACTTTTTTAACATTTTTTTTTCTTTGTTGATTCACATATAAATTTCTTTCACCTTATTACTTTTAATTATTTTTATTTACATATACATACTTCAATTTTTTTTTATAATTCACAAATATTGTGGTATGGCGGCTATTAGTAGGAAAATGAGCGCTCATAATACCACGCCCACTTAACATATATACATACATATTAATATGTTACACTACTAGAATGTTTTAGCACATGAATTTTTAAATTAATTTAAATGATTAAAAATTTAGTTTAAATTATAATTTGCATAATTAGTTTTGTGTTATATTAACGGTTTTTTTTTAAATACTTATTATAGTTTTTCCTTAAAGACTTTGTTAAATTAAAATATTTATAAAACATTCAAAATACGTAAAATGAAATTAGTTTAATAATGTTTTTTTAAATTTTTTTTTAAGAAAACTAATTATTTCCATCTAGCTTGCAATAAAAAATGAAAAAGTTTTACTTAAATTTTTGTGTTGAAGAAAAAATTAATTATTTAGTAAATTTTAAATCAAAATTTAAATTTAATAATTATTACAATTTAATAATTATTAAATTGAACGCCGCCGCGTAGGTAGCATTCATTCATTCATTCACTCACTCAAAGTTTTATTATTTAATATTTCGTTAAATTACTATTAAATTGAAGGAAACTAAAATTAAATTAAATTAAAATAATATGTTTTCCCCTTTGAAATTATAAATGTTAATTCTTTTTTGTATATTTTACTTTTTTCAAATATTTACACATATTTATATAACAATTTTTTCATGGCAAGAAAAATTCGCTATTAGAACATTTCTCATTTCTTTATGTTAAAATTGAACAAATTTAATTTGAAATTAGAAAAATATTGAATTGTTTTGCACTTTCAATAACTTAGTTTCACTACTTAAGTGACTTTTATCCTCTAATTTGTGGTTTACGTCTCAATGTTTTTCCAACAAATGTAGAGCAATACACACAGAAATACACTCGGAGGGTTGACCACAATTAAAAAAATGAATTTTAAATTTCAAATTCAAATTAAGTTAATGTCAATATTTTTCGCATTCCAAAAATGTTCATGCCTAAAAACTTCACAGCGACATTTTGACTGATCAAAAAAAATTTAAATTAACTCAAAAATACCTGCAAAAAAATTTTAATAAAATTAAAATTTTATAAAAATGTTAAAATTTTATAAAAATATTAAAATATTAAAATTTTATTAAAATATTTTTTAAAAATTTTGCTTGACAAACTTTTTTTATGGAAAAATATGTAAATGGTTAGCGCACTTTCGGAAGTCACTTCTCTAATGGCATAAATTTGATTCCGCGCACAACTTCAAGTTTATGTTTTTGGGTAAAGTTTTTTAATTATATTTAAAAAAAACTTTCAACTGTTAATATTAAAATGCTTTCATATCGTTAAATTTCTGCTGCGTAGCTACTATGCTACCAAATTTTAAACTGGTCTCTTTTAAAAATTATTTACAAAAATTGCAAAATTACTATGAAAAAGCTTTTGTATGTGCATACATACATATATACAAGTATAATAATCTTTGATTTGTATAAATAAAAAGATTTCATTTAATTTGTATAGCTTTCACTTTAAATTTGCTTTTATTCAAATTAAAAAATTTCTATGTTTAAGTTAGAGACTATAAGGTGGTAAAATTTGTAAAAAAAAATAGGCGGCACCACATAAAATTAAAAAAAAAAATTTATTAAATTTATATTTAAAAAAAAGTATGCTTTAAATAATAATAATCACACTCATAGCTCTCTCCTAAACATATGTTAAGAGAAATTTCAATGAAATGAACTCTAGTGCCTAAAAAAAACTCTTAATTTTTTGTTTTTGTTATTAAATTATTAAATAAAAATCATGTAAAATAAAACTAATATATATATATATATAATAAATAAATATATTTGTATAGTAATTAAAACCAGAATTTGTAAAAATTGTAAAATAGCTTAGTTATGTAATGAGCAGAAGGTGAAACGACTTGTAAATATGATAAATAATATATTTAACTGAATTATAATTTATTAATATTAATAAATTTAATTTAGTGTTAAATTTTTTCACATATGTTGACTTAACGATTTCACTTGTATAAATGTTAGTTGCTACAAATTTGTCGCCAAAAAATATTAAAAAATATAATTAATATTAACTATTTGTAATTTTTGAACTTACACAAACATTCAATGCCAAAAAATCTGCGCCACATGCTGTACACATACATATGTATGAACATACATGCTTTTAATATGTAAAAGTTCATATGTGAACTGCGCGAAACCACAAGTTATTTAATATATGAAAATCCAAATCATTATTTTATTATTAAAAACGTTTTTTTCTTCTTAAATACTTTTTTTTTAATTAGTTATTAATATACTAAATGAATCTTCTTTAAAATGAATATTTTTTTGTATGGAAATAACATGTAAAATGCAAACGTCTGACTAAAATATGGCGTGAGCGCAGCTAATTTTATTTAGAAATTCTCAACATCTTTACGAATATAATTTGCTCCTTGAAAACAAAAATAAATTATTAAATATTTAAAAAAAAAATATAAAAAAAATTAAAATGAACGTCTTTATTTTATATATAAATATATGTAGATCATAATCCGCCATTAATATATATGTTTTCATAAAAATATTTATAACATCTACACATACAATTATATTTAATTTAATTTTAATAATATTGAATTTTTTTTTATTATTATATTTTTTTATTTTTATTTTATTTTTATAAATACATAATTTATTTTTAATATTTTGAACTCTGCAAACTAAAATATATTAATCCCAACAATGGCAGCAATGAACAAAACACAAAATAGTTAATTAAACAGAATAGAATTGCAAAACTCTAGTATGTAATAAAATGTAATTAATAAAAAAAAAAAAAAAAAAAAAAATATGTTAATGCATATAAGTGTGAATTTAAATATGAAATATTTCATTAAAAACTATATAGTTATATGTAAATAGAACATGTACATATGTACATATATTTCATTTGACAGAAACAGTGCAGGCCGTCTTTCATGTCCGGCGCTTTTATTATAAATGTGGAAAAAAAAGAAATTATTAATTAATGTACATATACATACGTATATATATTCATATTAATAAAAATAAATGAAATGAAGCAATAATATTTTTATGCAATAATAAAAATTAGTTTCTTTATTATAGTAATAACCATTCGGTTTTAGTTGGTTGGTCGATGATCTGATCACGGGCAGCCGCACTTGAGCCATTGAGTAGGCTCATTGTGCTACCCGGCTGAACCCACTTTTTATGTAACAGCTCAATTGAAAAGTCCCCAGCCTACCATAAACACATTTTCTTGGTAAAATTAATTTTTTTTTTGTGTTCAACAAAGATCCCTTCAAGGGCGATACACTGATTATAGCGACTCTCCAACTTTTCGATACCATTTTTGTAGCACGATTTGTTCTTTGCTTCAAAATAGGCCGCAGTTTCAGCGAAAGAAAATAGTCGCTGGGGGTTACATCTAGAGAATACGGTGGACGCAGAAACAGTTCGAAGCCCAATACATGGATTTTTGCCATCGATTTCACTAACTTGGGACACGGTGCATTTCTTGGTCTTGGTGAAACAGCATTTTCTTTTTCTTCAAATGCGGTCGTTTTTCGGCCATTTCGTCCTTCAAACGATCTAATAACGATGTTGATGGCCCTTCCGTTTTCAAGGTAGTCAATGAAATTTATTCCATGCGCGTCCCAAAATACAGACGCCATAACCGTGCCAGCCGACTGTTGCATTTTTCCACGCTTTAGGGTTTATCGTGCGCAGCCCACTCGGATGAGAGTCGATTGGACTTCGGAGAGAAATGATGGATCCATGTTTCATTCATTGTCGCATATCGATGGAAAAACTCGTCTTTATTACGCTTGAACATCTCCAAACACTGCTCTGAATTATCAGCTCGTCGTTGCTTTTGGTGAAAAGTGTGCTCGCGTGGCACCCACTTTGCACAGAGCTTTCTCATACCCAAATATTCATGAATGATATGATTTACACGTTCAGTTGCTATCTTTAGATTGTCTGCTATTTCCTTCAATTCCAATTTACGGTCATTTAAAATCGGTTTGTGGATTTTTTTATGTTTTCGTCGGTAACAACGTCTTTTAGGCGTGCACTGGGTTCAGGGTCGTCGATGATCATTTCACCACGTCTAAACTTAGCATACCAATTATTGATGGTTGATTTTTCTGGCGCATTGTCCGGAAACTCGTCATCAAACCAAGTTTTTGCTTCAGCTGTATTTTTCTCCTTCAAAAAGTAAAATTTTATCAACAATCAACACTATTTGTCCATTTTTTTACAATAACAAAAGTTGCTTCACTCAAAATGCTTTAAATCAAAAACTCAGGATCCGACAGTAGCTTTATACACGCGTCTTTTGAAGGTTAGGGCTAACAAAAAATCTTTATGGATTTATTTCTATTCCAATTGACCTGTTAAAGGGTGTTTTTTTTTAGAGAGGCGGGTTTCGGGAAGGAATAAAACGCATATTATGGTTAAGAATTTAGCTTTCTTATAAATATTATGTTCTAAAAATGCCAAAAAAAAGAATAAATTCTGCTGCACGATTATGTCGACCGAATATTGTACGCAGCGCAGGATTCGTCGAGCGAACCGAAACATTATTTTGGTAATAAATTATAACGATTTGAGAACGGTACTCCGGAGTAAGTCTTCTCATTATGAAATAGCAAGCCTAACATGATTATAAATCAAATAACAGCTGCCGAAAAGACCAACCATGAAAAAAATATTGCCTCATTGAAAACCAACCCTCTAATAAAAAAAAACACCCTTTATTATCGAACAATTCGCTCCTCAAACGGCTGAAGACCAAGCACTCGCAAATGTGCATGCTGTGCACTCAGTACATTCAATTTCCTCTTCTTATGAAGGCGATATCTCAGGGGCAGTTGTCCCGAAGGATACTAAGTTCCTTTTTGTTTAGTGCTAATAACAGTTTCGAAATTCTGTAATTCACTCTGCCGCCTTTAGTTTACTCTACATTCGAAATGCCCTAGGATCTTAAGAGTTTCTCTAAGCTCCACTGCTTTAGACAAAATTTGAAGGCCCTGAAAAGTTTGAGGCACTCGGGAGTGAAAGCGGCACCGCCAGCGCTAGTCAGTTTTTCAGCCTTTTCATTACCTTCTACATCCGTATGATTCGAGATCCAAATGATGTTTACTGTGCTCTCCCGTGATGGTTTCTTACTTGTCTCATTGCATGTTCTTACACGTTTGGACCTTGTGTTGACACATTTAAGCGCCACTTAATTGCCGCTTGGCTATCAACAAGAAACCTAATAGATCTCCTTATCAAAACGCTTGTTTATTTGATATCTTCACCTACCTACCGCTTGGAAAATCGAATTATAGTAATTGTGTTTGAAGCTACCTTTTGTTATTGGAAAGGCCACAGGCGAATTCTGCTTTTTTGAGTTTCTCATATTTAGACCCATCAGTATAGATATAATTATCCATGGTTTTTATGGTTAAAATGGGTCATACGACACTTGTGTAAAACCAATACGCCATTTGGCGCAATAGCTCTTCTCGGAGCGCGGGAGCGGGAACATGTAACCCTCTAGCGGATTTTTTTTTGTATCACATATTGCACCGATTTACTTGACCGAGTTGGAGGCAGGTCACCAAAATCAACTCTGCGTGCAAGCTGCCCTGGTAGCACACTGAATCTATGAAAAGCTTTTGACACGGTCAACCATACTGTGCTACTATCGGACATTGAGGAATCCACATTACCGTCGGGTTTAAAGAGGAGGACAATGAAGAACTACCTGAGTGGTCGGCAGTAATTGGTTTTGAGTGAAAATTCTAAACTCCGAAATATTAAACAAGGGATTCCGCAGGGTATTGTACTCTCCCCATGTTTAATTTTTACCAGAATACTGTTATTGTAGAACGGGGAACATTACGGGAGTGACTGTCCTTGGCCGGATACAAACCCGGGTCATACCTTACTTCGGGAAAATTCTTGAAACCCTAACCCCAGGATATTGATAACCTTTAATCCGAAGTAAACTGCTCGGCGAGATACCTTTCCCACTTCTTCACTACGCAACATGATGTGAAAACATACCAACAATAAATAACCCCAAGTTAATCTTAGTCTAATTCGCAACAACATTCTCAAATCTCTAGCCGGTAACACCTGGCAAAAAGACAAAAAAAAAGTTGCTTCCAACTTACAAGGTAATTGGCCGTTAACGACGCTGCACTGATCTGGAAGCCGGGAACTAGCGAGGCACAGATAAAGAAGCTGCAAGCTGGCTAGAACACCGCCCTGAGGACTGTGACGGGAAACCTTCTAATGTCACCTACGAACCATTTGCACAGTGAAAAATCTAAGCTTACAGTTAAGAAGCAAAATGTTATGCCGTAAAAGCAATATTTGCTAAAGTTCTACCAATGGAATCATCCTAACAGATACTTATTGGAAGCCGAACCAATAGTTGGGCAGATCAGTAAGGAAGTACTTGACTTTAAATTCCATACAGCATTTTAAAACCGTATCACTGACCATCCGTTAGATGACATTGATGACTTAGACTAGTTCTGCCTGTTCATAGGCTGGGTTCAGTTAGCCGCTACAATAATAACAACAACGAAACCATTCTGCATTCATCAAAATACAAACAACTATATTCGAGCAAAATAATCAAAAGCTAAGATGCTTATGTAATTATTTGTATGAGGTAGGATGCAGAGATTCGTTCTATATTACGCTTAAACAGGTTGATCGATATAAAGTGTAACAATTTTACATAAACCTTTGCATTTCAAATGACCCTACAACCGCCCATAATTCTTAAATAAAATCTACTTACATTGAGACATGTAAATTTCACCCAAATATTTTCCTACCTAAGTAATGGAAAATATGAAACTATTTATTGTTTTACTGGTACAACATTTAGACATAATTTTTGTTTTCGTATTTTATAGGCGCTTAAGCTAATATCGGTATAAAAAGTATTCTCCATTTGCACATATATATCATGTATGCATGCAATTAAATATGTTAAGGTGACTGGAAATGTGTGACTGCGTCTATAAATAGTTTAATATAATATAATATATATGTATGCAAGCTTATCACATGCCAGATATTTAACATAACACACCATATAAACTCCATTTAATGGTTAAGAAATGTCGCTGCATTTTAAATACACGACAAACATAATTAACAAAATAAAACTTTCGTTTATCGGTGTTTATAGATTGCTTATAATATTCGTACAGTGCTTTAAGGCTCTGAGTGCACTTTGACTTTCCCCATTTAATATATTTTAGTCGTAGTACCAGTCAAGAAATAGTAAAGCAAATGACATTACTAATAGAAAGAATAATGACCAAACACGCAATCCGGCATTGCGTTGTATTGCTTGTTGAATCTGCTCGTTGGCATCTTTGACATTCTCGGTCGCCCCAATTACCGCATTCGTAATACGTTCAATATTTTGTTGCTGCAGGGAAACCTGTGAACAGTAAATAGAGGCATATGAATAAGTGAAAAAAAAATCGAAATTATAATGAAATAAACGCACCTTCTCAGTAAATATATCCTGTAACTGCGCAATGTCTACCACATTCTTTTCAATCTGTTCCACCTCTTCCGCTACACCTTGTAATTCATGATAAAGTTGTGAGTTTTCTTGCTCATACATTTGTATTTCCTCTGGTGATAATTTCTTCGCCTCTTCAGCCTCATCTTCCAGCTGTTGTGATTTTTGTAAATCATCATCTAGTGCGACTTTCTGCGAGGACTGTGTCGTTTTCAAATCGCCACCGCTACCAATACTTTCATCAACATGGGGATGTCTGTGCCGAAGTTGTGGTCCATTTTCATCACCACTAACATAACCATTAAGTCCAGCATCTGCGTCATCCATAGCTTCTTCATTGCAATCGTTGTCACCGAATTCGTTATCATCTAACCAATCACCTTGCAGATCTGTAACGTTTTCATCGCTTAAGCCACTGCGTGGACGCAGTTCATTGGCAACGTCGTCCTCAGTGTTATAACTACTTGTTGATAGACGCTTTACACGACGTCCACTATTTTCACCCGCTGGTCGTACGGGTATTTTCTTTTTATCAGCTGCCAATTTTAAAAGTTTATATGTCTCTAGCTCATGTTGTAAGCGATAGCGTTTTTGATCTAAATAAATTTGCTGCACACTATGCAAATATCGTTCTAGCAAATCGATTACGGCTTCGATATGTTGTTGTTGTTGTTGTTTTCTTTTCGCTTTCTTCCAATCAGTGCGCATTTGTGCTATATGTTGCGTGTAGTATGTTACGAATTTTTCAGATTCACGGTCAATTAGGTTGCGCTGTTCATCGGTCATATGTGCGGCATTCTTTAGGTGTTGGCCTATACGCATATAGGCTGCGCGATTTTCCACAAGTACATTACGCAATGTTGTGATTTTGTGGCACACATCCTTTGCTTGACGTGAGAATTCATCGCGTTGCCCTGCTCTAACGCCAGTACCGCTTTTGGGCAGTATGCGTTGTTTGTCCAGCGATTGTTGTGGCAGCTCGCCTTTGCGTTGTAGTTTCACTGTCATTACACCAGCTTTGAATTTCTGCGTTATGTCCATGTTGCTAGGTGGGCAGGTCGTTCTGGAATGCTACGATACATTAATGTTTATTAAATTCGCTACACTTTTATGAAAATTTTCAAATTTTAATTCTTAAAGTATAAAATCAAAATTTTAATAAACCACGTCCACTCACAGCTGTTGACACATCACTGCTTTGTTGAGTTTGACAGCAGAAAACAGCTGTTCGTAGCAGTGTTGGTAAATGTAATTAAGAAATACGCGATACTCGTTCGAGACTCGTTGTAAGCCAGCGAAAACCCTATTATTTCATTAAATCCTATGTTCTAGGTGTTTTTGAACTGAATTTATTTAAGCAAATAGAATGTTATAATCTGTAGTGTGTTCGTTTTGCAGATGTAAGGTTTTGTATGTCCTGAGCGAAATGCAGTTTAAGCGCAGTCGCGGGATATGATGAATACGCGCTTGGAGTGTGAAATTTTCCAGAAGTGCATGAATGATTCAAAATACCGGTATAATATGTGTTATCAATTATTTGTTGAAAGCATTTCTTAAAAAAAAATCATGCCAGTTACAATTGTAAGTCGAAATCAGGACTAATGGCAATAGTAAAAGGGTTTTCCAATAGGTATGATATGATTTCTAAGTGTCGTTTTGGCCATTTTTAATATGTCATGATTATTCAGTTTTTTTTTCAATGTATTCTGTAATGTTAACAATTTCATCATGGCAAGATATACGCAAGAACAACGTTGCTGAATTTACCTTGGAACAACTTGAAACGATAATGATTTTCCTATGAAAATCATCTTCTCCGATGAGGCTCACTTTCATCTGAGTGGTGCGGTAAATAAGCAAAACAGTCGATTCTGGTGCGAAGGAAATCAACAAATTATGCATGAACATTCCATTATATTCACCTAAATTGACGGTTTGGTGTGGTTTTTGGGCTGGTAGAATCAATCATCGATCCGTACTTCTTTCGAAATGAAGCTGGTAGCACCGTTACTGTGGTATAGATCGATGGTAATCAACTTTTTATTGCCACAATTGGAAGAAGTTGATCTTAACAACATCTGGTTCCACAAAGACGGGGCTACGTGTCACACAGCACGTGCAACAACTGAATTATTGCGAGAAAGGTGTGGACATTCGAATATTTCAAGAAAATGTGACAATGAATTGCCTCCAAGAAGTTGTGGTTTAACACCATTAGACTACTTCTTGTGATGTTATTTGAATTCATTGGTCTTTAGCAATGAACCAGACACTCTTCAAGCTTTAAAAGTCAATATTGAACGTGCTATTCATGACATACGACTTGATTTAGTGGAAAGTGCTTAATAATTGGGTTCTTCGAAATCGCTCCTGCAAAAAAAGTCGTTGAGACCATTTGAATGATGTTATATTCAGAACTTAATTGTATCGATTGTACTTCACATTAAATATTTGAATTTTCTTAGCAATCTTTATTCTATATGTAAGTTGATACCCTCTCTTCCTAAACATTTAAATTCGCTTCCATCAAGACAGATCTCCAACCTCCCAACGAAGGTTTTATGACGTAACCAGGGAAACTGGGGTATCACGTAAAGGTGAGGAGAATTGTTCGTTAGGTGCTGTTGCTGTAGACAATAATTTCTTGGAAACTGCGCATTTATTATCAATACTCCTGTTTTGAACCTGGTGGATTATTTAATATTAAAAAATTCATTACTTGTTACTAATGATCGCCATGTAGAAATGGGAATATGATGGCTTGCCAACAATGTTTATAAAAATTACTCTAATTTATATTCTTGGAATACTAATACACAATAATAGTTATGGTATTAAAACTTCTGGTTTTCCAAGCCAAAGCTGTTCGTATGTCTATTTTGTCAAAAAATATATTAATAACCTGATTTACGCTTACACTATTATAGCCAAATCAACAAGAGCGCGACAAACGTATCTACTCTTCACAGCTTGGTGCCAATTTTAAACACTAAGTGAAGCCTGGTCCTTCTCCATCTGATCTTTCGAACAAAATGGAGGACTTCGTCTTACACCAGTGTGTATTTCATCGAATACTTTCAAAGCTGGAGTGTTTTCGCCCTTATAATCGACAAAACCTAACTAGCGTAGCTCCTGTTTCTTAATTCGCTGAACTATCTTAATGTCGTCATATATCTCGTACAGCTCATTGCTCCAACATCTGCGGTACTCGCCGCTGTCAATGCACAAACGTCCATTAAACTAACTCAAAACCTTTCTCTCGAAAACACCTAAAGCCGTTCCATCGGATTTTGTCATCGTTCGCGCATGATGATGAGCAGACTGTTTGTTTGTAGCGTTTGATCTTTGTTCTTGGAGAGGGGACTTTATTTTTCAATTGCCTACTCAGTCCAAAGTAGGGTTTGTTGGCATGAGGGATTCTGCATTGACTTTCGAGGCTATTGAATGCCTTGACTGTTTATTTGATGGCGGAAGATATTTTGTCTTATCGTCGTTCACTTACAGACACTTTCGATTTGCTTCCTCATCCATAACTAATATCTTCGGTTTATACCAGAAGCTGTACATTCTTATAGAAGATTGTACCTTTTCTATTCAGTGTTGCAACTGGTATTACTTTGTTCTGCATTAGGTTGAAGAAATCTCACTATAAAGAGTTACACTGTTTGAATCCTCGCTCAGTATAGCTCGAAGAGGTCCTTCCCATTTCTGACGATGGAACGCATTTGCTGTTATTAAGCGTCAGTTCACACCGCTGTATTCGTGATGCGGGTGTGCAAAATACAGACATGGGGCGTAGAGGCGACTCCTACTTGCGTGCTATCGAAGGCCGCTTTAAAACGGGCGAGGAGGTGGGGTGTGTGTTGATTATTTTCTCACTGGTATTTTCCAAGATTTGGTACATGGTGAATATCTGTTCTGTGGTGGATCGAACGCAAACATTTCAAAGAGTTTTAGCGCAACGGCCTGGAATTAGTGACGTGCATCTCGTTTTTGCTTCTGCTAATAGCGGCACCTATAGTGCACATAGTAAACAAAATTTGTACAAAGTTGCTGCTAAAACGTTCCCTGCAAACAAGGCGAGTACTCCATGCACATGATATAATCCACGCAGACAATAGAGTAATCCAAAAACTGCCACAATCCATACAAAAAATATGGTCCAATTAACATAGTGATGTCCTAGGGCTGGACCATATAATCCATCCCTGCATAACACCCGAGTACTCCATGGGGTACCTAAATTGGATTATATTTTGGAGTATATGCGAAAAATTACATTCGAACATACTCTTTAGTTTCGAATAGCATTTTCTATGGTGAAAGTTAGTAAAATATAATATTTTTTATATAAATTTATATTAATATTAATAGATTTTTGTTAATAAATATATAATATATATTAGTTTGCGTATTTGTTCTACGTATTTTCTTGAATTAGTAATAGATTCTGCACGTCTTTTGCGTACCAGCACAGCTCAACAACAAAAGGAAATTGACTTAGTTTCATTTCCACACACTTTCTGTATACGAATATAGAACTTATTGCGCAATTGTAACTTCGTGTAGTGACTGCGCTCGGTATAACACAAAGAATGGTCGTGCCGCACTCAAGTTCGTGTGAAAACATGAGTTGGTCCAAAATTTGCCACAGTGGAGTATATTTATAGGTACTCCAGTGGACCATATCGTCCATAAATATTTGCAGGGTTGTCCTTCACACACATGCATAAATACATATTCTCTAAAAGACATAAAAATCTAATAAAACCTTGTTTTTGTTTGGTTTTTTTTTTATTAAAAATCAGTTTTATTTGGATTTTTATCAACTTCACACATGCTTTACAACTCATTTCTTATTGTTTGGATTTTTTCCATATTTATTTAGTAATAATGCTCTAACAGATTGTTTGACTAAGTTCGGCACACATACGGTTTTTTATATATTTTTTATAATTTTTTTTAATTTTATAATTTTTATTTATTTATATTTAGTTATCAATTTATTAATAAAAATACATGTGTAAATATGTACATATCGATTAACATTTAAAACTTTTTGCACTTAAATACTAAAGGTAAAAATAATTTATTGATTTAATATTTTTACAATAATTTTACATTTGTCGTTTGTTTGTTTGTAATAAAAAGAAGAATATAATAATAAAACAAAGCAAAAGAACATAAGTTCTTTCCACCCGCCCGCAAGTAATCGTAAGACTCGTTTGCGCACCAACAACTGCACCAACAATAATCGCTACAAATTCGTTGAACAAATGCTTGGAAAGTCAGCCAAAAGTCGTTGTATGCTTTTAGGCGCACAAAAATAAAATGGTAGAACAAATACGTTTTAAGCAGAAAATTTAATTGTTTTCTATACAAACGTACATATAAAATCTGTATGCATACACGTATGCACACATGCTCGTACAATACTTTTGTTGCTATTGTTTTTATAATTTTCTCAACACTTTTCTTGCTTTCTATTATTAACATATCTCTAATCCCCTCTATAGTAACGTACACTGTTTCGGTTTTGAGCTTGGCTTCTTCTCAACCGCTCTGACTGCCTCCTCAAACACTTGATTCAGACCGATCTTCCTTTTGGCCGAGCACTCCACCAACGTATGCGCATGGATTTCCTTACGCAAGCGTCTACCTTCACTAGTTGTCACGAATTTTTCCGAATTTGGTACTCGCAAATCCAGCTTCGTACCCACCAACACCACTGGCACATTGTTGGAGTAATGCCGTATCTCGGGCCACCATTTACTTTTGATATTCTCGAATGATGTTCGACTGCTTATCGAATAGCAAAGCAGGAAGCAATTTGTCTAAGCGTTTAAAGATAAAGACGAAAAGAAAGCACACATTGATTGAAATGAAACTTATGTATATAGTATGTATGTACGTATGTATGTATGTATGTATGTGGATGTTTGTATTTGAATTCTATTTAGTTTTCGTTTTTATTTTTACTATGCTCACATTTGGATAGCTCAGCGGACGCAAGCGTTCATAATCCTCCTGCCCGGCTGTATCCCAGAGTGTCAGATTGTATTCATTGCCATCGACCGTTATGTTGCAGGCATGATTATCGAACACTGTCGGTATATATTCTTCGGGGAATTCGTTTTGTGTGTATGTAATGAGTAGACAGGTCTTTCCGACCATGCCATCCCCGACTATTGTGATCTTGAGGGGACGTAAACTTCTCGCCATTTCGTTGTTGTTATTTTACTTGTTTGTTGATTTTGCTGTTGTTGATGCTACTGTTGGTATTTATATTTCAATATGCGCTGCGATTTTCTTAGCTCCCCTCGAACTACACCGGTATCTGCTGCAAAAAGAAAAACAAAGAGTAAAGAAAATGTTAAAAAATCTTGAAAAGCGAGTGCATTTCACTTGTGTGTGAGTTATGCTTGTATTTACATGTATATACATAAATGAGTAGACATGGACAACAGTATTTCATATGCAGTATTGTCGTAGTTGTTGTTGTGTTCCTTTGATATTTTATGAATCAATTGCCCAGTAAACAAAAAGGTAAGGAAAAAACTTCATCACTTTTTCATTTTCTAAAACTTTTGTAACAGTGTTCTTACGGCTTTATTTTAGCTCCAACGTATCCACAAATAATGAGACTTTAATCTTATGAGGATCGTCAAAACAGACTGCAAACCTCACAACGAAGCGATCGACCACATTATAAGTACATGCAGTGTAAGATAGATATCGAGAATTGAAGATGGAAGACAGATGCATTTTCTGCTAAAAAAAATAAAATAAATATATCGAAATGCGTGATGACTCATAGAAAGTTTCACGATCCGAAGATACTCATGTAGGGCGCAAGTAGGTAAGTCATTCAATCAGTCACTAGGAGGGCCGAGTCTACTGGGTTTATGGAGGGAAACACCTTCCAGCCATTCGGTACCAAACAAGGTTTCGGACAGGATGACTACTCATACCTATCGTGGGATTCCTTCAACATGATGCTGGAGAAAATTGTAAGAGTCGCAGAGCTAAACATACAAGGTATAATCTTTTACAAGAGTACTGTTAATTCTGGATAAAGAAACACTGAATATCCGACACTCACTCTTGACAACGTACGATAGGTATGCCGTTCGTGCACCCTTTTAAACCACGCCACCACGATACTCTCCGAAGGGCCATACACGCATCGTACGGGTCGGAGCAAGTTCCGAGGGCTTCCTGTTTCCCGTGGTACCATATTTAAGTCCTGGGTCAGACCTCATAGCCGAAACTATTACCATTCGAATTCCCATGCAGCTGTGGGATGTTAACCAGGATCTTAGTCGCCTAATACGATAGGCAAATCCATTGCCGTGAGCGTATTCTTATCCTCCCGGCCCACAGGTAGGTCACTATTGACCTATTCGTAACTATTAAATCGCAGATAATTTCGTCCATCTAGTAACCAGCATTAACACCAACAACAGTGACATCATTTAAAATTTAACGCCGACTAACTCTTGCCAATAGGTGCCACTATGGACTGAGTAGGCAATTGAAAAGTATAATCCTTTCTCGACGAACAGAGAAGAAACTTTGCAAGTTTCACATAATTCCTGTCCTGCTGTATGGTGCAAAAGTGAGGGCGATGTCGATGAGACCGATGAGTCGGCTCTAGGAGTATTCCAGAGATTTATGGTTCTTTGCATATTTTCAATGTCGAATACCGAGGCAATGAAAGATGATGACATACATATATGACGACTGTGACCTAATTTCGCGAATCAAGAAACAGCGGCTACATCGTCTAGCTCATGCCTTTCGAATGGATGAAAGCACCTGAACTTTGAAGGTATTTGATGCAGTACCCGCTAGTGGTAGCATAAAAAGAGGAAGAAATAGACTCATCCGCTGGTTCCGCTTGGTATTTCCAAAATGCGCCAAGCAGTCTAAAGAAATAAATAACAAGCTCGTCTATAATTGGTGACCCCATCCATACCAACATATTTAATTAGTTGGGGAAAATTTATTCAGTTTTAGACGAATTATGCACGAGTATCAACATGTTCCTGTTGAGTTTGATCTTTCTCCTTACTATTCATATAGCTGGGTTTTCAATATTGGTGGCCTAGCATAATTTCTGGCGAGACTTAATAATAATTAATTTAATAGTAAAAGGTGCAATTCTCAAACGGTTAATATAATAATAAAATGTATTGTTTTAAATGTGGTTGCGCCTTGGCATGGACTGTTAATTCCTTCGAAAATCTACCTTACGGAAGTGGCTTACAACTGCGAGGCAATGAAAGATTCATTAACTTTTGCCTAGTTCCATAAGACTATAAATAAGTAAATCCTATCATGGGGGGTGTACCACTTATTCTAAAAATACCCAAAGAGATTCTCTCAAATCGCTTTGTTCTTGTGCTCTCTCTTTCCTGATGTAAGTATTTATGTACATATATTCACATGTTTTATCGGCGTTCAATCGTCGCTGCTGCCTTTGTCATACCGCTCACACCTACATACGAGTATATGCATACATACATATGTATGTTAAGTGTACACGCAACACATGGCAAACGATATGGCTGCATACCATGGCCGCCGCTTCCTCCACAGCTGTGCCACTTCAAGCGAATGCGAATGTGAGTGCTTGGAATGTCGACAACTTCAATGCGAACAGCAACTGCACCAAAGACACCGGCAGTGCGTTGCCATCGACACCGGAAATGTTACGCTAAATTGTAAACAAAATTATCGTAATTTAAATGTTTGGAAGGCAAGGCAACGAATTAGCTACAAGAGAAAATACTAAAGGAGGAAAAAATTTGCTTGCGAAATCAAATATAGCATGGAATACTTGTAAATACAGCTACAGATACAGTGGCGGACAAAAGTCTACATACACCGCCTGTATTCGTTGTGTAGAAAGTACTATCACTTTTCTGAAAAATTTAGGTATACAGTTTTATTTCAAATCCTTTTCTAATCACACGTATTGAAACAAATTCATTCTCTAACATAAAATAAAACAATTATGGTGAAAAAAACGCAAAAATATCCTTGACAAAAGTCTACATACACCACAGGTTTACTAGCAGTTATGTCGATATGCTGTGTTTTTATGCAAGTTAAGTACCCTTATTTTTACTATTTTTTTAAATAATATTTTCTCATTTTTTAATATTGATTTTAATTGTGGTTTAACCCATTAGCACCAGCAATGGCTCCGCGAAAAGAAATGCACGAAAAAAGGAAAAAATCGTATGTTGAAATTTCAAAATTTTTTAACTTAAGTCGACCAACAGTAAAAATTAGTGTAAAAAACTTTGAAAAAAATGGATCCATCGAAAATAAGCCGCGTGTTGGCCGCCCGAAGAAACTAACTCGA
The DNA here is from genome assembly GCA_030068015.2 of Neoceratitis asiatica. Classification (NCBI taxonomy): domain Eukaryota; kingdom Metazoa; phylum Arthropoda; class Insecta; order Diptera; family Tephritidae; genus Neoceratitis; species Neoceratitis asiatica. The sequence continues at coordinate 37,893,162 of CM061529.1, forward strand.
AAAGACAACGGCTTTATTCTGAAGGAAGTGAATGATGATCCTAAAGTTACTGCTCCAAAACTAGCCGAAAAAATCGCAAGCTCATCAAGAAAGTGTATCCATTCAAGAACAAATCGAAGAACTCTGAACGAAAACGGCTTCCACAGTATAGCGTCACGTAAAAAGCCTCTTATTTCTGGAAAAAATTGTAAACTTCGCTTGGAGTTCGCTAAAACACATTTAGACAATGGAATGGATTTTTGGCAAAAAGTCTTGTATAGAGGGAGCGGTTGCGGCATCTGAAGTTGGAAAGCTTGTTTTTATTGAGGGTAATATGGATCGGTATATATATAAGTCATAGCTGGAAGCTAATCTGAAGCCTTCGGTGGACAGTTTGGAGCTTGGCGTAGGCTGGATCTTTCAAAAGGATAACGATCCAAAGCACAGGGCCCAATAGAACTACACACACCCAGATTTGAATATTATTGAACATGTCTGGGAGATTTTAGAGCGAAAAATCAGAAAAAATCAGATTTCCAGCTTAGCATTACTCAAAGAACGTCATATTGACGCTTGAGTCAGTACTACTCCCTCAGAATTGACTATTTTAGTGAAATTTTCCAATAAACTTTTTATACTTCAATTCTACGAAAACAAGGGGTGTATGTAGACTTTTGTCCGCTACTGTATATGCGCAATTTTAGATATGGAATAATTGTCACCATTCATTAACACCGTGTTCGTTTTTGGCTAAGAACTCTCATTTTTGTAGAATAAAAAAATTCCTCAGCCGTTTTAAAAGCATTTGAGGAAAGGTTTTCAGATTGAATGTAAAAAAAGGCCTAACCTAAAGAAAAATATGGTTCAGAAAACACATTTTCAGTTTATTTAGACAATGAAACGCCCGATAACGAACCTGAATATTCAAACAACAGGGATGTAATCGAAGGATCATCATGTGACAAAAATGAGCTTCTTTATGAATAATAAGAACACACCCAAGGACAATAACGCAGCAAACGAAAGCACATATATATCCAACGAATTAAACATCTAGCCATTCTATGGAAGAATGCTCCAGCATTTCGGCTAATTACCACAGGAAATGTCTCTCTTTTGTGGCATTTAACGTAAAATAAGCGTAAATATTAAAGCTTGATGCAAATAACTAATCAGAGTAGCTTTAAACCTTTAAACCCAGAAATTGCTACATCAACCAAACAATTCAACGCTCTCAACTTTAACCCATCTTCCAACAGAAGGGAAAAAGAAGTGTGTCTTATGCATGAATTTGGTTGACATCACTATGAAACATATGCAGCTGTGTATATTGACATAATCAATATCAGAAGCTTTCTCAGAATTAAGTTAGCGCTCTCGGCTCTTTAGTTGCTAAGCAAGGCTTTAGATGAGGAAGAGAACTCTCTACAGCAAGACTTCTTTAACGCCATGCGAGAGAAATAATAATTTTTTAAAAGAATGTACGATTGTATTTATACATATCTGTCCGTATGCTGAAGATGTTGTTATTCTAAAAACTGAAAAAGTAGTATATGGCAATGAATTAGTGTTATAATAATTGAGTACTAGCCAAAATATCCCATACCATCATACAAATACTTGTGTCTTGACTTCTACTACGACGCTTTTCACAGCATTGAAGTTGTGACCGGAAAACATCATCGAAATCAGCGCAGATGTCCTCATTGAAATACTGCTTAGAAAATGCTTTAGCCAACAAGTGCCATTTCGAATTCAAAATTAAAGTTCTCTCCAGACAAACAATGTATAAACCCATATAAGTCACTTATCACTCATGTCATAAGCTCTAGATGCATTCAAAAATAATGAGAATTTTTAAATTTCATGGGTTTAAAGAGTCCGATTATTATTTTTTTGTTTTCATTGTGTTGGTATACATTCCTCTGTAGTTTGTAGTATCATACAAGTTTTGATTTTTTTCACTGTTGACCTTGTCTGTGAGAGTCAATAAGGTTAGAGAACGTTCCCATACTACGTGACCCATTTTTTTCAAGTTTTTACCTCCCTCATCCGCTCGATGACCCCTTCGATGATCCCTTCGGTAACCGTATCATACACCAAGAAAACAAAAACTACAAAATACAATACTGTAACGAAGCCCCAGCCTCCATAATCGCTTTGCTTATTTCCAATTTGCAAAAATATAAAGAAACTTAGATGACATTAAAAGCGCATCGCTGAAAGAACTAAAGGCTACCTCTAAGATCGAGTTTGAGCATTGTTTCGGGGATTGGAAGAATTGCTGGCACAGCTGCATGATCTCTAATAGAGACTATTTTTGGAGACGACTGATCCATGTAGATCAATAAATCAATATTTTCTTCATAAAATTAAAATTGCCATTATTTCTTGAACACACCTCTAATATTTATAATTATGTATACTTATATGTACTGCAGGGTGTAGTGAAAAGCTAAACTAGCGCTGAAACACCTTTCGACTGGGCTCCTTTAGCTAGGGCTCGAACATATGACCCACCTTGTGGTAGCATGTACTGCTAACTACTTGGCTAGTGCGACCGGCAAGCCGACATACTAAATGTATGTATATATGATATCTGAATGGGTCACAGCTTATCGTTGTTAACATATATACGATTTAGAGCTCAAATGAATGCCATGGACACGAAAAAGTTACAGCAAATAAATTAGATAGGGCAAAAATACCAACAAATAGTAGGTTTTTCTCATTAACTTGGAAGGATATATGTATGTAACATATATATACATAACATCAGACATATACGAGTATCTACATATGCATGTTTACGTACTAATATGTGTGCATTTCATATTTATAGTACAAAAAATTACTTTTGTGATAAATAATTATGCAATTTTTTTTAACAGTAAATATTTATTTTTACCACGAACACGCATACATTGTACATATAAAGTATGTACACATACATGTATACTGTGCATACCCTGCAGGGAAAAATACTAGTTGTCAACTAGAATCCTTCTAGTTTGCAATTTTGCTCAATATATTTCCGATATAAGCAACTGGTACTTTTAACACGCCGATATCCTACGAAATGTCATATATAAGTATGTGTTGAATTTCTAATTCACCAAAAATAAAAATAAAAATAAAAATAAAAATAAAAATAAAAATAAAAATGGATTTGCCTTCACGCGCTACAGTGGTGACCTCTAACCACTCGGCCATCGTTGTGATATAGAGGAACGACTAACTGCAACTTCCACGAAAATGTAACTCAGTCGTGGCGTTCTAGGAATAACAACAACACGCGAATTGCGCTGTGCTGAAAATTTTTTCCCGTTACTGTGGAACTGATATACATACAACGAACTGGTATGATTTCACCTTACTTCATACTAGTATTTAACTAGAATTTTTGCATACTAGTTTACCTTTTCATTGCAGGGTACATTGTATGTATTTTAAATATGTATGTATGTGTGCAATACAAAATGGTATTATAGCCGAAGCGTAATATAACTTTGTGGTGCTTATCTTATCGGTAATTAATGTCACCAAAAAAAAAAAAAACAAATAAATATCATATACGAACAATAATAAAAAAATATGTATGAAAATTGCGAAAAAAAACCAAATAAGTAAAATTATGAAATATCTGAAGTATGCGAATGAAGTGGCAAAATTTATGAGTTTTTCAACAAAAATTTATTTACCAAAGAGTAACTTTTTCCGAATCGAAAAACAATACTTCTAAATCATTTATTTAGTTGCTAACAAAGATAAAGTTCTATGTAAATACATATGTACGAGTATGTACACGTACTTGCACATATATTTTTGAGTAAGTGTTAAAAAAGCAATCGTTCTGGGAATTCATTTCATATAAATTAAATATCGAAATTCTAAACGATAGTGGAAAAGCCGCAGTAATGTTAAAGTTTTGTATTAATTACGGTGGGCAAACGAAAAGAGGTCGAGTTTTAACTAAATATATATACATATATATATGTAACAGGTCAGTTGAAAAGTCCCCGGCCTACCATAGTAAAACAAATTTTTTTTGGCGAAATTTATTTTTTTATTCAACATAGTTCCCTTCAAGGGCGATACACTGATTATATCGAACCTCAAACTTTTCGCCACCATTTTTGTAGTACGATTTGTTCTTTGCTTCAAAACAGGCTTCAGTTCCGACGATCAGCTCTTCATTCGACGAAAATTTCTTCCCAGCAACCAAAAATTTTGAGATCTGAAAACAGGAAATAGTCATGGGGGCCTGATTTGTAGAATACGGTGGACGAGGAAGCTATTCGAAGCCTAAATGCGGCCGTTTCAAAGAGTCCAATAACGCTACCTAATAATCGATATTGATGATCTTTCCTTTTTCGAGGTAGTCAATGAAAATTACTCCATTCGCATCCCAAAATGCAGACTCTATAACCTTGCCAGCCGATTCTTGATTTTTTCCGCCTTTTGCGGGTTCATCGTGTGCTGTACATTCAGATGACTGTCGATTGGACTTCGGAGTGAAATGATGGAGCCATGTTTCATTCATTGTCACATATCGATGCAAAAACTCGGGTTTATTACGCTCGAACATCTCCAAACACTGCTCCGAATCATCAACTCGTCGTTGTTTTTGTTAAAAAGTGAGCTCGCGCAGCACCAACTCATAGCCAAATACTCAGTTGATGTCGTTAGAGTACCTGCTATTTCAATCAATTTCAATTTACGGTCATTCAAAATCATTTTGTGAATTTTTTTTGATATTTCCTCGGTAACAACCTCTTTTGAGCTTCCACTGTGCTCACCGTCTTCGGTATTCATTTCACCATGTTTAAAGCTTGATTTTCCTAGGGCAGTGTCCGGAAACTCGTCATCACGCCAAGTTTTTGCTTCAGCTGTATTTTTTCGCTTCTAAAAGCAATATTTTATCAACACCCGAAATTCGTTTTTATCCATTTTTTCACAATAACAAAAGTTGTTTCACTTAAAATGCTATAAATCACACATAATTCACACATAACGATCTGACAGCTGTAAATTTAAACTAAACTAAAAATCTATATGGATTTAATTCTAGAAGAGTCACATATTTGTCAGGCCGGGGACGTTTTCAATTTTCCTCTTATATATATATATATATATATACATATATATTAGAATATATGTATATATATATATTTGAAATGAGTTAAAACTAATTTTCAATATGCCATGAGTTTAACAGTTAACACTTCGCACTAAAGTAGGTACAAAACGAGGGTTACATTATATGTTTCGGGATTAGAGAACAAAAACAAATATTAATTATCGAAAATCGTTGTTTTTCAAAATATTCTCCATTAAGGTCTATACACTTTTGCATGCATTTAAACCAATTGTCCAAGTACTTTTGCCATTCTCATAGAAGTATATCTTAAACATGCATTCTGAACGCATCAACCGCCTCTTCAGGTATCGAAAAACGTTGACCTCTCAGTTAATTTCAGACGTAAGGAAATAAAAAGAAGCCATTCGGTGCCAAGTCAGGACTATATGGTTAATGACTTATCAAATCGATGTTTTGAGTGCTCAAAAATGAAGTTGTTTCAATCGACGTATGAGGGCTCGCATTATCGTGGTGAAGAGTGATCCATCTTCGGCGGTTGGTTCTTCCAAATAAAAATAAAAATAAAAAAAACAGGTAAGCATTTGCTTGGAAGTGCTTCGAGTGTGAACAACTTTTGTTAGATTCGGCTCATCTTGAAACAGCCATACAGTCAACTGCTGTTTACTTTTGGGCTCATACGCGTAAGTCCACTATTCATCAACTGTCACTATATGATAGACTTGTTTCGAAGCATCGCTATTGTATTTGTTTCTTTTTTTTTACATTTCTCTCGACAAATCGACAAGAGCCTTTTTTGAACGATGGACAAATTGTGTGGAATCCAACGTAAACAATTTTTTTTTGCAATAAATGTTCATTCAATATTGATCGTATGCTGATTGCTACCACTAATGCCTATATTTGTCTCAATCTCTCGATAGCTGATATGATGATCTTGCTATGTCATTGTGCGCACGGCATCAATAATTTCCTTAACAACAACTGTTTTTGGACTGCCTTCACCAATTTGGTCTTGGAATGATCTACGGCCTCGATTGAATTCACCATATCGTCGATAAACACTGGTCCTGAAGCTTTATGGCCAACAATTGAATTAAGGTAATCGGTGAACTGTTTCTGAGTGAATCCACTCGAAAGTTCTGAAAAATAACGGCGCAAAAAGGTTGGCGATTTAATTCCATTTTTCTTTTCTTTGCAGAAGCGAATACTTTAAGTTATTGTAAAAGACACAATCAGCGCACTTATGCCAATACGTTCTGTGTATGTATAACATCAAAAATGTTAAAGTTTACGATAAAATTGTCAGTTGTCAGATTAAAACACTAGGTTTGCCAAATCCCGATATATATAATGCAACCCTCGTATTATTGTTTAAAGTATGTCTGCACTTGTTGCCTAGCGCACCATCGGAGTTCCCATTTAACCCGAATCAACCCGAATACCTACAAACAATTAAGGTTAATTGAAGTCACTTCATCTTGAAGTTTTTTTGAAATATACATATTTTGTACCATTTTGTATCAATTATTTGAGCAACGTACGAAAGGAAAATGTGCATATGTGAATGTAAAATTACATATGAATGTGTAAGCAAACGAGCAGCTGCAAAAATGTATGCCAAAGAGTAAACCGGCGAGCAGACATTGAAATGAAATTGAAAGCTTGAAAAAAATTCCATTAACAATTATGGACAACTTATGTATGTATGTATGTAACTGCGAGTATGTATGTATAGACATAAGTGTTTTCCTTTATCTGCATAATTCTATTTCTTTTTCTAAGAACTTCAAATTGTTTAATGATAACAGCTTGTAGGCTATTAATTCTTACTTTTTGGGATTTTTTTTTAATTTACAAGGTTAGAAGGAAGGTGCGTTTCACAATCAGAAGACACTTTAATAATTCTACTGTGAACATAATTTAAAATCAACTAAGAGCTCTGCATTCACTTTTTTGGTCAGCATATACTCTATTGTAATTCTCTGCTCTGACTGCTCAACTTTTTTCATTCATTGTTCGGAAAGATTATCAAATTTTGTTTGTTTTGTTTTGTTTTATTTCAAAGTGATTTTGGTTAAAGCGAAAAATAGAGTGGAAAAGAGTTTGTGCATTATTAGAAGCTAATAAATTTTCCATGATTTTGAAAAGCACTACGAAAAAGCAAAAAAAAAAAAAAAATTCAGTCCCTGAACTACACTGAATTGAATTCACCTTGTTTCTGACACACCATAATCGAGATTTTTTTTCAAGTTCAAGTTTCTAAACAATATGGTACGAGGTAAAATATTGTCAAGTGAAGAATGTTGCAAAATATTGGCATACAACGAATCTGAACTAAATATAAGCTCAATTGGAAAGTTCCCGGCCTGACACATAGATGAAATTAGGAAAAATTAATTCCATAAGAATTTTACCTTAAAAAACGTGTGCATAACTTTGACAGCTGTCGGATCATTAGTTTGTGAATTATAGCATTTCGGGTGAAGCAACTTTTGTTATTGTGAAAAAAATGGAAAAAAAAGGAATTTCGCGCGTTGATAAAATATAGCTTTATGAAGGGCAAAAATAATGTTGAAGCAAAAACTTGGCTTGATGACGAGTTTCCGGACACTGCCCCAGGAAAATTAAGCATCAAGGATTGGTATGCTAAGTTTAGACGTAGTGAAATAAGCACCGAAGACGGTGAACTCAGTGGACGCTCAAAAGAGGTTGTCACTAACGAAAACATCAAAAAAATCCACAAAATGATTTTGAATGACCGTAAATTGAAATCGAATGAAAAAGTAGCCAATCTAAAGATATCAATCAACTGAACGTGTACATCATACCATTCATGAATATTTGGATATGAAAAAGCTCCGTGTAAAGTGGGTGTCAATACAACGACGAGTTTTTGCATCGATATGTGACAATGGATGAAACATGGCTCCATCAATTCACTCCGAAGTCCAATCGGCAGTCATCCGAGTAGATTGCACACCGTGAACCCGCTCCAATACGTCGAGAAACGCATCAGTCGACTGGCAAAGTTATGGCGTCTGTATTTTGGTATGCGCGTGGAATCATTTTCATTGGCTACCTTGAGAAAGGAAGTACTATCTACATAGACTATTACATAGCCGAAAAGCGGCCGCATTAAAAGAAAAAGAAAGTTCTGTTACAACAATGAAATGACAGTGAAATCAATGGCAAAAATCCATGAATTCGGCATCGAATTGCTTCTGCTTTTGAAGGATTGCTATAATCAGTGTATCACCGTTAGATGGAACCATGTTGAATAAAAAAAAAATGAATTTTTCCAAAATTCATAATCTGATAGTGGTTAGGATAATACTTTGCTATTTGTAAAAATGATCTGCTAGCTAAATTGATAGAAATAGGGAATGTGATTTATGATCAGATACAGAACTAAAGAGTGTATTTTTGCAGTATTGGTTACTTGAAATGATTTTTTAAATTTATTGACTGTGAATACTCTCTTTTATTTAAGCATACAGCGGAAGAGAAAATGGTATTCATCTAGGCCTTGTTTTTCTCCTTTTTTATATTTTTAAAAATTTTTTTTTTTTAGTTTTTTTTTTTTTTTTTTTTTTGCTTTAAGTAACATTAAGTTTAAGATCAGTTCTTTATTTTGGAAAATATCCATAAAGTCACTCATTTCAGCTCTTCCGAATTCGTTTAGAGGAAATAAAGTCTTTCGAAACTACTGACTTATGAAATTCACTTCATCTGTGAACATCAAAAATTTAACAAATGTTGGTAGTCAAGTTTTACTGTCTGTTAGCATTCAGCTTCTCACTAAAGATAAACCTATGAATCATTCTATTTCTGCTGTTTCAACATTCATTTAATTAAAAGCGTTACGAATCATAAGATTTTGGTTAAAAAATTTTCATCAAAGCAGTCGCGAGTATATTATACTACAGTGAAAATTATTTGTAGAATATCCAGACGGGAAATTTTTCTTTAGAAATAAATACTTTACTAATTTCATATATAATTTATTATTCACGTTTTATGGCGAAAGTCCGCTACATACATATGTACATACTACTTAACATACATACATGCATATGACTATTTACACATAATTATATCGCACTTTAAGCACAAATGGTGTTTTTTTTTATCAAGTAAGATGATAAAAATTTTCTCCGCTCAGCGAGAGTGTAAATAAACACCAGTATTTTGCTACCACAGGATGCTCTCTGAAAACAAATGCATATGTATGTATATAAAAATTGTCAAAGCTTCGCTGGTGGCTCACTGTTTTGTACTGTGATCGATGAGTGCGAGTATCGCCCGTCATGCCGCCAACTCAGGTGACTCATCTCCTTAGAGGGTTTTTTTTTTTTTTGTATTTGGTAAAGACACGCGCGTCACACGTTGTACGCCAGCAACCGCAAATGAATAAACGGTGAGTAAGGGCTAAAAAGAAACTGTTGATTTTGTTGGTGTGAAGTCAAATTTATTCATGCTTCTAAGAATTTTTGTGATTTTTTGTGGAAATATTCTGAGCGGTCCGGTAGGCGGTTTGCTTCAGCCTCCATTGTAGACGCATTTTCAGCTTTTCTTCTTTTTTCTTGATTCTCAAATCTTTCTCTTTTGTTTTCATTTATATTTTTTTTTACTGTTATCACAGCTGTTCTTGTTCATTACGCACTAGACTTGTTCATTAGCCGCTCAAATGTCAAACACGGCTTTCAACGCGATGCGTCTCTTTAACCCGATTAACTGGTTATTTCAAATGAAGTCACATAAATAACTTGTTGCTTGGTATGTAGGTCAGTCATGTAGTTATGTTGCCTGCAACGGCTTTTAATGTTGCAACTGGTTCTTGTTTTTATTTTATTTTTAATTTACTTATTTTGAACATAATTTTCAACAGAAAACATTAATTCTCTAAGCAAAAAAAAAAATCAGTGATTTGCTGCAAAAATCTTAAAAAGAAACAAGAACGAACGGCTGTCTTCGGTCAAGTTTTTATAAATGTCATGTTATTAATACATTGTTTGGCGGATTATTGACCAAAAATCCTCATATATGAAAAAATTGGTTATTTCATATATAGTAGTTTCATATATAGTAGTCCGATTTCGATGATTTTCACTACCAATATGCAGTTCAAAAATTTCACTCTCCTAGATGTTTTTTGACAGATTTTTGACCCAAAACCTCATATCTGATCAAATTAGTTGCACGGGGCTATATCATACAGTCCGATTTCGATTATTTTCACTACCAATATGCTATTCATAATATGTATGCATATTTCAGGCTTATAGATGCTTTTTTGACTGAGTTTTTATCGTGCTCTACCAATGTTTCATGTTTATTTACTTTTGGATATACATATTCTCCTTATCAAAATAGTCATTCAGTAAAAAATCATTACGTCGAATTTTCGGGTCTGCTACATTTTTTCGTCCATGAAATAAATGATTTATTTTATCTGCATACCAACCGTTAAGAGATGAGTTAAATGTGGTCATAAATCCTATTTTTGGCCAATATTTCTTGTTCGAAATAATAATAACAAAAAGACCGATGACAAACAATGGTGCTAAAAAATTTTCCAGAAGTATTTTATTTCAATTTTGTTTTGTCACATATTTCGAAACACATTAAGGTTTTTCTAATGTAAAAAATATTTATCCAATGTAACCCAAATTTTGTTAACCGGTAGCTTTGTTCGCCAAAGACCTAATTGTTCTGTTCAAAATTAAATAAGGAACAAAATATAACATACGAGAAAATAACCTTTTAGTCGTAATCCAGTAAATAAATTAGACTTTACACCTAAGAAGAAGTCGCTTTTGTACGACTTTGCATTACTCCGACCTATCTAGAAGTCTTCAAGCACATTAGAGTCATTGCTTCTGGATAGCATTATATTTTCCAGAAATTTCTTGCAACATTCCATAATTCGGCTTAGCGGCTTCTATTCCTTTGGCATTTCTAAGGGTTGAATGACCAGTGTCAAAAATTTGATAATGAATTCTTTAAACGCGAGGTAGATGGAAACAACAACTAGAGGCCAGGATGCACTCATCGTAAAGATCGTTAAAATATACCCTTTTATAACTTTCCCCAAGGTCAAGAACGAATTATATTTACCAATTTGACTTCTACAATAAAAAAAGGCTTCTCGGCGTATGCTCGTAGTGCATTGTCCAAGAAAGATACCTCTAAACTGTTCAATTAAAATGTAGACTAGAATTTGTATAAAAGTTTATAGATGAACCAGCGACAGTTTGGAAGAATATTTTGTGAATGGATGACGCTAACGACATACAATTTAACTATCGCAAAGAAAAACTATATATCAGACTTTCTCCTAACCTTCAATTTAACGTTAAATACACAATTAAGTTAATAAAGCATATACGCCTGGGGCTGATACTTTTGAGATGTTCTTCATAGAATGGTATTGGACTTGTTGTAGGCATCAATGGCTTTATTTTATTATTTATTATACTATTAATATTTTGGAAAATGTAGTATTGCCATATACGAAGGAGACTGTGTCATTTCGATGGGCCCATCAACCGGATAATGTCCCAAATCATACTTCAAAGCGACTAATAAATGTGATTTCCTGCAATATAATCAAGATGATGGATATTTAAGTTTTATTTTTTAACCAAATCGAAAATATCTGGATATGGATATAATGCTTAGCTGAAAATTTTTTGAAGACTTATGAAATGCAGGAAAATATATTTGGGAAAATGTAATCCTCTCCAGTAACCAGAGTTTAGGCATTTAGGACCCAACTCAATAAAATTACCTGTTTACAAAATTTGCGGTGCATTGAGTAATTTTTTTCGATTTTTAAAAACCTTAAAGTGTACCTCTAAATATTTGACAAAGCATAGTTAAAATAAAGTCCTACTGAAACATTTTTAAGCATCATTGTTTCTCATCAGTCTGGTTGTTCTTATTATTACGAGCACGTCTGTACAATTGAGATAAACTTGATGATATGATTTCTCGTTTCGACCATTTTTAATATGTCATGGTCTGTCATTTTTTATTCATTATATTCAGTTATGTTTGCAATTTCATCCACCATAAACGTTGTGAATTTGCTGATTTTTCCTTGGAAAAACTTGAAAACGATAATGATTTTTTTAAGAAAATCATCTTCTCCGTTGAGGCTCACTTTCATCTCAGTGGTGCGTTAAATAAACAAAACTGTCGATTCTGGTGCGAAGAAAATCCACAAATTATTCATGAACAACCAATACATTCACCTACATAAATTGACAGTTTGGTGTGGTTTTTGATTTGGTGGAATCATCGGTCCGTACTTCTTTCGAAATGAAGCTGGTAGCACCGTTACTGCCAATGGAGAGCGGTATAGATCGATGATAACCAACATTTTATGGCCACAATTGGAAGAATTTGATCTGGTTTTTGATCAACATCTGGTTCCAACAAGACGGGGCTACGTGTCACACAGCATGTGCAACAACCGAATTATTGCGAGAAAGGTTTGGAGATTCGATTATTTCAAGAAATTATGACATTGAATGGCCTCCAAGAAGTTGTGATTTAATACCATTAAACTACTTCTTTTAGCGTTATTTGAAGTCACTGGCCTTTAGCAATAAACCAGACTCTCTTCAAGCTTTAAAAGTCAATATTGATCGTGCTATTCATGACATACGACTTGATTTAGTCGAAAAAGTGCTTTAAAATTGGGTTCATCGAATTCGTTCCTGCAAAATAAGTCGTGGACGCCATTTGAATGATGTTATATTCAGAACTTAATTGTATAGATTGTACTTCACATTAAATAAAAAAACATTTGAATTTCTTTAACAATTATTGTGTTTTTTTTTTTAAAGAAAACATATCACTCTTATTGGAAAACCCTTTATTTTATATGCATATACATCGACCTGTTGGAATTTTTTTTATTATTAAATCTATAATTTTGTAAATTTTGTGAATGCCCAATAATATATTTAAAAATATTGAAAACGAGTAAAGTACGAAAATAAATTTATATATTGAATGTTGGTCGGACCAGAACTCGAACCCTGTTTTCTGAAAGGCTATTGCGGCCGACATATGTACATAACATATGTTACATATGCTTAAACAACAAATAAATTAGAAAATTTTTTATTATCCATCGTTTGACCTGAAGTTCACATATGTTAAGAACATAAATGAAATAATTTTAATGAAAGTAGAGCTTTTCGGTCATAATAAGTTCAAAGAGTTTACATTAATAAAATTTTCTACAATGTAATTAAGTAAAAACTCAACACACATACATATATAATTACATATCTACTTGTACAATAAAAAAATACTTTACGCCAAAGAGAAATGTCGAGAACTTGCCTTCTTGTTCATCAATGCTCGGAGAGAAATATAAGCAACTTGAGCATTATGATATCGTATGCGTTGTACATTTGACATTATAATGACATTTAATGTGAGATTATGACAAATCAAATCAATCAAAAGTAAATAAATCTATTAATAAATATCGTACTTCTACAAATATTAAAAATAAATATATAGAAAGCGAGTCATGCCATAATAATGCTGTGGTTTCTTGTGTGAAAATGAAATTAGCTACTGGAGATCTGAATTTAATCTAAAAACTATAAAAAAAAACTATAAAATACGAAAAATTATGTGACAAGCAAAATTCATTGTAAATATACCCTACGGTAGTGCACCAAGTTTGCACTTTTACACAAACTAGTTCCATTTCCACCATTTATGCATATAGAACTTCTGCTTGGTAGAAAATATAAAAATAAAAACAGTTTACCTAACATAAATCAAAATCTGAACTAAGAATCTGTTACCTGTCCCTCACCAATTGGCCACTGTGACCATATGAGAAGTAATGAAATTCAACAGGTCACCGGTGTGGTGTAAACTCCTATTAGTCTCGTTGCTCTTGATTTGACAATAAATACCGAACTAGTATGATATCATCATGCTTTTCACATTAGAGTACAAATCAGACATAATAATGTCCTAGAGCGAGATAATTTTTCACTTGGCTTTTCTAAGATTTGACGCATGGTGAATATCTCAAGTCAATTCGAAGTCTGATCAGTTTTTTGATTTTTTGACGGTTGGTGGTTTAATAGCCCAATAGGCTCGAAATTTGAATAACTCATAAAATCAGCTCCCGCCGGGCTTTCAGGCGGGCAATTGCAAACCGAGCTTCTTCACAGTCGGGTAGTGGAACATCTATTCTATCGTCATCAATTGGGGAAGCAGGTTTCCTATCTCCTGATGTTTCATTTTCACTGCCATTCAGCAGACTAGAGAAGTGTTCTCTCAATAAATTCGGTATACTCTGGGCATAAGTCGCTGTACGCACTGAAGCTTGAAACTTTCTGTTAGTTGCCTCATCTTTTCCCAGAATTTTCGAGTATCATGCCTTTCGGCCAGCTTCTCATGCTTTTCATACTTTCGTACCTCGGTATCTTTTTTTTTGTCTGCAGAAGCGTCTCGCTTCTCTCTTCTGTCCTTGGGAACGACCTGGTACCTTGCGAGGTAGGCAGTCTGCTTTCTCTCCACAACGACACGACAATCCTCATCGTACCAACTGTTTTTTTGACCTTGACAAAAACCAATAGCTTAGTTTGCACTGTACGTAGGGAGCTTGCAATGGCATTATATATTTCCTTTACGTACGGACGTTCTTTTCTGCTACAAAATACTGGTCCGAATCGATGTAAGGTCCTCAGAACGTACGCACATTTAGAATATTGGATATATGTCTTCACAACATGATCAACAGTTGGAGTCACCTACTCTTTTCTGTTCTTGCCCATCCATCGCAATACTTAGACGGCGGTGATGTCAGCATTTAGTAATAAGAGGAAATCAGCCAAATGGGTAGCGACACTTACCCAATTAAGTGAGCGGATAATCCATACGTCTGAGTGGATCCACTAAGTCTCTTTCACTTTTCACCGTGACCCAAAGCTCTACACGGGTTGCTTACCGCATCTCATATAAGGGTTGCTACCGTTTTCAGTATGTGTGACGATGACACTCATACCCACTACACCCTATTACTACACAGGTCATTCATTCAGTCTTTAGTAATAATTGCTGAATCTCTAAGGTCAAATAGTAAGTCAACATAGTATCTACCAAAAGTATGAAGATATAATTTCATTATTTTCTCATGCTTTTTAAGTTGATTCGATAGAAGAGTTATGAAAAAAAATTGTGGGTCTTCCCGTATTAACGAGATTAAAGTTGGCATAAAATGAAATTTTGACTTGCAAAGGATTCAACGCGACGAAAAAGAATTCAAAAAGCTGAAATTCTGCTAAAGCAAGTGTTTAATCACATAGTTTGACAAATGACGGGTTCAAATTGATTCACTACTGAATTTTTCTTATGGATTTAAATTCACTATAATAAAAATAAATTCAAATTAAGTAATTTCCCGCCAAGTTGATAATCATATAAACGACGCAACCAACAAAAAATTAATCCAACTTTTCGGTATATGCATATGTATGTATTTATGATCAGAGCAGAAAGCCAAAGAAGTTTCTGTAAATTTGACGAATTTATTTACAACACTTTGAGAGAATTACGTTAAAATATCAAAAAATTATTATACATACATACATATATAACGTGTATTTTCCATCTTTATAAAAACTCTGTAATTATACATTTTTGTATTGCTTTGAATCAGACGGCTCAAGCAAGCACAATCTTTGTACTCTATTCTTGCGTTTATGGAAGTTTAAAGTCCAATCGAAGAGGTGCAATAAACGTAAGAACTACCCGTATTTTGTGGCCAGCAAGTGTTTTCATAGTTGGGTTAAAAGAAAAAAATATGGTTTAGATTGCTCCATATGTTATGTACCTATGTGGGCCTACATTTATGTGCGGTCAAATGAAATACAAGTCACGAGTTACCTCAAAACTAGTCCTCTAGTCAATTACTTGAAGACCTGTCATCTCTTCCTACAAGCAACTGGTATTTTTAACACGGTTGTCTTCTCTGATGAATTTTGTAAGATTTTCATTAGAGTTAATCAGTTTTATACTAGTTAATGCTGTGTTGTGTTATAATGAAATCAATTAAAATACGAAAAAAATGCTGTCTTCGGTAATGCCGTAGTCTTTATACCTTTCATGAACATATACATTTATAGCAAATTGCGATTTCGATGATTTTCAGTGTCAATATAAACTTGAATTTACGTCTGTAGAATACCAAGTTTTAACATTTTAGATTCTATTATGACGGATTTTTTACCCAAAATCTCATATCTGAACAAATCGGTTGTATGGTGGCTATATGATATAATATTCCGATTTCAATGATTTTCACTACCAATATGCAGTTTACAATATGTGTGGATTATATCAAATTTCACTCTCCTAGATGCTTTTTTTTTGACGGATTTTTCGACCCAAAACCTCAACAACCTGAACAAATCCGTTGTTGGCGGGCTTTATCATATAGTATTCCGATTTCGATGATTTTCACTATCAATATAGAATCCATAATGTATGTGCGCATAGTGGTCTGATCGTTGAAACGTTTAAGTGCACCTTTCTACCAAGTTTGGTTGAAATATCTCAAAAATTGAGGGACTAGTTTACGTTCAAACAGACAGACGGACAGACGGTCAGACGAACATCGCTAAATCAATTCAGTTCGTCATTCTGATACGATCGGTATAAATTTCGATGGGTATATCTCTTCTCCTTCTGGTACTTACATACTTCGGACCAATTCATTTACATATATGAAGGTATAATGAGGCCTTTGATTGATAATTTTGTAATTGGTAAAGACTGGTTTTTTACGGACTTGTGTGTTTTCAGTCATTTTTTTTTAAAGAAGTAAACCAAGCAAACTAACCAGCTTGTTATCTGCTTCACTGCTAAGTAAACAGATCCCTATCTGATTGCTAGCTGTCGGCGGAACTATTGACGTCTAATGAGCTGTGATTAAATATCGAATGTGTAGAGAGCAGCAAAGTGGGGATATCTTTTTTTTTCTACCCGCCACTTCATTTCCAGAAGCTGTTGCCTATTTAATATGCATTCACTTAACGTTACTTAATAAGGAGTTGTGTGTATGTACATATGTTTATATGTGTGGTAAAAGAATTTCGAAAAGAAAATAATAAAAATTTAAAATTATTATTTTGTATCAGATTACGTTCATGAGTTGAGCAGTAACTTGTGTTCATTTATTATAAATAATGTACAGTTTTTATCGTAAACAAATTTCGAAGAATACATTTCAAATATGCTATGAGCTGTCAGAATTCAATGCTACATAATATGATGCAAGCAAAAAAGTGATAAGCTAACACAAAAGAGGGAAAGTGAAGAGTGGGTTTCACAAAAAAAAAAAAATTAAAAAAAAAATATTAACAAAAAAAAAAAAATTTGAAAAATGTGCAGTTTGTTAAATATACCTTTTTTTCATAGAAAATTATTTACACAAAAGCACATACACACGCGTAGACATGCATCATGTTGGTATTACGATAACAAATAATATTTTGCATATAGTTATATATATATGTATATATATTTTTTTTTCATTTTGCCATTGTATTATAATAAAGTATTTGAACACTTCAAGTGTATTTATGCACATAATTATTTTGCACAATCAACGCAACCAGTTGAATGCACTTTGAGTGCCAACAACTAACAAACCAACCAGTGTAGCAACTCTGTCGGGCGAGGCGATTTATGGAAAAGTCAAAGAAAAATACGTCAAATGCGGCTGCATACAATGCGATTATATTGTAATCAGTGTCACACATTGTGCTGAAAATAGTATAGTCGAATGTCTGTAACATATGTACCCATATATGTACATATGTATGTATATGAAGTAAAAGTAACGCGATAGTGCACACAAGTCAACATAGAAAGCCGACAACGAAGAAATGCCCCTCGGCTTATCTTTTGCACAGATGCATCGAGAAGACCATGCAAAAAAAACGAGTAAGTGCCG
The DNA here is from genome assembly GCA_030068015.2 of Neoceratitis asiatica. NCBI lineage: Eukaryota > Metazoa > Arthropoda > Insecta > Diptera > Tephritidae > Neoceratitis > Neoceratitis asiatica. The sequence continues at coordinate 37,911,242 of CM061529.1, forward strand.
GTTCCAGACCACTTGTGATTTGTAGACATTTATTGTTGTACTATTGTAGTTAAAGAGCAAATGTCCATTGAAGGCGTTTGAGGCAAATACGAATATTTGTATATATGTAGGTGTGTTCGTTAGTGGAAAAGCAAACAAAACTTAACAATGATTTGCGACATAGCACAGATAACGTCCGAGAGTCGCGACATTTCACACATTATACACTTGCATATGCACATGCATATGTACATATGTACAAGTATATAATGTATAAGTAAGTGCATAGGAAAACTTAACTGAACTTGCTTGCAATGAAATCTTAGTTTAATATGCATAATGCAATTGGAAATTAAATGGGCGTGTTTAAGGGGTGCGAATGCTTAAAATACTTAAAAGAAAGCAATATTAAAAAAATAAGGATTCTCAGATGGAATTCATAATATGTATGGATAATACCGGATTCCATGCCCCTAAATGCTTTTTGACTGAGTTTTGACCAAAACGTCACATCTAAAAATGTCGGTATATTGAGCTATATGTTATATTTTTCCGGTTTCGATGATTTTCGGAACCAATTTGCAGCATTTATGTAGTATAGTATACCAAACTTCATGTTCTTAGGTACATTTTTAACAGAGTTAAGAACCAAAATTTCAAATCTGAAAAATCGGTCGTATATATGCTATAGTGGTCCGATCCGGCCAGTTCCTACAAATGCTATTTTACGTATAGTTGCATCTTTCTACCAAATTTGGTTGAAATATCTCAAAAATTAAGGGAATAGTTTACGTTCAAACAGACAGATGTGTGTTCCACAAGCACAATCCTTTTTTTTTCTTAAGGTAGTCGTCACTTGACATTTCATTTAAAGTAGCAGTTTCATAAGTTACACGAATTAAACTTCTTTGAGTCTTGAAATTTATTAAATAATTCAGAAGTGGAATAGTATTCTCGAATATATGTATAAAGGGTTTTCCAATAGGTATGATATGATTTCTAAGTGTCGTTTTGGCCATTTTTAATATGTAATGATCTGTCCTTTTTTTCATTGAATTCAGTAATGTTTACAATTTCATCATGGCAAGATATACGTAAGAACAACTTTGCTGATTTTGCCTTGGAACAACTCGAAAATGATAACGATTTGTTTAAGAAAATCATCTTCTCCGAGTAGGCTCACTTTCATTTGAGTAGTGCGGTAAATTAACAAAACTGTCGATTCTGATGCGAAGCAAATCCACAAATTATTTATGAACAACCATTACATTCACCTAAATTGACAGTTTGGTGTGGTTTTTGGTCTGGTGGAATCATCGGTCCATACTTCTTTCGAAATGAAGCTGATAGCACCGTTACTGTCAATGGAGAGCGGTATATATGGATGATATTTAATTTTTTATGGCCACAATTGGAAGAAGTTGATCTTAACAACATTTGGCTCCAAAAAGACGGGGCTACGTGTCACAAAGCACGTACAACAACCGAATTATTGCGGGAAAGGTTTGGAGATTTGATTATTTCAAGAAATTGTGACATTGAATGGCCTCCAAGAAGTTGTGATTTAACACCATTAAACTACTTCTTTTAGGGTTATTTGAAGTCAATGGTTTTTAGCAATAAACCAGACTCTCTTCAAGCTAAATCAAGTCAATATTGAACGTGCTATTCATGACATAGGACTTGATTTAGTGGAAAAAGTGCACAAATATTGGGTTCATCGAATTCATTCCTCCTGCAAAAGAAGTCGTGGAGGCCATTTGAATGATTAGAACTTAGTTGTATCGATTGTACTTCACATTAAATAAAAAACATTTGAATTTCCTTAACAATTATTCTGTGTGTGTGTTTTTTTTTTTAAAGAAATCATATCACTCTTATTGGAAAACCCTACACGAGTATACTCAAACTTGTATCGCCAGTCTCAACATTTTATCGTATCTTTTAGTGAAATGCTGTGAAGCTGTTGACTCATGTGATAGAAGTTGCCCAGAGTGTAATAAAAGCAAGTATTTTTATTTACTATTAACACGTTATTACAACAGTTTTACTTCTTGTGCTAAGCCAACATTTTTCGAATAAATGAAAAACCAAGAACTGCAAAGAACGGTTAGAAATTTTTTTTTTCTTTTTTTGGTATATGAATAAACCATCAACAAAATCATTGATTTTTATTTATTTAAAATACGAACGCTTATTTTAAGCATCATTCGATTTTACTTCTCCCAAGGCTGAAATAAATTTAGGAAACATACGTACATATTTAATTAACTCATCAATTCACTACTTATGTTAGGTATTGTTTTTGTATACAAAAACTTCCATACTCTTTGGAAAAAATAATTTACGTAATTTTTAAAAATTTTGACCTACTCGCTGAAGCTTTCAATGAAAATTATCTATAAATAAAGTAAAATGTAAATATATACATGATGCAAACTGATATATGTATTTCCAGCACTGTTGATTCCTATAAACAAATTGTTCGTTGAAACCGCAAGTTTTCGGTGTAATTGATGAAACAACAGTTTATAATGGAAAACCTGATAAACAACTACTTGCTTATACATGTTGTTCGTACAGACGATATTAAGTGCGTCAGAATAAATATCATACTTATTCACAAACACAATGTATTCCAAATAAGATTTTAAAAGTTGCAAGTGCGAAAATGAAAATGTTGTATATAAGTAGTTATGGAAAGTTTCGCTTCTCTAAAGGAAAAAATACATACATACATATGCATTTTATATACTACTCTAAAAACTGATTTATTGTGAAAGCCAATTTTTTTTTAGAGATGAATGGGGTTTTATATAATTATGGCCAAGTCTGTGAATTATTATTATTAAAAAAAATAGTAAACGTACACTAAACTACAGTTTAAACTAGAGTTTAAATAGATATACAGTGGCGGACAAAATTCACCGCCTGTATTCGTTGTGTAGAAAGTACTATCGCTTTGCTGACAAATGTAGGTATACAGTTTTATTTTAAATGCTTTTCTAATCACATATAATAAAACAAACTCATTCTCTAACATAAAATAAAACAATTATGGTGAAAAAACGCAAAAATATCCTTGACAAAAGTCTACATACACCACGAGTTTACTAACAGGTACGTCGATATGCTGTGCTGTTATGGCGGTTAGGTACCCTTTTTATTACTATTTTCTTTTTACTTTTGTTTTCTAATTTGCTAGTATCGAATTAAGTTGTGGTTGAAACGCATTTGCATCAACAATGGCTCCGCGAAAAGAAATATCCATTGACGTACGAGTCTTGGTTATTCAGCACAGAAAAGAGAAGAAATCGTATTGTGAAGTTTCAAAAATTTTAAACTTAAGTCGACCAACAGTATACACTATTGTAAAACAACTTTGAAAAAAATGTATCCACCGAAAATAAGCCGCGTGATGGCCGCCCAAAGAATCTAACTCGAAGAGACATCAGCTTTATTCTGAAGGAAGTGAATGATGATCCTAAAGTTACTGCTCCAAAATTAACCGAAAACCTCGCAAACTCATCAAGAAAGTGTGTCGATTTAAGAACATTTCAAAGAGCTCTGAACGATAACGGCTTCCACAGTAGAACGCCACATAAAAAGCCTCTTATTTCTAAAAAAAAAATCGTAAACTGCGGTTGGAGTTCGCTAAAGCACTAGACAATGGAATGGATTTTTGGCAAAAAGTCTTATTTACAGACAAATCGAAGTTCAATATATTCGGCAGCGATGGAAGAGCTGCACTTAGCTCCAAAAATATAGTACCAACAGTAAAGCATAGTGGCGGCAACGTAATGGTTTGGGGAGCGGTTGCGGCATCTGGAGTTTGAAAGCTTGCTGTTATTGAGGGTAATATGGATCGGTTGAAATATAAGTCATTGGTGGTAGTTATTCTGAAGCCTTCGGTGGACAGTTAGGAGCTTGGCACAGGCTGGATCTTTCAACAGGATAACGATCCAAAGCACAGCTCCAAGCACTACACACACCACCTCAAAGTCCCGATTTGAATGTTATTGAACATGTATGGGAGATTTTTCAGCGAAAAATTAGAAAAAATCAGATTTCCAGCTCAGCATTACTCAAAAAACGTCTTATTGTAGCTTGGTATAGTATTACTCCTTCATAATTGACAAATTTAGTAGCTTCGATGCCACGATGGCGTCAAGTCGTTATTGATGCGAACGGTGGACCAACTAAATATTTAAAAGATCATGTTACCTGATGTTAACCAAAGTGTTTGCGCTAAGATAAATTATGTATGTACTGCATGTAGTCACTTTTTAAAGTGTTTTTATTAAATACTCAATATAACTTTTTATTGTATTCCGATATAAAAAATATTTCCTAATATGTGTGAGTAGCGACGCCACAATTGTGCTCTGAAATGGCGATCAGAGAGTTAAATAATGAAAGAACCTGCCAATATTATATTTTTTGAGCCAAAATAGTGTTCCAAAGTGTACGACTCTCAGAGTAAAGACCTTGCAAAAAAATGTGCGAGTAATCTCGAAAAAGAATAACCCGGGACTAATCATATTCGGGTAGAGTTGTGCATCAATTAATTGCAACTAATCTCAAATCGGTATATTTGGAGGGCTGATCGATAATATTTATACAATAATAATAATACAGTGTAATCGGCAGTTTGATGTCACAAATTTAATTTTGTAATTTCGATTCGGATGTGTGATACGTTTTCGTGAATTCAATTTTAATTGAAAGATCGTCAGCAATATTTTCTAGCTACGGGAATCACAAGGTAAGTAATCGACTGTGCCAAGCGCTAAAATTATGGAAAATGCTGGGAATGTGTTAAGCCTGTTGGAAGTACCATTTCTACAGCAGTTAAAAATATGAGCAATTCGAAATCGAAATACCCACAAAAGTGTTTCTGAACTTCATGTAGTTCCTTTCGCACAGTATGGTAGTATAACAAACAGTGCTAAAAATGGATTTGAACTCAATTAACTGTGCAAAATATGAGCGTAGGACATTTTTGTTACTTTGATACCTGGTATAATTTGCAGTAAAATATTAAATTTAACAATTTTTTAGGAATTTGCAATTTCAAAAACAATAAACTGACTCCGTAATGGAAATTAATTTAAGTGGTTCCCATGGATAGGCTAGACTCGAGAGCATCCCAAATATACTTCGAATAGTAAGGGAGATATTCTCTTTTATAAATTTATAACGTCTATATTTTATATATAACCGAGTAGTTAGCATTGCGTACTATATACAATTCGGAAAGTCTGGGTTCGAGTCCAGGTTCGAGCAATATCCAAATTATAAAAATAATTAATTTTTCTAATTGTCGTCGCCCCACGCCCTCCGAGTGTATTTCTGAGATGAAACAAAAGTTCCTCATAAAAATCCATCGGCCGTTCGGAGGCGGCTTAGAATAAACTGCAAGTCCTTCCATTTGTTGGTAGAAACATAGAAGAAGCAAAAAGCACAAATTGGAGGAGGAGCTCGGCCGAAAATCACTTCAGCGGTTACAAAGCGTCAAGCAACCTAATTAGTTAAAAAACAAATAACTCTTCTCTTCAACTATGCCGGAGGACTTAGTCATCAAAATTTTATATTTTGAAAAGGCAATCTATTAAGAACGCTAACCGATTTCCTCTGTTTATACCCATTCGGGACTAAGCAAGTGCAATTAGTCTCTTCGGAGGACATGCTGGACCATTAATTCCATAAAAAGAGATTAAAATTGATATTAGTTGCATGTTCCTTTGAGGGTAAACCCAGACTAGTCACATTTTTTGCAGGGTAATAATAAACGCACACACATACATACGTACATACATTTGTTGTATTTCAAGCCGTTGATATTATTTTATCATTTCATTTTAGTGACCTGACAACCTGTTAATGTTTTCAAATCTAAAATTTGAGTGATTAAAAATATACATACTAATTATTTACCTTTAATATAAAATATATACATATATAAGTATACATCTGTATGCATGTAAGTATGTAGATGTAAAACCAGTTTTATCTCCAACGTAAATTATGCAAAATAAGGTGAAATATATATAATAAACATTAAACGGTGCGAGGGATGGTGGATTAATAGAAAATGTCACCTACACAACTACATACGCACATTCCAACAAAATAATATTGTGACAGAAAACAAACAGACATACCCATAAGCTCGTTCAGCGCATAGTAAAGTCACAGTATGGGCGCAACACACGTTAATACATTTTTATACCTTTCACATACATGAAATAGTATATTAACTTAGGGCCGAAGTATGTATGTAAGTACCAAAAGAAGTAGAGATAAACCCCCCAAATTTTATACCGATCTTATCAGAATGACGTACTGAGTTTATGTCCGCCCGTTTGAACGCAAACTAGTTTCTCAGTAGGCAGGCAGATGTACTAGTACACTTCAACTTAAATTTTTTAAAACCGGATAGATCAAACTATTTTAGGATATATACGACCGATGTTTTAGATAAAAAATTTTTTTTGCCATAAATCTGTCAAATAAGCATCTAAGAACGTGAAACTCAGTATTCTAGATATATAATTAACTGTATTTTGGTACAGAAAATCATGGAAATTGGACGACTATAACATATACAGTGGCGGACAAAAGTCTACATACATCGCCTATATTCGTTGTGTAGAAAGTACTATCGTTTTGCTGAGAAATGTCGGTATACAGTTTTATTTTAAAGCCTTTTTTAATCACATGTACTAAAACAAATGCATTCTCTAATATAAAATAAAACAATTATGGTGAAAAAGCGCAAAAATATCCTTGACAAAAGCCTACATACACCACGGGTTTACTAACGGGTACATCGATATGCTGTGTTGTTATGTCGGTTAGGTACTCTTTTTTTAAATTATGTTTTCTACTTTGCTAGTATTGAATTTAAATTTGGTTAAAACACATTAGCATCAAAAATGGCGCCGCGAAAAGAAATATCCATTGACGTCATAAACTTGGTTAGTCAGCACAGAAAAGAAATTTAAAAAATTTTAAACTTAAGTAGACCAACAGTACAGACCATTGTAAAAAACTTTGGAAAAAAATTTATCCACCGAAAATAAGCCGCGTGTTGGCCGCCCGAAGAAACTAACTCGAAGAGACATCAGCTTTATTCTGAAGGAAGTGAATAATGATCTTAAAGTTACTGCTCCATAATTAGTCGAAAAAATCGTAAGTTCATCAAGAAAGTGTGTTCATCCAAGAAGAATTCAAAGAGCTTGTAGTTCACTAAAGCACACTTAGTCCAGGGATTGGATTTTTGGCAAAAAAGTCTTGTTTACAAAAGAATAGAAGTTCAATATATTCGGCAGCGATGGAAGAGCAAAAGTTTGGAGAAAAGAAAACACTGCACTCAACTCCGAAAATATAGTAACAACAGTGAAGCATGATGGCAGCAACGTAATGGTTTGGGGAGCGGTTGCGGCATCTGGAGTTGGAAAGCTTGTTTTTGTTGAGGGTAATATGGAACCGTTGAAATATAAGTCATTGGTGGTAGTTATTCTGAAGCCTTCGGTGGACAGCTAGCAGCTTGGCGCAGGCTGAATCTTTCAACAGGATAACGATCCACAGCACACGGTCCATATTGTTACGGATTTGTTGCTTTATCATGCTCCAAGCAGCTACACACACCACCTGAAAGCCCAGATTTGAATGATATTGAACATTTCTGGGAGATTTTTCCACGAAAAATTAGAGAAAATCAGATTTCCAGCTCAGCATTACTGAAAAAAACGTCTTATGGAAGCTGGGGATAGTATTACTCCCTTAGAATTGATAAATTTAGTAGCTTCGAAGCCACGATGACTTCTAGCTGTTATTGATGCGAATGGTGGACCAACTAAATACTTAAAAGATTATGTTACCTGATATTAACCAATGTTTTTGCTCTAAGATAAATTATGTATGTACTATATGTAGACTTTTGTCAATGTTGGATTTACGTTTTTTTTTGTCAAAACTTTACTCTTTTATGTTAAAAATTGAATTTTTGTTTTCTGTATGATAAGGCATAATAATTGAAATAACCTTTGTTGTTAAATTTGCCAATAAACTTTTTGGACTTTCAATTTAACGAAAATAAAGGGTGTATATAGACTTTTGTCCGCCACTGTAGCTCCCATACAGCGACTTGTATTGATATGAGGCTTTGCCCAAAACTCCGCTAAAAAAGCATCTAAGAGTGTGAAATTTTGTTTTCAATACAAATAACTTCGAACAAAAAAATTTTGGTATTGAATATCATCAAAAGCGGAAGATTATATCATATAGTCCTCATATAGCCGATTTGTTCAGATATGAGGGTTTGCGTTAAAAAACCGTCAATAAAACATCTTAGAGCATGAAATTTGGTATTTTACAGACATGGGTTCAAGTTAATATTGAAACTGAAGATCATCGAAATTGAATTTTTCAATTTCGAATGAAGTTGATATGCACACAGAGACTTTGGCATGGCCGAAGGCAGCTCTTCCTTCTTGTTTTTATTTATTTATACATACATATATACATATATGTATGTATATGTTTGTATGTATTTACTTTTTTTTTGGTTCGGTATAGTATTTTATTAAAGGCTTAACGTTGTTGTGATATCGCGACATCCAGACACAACCAAATTGGTTACTATCTAAATACTAATAAGTACATCCACGCAACCACAATTACACATACATGCACACACACATTCATGCACACTTGCTCAACCTGAAAAACCTTTTGAAATTCCAGAAACGGCATACATACATATATGTATATATATATATATGTGTATACATATGTGGGACGTGAGTTCGATACAAATAGGCTATCAACCATATATACTACATCAGAGAACTTATAACAACAATAAGTTCTCTGCTACATTAAATAAAATCAACGAGTGGAGTGCTCGAAGTGGAAGATAATACATCAGCAACAACAACGAAATGCTTAGAAATGTGAAAATGAGACAAGTATGTATGTATGTATGTATGTATGTAGTTGGGATGGCTTTCTAATTTAATATTAATCTACTATTTTTTATTGTTTTTGTTCATGTTTTTTGCGTTTGACTTAATTAATATTGTTGTTGATTTTTTGTCTCAGTATTGTTTTAATATTTTTTTCTATTCATTATCATCTCATATGGTGGATTTATCTTCTCGCTGCTTGCTATCCATGCATTGTCATGCCGTTTTTTCTCTTATCCGCTTTTGTGTATTTTTATTTTGTCTCACTTTTTATGGCATTTTAGTATATAAATAGATCCATTTGAATGCATATACTGGTGCGTACATGCATAAGTATGTATGTATGTATGTGTTTAGCTGTGCCGGTTCCGCTTAGTTGATAACCAATTTCGTATGATATTACGGCGGAAGATAATAATCGAGAAGAGAAGAATTTGCTGTGAGTTTTAATAGACAAATTTAGTTTTATTTTATTTTATTTTTATTTTATTAAATTCCGAAAGTGTCGAAACTTACACCATAACCGCTTAATTGGTTTTTTGGCTCTTCGTCAATGTACATATTTCTGTACTGACATTCGCTGACTGACTTTGACTTTTGAGGAAGTGTATGTATGTATTTTCGATCAGTTTGTTAACAGAAAGTTGTGAATTTACGAACTACCTACAAACTTACATATTTTTAAGTCCAACACGAAAATTGACAAAAAAGACTAGATTTTTTGCCGAACGCCGGCTGTAAAGGTGGGTCAGTCGTAGCCAATTTTCACGTATTATTTATTTGATTCATGCATTTTGCTGTCAAAAAAATTTCACCACACTGAAACTAATTTCTGGTAATTTAATGTCATATAATTGCAGAATTAATAATAATCAATTAAAAAAAAAAATACAACAAACCACGCTCAGTCTATTATTTTACACTCAGGAAGAGGATGCCTAATGAAATTTATTTATATTGATGATTATGATAAGGATAATGAGATAAATTTATCAAATTATTGGCCACCAGTTTTTGGTATCTGTACATCCGTTTAAAGTGGATCAAAATCGAGTCCAAAGGCGTCGTTACAAACATATGTACATGTATACGGTGATAACTTCACCTTCGTAATAGCGTGTGATTGCGGTAATTTATTTGCTAACTGGTATCTGAAATTAAATTTCCTTTTATTTTCTTTAAAAGTGCTGTCAAAAGATTTTAAAGATTGTCTGAGAAATTTAAATTCGCAACATGACCGTTCCAGACTATTTTCCAGAAATTGAGAAACACTTTCCATGAAGTTATGTGCTCTTTAAATTAATTTTCGCAATTTTTCATTTTGTCATGAAATTAGAAATCAATTAATTGTTAGGCTAAGAGGAGCACTTTCAAGCTAATTTATATCGTAAACATGCCGGAAGTGCTTTTAAATTAGAAGATATTGAGGTGAGTGCATGAGATTTGCAACCACGGCTTCGCCAGTGAAAACAGCTTTCACACCGAGAACCAAAAAAAGTGAGGACAGTCGAGGACAAAAATACCAGCACTCATTTTTTAATTAAAATCTTTCATCCTTTATCAGCCAGCCAAATATTGGGGGTTTCCTGGTTCCAATGAACTTGTGTGGCATACTTTGGTGAAGATTTTCTCAAAATTTTTACGCCAAATCTTTGTAATGTAATAAATATATTTTTTTTTTGTTACTTCATTTAATTATTATGCTTCGTGGCCGTAATAGTCGAGTAATTAGCACCGCGTACTATAATGCAGAAGGCCTGGGTTCGACCCCTGGTTCGCGCAACATCCCTCTAATTGCGGTCGCCACTCGGCAAGGAATGTCAAGCCCTCCGAGTGTATTTCTGACATGAAATAAAAGCTCCTCATAAAACTCTATCGGCCGTTCGGAAGCGACTTAAAATAAACTGTAGGTCCCTCCATTTGTTGGTAGAAACATAGAAGACGCAAAAAGCAGAAATCGGAAGAGGAGCTCGACTGAAAATCACTTTAGCTGCCACAAAGCGTCAAACATATATAATTATTTATTATGCTTATGTACTTGGTTAAATGTTGTCACATGACATTTGCAATATAAATATTTAAAATGATATTTAGCACGTTTTCACGTCTTGTTCAATATTTAAAGACTATGAGCGAAACATTTTTGTCTCCTTTATTCATTCATGTTTGCATTTGCATAAGTACTTGTTGAGAAAACTGAAAGCATGCTAATAAGCACGTTATATTAATTAACAGTAGTCTTTCATTTTTTTAAATTTTTTAACAGCCTTAGGCGGCATTTAATAGACGGAATGGTGTTTTTTTCTAATAGATTACTATCGGTACAGAAAAACACCTGTTAATGAGAGATAGGCGCCAGTTAGATGATTAGCTTTCCGATTTCAGTGGTGTAGCACTGCTGTCATCAGGAAACCGAAAGAAGAAAGTACTGGGTACGAATTTCACAGTTAGATACAGGTATTAACTTTAAAAGTACTGTCCATGACAAAACTATAAAAAAAAGTTTTCGCATGTCATGCACACTGCACCCTTAAGTGTAAATTTGCATAAATATTTTTTGCAATTTTATAATATTTCTAATGCTCACCCTTTCTGGGTTTTTAAAAAAATTAGATGAAATTCGTGACAAATGTGAGCAATTTCATGGTTATTTCAAATTGTTTCTTTGGAATTGTACAATATTTGGCCAATTAGATAATCGTGTTCAAATATGAATCAAAAAAAAAATTATGGATTTTTTAATGCGGCCTGTAATTGTTTTTGGTTATACATAAGTAAATGAGTTGTATTCAAAGGCCTATTTTTGTTAGAAAAATTATTTTTAATTGAATATTTTGTTATACAACAAAGAAAAATTGGTAGAAGTGACAGCTGTTTCGGAGATCACCACATCTCCTCATCAGGCGAGTGCTCTAACAACTGAGCCAACGTCTGCCATGTAATCTGTTGTTGTATTATTCAATTTTTTACTAACCAACAACTATTAAGTGCGCTAATATGTAGCCGCTATTTTTACTTAATGTTGGGTTAGCGAGTATTTTGCAATCCTGCATACATTCAGACATTAATTGTCTGAGAAATATATATAAGAAGGATTGCTTGTCGGGCTCGACTTATATATTATTTTTTTTTCTTTGTTGTATAACAAAATATTCAATTAAAAATAATTTTTCTAACAAAAATAGGCCTTTGAATACAGCTCATTTACTTATAACCAAAAAAAAAATATATGTATTTATTTACAATAATTCAATTAGTACAATTAGTTCGTTGGTTCAAGTATTATTTCCAAAATATATGTATATATGTGTATGATCTACATACATTTAACAGCGTTAAATCTGGACTTCGGATAAATTTGCTAGTGACCTGATGATTCACTCTTTTCAACATCGTGCTCAATTTTCTTGTATATTACTAATAATGTCAAAACATTTGATATCAATTCAAGACATTTAATTAATGTTAATTTTTTTTTTAATTATTTATTTGTTTTTTGAGCACACATTTGTAAAATAAATCGAAATTCTCTAGTGAACGCACGTTTCTTTTTAATGCGCAGACAACAAAAATCCACTTATTTAACAGTAATTTTTATTGAATAACAATAGAATTTCTTAAGAAATAAATAACATATTCAATAAAAATATTTGTATTACTACAAACTTCAACAAAAAATAAGCAATGGATTACCATTGAGGGAGCTCGTTTTGTATGTATTGCACTCGTCCATCTTCGTCCACCCAAGAGGTAGAGCAGTACATCCTCACCACAACCAAATAATAATATACTCATAATGATGGAGAGTAGCTTTTCACCACGACCTACCCAGAGAGTGAGGGGGGAATAGTTCCTCACCGTAACTAAATGTTGACTCACGGATATATCTTAAAAACAAAACAAAAAATATAGTTCTTTTGTCACAACTAATGGTATTTTGAGATTTTTTTTGTTCATTTTTAAATGTTGTATTTTCTACAAAGTAATATATAAAACTATGCTGCTCTCTTTCTTCCATTAAATATGATTGTGAACCCCTGCTTGTAAGGAAACTCTGCCACTTTTCCTTTAACGATTTCGGATAGGACACTTAGACTTTCTTTAAATACTGCCAACTTGTGGAACTATTTTCTTTAATAATAATTCGTTCAGATTTTAATGCTATAAATTTAAAGATTTGCAGAGGTCGTCCTCAAAAAAGGGGTCTCTCATTCTAGGAATTTGTTGATTTTTCATTGGAATATATTTTTTATATGACCTCAAAACCTACGCACAACTGCAGGGAATTCACCTTCTTACTTTAGTGTACCTCCAAACGATGTTTGTTGGCTACCCAGAGGATACTTGGTCTTAGACCGAAAGGCGTGAGCTAATTGAACCATATGTAAAAAAAATCCTTTCTAGCCACTCCCAGTCATGGCATTGGCGACTCGGCTTCCACGTCGTTGTTGACGGTCATAACTTCGAAGTCGTAGATAATTGCGTCTATCTAGGAACCAGCGTAGACAACATCAGAATTGTCATCCCGGAAATTCAAAACAGAATTACTCTTACCTCTCTCGACAAAACAAAACCAAACTCTACAAGTCGCTCAATATTCCCGTTCTGCTGTATGATGCAGAAACTTGGAAAATGTTGACATACGATGAGTGGGCTTTAGGAGTTTTCGATAGAAGTTTTGCGGATGATTTATGTTTCTTTCCGCGTTGGCAACGACGAGTACCGCAGGCGGTGGAACGAAGAGCTGTATGAGTTATAGGGCGACGACGACATAATTCAGCGAATCAAGCGACAACGCCTACGATGGCTAGGTCATGTCGTCCGAAAGAATGAAAGCACTACAGCTTTGAGAGTAATCGTTGGAGCACCCGCTGATAAGGCAGAAAAAGATGTGAACAAAAATTTTGATAAAACCATTTGAAAATAAAAGAAAGAATTATTTTTCATAGAAAAACTGATTTTCTTCAAATCATGTGTAATAAACCACAAGTCAAACTACATCAACCTCTAAATTTACATATGACACTTTACAGTTACATGATGAATAACGTAACCACGCCCACTTCTTCGTTTTCTACTACCTTAATCAGTACTTGTTCCGTACATCCTTTTTAGTAAAAGTTGTGACGAAATTACATGAAAATTAAACTTTTCTAACATTATTAATGAACTCCCTCTTCGTTTGTATTTATGCTTGATAGAAAATTTTGTTAGCTTCCTCATTTTTTGTAAAAAAAAAAATTATAATATAAAGGCTCATTTAAAAAATAGGTTGAATAACTATTTACATACGAATGTAAGCAAAATTGGCAGTGACAGCGACACTGACCGTTACAACAACAGCGGTAATGACAGCATACGGACTCAAGGTCATTACGTCATTTGTATGGGCGCAAAAGAGATAATCAAAATTTTCATAACTTGATAGAAACAAAAAGACAATAATTGAGTATATCACTGGTTTTACAACAACACAAATTTACAATATATGAAAAACTAAAGAAAAATAGTAAAAAAAAACAAAAACAAATATTGTAAAACATCAATCAACACGTACATAATATTGTGATTCTCCAACGCCTTGATTTGTGTAATTTTCGATATAAATTTTATTCGTTGCTTTTTCTCAACTGACTACTCACTTCTGCCTTTACTTGTGTTGGTTGTGGTGTAAGACTTATTGAACACTTTAAACTTAAGCAATTTTTATTTGTTTAATTTATTAATATTTCTTTTTGGCCTTTTTGCACGTCAGCTGCTTATAAAAACTATACACATAAATATGTAAGCACACATACAAATGACACAATGCAATTAGCACAAACGCAAGCACTTTCCGTATACCCGCGTCCCGCTCAAACGTTCTTGTCTGTTCAAATTTTATTTTCTTATCGCACACGTCTTACACCCTCACGTCTCGACGTTTTATAAATTATTATTGTTGTTTTTTTGTTTGTTTGTATTCGTTGCTTGTTGTTGCTTCGTTTTGCCGCACTGTTTGAATAATTCATATGTGCAAGTCCGTACCGAACCGATCTCCACGTACTCAGTTATGCGAATGAATAACAACTTGGTTGGGTTATTAGTCAGTGTGGCGGCCTGTAGCTCCAGTTGTTTGTGCCAATACGTATGCATCTACACACAATCACGTATGTATATATTTAGATATAAAAATGGTTGTGTGGAGAAACGCTTGATCATAAATAGCCGTCTGGAATTGATAGTGAAACTAGTGAGCGAGCCATTAAGTAGAGAGTGGCGTGAACAGAAGAGCTGCGTTGGAATTTAAGAGAATATATGGTAAATTCTACTACATACAAATTTATTTGATTATAACTTTTCAATGAATTGTTAGAGTAAAAATCGAAAATGTAGCTAGGAGGACACATAACCTACTGACCAAGATGCCATCTGGAATGTAAACGATTCTCCGACCTCTCCAACTCTTTTACTGCGGTTTGTGAAGTACACTGTTATCCTCTAAGACTAAATTTACACACGAATACTCTTGTTGCCGAAACTCTTAATTTTTTGGGGAGAGGGCGACGACAAGACGATACGCTGCTCTCGCCTACTAAGTAAGAGTTTCGGCAACAAAGTTATTAGTGTATAAACTCAGTCTAAATAAACTGAACAATTAGGTTAAGATTAGAACTTGATAACAGATAACGACCATAGCAGTTTGCATCTTACTACCAATTACATAATGTGATCCAAAACCATTTTCGATAAGAGCCTGGGTTCTTGAAACCAGTTTAGGATTGCAGTGATCTTTGTTGTCGAGTATGTGATTGAGAAAACTGTATTAACTAACTTTCGCTATCGCTGGTGCGGAAAATCAAACCCCACAATTTCACTCCAACAATCCGCGGCACCACCCAACGCATTAAAAGCTCAATCGGTTAGTTGAAGAGTGTACAAATGCTCTTTCATTTTCTCTTCACATTCAACTGAACACTCTGAGTCACTGCCACGGTTAATACAAATTTTCACATTTAATCACACACAAAAGAGTTATCGAATCATTAGTTAAAAGCATTATAAACTTTATCGCTCCCACTGCTGCTGATAAGATTTCTATTTAAAAACGTAGCTAAGTCAAAAAGTATATGATGTAACAACAAACATAATATCAGCTGCAAATCTGCAAACGGATTTTAAGGGCAAAACTCCTTTTTAAGGGCAAAATTTTCAACAGAAGGCCAAGTGACCTATTGAAGGAGCCGAGATCGATGCATTCTGGTGACCGGGGATGAGAGCATACTACCTAACTGCAGCTCAAATGAAACACCTGGACATGGTGAACTCGAACCTTCGCAATGAGACAGTTTTGTCTGATGTTGTGTTCTTTGCGAAGCATATATATATAGCTGTGTGTTAGAATTGGCAGGGATTTCTCCTACCTGTTCGGTTCAAAATAAGAATTTAGGTAAATTGTTTATCTGTTGTGTGGACGGTATAAACGTGAAGATAAATAACATCGAATAATGTACAACTGCTAGCCGATGATGCTAACATCGTTGATCTCAACTACGGAGTCCATAATTTTGTTCTCTCTAGCGCTGATTAGGACAGTAAGCGAATGGTTTTGGTAATGAATGCGAGAGAAAATAAAAATTCTGAAATCACATGAACAATCACGGCACTCGCATCAAGATTTTCGTCTAACTTAGAATTACCATCAATACCTTGTAAAAAGATGGTGCTTTGTGCAATGGTTCTGAGTAGGCAATGATATAGGAATGCTCTCGTTCGACAAACAAAGACCCAAACCCTTATCATTTCCATCCAGGCGATATTGAAGATAACATCCGATGCAATGCTCCAAAGAGTTTTCGTGCTTACAACTTAAACGTACATATATAGTCCAGCGAAACTAGGTTATATATGCCATGTAAACCGAATCTGCGCCCGGCAGTGGTTACAGAGTCGTGGCTCATGCCATGAGACGTGGAATTGATTCTCATCTGGCGTGAAATTTTATGAGTATGTAAGGTGCTCTTCGAAATTAAGGTAACTTCTATAATATTTTTCGTTGTTGTTGTTGTTATATCAATTTCTTCTCTCATTATTGGTGTAGACCCCGCTTACACGATTAATGTCGAGTTAACAATAGCGTTCCAATAGTCTTTTGGGGACAATTGGAGACACCAAGTGAGCTAACTGCTTCCGTATTTGTTCATTCTAATGAAGTGGAGGTCTTCCTCTTCTCTGCTTCCACCGGTGTGTACTCATCGATCCACCGCCGACTGTTGCCAATACGCAATGGTCCATAAATCCTTCGCAAACCATTTCTCTCAAAAACTCCTCGGGCGAAATCATCAGGTGTCATCATCGTCCACACTTCTCCAGCTACCAAATTCAGATGGAGGGGTGTAGAGGCAGTTCATTTTTGTGCTATCGAAGGCAACTTTCAAATCGACGAAGATGTTGTGTGAGTGCTGATTCTTCTTGATTCTTTCACGAGTCTTTTTCAAACTTTAGTGCTTGGTGAATATTTGGTCAGTTATAGATTTGCCAGGTCTGAAGCCACACTTGTAAAGTGTACTCCGACCGTTAACCCTGGGCTATATTTCTTCATTTAATACGCAATGTTGAGGAGGCTCATTCCATGATTATTGGCGCAGATTGTGAGTTCGCTCACTTTTTTGGATTGAGCAAATCAGAATAAGGTTACAGTTATCGGGTATGCCATCGTTCGACCGTATTCTGCAATGAAATAGATGACTGCCCCTTGCTAACTCTTCGCCGCCATATTTGAATATCACAGCTGGTAAGCTATCGGCATTCGCAGCTTTGTTATACTTAAAAATGGACAACCTCATTTCGCACTTCTTCATAGTCCAACAAAGGTATTTTTTTAATAGAATTTTCAAACATAACCTTTATCGGCGCGCATTGTGAGACATGCAATATTTTTCTCTCCACTGCGATCCTCTGTGATTGCAACTTTTCTTTGCTGAAACAATATCGATCCGAATCGATGTTACGACCTCAAAGCGTACGCACGTCTAGAACACTGGGGACATTTCAATTTAGTTAGTAATTAAATTTGGCCAAGAGCACAAAAATTTACCATTATTATAAAAAATATTTGTTTTAATATAAAAAGTTATAAATTTAATCTTCTTAAAATGAGAAATAAAAATTACTGCAAAATAATCTTTACTGGCTTTCTATAAACCGTATATGAATAATTAGTTAATACCACTTATAAGTGCACCACGTAATTGTATGTGCGTGTGTGTAAATTCGTCACATTTTAAAACTCAGTATTTTAACCGGAAAAAGTGAAACATGTACAATACATACGTGTGTATGTATGTATATTTGTATTTTAATTAAACATAAATTCATACTAAGCGTAGGCCTGAATTTGCCTAACACTCGTGACAACGCCACACCCTTCTTCCCAACCCATATGACTTGTTGCTTGCACTGTAATCCCTCTGTTTGGCTTGTGCTAAACACAAGTGCAACTTTTGATCCAATTAAATTAGCCCATTTTTTAGGCATTTCAAGCAATTACTTCACACTTTTCAAATGCTCTTAATATTAGATATGTATGGCTATACATATTTATTTACAAGGTCTGTACCAAATTAAAAAAAATTCACAAATTCAAAAAATGCTAATATTTTTATATTTGAAAATTTTTATTATTTTAGTCAATTTACGCTTCTGTGTTAATAAACATTTAACTCAATTACATAAAGTCAGCGAAATTCCTAGCATTTTTGCTTAAAATAGAATTTTTCAACCCAAATTTAAGATTAATTTACGAGTTTGGATGGAAAGTTAATTCAATTCGATGAATTTATTGTTTAAAAAAATAAATACTAATTTTAAAAAAAATGAGCACGCAGTGAAGAGAATATAACGGCCGTAGCTGAGAGTGTACACGAAGACCGTGGAGAATCGACTCGGCGCCGTTCGCAGCAACTTGGACTGACGTATGGAACGACTTGGCGTATATTACGTCGAGATCTTAAATTGAAAGCATACAATATACAGCTTGTGCAAGAACTTAAGCCGCTCGACCTGCCCAAGTGACATCGCTTCGCTCTATGGGCTCTTGAAAAGATCCAAGAAGATCCGACATTTTCGAGCCACATTTTGTTCCGCGATGAGACCCATTTCTGGCTCAAGCAAAATTGCCGCACTTGGGACGAAGAGCTGCCATTTTATCCAGAAGAAGCAACAACGGTTCGATGTAGCGTGTGGGCCGATGGAATCATCGGTCCATATTTCTTCAAAAATGATAACCGTCATCGGACCATGATAACCGACTATTTGATGCCTGAAATTGAAGCTCGTGATCTCCGCGACATTTGGTTTCAACAGATAATTTCACGTTTTGGGTCGGTCGATTGGCCACCACGATCATGTGATATCACACCGTTAGACTTTTTCCTGTGAGGATATGTAAAGTCTTATCTATGCGGACAATCATGTTTCGATTTAGGTCTTGGAACAAAACATCACGCGTGTCATTCGCCTGTTACCAGTTGAAATGCTCGAAGGAGTTATCGAAAATTGGACTCAACGGATGGACCATCTGAGCCGAAGGGGCGGCCAACATTTGAAAGAGATAATCTTCACAAACGAAATGCCAAAGAATGTTATTTCGAATGATAATGAACATTCTCCATCAAATTTGAATTTTCTGTTTTTTTTTTAAAGTAGGGAACCTCGAAATGAATCACCCTTTACAACATCCAAATATTGCTAAAAATAAACAAACATCAATGAAAGAAATTAAGACAAGAAAGAAGGGCTGTCTTCAGCCATACCGAAGTCTTTATACCTTTGATGAACATATTAAATTTATTGCTGATTGCAAAATCCGATTTCGATGCTATTGAGTGTCAATATAAACTTAATTTTCGTCTGTATAACACCAAACTTTACGCTTCTAGATGCTTTTTTGGCGGATATTTGACGCAAAACCTCACCGGCTGGATGATATAGTATTCCGATTTGGTTTTTTTTTTTTTTTTTAATATCAATGTCGCTCCCAGATGCTTTTTGGCGGATTTGTGACCCAAAATAACATATCTGAAATAATCGGTGTATGGCAGCTATATGTTACAGCCGTCCGATTTCGATGATTTTCGGATGCAATATTCAATTCATTATGTATGTGTAGTACAACAACATTTTTAGGTATTTTTTTACGGATTTATAACTCAAAATTTTAAATCTAAAAAATAGGTCGCATATATGCTCTGCCCAGATCTGATAAATGATCGTTTAAACATATAGGTGCATCTGTCTACCAAGTTTTGGTTGAAATATCTTAAAAACCGTGGGATTATTCAGCTCTTGATTCTGATACGGTCGGTATAAATTTCGGTGGGTCCACCTATTCTACTTCATACTTCGAACCTAACTTAATATACCATTTCACGGAGATGAAAAGTATAATGAGCATTTAGTGCTATAGATTTAACCAATGTTCCCCTAAGTTTTGGAGATATCTTCATCTATTCCTTTTAATTATTTTTCGATCCTAATATTATAGTTTTAAAACCCTTTTTTAACGATAGATCACAAATTCTGTGCTTTACGGTGGTGTTTTTTAGTAAAATAGTCAGTTGCACGAGATCTGAAAACGAGCAGCCAAAGTATGGAATTATTAATTTCTTGAAATAAATCACTTGACAGCTGTTAAATCGGTCGCCACCTTGAAAAGTAATGCCAACTTAAAGTTCTATACCTCTATAAAAAACACCCTTTATAACGATCCCGAGGCAAGGCGTTTGTTCTTCTTGCAACACATTTTTACCGTTCCGGCATTGTATTTAATATTAAAATTGGACTCTTTAGTGATTATTTGTACTACACGTCTCCAGAACCAAAATTCTTCGTTTTCCTACATTCTTGTAAACCACTCAGCGCCTCATTCTGCTCTTTGTGCTTATATGAGGCATTTTTTGTTTTTGTTTTTCTTCCGATTACTCGTAGAGATTTTTCGTGTGATGCATTTTTAAAAATACTTTCCGAACGTCAATTCCGAACCACTTCTACCCATAAACAAAAAACGCTTCTTTCATGCACAAATTACGCCGAAAGAAAAATTTAAATTCGGGGAGTTTTTCAGATCTATTGATAACAGTAAGTTGGTGTATGAATTTGAATTTTACGTTTGTGTTAAATGAATTTTTAGATTTTCTGGGATATTTGTAATAGTTTTGTAAAATAGTTATTTTCTAATGGAATCATATTTATTTTAGTACTATTGCTTCATAATTTCAAAACTTGTTTAGCCTTTTTAGTAAAAAAAAAAATGTTTTACTCAATTTAAAAGAGAGTTTATGAATATTGTATATATGTATATATATATTTTTTTTTTGAGTTGATTTGCAGTTCTCATCTTTAAAATACCTGTTGCATTGGTTGATGTAAGGATGGAAGTTTTGAATAAAAATTAATTTTCAAGTTGGATCGACGTCAACTTTTAAAAAACAACCTTTTCTTTTTTACGATATTATGGCTACTGATAATACGATAAAACAGAAATTACCGTCACTTGTAAATGTGAAAAAATTAATATTTTTTACATCAAGAATTCGTAAAAAGAGATTTTTATTGAACCCCGTATCTGGGTATAGCCCCTTACGATTATATTGAGTGGACAATTTTCAATCACTTCATAAGCTGATTTATACTTTACCGCCCAACCCAACGAAATTTCCATAGTTACATTTGATTTCTTAACTTTTTTTAACTATTTAAGAACTTTCATTATGAATTTTAGAAAAATTAATTACAAAAAAATTATTAATTACGTTTCGACATCAACGCGAGCAAGTGGAAATTTTCAATAAATTGCCAATCACCTTTCAAGCCAATTTTCTAAGAGAATTAACTATACGGTTTGAAAATTTTTTTAAATAGAGAACGAGCGTCCTTGAAAAATCTATCACCAGCAAAGCATTTATGATTTTCATTAATCTTGACATTCAGTTAAAAACTTTCTTTTTAAACTAATAGTGACAACTTGAAAAAGATTAAATGTAAAAAGTATAGTAAAAAAATTTTTTTTCCGAACTTTTGTTAGTGCCCTCGTACTTTATACATACATACATATGTATGTATAGTGCTATAATTCATAATTAATCGTGAAGCAAGTATTAATTGCTCTTTTTTCTAACAACTATTTCCACAGAGTTCAAATGAAGAGTTTACGGGCCAAGTAATGTGACAAATTTACTCATTGAATCAATTAGAAGAAAGCATGATTATATATATATATATATATATATTTGTATAGGGCTTAAGTCGATGACATTTGTATTTCTCGCTTTTAGTAAATTAAGCATAAAATTTGATTTTCATATGCTTACTTCTGAGTTTCCACAAGTGTTTCCGTGTATATTACTGTCTCGGAGTTGCGGTGCGGTACATCGATTTCATGTAGTGACATTTAAGAAACCTACTACCACCACCTTACTTCTCACAGCTGGGTCCACCTGAGTATAAAGTCGCTTTGCTGTTGCTGTCTTAACTGAAAGCCCTTAAATAAGGAGTTAAATTTGTCCGAAACCACTTTTTAGCCTCTCAGTTAGCGTACTATAAAGTTGAGAGAGGCAAGGTTTATTACGAACAAAGTAGAGTAGAGTAGAGAAACCCAGTGTATGCAATTCATTTGAAGCGTAAATGTGTGCCTGAAAAGGAGTTTTTGCTTTTTGCGGGGACTTCGTCTTGAGCTGCTTGAACGCTACAAAAAGAAGTCGTTTTTTACATCGGATTGTGACTGGTGCAAAGTAATGCTTTGTATTTAGTGAGATCAGAAAGGCGAACGCTACCGATAATAACTCATTCACTTTAAGCGAGCGATTGTCAAAAAACACACAGAATATGCGACCAGACACGAGACAATAATTTTCCATCATGACAACGCTCGGTCTCATGTCGCAATGCCATTTAAAATCTATTTGGAAAACAGCAGCTGAGCAGTTTTGCCTCACCCTCTTCTGACTATCATTTCTTCCGGTCAATGTCGAACGCTGATCACTGGAAGGTTCTCGTTAGAACAGGGTAATAAAAGTTGGCTTGATTCATTCTTGGCCGCTAAGACGACGCAGTATTTTTTTTTTTTTTTGATGGTATCCATAAATTCCCAGAATCATGGGGAAATGTTATAGCTTGAGATGGACAATACTTTTAACAATAGAATTGTACATGTTTCTCTTCAATAAATGCTTATATTTTTAAGGAAAAGAGAAATAACAATGATACAAGTTTTAGCCAAACTAGTCTGCATTTTGAACTGGGAACTCTCGCTTTTATGAGCATTACAATTCATCAACATATTGTTTCTAAACTTTTCTCATGTAACTGTCTTGGCAAAGAGAAGAACTGATCAAATTTTGTGTTTTCGATTAGCTCGTTTTAGACAAACCATATGGAATTACTGTGAGGATATACATATCGCCGAAGATTGTTTCAGAAAAATTTACGCTTATTTACAAAAAGTAAATTTTGTATACAGTGTATCTAAATATACATTAAACAAATACGAGTAGTCTCAATATTGATAACACATATCTATATCCATCCGTCGGCCACCCTTTCCCAAGCCAAACTGTCCAAGGTCGAAATCCCGTCTCATTCGGCAGTTAATAAGTCGCAATATTAACTCCAACGGCAACAGAATACGAAAATATTACATTTTTAGAACAGATCATAAAATAAGAGTCTGTTTGTGTGCCTCAATTTCTCTACATAGTATAAACATATGCGATCAAAGGCAAATTTACCTGATGCAGATGCCGACACAAACGCCAACGCCACCGCCACTACGACTTCTGGCTATTTATAAACACTCCTCACAATTACTAGTTTTGTTGTAGGAAATGTGTACCAACCCAATAGGAAAGTGCTGGCAATGGAGTATTTTCTTTATAGAAGTAGGAATCGTTCAATTTGAGAGATTTTTTAGGGATTTCTTATTAACATTGATATTACCAGACATTACGGTAACCATCAACTCGATGCTGTCATTGCTCACAGTTAATTTTCATGCTTAATAAATCTATTCTAAATTCCGTTATGATCATAAAATGAGAATATATGTATAGGTTATGGAAATGCTTACTTATACTTATATACATAACTATATTATATTCATCAAAAACTTTTCTAAAAATATTCAAACGAATTTTGGGCTCAACGTTTCGATATTATTGGGCAATTTATTACATTGGTTAGGTCCCGCATATTCTATTCTTTGTTTAGAAGTCTCTGATCGACATCTAACTACTCTAAGCATTTCGCAGTTTCGCGTATTGAACACTGATTGATTTCGATCAAATCTTAAAACATGGTAGCCCACATTATTAATATTTTTATAAACGTAAATTAAAAGTTGATTTTTATACAAGCCAACTATTGATAATATCGATTTCGCATACTCATTGAAGAGACTTAATCTGGATGCAATCTTGGGAGGTTAAAAACAAGTTTTAGTGCGGTGTTCTGACACGATTGGAGGGATCTTATTTCATTGCTTACCTTATGGGCATATATTATTGGAAGATACTACAAATGGCTGTGAATAAGAGACTGGTATAAGGACAACTTAACTTGCGTTGTAAGCTTATTACGAAACTTATAGAGAATTCCAATAGCGGGAGAAATTTTATATTTTATTGCATCAATATGAGTGGCCCAAGATAAGTTTCTAGCGAGATGAACTCCCAAATATTTAACGATGTCCACCTCAAAAATCACCCTTCCGTCAAGAAATACACTGAACTCCAGATTTGTTTGAGGCGTTATTTGTGGTCTAAACCTGACTAGTTTAGTTTTACCTGCATTCAACACCAATTTATGTAAGCGCGCATACTCGGAGGTAGCAATAACATCGTGTTCAATCTGAACCTTAAGAACTGCGGGATGTTTATACGGGTAAAATAAGCTAATGTCATCTGCAAACATTTCGAGACGACCATACAAATTAAGATTCTTAATGTCATTTATATACAGCTTAAACAGTAATGGTCCCAAGACGCTGCCCTATGGTACACCACAACTAATTGATTTTAAGAAACTCTTTGACCCATTGATTTCTACATATTGTTTTCGGTTTTCTAAATAGTCTGTTAAAAGTTTATGTTGCTTATTTCTTATGCCTAACAATTTTAGCTTTTGCAATAAAATACGATGGTCAACGAGGTCAAAAGCTTTGCTGAAATCATAAAACATGCCAGCTACACCAGCATATTCATGATCTAAGCCATCGCAAATAATATTGACAACATTGACCACCGCCTCTTCAGTGCCACAACCTTTTCTAAACCCAAATTGATAAAGAAACATCACCTTTTCTGACTCCAAAAAATACATAAGTTGATCGTATATA
Organism: Neoceratitis asiatica; assembly: GCA_030068015.2. Lineage (NCBI taxonomy): Eukaryota > Metazoa > Arthropoda > Insecta > Diptera > Tephritidae > Neoceratitis > Neoceratitis asiatica. Next base: position 37,936,562 of record CM061529.1, read on the forward strand.
ATCCTTTCAAAAACTTTATCTATAATTGGTAGAACAGCAACCGGTCTGTAATCTTCAGCTTTCTTTGCATGAGTGACTTTTTGAATTGGTATTACTTTATGAATTTTGAGAACTCCTGGATAAGTAGAACTTCTAACCATGTTATTAAACGCTTGTGTTAAATAGGGTGCTATAATATCTTTTGTCAAAAATAGTGCTTTTGGTGGTATATTGTCGTATCCACAGCCTTTGTTTATTACAATGTTTGTCAACACAAGTTCCATGTCTTGGGCGCTAATTTCATTCAGCACGAAACTGTTTTGAAGCTTTGTTGACATTCTAAACATGCAACAGTCATCATCGTCTCGAACGTCAATGCTGTTTTGTAAGTCTCTTACGGATTCTAGGAAAAAGTTATTTAAAAAGTTAGCCTTATCTATGTCACACGTCAGTGGAACATCATCACTGTCATTGAGCACAATACACTCTTTCTTTTTTCTGCCTAAAATGATGTTGATAAATCTCCACTTTTTTTTTTTGGATCAGAGCCACATTTATTGAGCATAGACGAATAATAGTTGTTCATTGACAACTTTGTTGCGCTTTTAATAACCCGGCTTATTCTCCTAAGTCTTTCACGACTAGTTTTTTTCCTGAGTTTCAAAAGTTTATTCTTTAACACCAGCAAAGCTTGAATGTTCTTGTTTATCCAGGGTGCTATTTCATATCGTAAAAGGGATTTATGTTCTATTTTTGTCGTAGCTAATTCTAAAGTATCTCAAATATTATGCATGAGTCCTGCTAAGGCGGACTGATAATTTCTATCATACCTATTTAACTTTTCTTCCAGCTGATTTCTAACTTTATCGGAACTTAGGAGCTGCCGCTCGCGCTCCACCTCCTCCACCTCCCTTTCTAATCATAAACCAACCAAGAGACAACGGCTATGTTGACTTGGGCATGCCATCCAGCTGGATGAAAGCAATCCAGCTTTGAAAGTGTTCGATGCAATACCCGCTGAAGGAGGCAGAGAAAGAGTAATGCGTACATTCTGTTAATAAGATCAAACAGATAGAGAACAATCAGGCTAGACTGGTGTTTAATTGGCGCCGATTGGCATAGACAGATAAATCTACTGGCATGTCATTGTTGACTATAATGGAGTAAGCCAGTAGACAGCACGTTCATTACCAATAGTAGTCGTTATTCAAATTGTTATTTTATTTCAACCACTCTGGAGTTCAAATCTGCTCACAGTAGTGTTCATCTCTTTCCAAATTTAAAAAAGGCGTACAGAAAAATTCCGACAATAATGGAAACCAGGAAATGATTTGGATCATTCTAAGGCAAATGAAGAAAAGTATTTTACTTAAATGTCTTTAGAATAATATTATATGTACATTCATATTTGGCGTTTTTTAACCGCTGACACAATTTCCGGTCGAACTGCTCTTCAATTCAAATTATGGTTTGCGGTTTGCTGTTTTTCCAACAAATTGAGAGACATACAGTTTATTCTAAGCCCCTCCGATGGATTTTTGTGAGAGCGTTTTTATTTCATGTCAGAAATACACTTGAAAGGCTTGACATTCTCTACTGAGTGGAGACCACAAATAGAATAATTAATTATCTATAATTTTGGATGGATATCGGTCACATTTACACTTCCTCGGATGGTATATAATATTTTAAGAGAAGAAAATGGCTAGTTGGTGTGACTGAATACATTTATAAACCTTTTATCCTCCTGTCCCTAAGTACATATAAGTTTCGAATTCCAGTTATAATGTCCAACTTTCCTAGTTATTTTGTCATTGCCACCGATTGCTAAAATTTCATATGCCCAGACGATAAATGAACATCCTAGTTTCTGCCTGTGGGCTGATAAACCAAACACCCTTTATAACACATGTGTGTTATGTGTGTGATCCATTTCGAGACTCCCTACATTTTTAAAGACAAAACACAGAAAATTCAAATTTAATGGGGAATGTTTATTATTCTTCAAAAGAACATTCTTTGGCATTTCGTTTGTGAAGATTATCTCTTTCAAATGTAGGCCGCGGCTACGTCTCAGATGATCCATCCGTTATCCAATTTCCAATTTACGATGACTCGTTCGAGCACTTCGACTGACAACTGGCGAATGACATAAGTGATGTTTTGCTCCAATACCTAAATTGAAACAGGATTGTCCGCATAGACTTAACACTTTGCATATCCCTACAGGAAAAAGTCTAACGGTGTGATATTACACGATCTTGGTGGCCAATTGACCGACCCAAAAGGTGACATTATCTGCTCACCGAAGTGTTCTCTCAATAAATCCATTGATTGATGCGATTTGTGGGAAGTGGCGCCGTCTTGCTGAAACCAAATATAGCGGAGATCACGAGCTTCAATTTCAGGCATTAAATAGTCAGTTATCATGGCGCGATAACAGTTGCCATTGACGGTTACATTCTCACCGGCATCATTTTCGAAGAAATGGGGACTGATGATTCCACCGGCCCACAAACCACACCAAACCGTTGTTTTTTCTGGATAAAATGACAGTTCTTGAATCTCTTCAGGTTGCCGAATCTCTTCGTCCCAATTGCCGGAATTTTGCTTGTTTACATAGCCATTTAGCCAGAAATGGGCTTCATCGCTGAACGAAATTTGGCTCGAAAACTTCGGATCTTCTTGGAACTTTTCAAGAGCACATAGAGCGAAACGATGTCACTTGGGAAGGTCGAGCGGTTTAAGGCTTTTTACAAGCTGTATTTTGTACGCTTTCAATTTAAGATCTCGACGTAAAATGCGCCAAGTCGTACCATAGGTCAGTCCGAGTTGCTGCGAACGGCGCTGAATCGACTCTCCACAGTCTTCGTGTATACTCTCAGCTACGGCCGCTATATTTTCTTCACTGCGTTCTGGACGTGGTCTATTCGGTCGAATATTATCCAAAAATAACATGACAGCTTGACACGACTTACGCGTGATCTATCAAAAAAAGGCTATTGAAACAAGTACCTCGACTTCGTTCACCCTTTATTTATGTATGAAAATTTCCAAATTCTTTTGCCGAGTTATTGCTCTTGAAACCCCCAATTTTTGACGAGTTGCAAAATAATGTTCATTCGCTTATATCTTTGCTTTGAAAAGGGCAAAATTTTCCTTGAAGCATATCTTATCTACAAGTATATATGTAGTTACATATTGAAGCATACACATGTGTACACGGACATTTTCACAAACGCGTGTGTCTATATTTAAACGCACTCCTTTTTATTGCTATGAAATTCGTTTATTTCCATTTCCTCATTTCCGGTTCGGAATCATGAAGAGTGATTAAATTTCTGACGGATGGCATAGTGGCGAACAGTGATATGAGTATATACTTATACAAGTATATGTATGTATGCATGTATGCCTGTGCCTCTTTAGATACTTGATTTTTATAATCATGCACTTATAGACTTACTAATGTACGTTTGTACATAAAATACATACATAGCATGTGCATACATATGTATAACTTTGAATGTTTGATATCTTATCAGTCGTACTCGCTAGTTGGTTTTTTTCTTTTTCTTTTATTTAATTATAATATCCCAAACGAATAAAATTAATGTAAGAGATTTCGTTAGCATCCCCACAGGAAATGTATCGGTAATGTGAGCCATATCAATTTTTTTTGTCTTCAGAAATTGTAAAATATGCTAAAATGTTCCCCTAACATTTCGATCGATCAGACTGAAATTCTAAGCAATATCCCCTTTGGAAGTTCCGCCCAACAGGCTATGTCTGTGTCAATTTGAAACTTTAAACGCGTTTATCTCAAGACTCTATTTTTAAGTCGGTGGACACGATTTCTCGAAAAGTTATAAAGCGGGTTTGTTCAAATTCGGCACACATCTTTGAAATAATATTATCTAGTCATTGAATTAAGAATTTCCTTTTATTACAACTAATTTTTTCGAGCCAATAAAAATTTTATGAAAAAATGGTTTTTTTTTTGTTCAAAGTCTGTTTTTGTTTTTCCTTCGTCCAATATTTATCCATGCCCCAACGAAATATTTTTGGTTTTTTGATTTTAGATGAACCAATAATGAGTTATGCTGTCCACGGCGAGAGCATTTACTTTTGAGACGTCAAGGAAGATGAGGTACCGACGGCTGAGTTCTCGGAATTTTTGAATACAATTTTTACAAATTACTGTTTAAATATGTATCTTTAATATGGTGAATTTGTTTGACTAAAATATATGATTGTATATTTAAAAAAAAAATAGTGAAAATTCATTTTTTTTTAACCCCTGAAACCTTAATATTTTGCCCAATTTTTACTTTTAACAAATTTTTTAGGCCAGGGGAAATTGAATAAGTGCTCCTATTCAGAACATTATAGTACGGAAGCGTGATTGACGATTTGAGTTTAGGTAAGTAAGCTCGCTTCATAAGAAGGATCTTATTATATAATTCAGTGATCGCCAGACCATTCTTGCAGGGAAGGAATATCCATATATAGGTGAAAACATATATATTCTCATTTGTATACAATCTATTTATAGGTATACTACATAAATATGCACATATGTATGTATGTGTAAATACACAAGGACCATAAAGTCTGCGTTCACCCAACACATTTTTTAAGTAAACTAAAAATACAACTGAAATAGTTAATTCAGTTAAAAAAATTTACATTATATTTTTTCATTATATTTTTAAGTTTAAAATGCAAAGGCAAAAATCTATATTTCCATTTTCTTTTTCATTATAACGGTATCTAAATGTACCAACAAGTAAACATAGGCACCACAGAGTCTGCGTGCAGGTTTATAATTATTTACAAAAGCATTACAAATTATTTAGAAAAATTAAATTTAATATTTTGTTGGATAACCACGTTGTTTTAATACCTCACTTAATCGGTTTGGCATTGAATTTACCAACTTATCTGTTTCCTCACCTGTAATTCGTGACCGTTCTGCCAGCATAACTCTTCTCTTTTTACTTATTATTATATGCTGACGAATTCTTTTTTCTAATATATCCCAAAAGGGCTCTATAGGTTTTAAGCTGTCTAGGGTCATTATACAAGAGCCAAAATCTAACTATTTGAGCAGTATGTTTCGGATCGCCTAGATTCTCTGCACTTTGTTTCAAATTCTTTATTAAAATGTTTAAATATCCCCTCTTATCCATTGTCGATGCGATAAATTCAAGCTTACCAAATTACTTGGTTCCAGAATTCCAGACTTATTTATATAATCACGAGTAAATTGAATGCGTTTTCGTTTGTTGATAAGTGAGATATAAGGTTTTTTTAACGACTCTATCATGATATCCAGCTTTACTAGCAGTTTCTACACAAATCGTTTTTTTTTTAACATTTTATTTACGTTTTCAACTATATTTGTTGACGTAATGCGCGGGTTAACTTTCACCAGATTTATTATTTTGCGCTCTTCCCGTACTGATAATATTTTTTGACGGCCAGATCGGGATTTTGACTTTAAAATACCGGTTTTCTTAAAATTATTTACTGCGCACTGGACGGAGGGATACGTTCTTCCAATAGTTTGTCCAATTTTTCGGAAATTTTCGCCATCTTTCCACAGTTTAATTATTATTTTTCTTTCTGAAGCACTAATTTCTTTCCATTGGGTTTCCATTTTTTCAAACTAATATTAAAACACGTCAAGAACTCTTTACATGATTAATTAGAATAAAAGACAATAGAAAACGGTATTCTCAAATCAAGCAAGCTGAACGCAGACTTTATGGTGCCTATGTTTACCTGTGCTGTACTTAGATACCGTTATCTCGAAAATGAAAATAGGAGTACAGGTTTTTGTTTTTGTATTTTGAACTGAGAAATATAACGAATAAACGCATGTAAAAAATTTTAACTCAATGAACTATTTCAACTGTGTTTGTACTTTACATTAACAAATCTGTCTGCGATTCCTAAATTATTTGAATCACTTATCACTGATCATTTGGCTCATTCAATCTCTTCATTTATATCACACTCCCAACATGGATTTGTTAAAGGAAAATCTACAACCACCAATTTACTTGAGTTCACTTATTATATCATCGATGCTTTCAGAAAGAACAGCAGCGTTGACGTAATATACTTATATACCGACTTCAGCAAAGCTTTTGATAAAGTGTGTGTCAGTCGTTGCTAATCAAGAAACTTGACTTACTGGGTGGTTTCCAAACAAAATTTTTACAATGGATCTCCACATATCTGAATGATCGAACTCAAAGAGTAATGTTTAAGAATTCCGTTTCAGATACCGTTAATGTTTCTTCAGGAGTACCTCAGGGTAGCCAACTAGGCCCGATTCTGTTTTCACTATATATAAACTATATATATTCTCAGATAAAATTTTCAAAACTTTTAATGTATGTGGATGATGTAAAACTTACTGCAAACAGACATAAACAGCATGGTTGAGTGGTGTAAAATAAATCAGATGCCTCTAAATCTTAAAAAATGTAAAGTTATGTGTTTCTCCCGAAGATCCACACAGACAATTTCTTATACTATAGATAATTACAGTTTGGAACAGGTTCACAGTTTTATTGGCCTGGGGATCACTATGGACCCTAAACTGAACTTCACACATCACATTGGTGTGTTAGTCAACAAAGCCAAAGACATCTTGGCTTTTGTAAAACGTTGGTCAAAGCAGTTTAATGATCCTTATGTTACAAAAGCTCTGTATGTAACATTAGTGAGACCTATTCTTGAATACGGCTCGGTGATTTGGAACCCTAGCTATCAAATCTACTCCGACAGGAGTCTATTCAAAAACAATTTCTCTTATTTGCCTTAAGAAATTTACATTGGGACTATCAGTACAATCTTCCTTCTTATACTAGTCGCCTGAAACTTATCAATCTCCCTACTCTCGCCAGTCGTCGGGAAATGCTTGGTGTAATTTTCATGGTTAAAATAATAACAGGTTCAATTTGCAGCCCCTTATTCTCTCTGAAATCAAATTTAATGTTTCGTTCAGAATGTCCAGACATTTTTGCCCCTTGTTTCTGAAAACTTGTAAAACGAATTTTGAATTTCACGAGCATTTGCATTGTTTGTGGCTTGATTTCAACTCTCATTCAAGCACATTTGACATATCTGACTCGTTTTTTTCATATTAAGAAAACTATTTTGTCGACTCTCAACTAATCGCTACATTACATTTTATATTTTAAATAATTCTTAAAAATCAGCTGATGAATTTTGTTCTGTAGCTCAACTCTTTTAGTTCTCGACACTAAATGCGTTGGGTGAACGCAGACTTTTCTGTTCTATGTGTATATAAGTATGTACATATTCATTCGATCATATCAACGTTCGGCATATTCGTATTCAAACTCAACACTTTCATTGGAATTTCGCGCACATTTATCTGCCAAATATGTATAACGTGCACACAGATTTACACACGTGTGCATTCATTTTAATAATTCCCGTCTGTTAGTGCACCAGTTGAAGCGTTGCATTTTGATTCTCAACTTGATTATGTATGTATGTATGTACATATGTATATGTATGTAGTGTCAAAAAACGAAAATTAAAATAAAAAATAATATAAATATCCAACTTCTATTTTTGGCTCGAACGAAGGGCGGACGGACATAGTGCAAAAATCTACTTTTGCTTGGTTGCCATTTTTGTATAGGTGTTCATTGGCATTAAATTCGACGTCAGAGCTAAATAAAACGGGCGGTTCGAATGCTTTAAATTGATATTACAGTCGAATCGGGATATAGTGAACCCCCGCTATAATGAACAGCTCGATATAGTGAGCATCGAAAATTTTACATGGAGTACTCTAAATAGTGAACAATCGAAAACCTCGAAAGAGTGAACAAAATTTTAAACGCAACAGCAAGAATAAATGGACAAACAAAAACAAAAATTAACTAGAAATGAAGTCGGGTATTCCCCGAAATTGCTCTTTTTATATTTATTACTGGAATAACTGCGGCTATTAGATTTTTTTTCTTTCTTTCTTATCGGGTGCAAACCGCTTATGAGTGAATTTGCGTTGTTTTGTGTTTTTAAACATTTTTATGTGCTGATAAATTTGTGTTTTCATGCATGCGAGGAAATTAATTTCGTTAAAGCAAAAAAATGTAAAATTATTGAAAAAATCGGAAAAGGTGTAATATTATATTCCACCAGACGATTGGAGCATCCAAACGGAAGACCCTTAGAAAAGGCGAGTATCCCCGCATGGAGAAGATGTTATACAAGTGGTTTATAGCTCAAAAAACTGTCCACTGGGGGAAATACTTAGGGAAAAGGTAATAAAGTTGCACGCTGATTTTCAAGAAGTTGAGGGCAGCTTCCATGCCAGCCCCGGGTAGTTATTTGGATTTAAATCTCGCTTTGGAATCCGATTATTGAAAGTGTGCGGCGAGAAATTGTCATCAGATACCCAGTCAACTGATCCCTTTAAACACAAATTCAAAAATATTATTTACGAGTTGAAGCTTTGCGAGGACCAAATATACAAAGCAGACGAGACTGGTTTGTTTTGGAAAATGCTTCCTGAAAAAACGTATGCCAGCAAGACCGAAAAAACAACTCCGGGGAGAAAAGCAGAAAAGGCCAGAATTACTTTTCTTGCGTGTACAAATGCAACTGGGTAGCATAAAGTTAAGTCGTTAGCAATTGGGCGTGCCAAAAAACCGCCGTCTTTTAAAGCGTATGACATCTCAGTAGACTACCGAACTCTAAGAGTGCATGGATGACGGCAAACATTTTCAGAGAATGGCTTCACCATTGCTTCGTCCCTCAGGTACATGAATATTGCATTTGGAACACCTAATCGTTTTAGAGAGTATTTATTCCTTTTTAATTGTTATTAGGTTCAAAAATATTTGCTATAGAAGGGATTATCAACCATGGTTATCCTATTGCTTGATAACGCCAGAAGGTGAACTTAAAACTGCTGATGGATCAATATTCGTGATTTATATGCTTCCAAATGTAACGCCATTTGATTCAGGCTGTGAATCAAAATATGATTCGCTTAACTAAGCAGTACCACAAAAACATCTGCTCCTATTAGCTGTAAGAAAGGCTGACATCACACATTTTTTAAAAACTTTACATTTTGAAAGATGTATCATTTTTAATACTTCCTTAGAATCAGCTGCAGGCAAGTGTAATAGCGAAATGTTGGAAGCCTTTACTACTTGTAGAATTCTTCAATGCCACAGAACCAAATGAAAGCGAGGATGGATAAGATGATGTTCCTTTGAGTCATCGTCAAAAGATATTGCAGAAAATATATAAAGAAGTCCATGATATACAGAGTCTACGGCAAATTGTAATTCCGGAGGTAATTTTTCACCCTCTTGACATTCTCTCGTTAATTTAGTTTTAATCTGTTCTATTTGTGTCGGAAAAACTACACTGAAAATGAACGCACCAATTGATTTACATAAAGATGCCGACGATACTGAAGAATCTGATGATAACGACCAAAGCGAAGGACAGATCGGAAATCCCATATAAACTACAGAAACTATTAAAAGCTTCGATTAAGCTATTACAGACAAAAAAAAAATGTTTTATGGATGGCGCTAACAACTAAAAATTTTTGTCGCTTAACATTAACAACTAATCGTTAAATTTTTCGCTAAGTATTTTAACGATAGTGAAAATCTTTATAATATGTTTAGCGAATACTCGACTCGTTAAAATTGTCGCTAAGTATTTTTAACGATCTGAACATCGTTATAACAGCATACTGAATTCCACCACTGGTCTGGGAGAATAATTATTTAATAAATTTAAAATTTCATCAATCAAGATCAATCGAGCTGTTTAAAATGAGTTTAATTACAAACACTCGTACCGAAGATTTTTATATGTAAAGATGTTTAAGTATTTATGTCACAAAAGAAGAAATTCAACTAACTATATCTAATATTTAGCTGCCTGAAAAACGGTTATATTTATTAAATAAATGAAAACCACAGGAAAATAGAGGAACTGATAATTATGGAATTAGGAACAGAATTTATACTTCGGCAATAACCAGTCGAAAGTCGATGACGTAAACATTCCGACAAATAAAAACACAAGTTAGTTGGGCTCACATTCGACAGCCTACAATACTCCGCATACGACTGCAATTGCTACTTATGTAAATTGAAAACAAATAGACGATTACAACTATAGGACCATGCAACTCCTGAATCTCATTGACGACGACGGTGGCCGTGTAGTAAGCTACATACACATGACAGAAAAAGTCTGCCTTCATCTAAGCGTATTTTGTTTGCACTATGAAAAATTGAAAACAATAAATCATTCATAAACTTTTTTTTACATTATTTTATTTAGTTCAATAGAAAGTAACTGTACACAAATTTTGGTACCAATAATTAATATAAATTTAAAATGTGATCACATATAAACAAAAGGGTAATTCAAACTAAACAGCAAAAGTCAGCGTTCACTTCAAGAATAATGAAACAAAAGGCTAACATTAAAAAATATATATAAGTCAATATCTTGTTGGATATCCACGTCTTTTAATGACTTCTAGAAGGCGGTTTTTCCATTGGCCCAACAAGTTTGATTATTACTTCAGGGCTTATAGCTTCCTATTCCTCTTCAAGCGCGTTCCTAAGCATTTCCTTGTTGGTTATAGTATGCTTTCTAATTTTTCTTTCTAGTGCATCCCAAAGGTGCTCAATAGGGTTAAGATCAGGAGATTGCGGGGGTGTACGCAGTTGTTTAGGAATATTTTACAGCAACCAAAGCTTAAAAATTTCTGCTGTGTGCTTTGAGTCATTGTCAGGTAAATAAATTTCTCACCGAGTCCCAGCATTACTGCACTTTCTTTTAAATTTTTTTCAAAATATCAAAACAATCATGCTTGTTTACGATCGATTCAATAAACTGAAATTTTCCTACACCCGAACTTGCCAAGCACCTCCCATGCTATGATAGCATCTCCATCACCTTGCTTTACTGTGGGTACAAGACTTTGCTTTTCAGCGCTGTTCCGCTTTTCCTCCAAATAATATTACGGCTTTTTATCCCAAAAATACAAAACTTACTCTCATCTGAAAAAATAATTTTGTTCCAAAACTCTTGACGCTTGTTTAAATGCTCCTTCGCAAAGGTCATCCGCTTGAGACGATTTACTCTCGATATGAAGGGTTTTCTTCGTGTGACTCTGCCATGAAATCCGGTTCTTTTCAGAATTTTTCGTACCGTATCTGGAAATAATTTCTTTTGATACATTAATTCAATGTCTTTTGATAATCGGCTTGCTGTTAAACGTGGGTTAGACTTCACAAGAGTGATTAGGTTGCGCTATTCTCTTTCCGTCAGTTTTCTTGGACAACGAGAACATGGCTTAGACTCATAAGAATTTGTTTGTTTGAAGTTGTTTATTACTCTGTGCACTTTCTCCCAACAGTTTTTGCGATTTCCCGATAACTTTTACCATTCTGCCACAAACCAACAATGATTTTCCTTTCGCCAATTTCAATTTCTTTTCGCTTTTGGTTCAAAGTCAAATAAATAATGAGTTTCTCCTATATTTATATACGCTTTAGCTTCTTCCTAATCGCGATTACTATCCTGTATCATTTAATATTAAATTAAACACAAATAATTTGTATTTTCAATGCAAGAAACCATCGCTTATTAAGGTGAACGCACACTTTTTCTGCTTAACTTACTTAAGTACCGGTACTACGATGCAGCTCAAATCCTATAAAATTTAGCTCAAACATTCTTCAAATAATTGTCTTAAGAATAAGAGAAAATAGAATAGTGATTTTTTTCTAAATGCTTAACTATTTTAGTTGAATACTTTAATACAGTGAGTGAACGCAGACTTTGTCTGCCATGTGTAGTTATATTGAAAGTGGCAGTAATCGTGTAGTCGCGTATTTGCCAATTCGTATCCCGTCGCGTTCATTCTGTTTTCAAGTACCTGGAAAAGAGATATAAAAATCTTTTGGATCCAACAAACCAAGCAATTGGCTTGCTGGTCGTTAACTACGCTGAACCGATCTAACCGCCGGTGACTAGCGAGACACAGATGAAGAAGCTACAAGCTTGCTAGAACACCACCTTCCCAGTTAACGAACATAATGTTATGTTGTGTGCACGATATAAGCCGAATCTGCACCGGGCATATCTGGACTTGACTTAAAGACTCCGCACAGGAATTTTGAATAGAACCGCTGGTCAAGACGGCGTACCGAAAATTTTTAAACGCCATTGCCCGAGAGTCTGTCAACTCGTAAACTCTCTTCCTGTTAATGACGTTCCCGAAATCCAACCACCACCTATTACAGACCAGAAGCTCGAGCTGCTTCGAGAGACCCGAGTAATATTGGCGCAATTAAAACCTGAATATTGTATTCGACGTATTCCTACCTATCCAGACTAAACCCCGACATACCAAACCTATGTTCTGCTTTTAATGAGTCCGCGCACAACACTAACCATCTCTTTGTATGTCCCCTAAAACCAACTCATCTATTACCCCTCTGCCACTGGCACGAACCCACCGAAACAAATTCTTTCCTGGAACTTCCGTTAGATGACCTTCACATCTTGGACAATTCTTGCTTGCTCCTAGACGGGATTCAGCTAGCCCCTACAACGACAACAACAACCAACGTTAGAGTTTATTTCCTACCACAAATGTGAATACCTTAACAAGCTCCTCTGGTTTTCTTTATCTATAATTTCTATCATTGATCTCATGTTAGAGACTCATTTAAATGGCGGTAAGAACATATTATGGTTACAAACCAGCGGCAGTGCTTTGAATTTTTGTGTACTTTTAAGATTTTTTGTTCGTTTGTTTATTTGCGCCACTCTGTACTCTTACCCCGATAGATTGGTTTGTATCTTTACTATTTTAAAAATTTTGAATTTGAGTCAGCTTTTGTTTTGCTAAAACCAGAGCTGTTTCAAAAACCGCACAAATGTCAAAATTCAATTGTCAACCAGGTGCAAAATAATGAACAAAACCAAAACATTAACAACGGCGACTGCGCTGAAAACCGCGAAATTCAAGCAATTTTTGGAGAATAATATGCTAAATGAAAAAGGATAATATAAAAAGAAGGAATATTCGCAAAGAAGTTTAGTGCGCAAGGATGTAGAGAAAAATGGCATAGACGTCGAGTTCATTGTGGTGTCATATTTGCTAAAGTGCAGTATTCAGCACAGTAGCGCTGTGGTTCTCAGTGGATACCCGCTGCGTCTAAACGGTGCGGATAATTGGACAAGGTTGGATTAATTTTAATTTTGCATTCTTAGAAAGTATCAAGTATAATAAATTAAATGTATTTGGCTAATTAATAAATTGATGTGGATAATATAAACTAAAATAGCTTTGATTGATGGAAAAAAAGATTTCTGCGACCAAGCAAGTTTCTTATTAGTCTAGCTAAACAATGTGGACAATGAAATAAAGATTATGACGGCTCAATTGTGCTAGATTGATTCATTTGTGCTATACCAAGTGAAATCCAATGTTAAGCAAACAAAATTCATGAAAAATCGATATTCCCAAAAAAAAGAAGAAAAATGAAAAAAATGCGAATGTGCTTTAACAAAATATTTATGTACAAATATGCAAATTTATGAGCAGCTAATACGGTTGCTTAATATAAACTCGGTTCCAATAATTCATTAAACCTTGCTACTATATATATACATATATATACCTAAATTGCTATGGTAATGTGCCCTAAATTCCTTTAGTCGCGTGCTCAATTAATTGTGCATACTTTAGACATTAAAAAACATTCATATATGCATGCATTATCCTCACTGCCTTTAATATACTACCTACAAATGAATTCAAAGCAGGCTTTTTTAAACTGCAGCCCCCTCATCTTTTAAAACTACCTCTTATAGTGTACGCATCTTATACAAAACAAAAGAAACGCCCACAATATTACATACATTTGTATTATATTCTATAAAAATGAGTCATGCGCGTCGAAAATCATGAAAAGTTTTTCGTATACAACAAATAATTTAGTTAAGATTACAGTGTTTTTAAAGCCTTTAAGAATTGAAGTGAATTAATGTGAGTGTCTAGTGTGTAGGCCTAAACAGTTTTCTTTCGGTTAATATTGAATATTGTTAAATTCTTTGACTATATCCTTTTGCAATCAACATGAAAACGCGTCTCGTTTCGTTAACGTATCGCGGTAGCGCCTCTGTGGATCCGCGCTATTCCGCAGCAATGCTGCCATGGACCATAAATGATATTCGATCTACGGAGAGTTACTCAAAGGTGAGTACTTAATATGAAGAAAATGCTGATCATACTGTTTATTTACTTACATGCATATGTGCATGTAATATATGATATATTAAAACAATTACCGTCATTAACGAGAATCATAACATAAATACAAACTACCCCCTGCGAGTTAGGGGTTCAATAATTTACCCGCGGTAAGGCATGCCTGTCGTAAGAGCCGACTAAAATCCATAGTTCCCGCGACAGTCGGGTCTTTATACCGGAACGACTCGGATTTTTATCCGGCCAAGGACTGTCACTCCCGCAATGTTCCCCGAAGTCACATTTGGAGAATTTTCTGCGGTTACAACAGAAACAACAACAACAACACAATTACAAACTTGTTATATACTTACATCTAATTAATCACCAAAAAAAAAACCCCGTAAATCTTTTTCTAACAAATTATTACCAACTAGTATATTAATTTAAGCATCACATTGATATTCCTTTTTTGACTGTGCGCTGTGTGCCCTACTACACTGTGAACACAGCCATAAAATGATTAGTTAGCATAAATGCTTTGCAGTGGCGCCATCAAATGCCGGCCATAGTTGATAACGCGACATTAATTCAGTTTATGACACCTTGTGCTCTCCTCTCTTGACGAAATAGTTAGAAGTGGGAATAAGAGTCACTGCCCCAAGTGTTGTGGAATAAATGAATAAACACACTCGCCACAGGATATAATCACTAAGAACCAATTCAATTTGCACTACTAAGAGAAAATCTGTTGTCATTGGTGTGCGACAAAACAAGAGAAAACAGCTTTACAACGATGAGCTAAAGTATTGTTATGATATTCAGTTTTGTTTTACCTTTTTTATCCTTTTTCTGAAAATGAATTGTAAATCGATGTGTGTAAGGATTTAGTTGCAAGAGATTATTTGTATAGGGTACTATAAGCTAATATGACTAATATGATGGTATAGGATATGTGGTGAAAGGAAGCCCTAGAAGTGTTATAATAACTAGAATATAAAACGTATTACCTAACTTTGAACGTTTGTTCTGAAAGAAAATAAAGTTAAATAAAAGATTTATATATATATATACATATATATATATATATATATAGGGTAGATATAGGTACAGATAGGTATATATATAGGGTAGATATGCCAGCATTCGGCCATTTAACTTTTTTGTTATGTTTAAACTGCTGTAGTTTACATTCTGTCGGTGATATTAAGTAACCATGATTTTGCAAAAGACTATTTACTAATTCTGGATCTAATAAAATCAACCATTTTCTCATAAAGGTATGAACTTTTTTGTAATAATTTTTTTTTTAATGCAAGTCAAAATTTGCCATTAACCGGACAGTTTTTTCCAGAAGCCCGACAGTAAAAATCCAGTAAAATTAAAATAATTAATTTATAACGTTTTATAAAATTAATTTTATTTTCCTTTAATTTAAAAAAATAAATAAATAAATGAGCACAAAAACATTATTTCATTTTAATTAAACATTAGGAGAAAAGATAATAAATCACGAGACTAAAATAACAAAAAATATACTTTAGAAATATTTCATTAATTTCCCCTTAAATTCAATAGGTTTCGGGTAGAAGAGTTGAGTGGATAAGACACTAGAAACACTTGGGCTCCGGGAAAAATCAGCGACGATAGAAGGATTTCCTGACTTTTCGATATTATGAGTTGGTTCCAGCAAATATACTTTCATAAATTTGAAAAGGCTGACATCAACCGGTTGGTTGCCTGATATGGGTCGTATTAGGATGCAATGCATATAAAATAATGCCTTTAGAATCACAGAAATTGCTGAGATCCATAGTCAAATGTGATTTATGCCCATCTACAAATAGAATTATTGGCCTTTTTATATTTTGCTCTTCTAGCCATTTATATACACAGTTCTGAAGTATGTGATATTCGTTTCTGTATCCTTTCGGTGCTATAAACTTTCCAGTTTTTGGACAAAGCGAAACCTTTTTTCATCGCCGTTAAAAATACGAGTCGAGTCCTGTAAAATCTTCTCGTAGTTATTTTCCGTCAGATAGCCAGAAAGCTTTGAGAACCAATTCCTTATAACCTGTTAAGTGACAACTGCTCTACCCTTACTAATCGTTTCTGCTTCACGCTTACAAAGTCCGGAATTGCGTTTAAAAAAATAAACATAGCCACTTTTGACCAGGTCTGTTATCTTTAAATGGAGTTTTTCTCTTACCATCCCTAATAATTTTTTGAACTGAAAGGAAAACCACACTTGCTCGTACTTATTATCCATTCAGTTATTTTTGCTTCTTCATCGCTTAACAAAAATGATTGTAGACTCAAAGTAAAACAATTTTCTGCGACCTTTCCATTTAACCGATCTATAATCGTTGACTTTGGAATGTCATAGATGCTTACTACTTTCCCAATACTTATCGTCTTCACACACAACAAAGCTACTATTGAAAATAAAGTAAAACAGTGACCACTTCGATTGTATTTTTCAAATTTTTAAATAAGTCAACGGTGTGATTATTTCGAAAGGTTAAAGTGAAAAGTGTCCGGCTACTGGTAGGTGTCCGGTTACTGGCACATCTACCCTACTTACATTGCGGTGAAAATGTAGACTATTATACAAAAATTCTAGTTAAATACCAGTATGATATAGGTTAAAATTATACCACTTTGTTATTTGTATAGCAGTTTATCAGTAACGGGAATAATAATAATTTTCACCACCGCGTCATTCGTATGTTGTTGTTATTTCTAAAACACCACGATATATTCAAACGCGTGCAAGGTATATTAAAACTAGAGCTCTAGATACCCGGTTATCGAGCACTGCGATGCTCGTTCATTGCTCAATTGCTTAGCAGAACAAAAAAAAAATGGAATTTTCTTTGCCCAACATCTCATAAGAGTTATTAAAGCTAGCAAAAATTACTAAATTTTGTGTGTCCGCGACGAGACTTCTGTGACCCTGCTAGGCATACTCTACAAGGTTTTCCAAAATATTTGGATTTATATTAAGCCACGCTATACAGGCTCGCTCCCATAGTTCATTGGTGGTTGTCGGAGTTTCTTTTTCTGCCAAAGTTTTTCTTTTTAAAATAGCCCAAAGATGCTCTATGATGGGTACTGTGGAGGCCAATATAGAAGTTTAATCCCTTTGGGCGAAAAACATTATATCGTTATTTTTGCTGTATGTTTCGTGTCATTGTTTTGCATGAATATATCGCCCTGCCTACACTTGAGTCCAAATATATTAGGATTTGCAAGATATGAGTCCTCGGGGATGGTGATGTAATGCCATCAATGTCGAAGTACACTTAGTTCACTGCCGCTAGAACATCCCCACGCCATGACTGCTTCTCCAACAAATTTCTTTGCTTGGCATATATTGCGATTTTGAATGCCAATATTCTTATCGATCCACTTCCATATGCGTCCATCCGACCCTATGCGGTTAACTTTAGTTTCATCTGATCAAGGGACTTTCATCCAGTCATCAACGGTAAAATGTTCATACTTTTTAGCGAATTTTAAACGGGATGTTTCTCATTTAAAAATGAATTTATTTTTTATAACCACTCTGTCTTTTAGGCCGTCGTTTTTGATGGACCTGCTTAATAATTTTATTAGTCTCCACCGCGGTGTCTGTTGCACCAGAAATGATTAAGCGCTTGGCTATTCTTGCGATTGCCGGATACAACTTTTTTGGACGACTGCAGGTCTTATTGACGACTAAAAATGCGTTGCTCTTTTATTTTATTAATGAATCCGCTAGATGTCCTTTGCTTCAAAAGCCTTAGTTTCGGCGTTCACTTCTTCATTCGACGAAAATTTCTCCCAAGCGATCATTCTTTTTAGATCTGATAACAGGAAGTAGCCGTTGGGAGCCTGATCTGGAGAATATGTTGGATGCGGAAGCAATCCGAAGCCCAATTCATAAATTTTTGCCATCGATTTCACTGTCATTTTATTGGTGAAACTAACTTTCTTTTTCTTTAAATGCGGCGGTTTTTCGGTGATTTCGTCCTTCAGATGGTCCAATAAAGCCATGTAATAGTAGCTGTTGATGGTACTTCCTTTTTCGAGGTAGTCAATGAAAATTATTCCATGCGCATTCCAAAATACAGACGCCATAACGTTGCAAGACGAATATTGCGTTTTTCTATGCTTTGGAGTCCTTTATCACATATCGAGGCAAAAACTGGGGTTTATTACGCTTGAACATCACCAAACACTGCTCCGAATCATCAACTTGTCGTTGGTTTTGGTCAAAAGTGAGCTCGCGTGGCACCCAAAGTGGCACGGAGCTTTCTCATATCCAAATATTCGTTAATGATATGATTTGAACGTTCGGTTGATATCTTTAGCGTGCCTGTTATTTCATTCAACTTCAATTTATGGTCATTCAAAATCATTTTGTGGATTTTTTTTTATGTTTTCGCCTTTTGGGCGTCTTTCGCGTTCACCGTTTTTGATTCTCATTTCACCACGTCTAAACTTAGCATACCAATATTTGATGGTAGATTTTCCTGGGAAGGTCTGCGGGAACTCGTCATCAAGCCAAGTTTTTTCTTCAATATTTTATCAACACTCGCAATCCCTATTCATCCATTTTTTCACAACAAAAGTTGCTTCACTCAAAATGCTGTAATTCACAAACCAATGATACGACAGCTGTCAAATTTATACACGCGGTTTTTGAAGATTAGGGCTAACTAATAATTTATATAGATTTAATTCTAGTGGCGCCGTCTATGTGTCGGGCCGGTGAATTTTTTTTTTTCAATTGAACTGTTACACTTGCGATGTCGTATGCTAAAAACTTTAAATAAGCACAGAGTGTTAAACGTTACTTATTTTTAAGCATTTTTTTTTTAAATTTAATTTGCAATAAAAATATCCGTTTGTTACAAAATTTTGACAAGCAATGGTCAAATACATTCGACACAGTAATAACAAATGTTCCATTCCAATGTCGCATGCGAAATCGACATATACTGTAACTCAAAGAAAAATTTTACCATAATTGGCAATTGTATAGTTTGTTCTAAAGGGTTTTTTTATAGAACTTTTAGTTGGCATTACTTTTCAAGATGGCTGTCAAGTGACTTATTCTCAGTTTGGTTTGGCAATTCATCATGAAAAGACTCACGCCTGAACAACGCTTGCAAATAGTGCAATTTTATTTCGAAAATAATGGTTCTGTGCGGAAAACGTATCGCGCACTACGTCCATTTTTACGTCAACAAACAAAACTGCCGCATTTGGAGAGAAGGTAATGTTCAAGTGTATGTTGAAACACCGTTACATCCAGAAAAACTGACTGTTCGGTGCGCTTTATGGGCTGGTGGAATCATTGGCCCGTACTATTTCAAAAACGATGGTGGCCAGAACGTTACAGTCAATGGTGATCGGTATAGAGCCATGATTACTAACTTTTTCATTCCTGAATTGAATGACCATGATGTCCAGGAGATGTGGTTTCAACAAGACGGCGCAACATGTCACACAGCTCGTGCCACAATAGATTTATTGAAAGACACGTTTGGTGACCGCCTAATTTCACGTTTTGGACCTGTGAATTGGCCTCCAAGATCTTGTGATTTAACACCGCTAGACTACTTTCTGTGGGGCTATGTAAAGTCATTGGTCTATGCGGATAAGCCACAAACGCTTGACCGTTTGGAAGACAACATTCGCCGTGTTATTGCCGATATACGGCCACAAATGTTGGAAAAAGTCATCGAAAATTGGACGTCCAGATTGGACTACATCCACGCCAGACGTGGCAGTCATATGCCAGAAATCATATTTAAAATGTAATGCCACAAGATTATCTTTCGGATAAATAAAATTCATGTCAATCGAATAATCCATCGTCATTTTATTGCAACTTAAAGTTTTATACCTCTATAAAAAACACCCTTTATATTTTTATAATATTATTTATATATTTTTCATATAAGCCTAGATTTAAATGAACAAATGTCAATGCACAATGTCTCTTATTTAGATCTCTAAACCAAAACCAAGCATGCAATAGAAATGTTGAAAAAAAAAACTTTTACACTTCTCGGACTTTGCACTAGAATATTTCGAAATGTGATATGGAATGTAAAATTTGTTTTCATTAACTAAACTTGGAAGATTCCGTGTGAAAACAACGCAGCAGCTGGCATTTCTATGAAAATATCCATTTGTATTTTCGCAAAATGTTTTTAATCGAAACAGACATTAGCAGATTTCTTCTAACATATTCATTAGCATTCTACTGAGGCATATAGGCAATTCGAAAATCATTTAATTCAAAATAATATACTTTTTGATATATATTTGTAACTTAAACAAATATTTTGGTATATTGAATGCTACTGTAAATTACGATCATAATAAAGAAGAGGCTTTAAATTTCCAATTTTGAGAATTCACGCTCGAGTCCTTAACCTAATTTCATTACATAAATAGCATTTCTTTTGCAAACAGTCATATATTGTTTGCCTTATTTTATATCAAAAAAAAAAACGAGTACAGACCAAAAATATCAGAATAGGCATAATTATTTTATGGTTTTTTTTTCGGATAAATAAAGAAATCTGTGTAGTCATTACATGCATACATACATACTTACATATTCACTTACATTAGCATAAACATTGCTTTGACACCACGAAAGACGAATGTGCCATAAAAAATATGAAGAACTCAATTTCAATTTCGTTATGAAGACATCGCTACCATTAGCGGCCTTTTTTCGGTATAACACGCCCTGTATGTTACACAGTTCTCCTGAGTTTTGAATTTCTTTATTGTAAGCGTCGCGTTTGTGGTTTTTCCATGTTTGTTTTACTGTCATATTCTATAATGAGCATAAAGCATTTTTTCTAGCTTCGTCCTACTTTCTTCCTCATCCTTGTTGTTTTAATGTTAATTTTATGTTTTCAGAGTTTCAGGATTGTCCTCTCAAATGTCTTGCATACATACCCGTTAGGAAATTCGTTTTTACTAAAAATCTCATATATTAAGAGGCATCAATCAGTGGCTTTTGTAGTACAAGAAGTTAAAATTTTTATAATAAATACTTTTGAAATTGAAAAAAAAAATTATGAAAATTTCATAAATCAAATGTGTGTATGGGCTGGAAATCGCTTCAGCGGTTACAAAGCGCCAAATATATGTAATATTTATATATATATGGGAGTTATTTTTTCATATGTATGTATATACATACATACATACATATATGTATATATTTTTTCTTTTATTTTTAATATTCTCCGACCCTGTTGCCATAATTTCCACTACCGTTAAAGTGATTTTGTGTAAATTTTGTAAATTCTTATTCATATTAAAGTGTAGTGTGAATTTATGAATTTTCACCGGTGGCGTGTTTTATTGTGCCACATTGCTGGTGATATATGTATTATTTTCTTCCTTATACTGGGCGACGGCAATCGTATCATTGGGCTATGTGCATACATACATACATACATATGTATAAGTTTATTTTTATTATCTACATACAACTGAAGTTATGCTCAAACAAGCAGTGTACATCGACTGTCTGTCTCCCCTTATAAAACGTTTGAAGTTGGAGAGAAGACTTCCTAAGCTCAATGTATTGACGTCAACTGGTCTCGAGAGGAGAAAAATCGATAAAAATGTGTTTATACATATATTGCAAAAAGAAATACATACATATGTATGTACACACTTAAAAGCATGGAGTATATGCATATGCATATATTTACATATGTATACTCGTACGTATATACGTATGTTGTTTTGTAGTTGTGGGCAACTACATACATAAAATAACATAATAATTGGGTAGTAGTCACACCTACCCATTTGTATGTTTGTTATACTCATGTTATGATTGGTTGGAATTAAAAAAAAATTGTGTAGTACATGAGAAAACTAAAATAGACAGTATATCCATAGATTGTCTAGCATGTTTTTATTTATATGGCAAAATCCAGTATATTATTAGCATTTAGAATGAAGACGTCAATTAAAATAGAATAAACATCATATATGTAAATATATAAGCTCCAAAAGCAATTAAAGACTATCCCTTTTTACGGCTAACACGGCGATACCCTAAGGCACCGTAATCCTCAGATTGCGATTAGAAATATAACGGGTTTATACTAGTACAAAATTGGAAAAAAATTTATCGTATTTCCGATTGAAACCATTTGTAACTCTAATAAGTACTTGAGACAAGGTACATATCTCGGCATTGAATTTGAGTTTAATTATATTCTTTTGGTCGTCGCGAAACAAAAGCATTGTAGTTAAATCTAACTTAAAAGTTTTTGCTTTAAGGCTTGTCTTTTTCTCTTCTCCGTTAAAAGCCGAAACAATAATTGCGCGCATCTCGTTCTTCTCCTTCTTGCGCTTGTCGCCAGTTCACCTGATCCTTCTAACGGAGTGGAGGTCTTCCTTTAAGCTCATGTGCTTTCATCCATTCGGAAAACATGACCTTGCCAGCGTTGCTGCTGTCTCTTCACTGAACTTTGTCAATGTCGTCGTATAACTCGCACAGCTCTTCGTTCCACCTTGTGCGGTATTCGCAGTTATGATTGTCAACAGTGACGTGTGGAAGACGAGTCGCAAGGGCGATGACTATTTATTTGATGACAGGATATATTTCGTCCTGAGCTCCTTCACTACCAAATCCATACACTTCGCTTCTTTGTCTAATCTGGTCGGGTATCGGTTCTTTTCTCACCGGGCTTTTCCAAAGTTTTAATGCATGGTGAATGATGAATATACTAGGCCTGAAATAACACTGATAAGGTCCAATCAGCCTGCTGGTAGTGGGCTTTAATCTTTCTTATCACACGACAATTGATGCAGAACTCCCCTTTTTTGGATTGGACATAGAATACTTTAGTTTCGGGCATGCTTTCGTCCGACCATATTCTGCAAAGATGCTGATGCATGTGCCTTGTCAATTATTCGCCGCCGCATTTAAATAAGTCGGGTGGTAAGCTGTCGGCTCCCACCATCTTCTTATCTTCTAAGAATGCAATCGCTAATTGAAATTCATTATAGTCGACTGATGGAACGTATATACCAACGTCAATTGGGGTTTCGGGTTCCTCATCTTCGGGTATTTTACTTTCACTGCCATTCAATAATCCGGAGAAGTCTTCACTCTAAGTAAGTGTGCTCTGAGTAATCCACAAATAAATATTGCATATAAGATCTTATCGAGAGTGCCCACTGAACAACACCAAAAGCTGCATCAGTGTCGAGAAGAACTTCTCCTTATCGTGCAACTTTTTTAATTTATTCCTAGAGAAAGTATTTATTATAAGCTGCAGCACTAGTTAGTTAGTTTTGCTCCTCCAGACTGGATAAGGTAGCAAGGAGAATAGGTCTGGTAGCAATATCTCCTGTCATTCAGCAACAGTCATCGCACTCGAGTCTTGGCTCCCACATCACTGTTGACGGTCATAACTTCGAAGTCGTAGATAATTTCGTTTTTATGTAGGAACTACTATCCTCACCAGCAACAATGTCAGCCTTGAAATACAACGCAGAATCACTCTTGCCAATAGGTGCTACTTTGGACTGAGTAGGCAATTGAAAAGTAAAGTCCTCTCTCGACGAATAGAACTCTACAAGTTACTCATTATTCTCGTGGTGCAGTAGCGTGGGCCATGTCAACATTCGGTGAGTCTGCACTAGAAGTTTGCGAAAGGTTCTGGGAACGATAAGTGGTTTCTGTGGTCAGGCTAACATTTAGTTACTGTCCAGCGTTCACCAGCGCCAGACATGCAGTTAGCCGAATCCATCCTATGGTCTATATTTATAAAAGTTTCGGTTATAGCATGACATTGGGGACTTTTTAAACTTTTTAAGCTCTTCAAGTGTTAAAAGTGTTGTTTAATACAAATTTACGGAAATTGATTTTAAGTTTAATGCACAAATTTCACCCATTTTTATGTGTTGTGTTTTCTTGTTTTTTGTTTTTTTGTTTTGTTTTTTAAATTGCACAAAGTCAAAAATCTATTTAATAGCTCGGAATAAGTCACACTCATTTTATCACTCATTTTTATACATTTTACTGCTGACGTACATATGTATAATATGTAACATAGCATACTTTGCGGCGCTTAATGTGCTTATAGCATTTTTATTCGAATGTATTTTTGGTCTACCACTCAAACTTTGGACGCATTCAATTTAAGTTGCCGCTCGTTGAAGTGCCATTAACTTTATACTCTCGCTTGTCCTTTACATGTCCTTATGAGTTCCTTCTACAAAAATACCACTTGTAGTTTTTTACAAACTGTTTCACCACTTCGAAACATTCATGTGTTTGTGTATGACTCGCTACTTTGTGTGCATATTTTTTTGTTTGTGTTTTATTTACTTATTTTCATATTTTTTACGTATGTATGTGTATGAGAAATGGTTGATGGCCACTTTTTTCAACCGACACTTGAAAGTTGTTGTAGTGTTTAACGGCAGTGGGAAGTGGATTTAAAAAATTCACCGTTAAAAAGTTTAAGGTCCAAATATAGGTAGCACTAGTAGAGATTTTTTTTACTGTTGTATAGTTCTGAGTATATATCGAATTCCACTGGTTTACACCCGATTTTAGAGCTTATTTTCGGTATATTTTGTGAAATGATACAAGATTCCACGTAGTTGATGAAACCAAATGCAAATGAAAGTTTACCCCTCCCGAAGCAGATCTGATTTTTTATGCAAATTTAAAGTTCAAGCACCCTGTATAGAGGAATACTGTAATAACGTACCATACCATAATTGAATTCATCTAGAAATTTATGGTATCCTATTGTTTTTTGGATCGGGGATTTGCTTTTTCATGTTTTTTTTTACTTAATAAACTCAGGCGCTGCCCATGACCGCCTATATACGGCTTCTACGAATATTGTTACTAAATCTACAATATTTCAACCTCTGGGCGATTCCATCGTAACGGGTAGGACACATTTACACGAAATTTTATTTTTGTTAGTAGATTTTCATAAAACCAACTAACGTTTTCTGCTTTTGGTTAACGTTACATTAAAAGGGAAACCTGTAGTAATGTAATATACATGAAAAAAAATTAAGATTTAAAATTGTAACGGTTGGGACAAATTTTAGAACCTACTTTTGAGTCGAAAAATGTATCATAAAAACTTTGCGAATTTATAACATTTATTAGTTTTATTTACATATTTCCTTTTGAAACGATATATGAGCATTATAACAAAATAATCATAACAAAGTTACTTTCTTCATTTCTATTGTTACAATCCAAAACTTAATTGTAACTAGTCTAACGAGTGGGACACGAGCGAATTTAACTACTTGAGAAATTTATTGACTATTAATTAAGGATGCTAAAGGTTCAGAATCAGAGTCGTTCCATACACTGGCTTCATCCTCTGAATAAATTTGTGATGCATTAAGTTTAAACACCTTAATCTTAGTTAGTATTGATATGAATGTGCGGCCTACGAAAAAACTAATTAAGCTTACCTGAACTGATATAATATTTAATTGAAATTAATAAAAATGAATTTCCGTATAGATTTAAATTATTAACCACAAGAATTATGAAGCACAAACTATTTGACAGACTTTTCGAAAGTAGCTATTTCAACCTCGCTCAAATAATTCGTATAGTACTTGATTTCAAAACATAAAAAAGTCCATAAATATGAATTTAAAGCTTTAATTTGTTATTTTTTGGTTGACTACGAATATTACCCAACTGTTTATTTAAATATTTGTTAGTTAATATAAAATAGGATTTTGGCTTCAAGGTTCACTTTCTCATGGAACGACCCCGCTAACGTTTTCAAAAAGGTCGTAATAACTGTTTACTGGTATTCATCCCACTATCTCTTGGTAACCATCGGCGCCATGAGTGTTTACGGAACCGCCATTTGAAATTGGAATTTCGCGAATAGTGATCCAAACTCATTGTGCTTACTCATATAACAGGTCATTTGAAAAGTCCTCTGCCTGAAACATAGATGGCGCTGCTAGAATTAATTAAGTACTGATGTTTGGTTAGCCCTAACCTTCAAAAGACGCGTGCTTAAATTGGATAGCTCTCAGATCATAAGTGTGCGAATTATAGCATTTTGAAGGAGGCAACTTTTGTTATTGTAATAAAAATGAATAAAAAGGAATTTCGAGTGTTGATAAAATATTGATTCTTCATGACGAGTTTCAGAAGATTACCCCAGAAAAATCGACGATCAAAAATTGGTGTGCTAAGTTTAGACGTGGTGAAATGAGCACCGAAGACGATGAACGCGGAAGACGCCCAAAAGAGGTTGTTACCGAAGAAAATATCAAAAAAAAAATTTAATGAAATAGCAGGCACTATAAAGATATAACTGAACTGTATACAAGTATTTCCTAAAAGGTCAAAACTGTAATAATATAGGGGTTTCCAATAAGAGTGATATGATTTCTTTTAAAAAACACACTAATTGTTAAGAAAATTCAAATGTTTATATTTCCCTTTTTTTTAATTATTATTATTATTATTATTTTTAATTTATTATTTATTTATTTATTTATTTATTTTGAAAAGAAATCATATCAGTCTTATTATTGAAAACCCCTATATTATATAAGTAATATTATGTATAATATAGCATAAGTATTGCAATAGAACAGACATCAAATATTAATTACTCAGTCCAAACACTACTTTTCAATGAAACACTATAAAAAAATAACAAAACAATTTATGAAAATGCCACCTATCGTGAGTTTTAGGTAAAAGTGAACATGAAAAATTAATTCTACGTCCAAAAAAACTGTAGAATATCATGAATTTCTAAAAGAATTTCATTATTGTATGGTATTTTATTAAAGTTTTCCGGTGCTTAAACTTTAAATTCGCATAAAAACCAGATCTGTTTTGGGGTTTTGTTATGAGGATAGTGTAAACCTTTGTTTCCATTTGGTTTCTTCAAATAAGCAGAAATGAATCTTCATATTGTATCACAGTGTAATCAGCCATCATATGAATATCTCCTTGGTACCTGTGCTCATTTGTTTTTATATAATGGAAACATCTTCCTTGTTCTTCATTAAAATATCCTAAATTATGTGATTGATATGATTATGGAGATAAAGCAACTTCATCACGTTTTACAACCCAATCTAATCGAATCAGCAGCATTTCTTCGATTAGATTTTAGTTATCTGCGACGAAAATTTCCACGCAAGTTTTTGCGTTTCAGTCATTGATTAATTGACTTATCTGAGTCTCTCCAAAAATTCCAGTCTTCAAAATTTTTGCTTAAGCCCTAGTTTTATGTGCAAATTTGAAAGATTTTTTCTCGATAAACTAATGGTTCATGACATTTTTTTCAACGAGACCAAGATTTCTAACAGGCTCATTTATTTATGTCCACTGACTAGATCTAGCTCGACTGTGGCGCAAATAAAAAATTGGCAAAAATTTTCAAGTCGACACAATTACTCGAATCATGCTCAGAATATTTTTCAAGAAGAACTGAAACTACCTTGTATTCTTCTTTCAAATATGTATGCAAGTGGAATGACAGCATATTTTTTGTCATTAAGGAAAAGACTGCTTTAAGACTTCTTTTACTAATGTCGCTGAAAAAGAGGCCAATCACTTTCGTGATAAGTCTTCAAGCCGATGAAAGTCGTCAAGCTGTTCACATCATGAAAAAATACCAAATTTTCAGTAGATAAAAAAAATGTAAAAAGGAAGATAAGTATAGTAAAGCATTAATCATCATTCATTGTAGGAAATATTGATGATAATAATATATCTCGATACTGCAAGTCTAAGATCTCTATTTATTACCGTTTTGTAAAAAATAAAAATTTTCATTAACATCGAGAAACATTTTTTTTTCTCAGGACCTTGTAAAGCCATTGATCCAAATTCGGGATAAGTTCTAGTAATTATATTAGAAAATAAATTACTCTCAGGACCTCGTGATTAAGACCTGTATCGATACAAGAGCTCTCTCAAAAATAGAAAGATTACACTCAATATTTTCATAATTTGAATTTTTTAGCATAGCTAGGATTCTAGAACTGATTTGAAGTAGTTTTTTTTAATTCTTCACTAAATTTGCGATAGATTTAAAAAGCGATAGCCTATTAAAAAAAAACAATAACCAATTTATCTGTTAGATTCATTTTAGTTGTTTTTGAAAATAGTAGTGTTTCCAATGTTTTTTGTTTTTTGTTGTTTTCATTAATACAGTTTGTTTTTTATTATGTAGAAAACATAAAAAGAAATCGATTTTATTACAATTAAAATTGGTTTTTAACTTTTTCAATAGGTCGTATCCTTTTTGGAAATTTACGTTACTTATAAATTTATCGGAAATTGAATGAAAAATTTGAAAAAAGGAATTACAAAATTGTGTCACAATCCTAACATGCTTAAGAATTCAAGTTATGACAATTTTGATAGTAACTCGGTTTTTTTATGAATTTTTGAGATCTTAATTTTTTTCATAAAAGCTAACAATATTACATTAACCATATCCAGAATTTATTGTAGATTAATCGCTTCACAAGATCCTAAAAAAAATTTTCTTGATGTTGAGAAAATTTTAATTTTTTCCTTTAATTTTTTCATTTCAGGAAATGTGGGTACCAACCAATAAGATATTTCAATTGGTTGGTACCCACATTTCCTGAAATGATAAGCCCTATAATTTTCTGGGGTCGATTCACTTATCGTCCTACGAACTTTTGTTTGTTTACGATAGAAAGTAATTTTTACACTAGAAAAAAAGCAATTGCAGCATCCGACTACAGATGCGAACAGAGTTGCACCAAATCAATTTTGTTTTTTGTGACCCGGTGTTATTCGCATTATACTCACTATCTATTGCCAAAAGCATGCATTTTAATAAAAAAAAAACACACATATATATATATATATATATATAAGTATATATTGGATAAGCTAAGAGAGCAATTGGTTAGTAACAAGTTTTTTTTTTAATTTTATTAAGCTTTTTTTTGAAATTTATGTTTATACATTTGTTTATTAATTCAGCAGAAATGTATTTGGATCAAAAGATATTTTATTTTTTTTTATTTTTTTATATATATTTAAATTTTTTTTTTCAAAAATAAACAAAAATATCCTATTTAACAGCACTCTCCTAGGTCCTAGGCAACCATTATGCTGCAACGCGCAATAAATTCAATAATGTAAAACAGTTATTTCCAGCGCCAACTGTCCCCAGAGCATACGTCTATTTGTTCAACCAACGAGCGAGATATGAACGAGTATAAATGGCGTAGTATGAAAACAACTGCTGCTGAGGCTTAAGAGCCGATCACTTCAAACTATTTGCTTGCACTTTTGTCACGTTCAATGTATAAGTAGTTGTTGTTTTGTGGCAGATTTCATTAAAATGCGCGGCATTACTCCAGTGGCAGATGAATTGGTTGCATGGCACATTGTAGTTGGTTTATTTGTTTTCACTTGATTGTTTTGGTTGACAGCTATGCTTTGTGGGGAGTGGTGGGTGGGTGACAGTTGAATTATATAATTCCTTAGGTGATTTTTGTTGTTTTCTGTATTTAGTAGGTGTGTTTGCCTAACGTGCCAGTACGGCGCAGGGTTAATTCCTTTGTTCTGGAATTCGCACACAATGACGATGAGAGTAATAGCAGAGATGAACCAAATTTCATTAACAGATATGTGGCTGATTCTTAAGTTTCAAATTAGTTTGCTTTAAATAATATTTTGAATTAAAATATAAAAAAAATTTTTTCTAAGGGTGGATACGCCTCACACAGATATACTTATACAGAAATCTGTTAATGTTTTAAATAATAAAAATCTATTTCCGTCTACGCCTTGGAGGTAGTAAAGCTGATGGACAAGTAACAAATTTGGTAGGTATCCATCTTTTCAAAAGAAATCACCATGTTGAAAATGATATGTTTTGGCCCTAAGATTGAAGTATAGTGGCTCACAGCTTATTTCATGCAGATTAAGCTTATCAGTTTATATTACCATTAATTGGAAACCAATAAAAAAATGATGCATATATATTCTGGAATGCTTTACTAATAAAGCAAGCGAAGTAAAATTCGTCGAAGTACAGTCTTACATCTATAGAAGCATGAAATGCAGCTGCGTCCCAGGAATTTTGCTCACAGCTTATTTCATGCACGCACTTGCCTATGTTATAGCGAAAGCCAGTTGCGTGGGTAATGGTAGTAGGCTTTTCTAATACTTGCAACTGACATTCGGCAATAATTTGAAGCCAGTTTTAGCATGTTTTTGAATTACAAGTTATCAGCGTACTAGTTTCAGTTAAATGGGCCGCAGCACAATGTTCGAACAGGGCGAATTGGTCAGAACCCATTTCAAAAATAGAAAAACGCAGCGAAAAATTGCTGAGATGGTTAATTTAAGTAGTGCGACAGTGCAAAATATAATTGAGCGTTTCGTGCGTGAAAATCATATACAAAATAAATGTCGAAATGCACCAAATAAAATTTTCAATGAACATGAACTTTTAATTGTACGAAAAATTAAAGAAAATCCCAGACTATCAGCTTCAAAATTAACCACAGAGGTTCAGGAGGAACTAGGTAAATACTTTTGTGCTGAAACTGTTGGTCGGGTACTACACCTAAGAAGCCATTCATTGGCAAAAAAGAAAACTTCATCAGGGAGCTACAAACCAAGGATTTCAACTTCTGGAGCACTGTAAATTTTTGCTGAAGAATCGATTTTCAACCTTTTCGGCTCAAATAGAATGGCTTACGTTTAGCGGAAACCCAGTACTAAGTTTCAGAGATGTAACATCAGTCCACCTGTTGAAACACATATTAATAGAAAATTTACACCAAAGTGCCGAGAAACTTGGGATACGTCAAAATTTCCGGCACTATGAGGACAACGATCCTAAACACAAATCGACAATGGTGGAGACATGACTAATGTGGAATTGTCCTCATGAAATGAATCCAACGTCCCAGTCACCCGATATGAACCCGATCGAGAATTTATGGTCTTCATTAGTAAATAGTATCCGTAAACACCGCATAAGTAATAAGGAACAACCAACAGGTGCAATTTCGGAAGAGTGGAACGAAATCGGAACAGAAAGTACAAAAACCTAGTTTAGTCCATGCTAGCTAGACTAAAAGCTGTATTAAAATGTAACGGATATAACACTAAATATTAAATATTAAAAAGTTTTAATTAAATCATTTAACTTATTTTTAGTAAAAAGTACGGTGCATGAAATTAGCTGTGATATAAAATTTGTTAATGTTTCTAGTTTTTTTGTTTATAAGTTGTTAATTAATAATTAAAAAATAATAAATGAGGTATATTTTTATAAACTACACATTCATATCAACAACTGGGAGTTTGATTTATTTCGATATGTGTTTTTGTTGTCAATATAGAGCATTTCAAATTTTGTTATTGCATTTGCATGAAATAAGCTGTGGGCCACTTTATATAAGACGAGAATACGAAAGTAATACTGAATATTCATTTGTATACCAAGTAAAGTTCTCTAACTATCAATAGTGCAGTCTACAATATCGATAGTTTTCGTTTTGGTCTATTATTGATCGTTTCCAGTACTTTCCATACTGTCAAAAAAATTTAGAATCCTAAAAATTGAAAGATAAGTTCGGCCAAAAAATCACTCAAGTGGTTAAAAGCGCCAATTATATATGCATTCACATATATATAGGTATAAACAAAACACAAAACCAACTTGTCAACCACAAAGGGTAATTGCAACATTAAACACTTCACACGCTAACACATAAAACCAATAAATGTGAGACGGACAGTAAACGCAATGGACGATGCAGCCAAAGTAAGACTTCGTACAGTATAACCTCGTTAGTTTAAACCGTCAATAGTGTGACTGACGTTACTTAAGGCTGGTTTAATCCGCAAGGAATATTCATTAGAACTTGTCATATATGAAAATAACCACATTCCGTTAGGGTGTTTGACATTGTTGGTGTTGCTAATGCTGGTTCTTATATAGACAAAATTATCTGCAACATCAAAGCTATGACTGTCAGCAGTGACTTGGGAGCCGAGTCGCGAACGCAATGATTGTTTTGACTGCTTATTTGATCACAAAATATATTTCGCCTTATGTATATCGATTCTTTTCTCAGATGTCTTTTCCAAGATTTGCCGCATGTTAAATATCTGGTCAATGATGGATTTACCACTTCAAAGGGCACACTGATAAGGAATCAGTTTGCTGACGGTGGGCTTTAATCATTCACGTAGGTTAGATAGGATATTAAAAGCGATATAAAAGAGGCTTGTTTATATATATTTGGCGCTTTGTAACCGCTGAAGCGATTTTTGGCTTAGTCCACGATGATTGGCGCAGACCATGGGTTCCCCCTTTTTGTGGATTGGACAATGTATACTTAGGTTTCAATCGTCGAGAATGCGTTCGTCGCACCATATACTGCAAAGAAACTGATGCCTGCACATTGTCACTTCTTCGCCGTCATATTTGAATAGTTTATAAGATCGACTCCCTTCGCTTTGTTGTTTTTTCAAGCGGGCAATTGCTACTCAAACTTCCATTCAGCAGGCTTAAGAAGTGTTTTCTCCATACACTGAGTATGCTCTGGACATCTGTCACTAGATTACCTCCTTGGACCCTATATGAGTATGCTCCTGTATTGGAACCTTCTATGAGTCGCCACATCTTTTCGGTCAGATTCTTAAGCTCTTCATAGTAACACTTGAACTAATTCTATTAAGGCGCTGGAAATTTATACTATAAATAATAAATCCAATGAGGCATAGTATCGGAATAAAGTCAAAAAAAAAAAAAACAATACAAAAAGAATTTAAAAAAAAAACGGGATCATCGGGGCTTTCGTTGAAATCAATGCATCATCCCTTCTTTCCTACTCTTCTAATTAAAATTTTATTTTTTACTATCAAATGGACCAATTTCAAGCTATACCCCTTTCAGCAAAAGAGAATTATCAAAATCCGATCACTCCGTATATAGTTATGCCCGGCCATAAATAAAAAATATACGCGACAATTTGAGAACCTTCTTTTGCGTCGGTTAAAAATACGACTGAAAGTGTTAAAATGTTGAATGGAAACACCGAGAAAAACTTCCTCGTTTTAAAAAGTCAATGTAGATTTGTTTCAAATAAATTTCTTCCATCTGGTCAAAGTATTATTGGAGTTTTATCGTGACGTTATGAGGCGTTAGCTGTCACGTATGGTACTAGTGGTGTCCGGATGCTGTTTTCTAACAAATTATCCCTGCAAAAACTAGACGAGCCTGGAAAGTATCTGAGGGCAGTCTTATAAGAACATGCAACCAGCGCCACTCTGCATATCTTTGTATAAGCTTTTAATCCAGCATGTGCTAATGGGGTGTAATTTTGCTTCTAGGGATGCTGTTACAGTCGCAGGATTATACTCAATTCATACTCGCGTATCGAGAAAGCGTGAACAGCCCCTGTGCAACATTCAGTAACCAACCCGTGTGGAGCTTTGTGGAACCACTCCGATATATTTGGTTTGAGGGTTTACTGAAGTCTAAGAGCAGTGTCTTTTCAATGGGGGTGCGGTTCAAATGTTCAAAAGTACGCAAGATATCCACCTGGAAAAATAAATCCCCCAAGTCGCCGTCTAGAAGATGCGACCGATGGTAAATGAGCAGAAAAGAATAGGTTCTTGTGGCACTTATGTTATTACAGTTACCATATAAAGAAGCGCAAATTTGGTGTCGGATTCGTGGTACGAGAGAGACTCAGGCGCCGAGTGCTGCCATCCACCCGATGGATTAACGTCATTGAAGCGAAGAACGATTTGGACAAAGAAGGCATCTTTGGTACATCAGTCGGAAAATTCAGCCTTCATTCCGAAACCTCCTCAAATGGGCTGAGGAAGATTGACTTCGCCGTGGCCCTAAATATGGTAATCTGTAATGCCAGATACCAGCAGAAACAATTACACCAAGTTACTTGGCTGTTACGGGATTGAAAAACACCAAACCAAATCATTCATGTTGTGACAGACGGAATACATGCCTCCAGTGTTGTAGATAACTTCGACTCGAACCATTTTCTTGTAGCAGCTAAAATATGCATTCGTCTCTGTGAAGCGAAGAACACGCGTTAGCAAATACTTTCAAGTTTCGACGATGAAAAGCTGCATTCACATCAGATCTTCAAGCTATTTTCTACTCGAATTGCCCTTCTGCTCTCCGAGAGCACTTTCAACAACTCAATTCCGCCGCCAAAGAAACAATTGGTTTTACGATATCAAAAGAAAAGCTGGTACCTTGAGGAATATCGTGCCGCAGTGGAGAGAAAAAAGGCTGGAGGTTGTAAAAACAAGAGAGAGAGAGAGACGGTCTGGTGACCGATGTTGAGAGCATATTGAGTTCATGGAGGAACATTTATCCAGCTTCCTTAAAAGATGTGGGGAAATATCATAGAAGATGGCGAACCCGAACGCTCTATCGATGTCGATGACGTTACATTACCCGATAAATATGAAAAACTGAGTAGGTACATGCATCAGTCTCTGAGCGAAATATGGTCGGATGAAATCATGACTGAAGATTGGAACCTGGTTATGCCCAATCCATGAGAAAGGAGACCTTACACTCTACGGCAATTATCGTATAAGGTCCTATCGAGCGTACTGTGTGAAAGATTAAAGCCCTCAACAAACCATAGGCAGGATATTCACTTTGCGCCAAATCCTGGAAGAGACCCATATATATTGAATCGACACACCATTTTTTACTGTCCCTACTGTGTGTCTTTCCACATAAAGTACAACCATGCATCTCTGACTGACGAATATCATTTTACTTTGTAATAAATAATAATATTTCTCAAATTCCCTATCAAAGTATCTTGATATTTAGGAAAATATATGTTTTTCTTTTTTCTAAATTCTATGCAGAATTATCAAGAACAACATTCTAACATACCGCACACCTAAAAGCTTAGTTTCCCATTTAACGTAAATTTATCACGAACTCATAACTTTCATTGTCTTTTAAGAATAACAAATCTGCTTCAAAACAGCCTTTCCAGCTTTCCAACATATCTTTAGACTAATAAAGAAGAAGAATAAGAAAATATACCAAACAAAAAACCAAAAAAAAATTTTTTTTTTTTGGAATTTCGTACAAATAGAGAGTTGGTCTTTTATCAGTATTGCCTGAGCAGCTTTTTGCTTTTATCCCTCTTAATTTAATTTACAAGTTGTAAAGAGATGCCTCTACATTACTCACCACTAACCGCACACTATCAAATGGGCCAGTCGTAACTTTAGACCATGTCTTACAATGTTGATGCCACACAATGGCCACAGTTACATTTTCATTTGCATTATCAACTCAACACACACATTTACATCGTCATTGAATTTTCAAGCTTTCATAGTCATCAACAGTCATTACGTCTTCCTTTTGTTGTTGCCATTCTGATGCGGTGACATTTCTGTTCAGGAAATGTCCATAATACGAGTTGCACTTCATGAAGTGCAAGGACAGCGCCACGGAAAAGAAGACAGCAAGACAGAGTAGCAGATTCTGCATTTGAAACGAAATCGTCTCTGTGATACATGAATTTCTAATTCTTAGTTTCGTTTTCCGCTTCACACACTTTGTTTATTTTCCTCATCTATATGAATTGTAGGATCAAACTCAAAAATTGATTTTATGTCCTTACATCGCCTACTGCTTAACGGTATATGGACGATTACTTGTTTGTATTTTGTTTTTGTTTCTACTTTTATGAATGTCAACATTGGGGTAGCAGGTATACAATTTTCATCTCTTTTGTTTCAAAACTGAAAATAAAAGGTGAAAACTCATCATGAAATGAAATCGGCTTTATTGTTGTTGTTGTCTTTTGTCTGAGTATAATAAATGCATGCATACATATGTACATAAGGCTCTTCTTCATCCTTCCTTCTACGGCTCACTCCGATCGATAAACTAACCTCATGCATACTTCCCGTTCATTATATTTGACGTTCAGATTTGTTTTACCGATTTCCTTTTTTTGAAAATAGATTTTTTATACTGATGGTTGTTGGTCGAACCTAGACCGAACCATGGCTTACCGAACGGTACTACGCCATGCTAACTACTCAGCTACTGCGGTACTTTTTTCAATGGCCTTTTTTTGATAGATCACTCGTGAGTAGTGTGAAGCTGTCATGTTATTTTTGTTCAGTATTTTTTTTGGCATTTCATCATGGAAAGACTTACGCCTGGACAACGCTTACAAATCATTCAACTTTATTACGAATATTCACGTTCTGTAAAAAATGTATTTCGCGCGGTTCGCTCAACTTATGGTCAACATAATCGGCCTACTGAGTGTACTTTTCGCAACACCATCACCCATCTTGAGACCCAAAATAGACCACGTCCAGCACGTAGTGAAGAAAATATAGCGGCCGTAGCTGAGAGTGTACACGAAGACTGTGGAGAGTCGATTCAGCGCCATTCGCAGCAACTCGGACTGACGTATGGAACGAGTTGGTGCGTTTTACCTCGAGCTCTTAAATTGAAAGAGTACAAAATACAGCTTGTGCAAGAACTAAAACCGCTCGATCTTCCTCAGCGACATAGCTTTGCTCTATGGACTCTTGAAAAGTTCCAAGAAGTTCCGACGTTTTCGAGCCAAATTTTGTTAAGCGAAGAGGCAAATTTTTGGCTCAATGGGCACGTAAAAAAGCAAAATTGCCACATTTGGGACAAAGAGAAACCTTAAAAGATTTAAGAGCTGCCAATTTAACCAGAAAAAGCAACGGTTTGGTGTGGTTTGTGGGCCGGTGAGAACATAACCGTCAATGCCGACCGTAATCGCGCCATGATAACCGTCTATTTAATGCCTGAAATTGAAGCTCGTGATCTCCGCGACATTTGGCTTCAAAAAGACGGCGCCACTTCCGTCACATCACATTAATTAATGGATTTATTGAGAGAACACTTCGGTGAGCAGATAATTTCACGTTTTGGGCAGTTGATTGGCCACCAAGATCGTGTGATATTACACCGTTAGACTTTTTCTTGTGAGGATATGTATAGTCTAAAGTCTATGCGGACAATCCCGCTTTGATTCAGGCCTTGGAGCAAAACATCACGCGTGTCATTCGCCAGTTATCAGTCAAAATGCTCGAACGAGTCATCGAAAATTAGACTCAACGGTTGGACCATCTGAGACGTAGCCACCCCTAACATTTGAAAGAGATAATCTTCAAAAGAAAAAATGCCAAAAAATGTTTCTTCGAATGATAATAAAAATTTCCCAATAAATTTGAATTCTCTGTGTTTTTTCTTTAAAAAAGTAAGGAACTTCGAAATGGATCACCCTTGAAAATCTCTACTCCTGCTCCTCCTAGCGGTTCACCTAAAAATAAATATTAAATTCATCCATTTTCAATAATTAAGTTTCCTTTTATTTTCAAAAAATTATTATCCTAATGTCATTAATACATTCACAGATATAGACATTCCTTACTGTGAATTTTTCGAATATAGCAATAGATTACTACTAGGACTTTTTTTCTTTTAATCAGTCTTATTTTTTATGTCAATGACCTTGTATTTCTGCAATATATGTATGTATGCATGTAAAACAGCTTTAATTATTGCGCAAGCAGACTGCACTGTCGTTGTTGTTGTGGTAGCGGTATTGTTAGCACGCTGAGTGTGGCAACTCATCTGTCACAACCTATCGTATGAGAGCGCCATGTAAATGAATAGTTATAACCGCTTGGCGCTGGCGGTACTAACGTTTGAACCTTAGCAATTAGCGGCGTTTTAATTTTTCCGTAAAACTGACTCATTTGATTGCTCGCTGTTATAGAATATTGCCAGTATTAAATTTTATAAACAAGTTTTTAGATAAACTTAGAAAATTTGTTTTTTTTCCAAACAAATGAAAACTGAAATCGTAATTAATTATTTATTACCATAGAGGAGAGGTCATGTACATATATATGATTGGTGTTTATATTCGAACATGTAAATTCTGAAATTTGTAGATGAAAATTACAAGTTTATTTAAAATTATATTTACAAGCACACTGGCAGCTGACAACATTACGCCGTCTACTTGTATAACTTGTGACAACATATCGCTCTTCCAGTCGGGTGGTACGGTGTAGGGGTTTGGTTATAATACGCCATTCGGCGCAATATGATGGCGCCAGTCTAAAGATTTTATTCCATAACAGTTGGTGAATTTACTAGCGTGAAAAAATTTGACTACCCGTAAGGATTGTTTGTGAAAACTTATGAAATATCACACACACGGAAGCGCAAAAACATAAAAATCCATGGAAAATACACAAGCATTAGAATTTGAAAGCTATTTTGTCAAAAGCTGTTCTGGCGCTTCTAACCTTCTAACCGTCACAACAATATTTTCCCCTTAAATCAAATGGATCAAATCTTTTAAAATTCTTTAAAAAAATATTCTACATTTTCTTGCTCGGGGCTTTATTAAAAATATTCATTAGAAGTAAGATGAACAAGTATGATCTGCCATAAAAAAAAGAACAAAAAAAAAAAAAGAACAAGAAACAAATTTTTTGATAACTGTTCTACATTTGTCGATCATTCTCACATACATATGTATATATGTATATGTACAAACTAGCTTTGTGTTTCGCTACACCGAAACAAATATTGAAAAATGTGAAAAATCCTAAGAATTTCTTCGTATTTACTTTTCAATAATTTGTTTTATTCAAAGCATTCCTGAAAGGTTCAATACTCCTACGAAAATTTCCATCAGGAATTCTCAAATTATTTTTTATGTTCCATTGTGTATTCAGTCTAATTAATCTACATTTTGCAAATTAAATTTTTCCAAAATGTGGCAAGAATAATCAAAAATATGTTTCACTGGGAGCCTTCATAAGCATTAAAATTAAAGAAGCATGGTGCAACCCTCATAAACTCTTTGAAATCTCTCTATATTGATACCCGAAATCAATTATTTATATTAAAATAATTAAACACGTTCGCACCTGTTTTCAAAAATAATTTCGACTTTCTCACATATCTTCAACTTGGTAACCATATTGTAACATTTACTATCTTGACAATTTGAAAATTCCCTCAAAGACATTTTACACTGTAAACCTTCAAAAATATTTTTAGTTTAATACACTTAATATTACATTTTATTATGGCATAAGTTAGTTTAATACACTTAATATTACATTTTATTATGACATAAGTGTATTTAGCAATTGAGAATTGTCAAATAAAAGTGCTTTAATTCAGTAAAATCCAATCAATAAGTTTTAAGAACCCCAGTCTAGCTATTTGGTGATAATATCCACAGCTGCTGTTCAGTGTGACCAAAAGCCATACAAATTTTGATTTGTTGTTTTTTGCTAACCAAGAAAAGATTATTTACTTCCTTAAAACGTATTTTTAAATATAATTAATTTTTAGAATAAAGAAAAATTACACAAAGGTTTGTGAAATGGATCATGAAGAGGTAGCCCATAATGTAAAAAATAAGTACTCAATTTGATTTCCATAAAGTGAAACTGACCTCTGACTTAGCCAACTTTCAAAGAAGAAACTACGTAAAAATTTGAAAATGAGAACTGTAGTAGCAGCTCAGTCGGCGAATACCTGAGTTCTTTCTCCTGCTTAAGCCTTTATTTGGTGGTAGATATATAGGGTGATTTTTATAGAGGTATAGAACTTTAAGTTGGCATTACTTTTCAAGATGGCGACCGATTTAACAGCTGTCAAGTGATTTATTCTCAGTTTGGTTTGGCAATTCATCATGAATAGACTCACGCCTGAACAACGCTTGCAAATAGTGCAATTTTATTTCGAAAATAATGGTTCTGTGCGGAAAACGTATCGCGCACTACGTCCATTTTAGCGATATTTAGCGATGAAGCGCACTTCTGGTTGAATGGCTACGTCAACAAACAAAACTGCCGCATTTGGAGTGAAGGTAATCCTCAAGTGTATGTTGAAACACCGTTACATCCAGAAAAACTGACTGTTTGGTGCCCTTTATGGGCTGTTGGAATTATTGGTCCGTGCTTTTTCAAAAACGATGGTGGCCAGAACGTTACAGTCAATGGTGATCGGTATAGAGCCATGATTACTAACTTTTTCATTCCTGAAATGAATAACCATGATGTCCAGGAGATGTGGTTTCAACAAGACAGCGCAACATGTCACACAGCTCGTGCCACAATAGATTTATTGAAAGACACGTTTGGTGACCGCCTAATTTCACGTTTTGGACCTGTGAATTGGCCTCCAAGATCTTGTGATTTAACACCGCTAGACAACTTTCTGTGGGGCTATGTAAAGTCATTGGTCTATGCGGATAAGCCACAAACGCTTGACCATTTGGAAGACATTCGCCGTGTTATTGCCGATATACGGCCACAAATGTTGGAAAAAGTCATCGAAAATTGGACGTCCAGATTGGACTACATCCGCGCCAGCCGTGGCGGTCATATGCCAGAAATCATATTTAAAATGTAATGCCACAAGATTATCTTTTGGATAAATAAAATTCATGTCATTCGAATAATCCATCGTTGTTTTATTGCAATTTATAGTTCTATACCTCTATAAAAACACCCTTTACTTACAGCAGACTTTATATGGTATATAAAAAATTTCAAAACAGTTGGCAATTCTGCTGAATTATAAATTTAATTATTCTCGAGTTTTCTTGAACACTCACACAAAATTTCATCTAAATCGGTTAAGCCGTTTATGAGGAATTTCGTCACAAGAAC
The DNA here is from genome assembly GCA_030068015.2 of Neoceratitis asiatica. Lineage (NCBI taxonomy): Eukaryota > Metazoa > Arthropoda > Insecta > Diptera > Tephritidae > Neoceratitis > Neoceratitis asiatica. The sequence goes on from CM061529.1 coordinate 37,977,631, forward strand.
ACGTATAGAATAATAGTATATACACATACATACATATATGAAAATTAAAGGTGCCACATTTGTTTTTCCAAAAAAAATTAATTAAATAGTTTCTTTTATACATGTAATAGAAAAAAGAATCTTCTAAATTCTGAGGCGCAAAAATTTTTTATTTTCATATATGTGTAAGTATTTTTTTTTTGTTTTTGGAGGTAAAAAGATGTTCTAAAACTGAGATAACTTCGGCATTAATTAAATAAATAAAAATGGTATCTCCTCTCAATTTTTTAATATCCTGGCCTCAAGTGTGTTTTTACAGACATGAATTTAAAAACAAATTGGCTTGCTCCTTTTTTAATGGTTTTTTTTGAGGCGAGAGCTTTTGAGCTTTCTGCATTTTGAGCAACCTGAGCTCTTGACGCTCATATTTGGCAAATTCTTATGTTTTCTAAGGACTAAAATATTAGCAAGTGGAATTATAAATAAAATATATGCACAAAAGTTTGGTCGTATTCATTTATTTTTGATAATTGTATTTATTGGGAAGTAAATAACATCCCAACAAGTACAATATCCAGTACAGGAGAGATTTCAATTTTTGGTTTTTAATGGTATTATACATACATAAATATAAATTTTAAAAGTTAACCCAATATCTAGTTTGAGCATTATAAATTTATTATTTTTGAAAGTATTTGAATTTAAAAGTTTTTTCGAAACACCCTTTATATGGATGGGGATGGGTGTATTTGTCGACGGCTTTAGTTCATTTTAGAACCATGCATTCTTTAAAGAAGCCTGCGTACCGAATATGAACACCACAGGCCTGCTTGTACTATTATTGGCCGTTTTTTTTGAATCAAACGTTGCTACTGTGCGTGTGTCGAATATACTTGTTTGATGGTATGTACGTACATAACAAGTCAATTGAAATTCCCCGGCCTACCATAGTAAAACAATATTTTTTTTTCGGAAAAATTTATTTATTTTATTCAACATAGTTCCCTTTAAGGGTGATACACTGATTATAGCGACCCTCCAACTTTTCGATACCATTTTGGTTGAACGATTTGTCCTGTGCTTCAGTTTCGGCGATCACCTCTTCATTCGACGAAAATTTCTTCGTAGCGAGCATTCTTTTGAAATCAGAGAACAAGAAATAGTCGCTGGGATCAGATCTGGAGAATACGGTGGATGCAGTTCGAAGCCTAATTCATGGATTTTTGTAAACGATTTCAATGACTTGTGATTCGGTGAAACAGCCTTGGTGAAACAGCACTTTTTTCTTCAAATGCATTTTTCAATGATTTCGTCCTTCAAGCGGTCCAATAACGCGATGCTCCTTTCTTTTTCAAGGTAGTCAATGAAAATTATTCCATGCGCACCCACTGTTGCGTTTTTCCACGCTTTGGAGCGGGTTCATCGTGGGCAGCCCACTCAGATGGCTTTTGATTTGACTTCAGAGTGAAATGATGAAGCCATGTTGCATTCATTGTCACATATTGACACAAAACCTCGGTTATATTACGCTTGAAGATCTCCAAATACTGCTTCGAATCATCAACTCGTCGTTGTTTTTGGTAAAAAGTGAACTCACGCGGCACCCACTTTACACAGCTTTCTCATACCCAAATATTCGTGAATGATATAATGTACTCATTCAGTTGATATCGTTAGAGTGTCTGCTATTTCATTCAATTTAAATTTACGTTCATTCAAAATATTTTTTTTTATATGTTTTTGGCGGTAACAACCTCTTTTGGTCGTCCACTCCGTTTACCGTCTTCGGTGCTCATTTCACCACGTCTAAACTTAGCATATCAATTCTTGATCATTGATTTTCCGAGGGCAGTGTGCGGAAACTCGTATCAAACCAATTTTTTTTTATTCAACTTTATTTTTTCCCTTCAAAAATCATTATTTTACGCTAAATTCACAAACTAGTGATCCGACAGCTGCCAAATTTATACACGCGTCTTTTGAAGGTTAGGGCTAACTAAAAATTATATGTTAGATTTTATTCTAGTAGAGTCATCTATGTACATATGTGTAAGACCGGAAATTTTCCAATTGACCTGTTAGATGGTATATTGGCCGTGGAAGTGAGCTAGGTTCAACGTAAAAAATATTGTTATAATTTTAATGTATTTTTCTTAACGAGTGTGCGTATTTCTTAATGCTAGTTTGTATAGAACTGCACAAGTAAGTAAATTTTAATTGTTAGTTTAGCCAATTACAACTGGTAATGGCACAATTAGTCTTTCGTCACTGGCGTTACGAGAAAATGCCTATATTTTATATATAATATCAGAATCATAAACCTAAATACTTTTCTAAATACATTAGTAACAATACAAAGTAGCAGACTATGTCAGTCTCATGGAAAACGAGATTGTCTAAAGGTAGTATATTCTGCCTTCAGTATGTGTTGCTCACTACATGGCTGAACTATCTTTACTAACACGCTTTAAAAATTTGGTTGCAAATTCTCGTGCTGTTTTTAATTTTTTTTTTTAATGCTATATTACTTTTATTAAAACATTTGAATTGTTAAAAATATTTGTTAAGATTGTTTATTTTGTGTCAGAGGACAAGAGAGGGCAGCCGTTTTGAGAAGTAAAAGTGCACAATTGTTCTTACGATTTGAAGAAATTTTCACGTTACAATATTTTGGACAGAAACTCCATATTTACTATTAATCGTTCACCCGAACCACCTGATCTAGCTCTTGAAAAACGGCCGAAAAAAATAGTGATCAAAACAATGAAGAATTTGTATACAAATAACCAAAAAGAAAAATCAAAATCAAATTATATTGGTTGTATCGATGCAGAAGCATACTATTTGTGTGAATTTTAAAATAAATGATTGTTGAGGAAACATGAGTTGTTTTGATTCGTGAGCAGTCTCATTTTGCTCGGAACAAACCCCCTACAGGGGTTGTGAACTAGAATGCTACTAGTTTGAATTTGTACACTAACTCATAATGACCGTATTAGAAATTAGTTTAACATGGCAAAATCATATGAAATGTCTATTGTCCAACTATGCACCAATTTTATACTAGTTAAATACTAGTTCATCCATATATATTTGGGGAATTATAAAAAATTGTGCACAATGAGATTCGATTTCTGATTCAGATTTAATAACAAATACTTGTAGAGGTGTGATGAAAACCTAATAACAGTGGTACTCACCACACCTCCCGTTAATGATAAATCACACATACATACATATTGGCCACGAATTAGCGTGCGGTATTATATCATTCTTCAAATGCTAGTTTAGAACTTGAATTTCTACAAATTTTCACTGCAGTGCATTTTACTTAATTTCATGTTTCTAGCAGTAGACTAATAAGTATTTGCCTATGGCATAATTACACTATGTGAAGATTTCTATATACACATTTATTTTTTTATATTATTCAAGTTGTAATTGTTGGGTATTATTGCATTTGCTGTGCTCATTACAATCACATTCAATAGTTTTGTGGTTGTAGTTGTGACAACATCTCATTTCCCATTAGTAATTTGCGTCACAAATTGTCGTGACAATAATTCGTTTTTTTCTCAATTTAATGGCTATGCTTTTCAATTATTTAAGCAAATTACTTCAAACTATTTTTTTGCATAAATTTTATGTATGCATATACATAAATATGTAGTTATATGTATCGGTGGTTACAAGTCATAATGCCCTAAATCGAGTTATGCACGATAATTCACTAGACTATTAATAATTTATTTTAATTTTTTTAATGTTTTATAGTAGATAAATAATCTTTGAAATACTGAATTAAAATCTCTGACATGTAAATAACTAAGCCGCCATATATGTACATATGTAGATATCACGTTTTGGAAATTCAGACTCAATTCTTTATAGTGAGAAACTCTGAAAAACACCCCTCTAAACAAATTTAAATATCAGACTTAGGTTGTTATGGCATATGAACAAAGATATTAATAAATACATAGATACGTTTTTTTACATACATATATATACAGTGGCGGACAAAAGTCTACATACACCGCCTGTATTCGTTGTGTAGAAAGTGCTATCGCTTTGCTGAAAAATATAGGTATACAGTTTTATTTTAAAACCTTTTCTTATCACATGTATAAAAACTAATCAATTCTCTAACATAAAATAAAAAAATTATAATGAAAAAACGCAAAAATGTTCTTGACGAAAGTCTACATACACAACGAATTTACTAGCAGTTATGTCGATATGCCGTGCTGTTATGGCGGTTAGGTACCCTTTTTTTGCTACTCTTTTAATTATATTTTCTAATTTGCTAGTATTGAATTTAGTTGTGGTTTAAACACATTAGCATCAACAATGGCTCCTCGAAAATAATATCCCTTGACGTAAGAGTCACGGTTATTCAGCACAGAAAAGAGAAGAAATCGTATTGTGAAATTTAAAATTTTTTAAACTTAAGTCCACCAATGGTACAGACCTTTGTAAAAAACTTTGAAAAAAATTGATCCACCAAAAATAAGCCGCGTGTTGGTCGCCCGAAAAAACTAACTCAAAGAGACATCAGCTTTATTATGAAGGAAGTTAAACATGATCATTAAGTTACTGCTCCAAAATTTGCCGGAACAAACGCAAAAAAATTCGAAGAGCTCTGAACGATAACGGCTTCCACAGTGGAGCCCCCCTATAAAGCCTCTTATTTCTAAAAAAAATCGTAAACTTCGTTTGGAGATGGCTAAAGCACATTTAGACAAGGGAATGGATTTTTGGCAAAAATTCTTGTTTACAGGCGAATCGAGTTCAATATATTCGGCAATGATAAAAGAACAAACGTTTGGAGAAGAGAAAACACTGCACTTAACTCCAAAAATATAAATCCAACTGTGAAGCATAGTGCCGGCAACGTAATGGTTTGGGGAGCGGCTGGGGCTTCTGAAGTTGGAAAGTTTGTTTTTATTGAGAGTAATATTGATCAGTTCAAATATAAGACATTGTTGGAAGCTAATCTGAAGCCTTCGGTGGACAGTTTGGAGCTTGACGCAGGCTGGATCCTTCAACAGGATATCGATGCAAAACAAACGGCCCATATTGTTAAGGATTGGTTGCTTTATCATGCTCTAAGGCAACAACACAAGCCACCTCAAATCCCAGATTTCAATGTTATTGAACATGTCTGGGAGATTTTTGAGCGAAAAATTAGAAAAATCAGATTTCCAGCTCAGCATTACTCAAAGAACGTCTTATTGGAGCTTGGGACAGTATTACTTCCCCAGAATTGACAAATTTAGTAGCTTTGATGCCACGACGACTTCAAGCTGTTATTTATGCGAACGGTGGACCAACTAAATACTAAAAAGATCAGGTTACTTGATATTGATCACAGTTTTTGCCCTAAGATAAGTTATGTATGTAGTGTTTGTAGACTTTTGTCAATGTTGTATTTACGCTTTTTGTCATAGCTTTACTATTTTATGTTAAAAAATTATTTTTGTTGGCTTTTTATGATAAGGGAAAGTAAATGAAATAAACTGTGTCGTTAAATTTTGCAATAAACCTCTTGGCCTTTCAATTCAACGAAAACAGGTGGTGTATGTTGACTTTTGTCCGCCACTGCATATACATTTTTCATATTTTTTTGCTATAAGCGATATTAGAGCGGCTTGCTTACACTGATTACTTCAAGAATATTGATTTTATTATTATTATTATTTTGCCGTGTGTCTATAAAAAATGTAAAAAAGTCATTACAGAATATTTTATTATTTCTTATTATTTCTAAAAAATTTTATGAGTAACGGAATTTATATCATGATTTGTTTTTATAAAAAAAAAATTTTCATTATATAGTGGTTCACAGCTTATTTCATGCAGATTAAACTTATCAGTTTATATTATCATAAAATGGAAAATTATTATAATAATTATAAAAAAGTTAGTGCATATATATTCCCTAATGCTTTACTAATAAAGCAAGCTAAATGAAATTCGTAGAAGTACAGTTTTACATCTATAGAGGCATGAAATGCAGCTGCGTCCCAGGAATTTTGCTCACAGCTTTTTTCATGCACGCACTTGCCTATGTTGTAGCGAAAGCCAGTTGCGTGGGTAACGGTAGTAGGCTTTTCTAATTCTTACAACTGACAGTTAGTAATAGGTTGAACCCAGTTTCGGTATGTTTTGGAGTTTCACGTTATCAGCGTACTAATTTCATAATAATTTCGAATTGGTCATAAACCATTTTAAAAATGGAAAAAACGCAGCCAAAAATTGCTGATATAGTTAATATAAGTGTGACAGTGCAAAATATAATTGAGCGTTTCATACATGAAAACCGTATACAAAATAAAGGCCGAAATGCACCAAATAAAATTTTCAATAAACTTGACGAACGTTTAATTGTACGAAAAATTAAGGAAAATTCCAGACTATCAGCTCCGAAATTATTTATTTATTTATTTATTTATTCAGTATAATCTAGGATATACAAACTCCTTACAGACTATTTCCGATTGAAAACTTAAATACGCCAAAACTAAATAATAACTTACTAAATAATTACACAAAATCAATTAATAATAGTTTAAACCTACACTTTGTTATTGAAAAATCAATATCCCTCGAGTTAGGAAGCAAGGTATATTCCCTCATAGCCCTTGCAATTGGTGAGTTGGATGCATAAGTTGTTCTAGCTCTATCAATAGCGAAAAGTCATGATTTCGTAGTGCTCGAGACGGTATATTAAAGTGTATACGATCCAAAAGAAATGGCGAGTCAATCGTCCCCTGTATAATATCATAAACAAATATCAGCGATAAGATTGACCTTCTACTATTTAAAGACTTTAAGTTGATCAACAGACACCTAGAACTATATGACGGGACTGGATCCTCAAAATGTAACGAAAGAAGAGCAAATCTGAGAAACGTTTTTTGAATCCGCTCAAGTCGTCCATTATGACAAGCATGGTATGGCCTCCAGATGAACACTCCATATTCCAGCTTGGACCGCACTAAAGATGAGAAAAGTAATTTTAGAGTATAAGGATCACTGAAATCCGTACTGAAGCGGCGAATAAACGCAAGCATGTTCATGAGGAACTAGGCAAATAATTTTGTGCTGAAACTGTTCGTCGAGTACTACGTGCGCACGACTTCAATGGCCGAGTATCCCGAGATAAGTCATTCATTATCCAAAAAACAAACTATACCGAGTTGCCTTTGCCAGGAATGCTGGAAACGAGAATTTTGACTTCTGGAACACATTTTTGCTGAATCGAAGATTAACTTTTTCGGTTCGGATGGAATGGCTTACGTGGGGCGGAAACTCAATACTGAGATTCAGAGATGTAACAATAGGCCAACTGTTAAGCATGGTGGGGCAGTGTTATGGAACAACTAAAAGGTGCAATTTCGGTAGAGTGGAAGAAAAAACTAGTTGAGTCCATGTCAGCTAGACAAAAAGCTTTATTAAAAACTAACGAATACACACTTAGTATTAAATAAGTTTTAATTAAGGCATTTTCAGTAAAAAAATACGCTGCATGAAATAAGTTGTGATATAAAATTTGTTAATGTTTCTAATTGTTTTGTTTATAAGTTGATAAATAGTAATTAAAAAATAATAAATGGGATATTTTTTATAAACTACACATTCATATCAAGAATTGAGAGTTTGAATTATTTCGATATGTGTTTTTGTTCACAATATATAGCATTTTAAATTTCATAATTTAACTTGCATGAAATAAGCTGTGAGCCACTGTAACATATAAAATAATAACTAAATATAAGCGGGTACTTGTTCATGAGTATATTTAAATAAAAATTTTATCTTTGTCAACAGTTCTGATTCGATTTCGTTGACTTCATTAAGCTTGATATATAAACTTTAGGCCATATACAAAATATTAAGGAAAATATCTCCATTGGCGTTCGTCCGAGATCTTGTACCAGTAATTTTTCTTTGTTTAGTTGTTTCCTCATAATGTTGACAACATTATGGGCAATGCATGTTAACAAGTTTTACTTTGAGGGGAACAATTATTTTGGGTAAAGTTTTGAAGATTATAATTTTTTTTAATTTAAGCCAGCCAGACCGAAGTCTTTACTTACAACAACATCCTCTTCATGAATATAGCAATACAAAGCAGTACCCTAATTCTGTCGACCAAATTTTCCAACACATTTTCGATTGTGCACTCCTTTATGGCTACAATGGTGACTTTGATTTCGTGTTTCATAATTCATGAATCGTCTCTGGATCGTTGGCGTAGCACTTAGCCTTGACGGCTCCCCACAAAAAGTAATATGTTACGAAGAAAAACAGCTCGTAATGCCGCTGGTCAATATTCGGCATCAAACAGTCACTCGTTGAGGATGCATTGGTTTATCCATTCTGAGCACGAAATATAGCAGTTTTGTTTATGGTGAAAATGAGTTTAATCGGAAAAGAAGATTTTTGGTTAAAAAACAGCTCTTTGAGCGATGCAAAATCGCATTGGATGGTCCTCCTTGGACCAATCGGACTTAACATGCCTTACTTGCCGAGGTCTTTATGCAAAATCCTGCGCACACCTTGAGCTACAGCGGCAATATTTTCCTCTGAAGAGACTGGACAAGTACGTAAGCGAGTAAATAAAATCGCCTTCTTGACATCTTTATCGTCTTCATCTCTTCATACCTTTCATGAACTTGAAATGGTATATTAACTTTGGTCCGACTTATGTAAGTACCAGAAGGCGAAGAGAGATATACACCAAAATTTATACCGCTCGTGCCTTAACGAAGTGCTGGGTTGATTCAGTAGTAATCGCAGGGGGTTATGTGAACCAATAATTCAAAGATATAGCTGTTGTGAACCAGCGTGGTATATATCAAATTCAGCACAGCCTTAACCAATTTTTTCCGTATTTGTGAAGGTACATTCTGTCTAGCGCAGTAGCATGGGTTCCACTATAGGAAAAAATGTGTAATTACTGTTGTTTTTTGATAGGGTATGTCAATACCATCGATAAAATTTCTGGTGTTAAATACTTAAATTTGCATGAAAATTCATTAGCCATTCGGAGGCGGCTTCGAAACTGAAACTAAAACTGTTGATCCCTTCGTTTCTTTGCAAAAAAAAAAAATCAAACGTACACCATAAATTGGAGGAGGGTCCCTACCAAAAATCGCTTCACTGGTTATAAACCGCCAATTATACTCGTATCTGCTCTAATTTTTAGCCGATGAAAAAGATGTTTTTGAGTTCTTCCCGTAATTTTTTATGAGGTGGATGATTCATTGATTTCAACAAAAAACCCGGAGATCCGTTACCATTTTTATCAAGATTGATTAAGTTGATTAAGATAGTAATGGTATATATCAACTTAGTATGACACTAAGGCAAACCCCTAGATTCACTCTATTCCCTCTCAAGACGACTTTAGTGCTTTCTCAAAAATTTAATCAATAACGCTGTTTTTCATTGAAGCTTGTGATTGTTTTTGGATGTCTCTAAGGGACATCAGTTTTTCTTTTCAAAAGCAATTTTGGAAAATTCAATAATGTATTTCTCAAAACATGATTTAACTGTATGATAACCATGAATGGAAAAATGGCTGGAAAACCTAAGCAGAAATTATCTTGAATTGAAGAAATTTAACGATATTTTTCTTTAAATTTCTCTCATTTTCCCACTATAATTACTGTTCTCTGTATTTCATATGATGTACCCTGTCTAAGCTGAATGAATTAATGATATGAAATGTATCAGAATTTTTTTTTTATATTCTCGCGCTAAGTTTACACTACCCTCACCATCTCAGATTCGTTTTTACGTTGCCTATATCTAGAGGTTTTTTTTTTTATTTTTTTATTTTTTTTATAATTTTTTTTTTTTTTTGACAAAATTTCAACAGCTCTTTCTAAAGTTGTCAAGTGACAAAAAGTTTTATGTGAAAACTTTATCGATCATCGCGCTCAGCATTGATAAAATATATATATTTCTGCCATTGAATACTAATTGCTACTAAATTGATGTTTAACGAAAAGGAAAGAAGTGAGAATTAAAAAAAGGAAACGTTGATAAGAAATTAAAAAGGAAATTGAGCGTTACATACATATCCTGCAGAGAAAGTTATGAGCTTAATTTACAAGTAAGCAAGTGTTACGCTTGCAAAAAATGAGACAAACAAAATTTAAGAGAATTATCTGGCTATCCTGCAACGACTGTGCCGCTTCCGCTTCTTAATTGAGCACAAATTCGCAGTAGACTTGCACTTTGGCGATTGCAAAACTTTTAAAAGCTCTTTTCCTTTTTTTTTTTTTTTTTTTTTTTTTTTTAATTGAAAAACACCGCTTTGAGTTAATTAATTTGCATGACACTTTGTCGCCGAAAAAAACAAAAATACAACAACAACAACAAAAAACGAAGAGATAATTAAATTATGCCATCACGTACGGGAAAGAAGTAAAACTTATGTTTCAAAGAAAAAAAAAGAAGTAAAAGAGATTATTGAATAATGCAACAATGGAAAAGTTTTGCCTTTTAAAAGCAGACAACAAGTTGGCAAAGGTTTTGTTTTTCACATTACTAAAGCTTGCTAAAGGTAGCAAAGATGAAGTGGGGCTGTCTGAGAGCTAACTTGCACACAGGAAATAAGTGATGCACAAGCTGGCAGCAGCAAGGATGCAACAACGTTGCTGCCTCAACCACGCCAAAAGCAAGCCATTTAGAAGCGTATTGTGGTAGCTCTGCGGTATGGGGCTGTGCACTCGTTGCCCTGATGACTGACTACCTTTATATTTATTTATTCCAGCACATTTTATTATTTTATACTTCGTTAAGCCGTTATAATATAATGTGCAGTCATGGTCTGTGCTGCAACTGCGGTAAGCGATGCGGAAATCGCATAGGTAAATGACTGACATGTTGCAGCGCGCAATTATAACGTATAGAAAGCAGAAATGTAAAAAGAAATGTTTTTATTATATTTCTTTTTCTTAAATACCAGCCAACACTTAACCCCACGGAGCGGTGAGCTCAACATTACAGCCAGCAGATTACATTAAACTCACATTTAAATTGAAAATTTTTTGCATTTTAATTGCTTTTTTTTTGCCATTTCCACTTGTTTATTTACAATTTTCAATATCTTTCTCTGTCTCTTTCCTTGCAGCTCTCCGTTGGCATCGAAAATGGCGTCCTTGAGTCATATAATTCCGATTTCGAATTACAGTTCAGTCATCCGCTCAAGCACATTGTCGGCATGTGTCGCATAGTACATAAGCAGAATAGCAGCAAAAATGCCGGCAATGGTTTTCTCCAATTGAAAGCCTTCACTAGTAGTGGCAGCAATGCAAACGGCTTAAAATCCAACAACTGCGGCAGTGGAAGTGGCACTACTTTAACCACCTCCACTTCATATGGCTCACTCTCCTCAAGTGCTGCATTGCGTGAACGCGAACGCGAACGTGAACAGGCGGCATTGGCAGCTGCAAATGGTAGTGGTATGGATGCTAGTGGCACTAACGATGCAATGAATGGTGGAAATCCGAATAATTGCATGGAATTTCTGGGTCCCATCACTGGACTTGTGTACTTGATGAAGGATCCACGTGATCCACTATTGCATATTTATTTATTCGAGTGTGAAGCAGTTGAAGAGGTAGGTGTGAATGTTGAATGTGAATTTTGATATACGTATCTACATATTAGAGATTTAAAATATTCGACCATAAATCGAATGAATATATAAAAGTGATTACCAACATATTTCATAGAACTTTACTATGATCCTCTCCTGATGAAAAATGCATTCCAAAACATTCAGTTTGTATGTGACATAAGGTGGTCGCACGCTTACTTTTTTGTCACTTTTTTTTGCATAAAGAAATGAAAAGCCCATAAATGATCCCTAACTGTAATAATCCATAGAGTTTTAATATAAGATTTTCTGAATATATCAACAAATGCGCCATTTATTGAATCAATTTTTCGTGAAAAAATTTATTTACCAAATTATATGACCGTTGTTCCTAGGAATTTTGGAATCTTCATAAATTCAGCGATCGCTGTAACCGAGTAGTATTATGGACAAACCCGCAAAAAAAAAGTCCCGTTATTTTTTATTTTAATTGGAATGCAGTGTCTTCTCATATACGAGAGCTTTTTGATGAGTCAGTGAAATTTTGAATTTGCCGCGAAGTTACTGTAAATACAACACTGCTCTCATCAGCTGTTATCAATTAATAAACAGCAGTAAAATTTTGAGCAAGAAGCGCTTTTTAGTTTGTAATTTACAGCCATTGAAACGATGACCTCGTGAATTTTAGCAAAAATGGAAAAAGTGAATTTTGTGTGCTAATAAGCATTATTTTTTGCGTGAAAAAAAAACCATCACCGAAACCAAGGAAAGGCTTGATTAATAATATGGAGACTTTGCGCCAATGGTTAAGAAGTGGTGTACTGAGTTCCGTTTTGACCGTACCAGAACATGAAAAAGCTATCCACGCGATGGGTGTCGCGACTGCTCATACACGACTATAATCGTAACCATGCAACCACTTCAAAGCAGTGTTTGGCCTACGAACTGTTACTTCATCCAACTTACTTTCCAGTTTAACCTCCTGCGGATATTTCTTGTTTCCAAACTTGAATAAATTGCTGGGCGGTAGGAGATTCGGATCAAATGAAGAGGTCATCACAGAAATAAAGATCCATTTTGAGGGCCTTGAAAATCTGTATTATTTTGAAAGAATAGAGAAATTGGAAAAATGCTTTACTAAATATATAGAGCTGAAAGGAAACTATGTTGCTTATTTGCAGAAAAAAATAGATTTTATTGAAAGATTCTCTGATTTATCAAATTATCCTCGTATCATAATCAGCTCGTTTTTCCAAAACGTCTCGCGTTGTTCGAATCAACCATAAAAAAAAGTTCGAATGCATTCGCAGAAATCCCCTTACTCGTAGAAATTGATATTTCGACCAAATCAATGTCAAGACTTATTCAAGATGATCTCCACATGAAAGCCTACCGTCGGTCAACTGGTAATCTTCTGAAAAAAGTAAATAAAGCTCAAAAGATGCAAGTGGCCATTTCAGTGGCATTCGGTTAATGAATGTATCTTATTTATAGATGAAAAATTTTCACTGTAGAAGAAGCTTTTAATAAACAAAACGACAAAGTCTACGTAAAAGCTTCCAAAGATACAAAATATGTTCAATATTTCTGGTTTAAGGGCTGCAGATGATTGGCCGTCAACACCAATAATAATTGTACATGCCGAATAACCGAATCGTCCGAAATCAACCTTTATTAAGATCGTTCTCTCTTATTCGACCACACTTCTATGTAATAATAAAATGAAGAAAACAAACGAATCGAAACTAAAAACGGTGAATACTATTTACAACGCCAAGGACGCCACAATATTTTATTGTGAATTAAAAAAATCCATTTTTGATGATATTAGAAAGATATGCTAATAGTAAAAAATACTTATGTATGTACAGTGGCGGACAAAAGTTAACATACACCACCTGTTTTCGTTGAATTGAAAGGCCAAAAGGTTTATTGGAAAATTTAACGAAACAGTTTATTTCAACTATTTTCCCTTATCATAAAAAGCCAACAAAAAGAGTTTTTTAACATAAAATAGTAAAGTAATGACAACAAAAAAACGTAAATCCAACATTGACAAAAGTCCATACAGTATATACATAACTTATCTTAGCGCAAAAACTTTGATTAATATCAAGTAATCTGATCTTTTTAGTATTTAGTTGGTCCACCGTTCGCATAAATAACAGCTTGAAGCCGTCGTGGCATCAAAGCTACTAAATTTATCAATTCTGAGAAAGTAATACTGTCCCAAGCTTCAATAAGACGTTCTTTGAGTAATGCTGGGCTGGAAATCTGACTTTTTTCTAACTTTTCGGCCAAAAATCTCCCAGATATATTTAATAACATTTAAATCTGGACTTTTAGGTGGGTTGTGTTGTTGCCTTAGAGCATGATAAAGCAACCAATCCTTAACAATATCGGTCGTGTGCTTCGGATCGTTATCCTGTTGAAAGATTATAGCCTTCGCCAAGCTCCAAACAGTCCGCCGAAGGCTTCAGATTAGCTTCCCACAATGACTTATATTTGTCCTAATCCACATTACCCTCAATACAAACAAGTTTTCCAACTTCAGAAGCCGCAACCGTCCCCGAAACCATTACGTAGCCGCCACTATGCTTCATTGTTGGTACTATATTTTTGGAGCTAGGTGCAGCTCTTCCATCGCTGCCGAATATATTGAACTTCAATTCGTCTGCAAACAAGACTTTTTTTGTCAAAAATCCATTCCCTTGTCTAAATGTCCTATACCGAGCTCCAGGCAAATTTACGATTTTTTTCAGAAATAAAAAGCTTTTTACGTGACGCTCTACTGTGGAAGCTGTTATTGTTCAAACCTCTTGGAATTGTTCTCAAATGAACACACTTTCTCGATGAGTTTCAAAGACAAAATTTTATATTTTCTTTATATCTTCCATTTCCAAATAATAATTCATGATGCATTTTCGAAAGTTAAGACTTTTTATTTACAACAATTTAAAATAAAACTATTGAAAAGAGGTCAATAGCAAATACCAAAGCCATTGGCGATTCTAAACAAAAGATTAGAGACCCATATTTAAAAAGCAATTTAATTCGTTAAAAGGGCATGCAAATATATTTACATATAAGATTTGAAGTACCCGGTCGGACACATACTCGTAGATGGCGCTACTAGAATTTTAAGTTAGGCCTAACCTTCAACATACGCGTGTATAAATTTGACAGCTGTTGGATCGTTGGCCAAAAAAGATTTCGCGTATTGATAAAATATTTCATTTTGAAGGGGAAAATACAATGAAAGCAAAACCTTGGCTTGAGGATGACTTTCCGGATACAGCCCAAAGAAAATCATCCATCAAGGATCGGTATGCTAAGTTTAGACGTGGTGAAATGAGTACCGAAGACGGTGAACTCAGTGGACGCCTAAAAGAGGTTGTTACCGACGAAAATACCAAAAATTCAACAAAATGATTTTAAATGACCGTAAATTGAAATTGAAGGAAATAGCAGACAATCTAACGATATCAACTAAATGTGTACATCATATCATTCACGAATATTTGGGTATGAGAAAGCTCTGTGCAAAGTGGGTGCCACGCGAGCTCACTTTTGACCAAAAACAACGACGAGTTGATGATTCAGAGCAGAGTTTGGAGATGTTCAAGCTTAATTAGCCCTAGTTTTTGCATCGCTATTTAGCAATGGATGAAACATGGCTCTATCATTTCACTGCGAAGTTCAACCGAGAGTCATCCAAGTGGACTGCACACGATGAACTCGCTCCAAAGCATAGAAAAACGCAATAGTCGGCTGGCAAGCTTATGGCGTCACAAAAGGAAGGGCCATCAACAGAGACTACTACATAGTGTTATTGGACGAAATCGCCGAAAAATGCATTTGAAGAAAAATAAAACGCTGTTTCACTAAGACAATGCAAAAATCCTTGAATTGAGCTTTGAATTGCTTCCGCATCCACAGTATTCTACAGATCTAACTCGCAGCGACTATTTCCTGTTGACAGATATCAAAATAATGATCGCTGGGAAGAAATTTTCGTCGAATGAAGAGGTGACTGCCGAATCTGAAGCCTATTTTGAAGCAAATGACAAATCGTAATACAAAAATGGTATCGAAACGTAGCAAGGTATCTATAATCCTTTAATGGGAACTATATTGAATAAAAAAATATTAATTTTTGCCAAAAAAATATGTTTTACTACAGTAGGCATGGGACTTTTCAACTGACCTGTTATTTTTAATCGCGAGTGTCATTTTATTTTTAATGTGACCTCCCTAAGCATGACCACATCATGCATGCATGCTCGTGTTCTTTCATATATATATAAATTATAACAAAATATATGTTATATATAAATTGAAACAAATATTTATTGTATATATATATATAGACCATAAAGTTTGCATTCACCCAACATATTTTTTAAAGTAAAGTAAAACACAATTGAAAAAGTTAATTCAGTTAAAATTTTTGTCATGATAATAATAATTCATTTTATTTCTCAGTTCAAAAAGCAAAAACAAAAACCTATATTCCTGTTTTTATTTTCGAGATAACAGTATCTAAGAGCAGCAACAAGTAAACATAGACACCACAAAGCCTGTGTTCAGTTTTCTTGATTTGAGAATACCGTTACTACACATGAGGATGTTTCTTCTTTTTGCATATTTTCTATTGTTTTTTTATTCTAATTAATCATTTAAAGAGTTCGTGACGTGTTTTAATATTATTTTGAAAAAAATGGAAACCAAAGGGAAGGAAATTACTGTGTCAGAAAGAAAAATAATTATTAAACTGTGGAAAGATGGTGAAAGTTACCCAAAAATTGGATCAACTATTGGAAAAATATATTCCTCCGCCCAGCGCGTAGTTAATAATTTCAAGCAAACCGATATTTTAACGTCGGAACCCCGATCTGGCCGTCCAAAAATATTATCGGTACGGGAAGAACGCATAATAATAAATTTGATGAAAATTAACCAGCGAATGACGTCAACAAATATAGTTGAAAACGTAAATAAAATGTTCAAAAAAAAAAAACATTTTGTGCAGAAACTGCTAGAAAATTTTTACGTAAAGCTGGATATCATGGTAGAGTCGCTCGAAAAAACCCTTATATCTCCCTCCCATGTCAACAAGCGCATTGAATTTGCTCATAATTATATAAATAAGTCTCCGGAATTCTGGAAACAAGTCATTTTTACGGATGAGAGCAAATTTTGTATATGCGGCATAAGAGGCCGCCAAATTGTGT
Source organism: Neoceratitis asiatica (assembly GCA_030068015.2). Classification (NCBI taxonomy): domain Eukaryota; kingdom Metazoa; phylum Arthropoda; class Insecta; order Diptera; family Tephritidae; genus Neoceratitis; species Neoceratitis asiatica. The sequence continues at coordinate 37,994,461 of CM061529.1, forward strand.
GGCGCAAATCAGGAACTGCCCTTGAAAAACAAAGTCTTGTTTGTACATGGCGGCTAATCGTGTGGGTCAGCTTAAATTTATCGAATCGGCAATGGATAAATGGGGATATTTAAACATTTTAAAAAATAACTTGAAACAAAGTTCTAGGTTTATCTTCGACGCTTTGGTTTCAACAGGATATCGATCCGAAGCATACTGCTCAAATAGTCAGACTTTGGCTCTTGTACAATGCCCCTAGACAGCTTAAATCACCTCCTCAGTCACCTGATGTCAATCCTATAGAGCACCTTTGGGATATGTTAGGAAAAAAAATTGTCAGCATATATTAACAAGTAAAGATGTTTTGCGAAGAGTTATGCTGGCAGAATGGTCCCGAATTACAGCTGATGAAACAAAAAACAACGTGGTTATCTCAACAAAATATTAAATTTAATTTTCCTTTATCATTTTTAATACTTTTGTAAATAATTATAAACCTGCACGCAGACTTTGTGGTGCCTACGTTTACATGTTGGTACACTTAGATACCGTTATAACGATAATGAAAATGGAAATATAAATCTTTGCTTTTGCATTTTAAACTTAAAAATATAATGAATAAATTCATGTAAACTTTTTTAACTGAACGAACTATTTCAGTTGTGTTTTTACTTTACTTAAAAAAGTGTGTTGAGTGAACGCAGACTTTATGGTCTATTGGTATGTGTAAATGGCGATAGTAAGTGAAAATGATTTTGTGGGAAAATTTACATTCTGTGGCCATGGCGTGGGTGAAAAAAGTGCATTTAAAATGCATGTATAGTTGTTGTTGGCTCCATTATAATTGGCCTCCATTTGTGTATTCTGGTCTCGTGAACTTTTGAAATTTTCGTCTTTCTCTGTTTACTATTTATATCATTTTATTTTAATTTTTATGCTATGCAATTCAAATTTATTTTGTTTTCTTTGATTTAAATTTTTGTAGTTTATTTTACTTTACTTTTGTTGCCACATGTCGTTTTGGTTATCTATTTTATAAAATACCCCTAATTTAAAAAATGTGTGATCAACATAAATAAAAAGACTTCCGTTGATGACACAATATTTGTAATTATTTAATATTATTTTATTTGACTTTATTTTATTTTATTTTATTTTATTTTAATTTGATTTTTATTTTTATTTTTATTTTTTTTATTTCATTTTATATTCTTATTTATTTTATATTCTTATTTATTTTATATTTTCTTTTTATTAGTATTATTTTTGTTTTGTTTTGTTTTTTAATTATTTATTTATTTTTTTTTATTTTAGCTTTTTATTTTAAATTATTCCAATCAGTGAAAATCACACTTTGGTTTGTTAACAAGATTTGAAAAATATTTTTCACTGAATCCTGCAATGTAAGCTTCAGCTATCAAAAAAGAGAAAAAAGGAATATACTTCAAAGAAAAAGTCTATGAATATTCATGTACACATGTAAATTTTTGCACTACATATATAAGTATTATAAGCCATGAGCTTATAGTGACAACAACAGCAATAACGACTTGTTGTATCACATTTTTATTATGATTAAAGTTCTCAACCAATTTGCGTTTAACCACACACACAGTTGGGAGATTGACAACTTTACCAGCTCTGCGGCCGTACTAAAGTTTAGTTTAGTGAAAATACATATATACTAATATGAAAATAAATTTGTCGCACACTTCACACATTCATACCGATTTGTTAGTGAAAATTTTTTTTGAGTCATTGGTGTGGAAGTTTAATTTTCACAAATGTAATTTCTAGCTACAGTCAGTAATGAATGGCGCCATGTTGGGTAACGCCCCCAAAGAGCAAATTGTTGCATGTACACCTTGTCGGTGTTTGCTATAAATTTGCGTCGGAAAGTCCATATATTTAAAAATATATATTTGCGCCTACATATGCCAATATCTAATTACTTGACGAAGCGCCATTATTCTGCTTTCTCTATTCATTCATAGATTACCGTTACCGCATGATTTATTTATCTACAAGAAGGTTACATAGTAAAGGGGGAAGCAATAGTAAAAGAAACCATTATATTAAGCAACAATTCGTCAGTTCCCAGCAACGAAAGTGATACAATCTCAAGCTTATCAGGATACATATTTGAGCCCATAACCGAATGGCCCTTAAATTAATCAGTGTAGAGAGAAATGGTCCTTTATTCGTGTCTTGATCTTTCCCAATTCTCTTAACACTCTCATTTGATTAATGTCAAGCTCGAATATAATTTTTTGTTTGAATCCGGAGCAATCGGTTGGGGTCATCAACATCGATATCGTTTTATTGACTAAACGTATTGAGACGACGTCGACAGTTTATCGATAAAATAAATGTAATTTTTAATTTTCACCGGACGAGTTTCTATGAATCCATTATCTAACGAGAAACGCTATACGCTAGAAAAACAAACCAAAACGTTTTTGTTTCAAGATTTTAAGATTTTACCTTTCCAAAAAGGTGACCAGCATCTGACTACAGTTGAAAGGTGTTTTTTGGTTAATATGATATGGTTATAAGAAAGCAAGGAAAAATAGCTGATAAAGCCCATATGAGAGCAAATAATTTTTCATTTTCAAATTAAATAAATATTTTCTTCGATTTCTCGTCCTTGATTTTTGTTTTTGGACATACTCGTATGTAGATATTTTCATTAATATTGGTACAATGTTGAGTATACTGTTAGGATTTTACTGAATTATCTCAATGATTTCCCAAATCCTTCGAGTCCGATTACTGAATTGTTAAATAAAAGCTGTCAACTATACTTGCAGTTTCTCACTTATAAAGAATTTACTCAACGCTTATTTATTATTCAATAACGAACAATTCACTTCACAACAATAGTGCTTCACCCTTATATACTTAGCGACTGTTCGCAATTAACGTCTGGAAACGAAAATTCTCGATTCCCGCTCTAGAACATACCAGTTATCGGCTTCTCTCTTTCATCTGACATTCGTTTCGCAATTAAACCACAATACGTATGTTAGCTTTTTTATACTTACGATTTAATTAATTTTTTTGGTGTACGTACATTCGGATTATCGATTTTTTTTCAATTTTTTTTTTTTTTTTTTTTTTTTTTTTTTTAAATCGTGAGAAACATAAAGGTTAGTAGTTTTTTACATGTTCAGCGATTTTTTGCTGTCGAAAAATCTAATAAAAATATAGAATAAAATGCTAGAAGCAATTGATACTTCAGTAGTGGAATACTGTGAGTGTTTTTTAGTCAGAAAGTGTTCACGCTTAACATTTTCTTGTTCCCAAAGTTGAGCAGACACAGACAGAGAAAAAGATCATTACTATGAACTGATGTAGAAACAAGAAATAAGGGTCGTCTTCGGCCATGTGAAGGTTTTATACCTTTCATGAACATATCAAATTTATTGCAAATGCAGAACTCAATTTTGATGATCTTCATTTCATGCTCTAAGATGCATTTTGACGTTTTTTTTTACGCAAAACCTCATATCTGAACAAATCGGCTCTATGGAGGATATATGATATAAACTTCCGCTTTTGATGATTTTCAATATTAATATTTATTTTATTTTACCTGTGTAGAGCACCAAGTTTGACACTCCTAGATGCTTTTTTGACTGAGTTTTGACGTAAAATCTCATATCTAAGCAAATCGGTGTATGAGAGCTATATATTATAGTAGTACGATTTCGGTTATTTACACTACCAATATGCAATTCATTAGGCATGTGTAGTATACCAACGTTCTTAGTTACTTTTTTGACGGATTTATGACCCAAAATTTCAAATCTGAAAAATGGATCGTATATGTATATACTGTGGTCGGTTCTGGCCCGTGATCGTTGAAACGAATAGGTGCACCTCGTTACCAAGTTAGTTTGAAATATCTCAAAAACTGAGGGACTAGTTTATGTTCAAACAGACAGGCAGACAGATGGACATGGCTTAATCAATTTAACTCGTCATTCTGATCCGGTCGGTATAAAATTTGGTGGGTCTATCTCTTCCCCTTCTTGTACTTACATACTTCGGACCAAGTTAATATACCATTTTATTTGCATGAAAGGTATAAAATAATAAGAAAATAATCGAAGCTACTTGGTACGGACATAAATACTGATACAACATTAAACACACGCATTTCAATAGAAGAATTGAGCATTCCACATAATTCCCATATGATTTATAAAATATAACCTGTAAAGCGTTAGTCTGTGTCGGGAATTCTAAATTGTGTGAGTTTTCAACATGGAATGGTCAGATAATGAAAACCGTGTCGCTGTTATATCGCTTTGTAAGTGTGAAATGAAAAAATGTGATATTTTCAAAACACTCCGTCCGCTCGGCATTAGTCGCATGTTCGTCTACCGGTGCATAAAACTGTTTGAGGAGACTGGGGATGTTAAAGACCGCCACCGGTCGGGCCGTCCACGCACAGTTCGAACGCCGCAAGTCATCAAAGCTGTAAAATCAAGAATTCTGCGAAATCCGCTCCGAAAACAGAAAATCATGGCCAGGGAGATGAATGTATCGCAAAAGTCCATGAGTCGAATTATTAAAAAAGACTTGGGACTTGGGGCTTTCAAACGTCGTACCGGGCATTTGTTGACTGCAGCTTTGAAAAAAAATAGGGTGGTAAAATACAAACGTCTTTTGGTGAAGCACGCTGATAACTTCCACAGAAAAATCTTGTTTACCGATGAAAAAAATTTTACCGTGCAGGAAAAATTTAATAAACAAAATGATAGGGTGTATGCATGGTCATCTAAGGCAGCATCTGAACTGATTCCATGGGTCGAGAAAGGTCATCACCCGGCTTCAGTCATGGTTTGGTGGGGTTTCTCTTATGATACGGTAACTGACTTGCATTTTTGCGAACAAGGGGTCAAAACATCGGCCAAAGTTTACCAAGAAACCGTTTTGGAAGCTGTTATAAGACCACTTAACCATTCCATGTTCCAAAACCAATCATGGACTTTTCAGCAAGACTCTGCGCCGGCCCATAAAGCTAAAACGACCCAAATCTGGCTCCAAAACAATTTACCAGCATTAATTTCCTCTGAAGAGTGGCCCTCTGGCAGTCCTGATTTGAACCCGCTGGATTACAAATTGTGGACAGTTTTAGAGGACATGGTTTGCGACAAAAGATACCCCAACATTGATTCTCTTAAGACAGCTTTGATTCGTGCTGTGGCCAATTTCCCAATGGAGGAGGTGCGTGCGGCTATTGTTGTTTGGCCAGCCCGACTTAAGGCGTGCGTGAAGGCCAAAGGCGGGCATTTCGAATGAATACTACTTTTTTGTATACAATATATATCAATAAATATGTAAAAAAAAAATTTGTCCAAAAACATTCATTATTTATGTCCCTACTAAGTAATTTGGGATTCAGCTTAAGCTTATAAACCTACTATTCTTACCAAACTTTCATTGAGTTTGAAAACATGTGCATGTACATATGTAGAAGTATAAGTATATGTATAGCTTGTTCAAATTAAAAAAAATTTATAAGTATATAGGGTTACCCCATTTAGTGGTTTTCAAAGAGCAAAGCTGTAATTTGACATCTCTCAAACTTAACTGCCAAATCAAACATGTTCTATTTTAGTAAAAGGTCAGGCTTTAATGAAAATGGATCGCTTAACAACCGCACAACGCTTGAAACCTACTAGAAAAATGTTGAGTCGAACGTGACCAAGTTTCATTCTTTAAGGATGAGATTATGGTGCACATAAGCATCCAACTACTCAAGAAATTGATCAAATATTAAGGAAATTTGAAAGGACTGGATCGGTAGCAGATATTGTATGGCCTGAGCATCATCGTTTTGCTCGTTCCATCTCAAATATCGCGCTGCTGTAAGTGAAAGAGCAGCCGAAGACCCGAAGGCTTCTATTTAAAATTTTCTTCAGCGACGAAGCATACGTAAATAAGCAAAATTCTCGCATTTGAAGCCCCGAAGCTTATCATAGTCGTATGATAACCCATTTTTTGGCCTACAATTGAAGAACACGACTTCGAAAATATTTGGATCCAACAAAATGGTGCCATATGCCACACAACACGAGCGAATATGGCTTGACATTCGTCAAGTGATGTCTGAGATTGAAGTTTGCAAAAATACACGAGACGGTCATTTGAATGATGATGTGAAACACTACACATATAATGCCAAGGTTCCAGCTTTATAATAAAAAATGGAATTTCCTGAAAACAATTAGTTTGAATGTATTTTATTTATGTTTATTTTGGAAACCGTAAAATTATTAACCCTGTATAAGCATATATAAGTATGTATTTTTCAGCGCTCTGCCGTTCTTTATTTCTTCTTCATTATTTGTTTGTGTTTTTCCTTTCGTCTTTCAAGGTTATTTAAATTTTCCGTTATTTCTACATTTAAATATAAGAAAACATACTTCAAATGATTTACTAATTCGAATGAAAATTCAAATTGAAATTCATAACAAATCAATTTGTTCAATTTAAATTGCCGGCGATCACGAAAAGTCTTGTGTATCTGATCAGCAACGATCGTCAATGCGCTTCAATAAAGCAAACAATAATTAAGTACATGCACATACGTACACATAACATAGCATATACATACATTATATACTTAAGCTCTAATGAAAATAAATCAAATGCTGAAATTAAATTTACATGTGTACATGCATGTAATTTCAAGACTGCCTATCTGTCTGGACTTTTGGATGTGTGATTTATTGCATTTAATTATTTTGATTTAATTTTTTTGCAATTAATTTTTATAATATTCATAAAATATCTGGCCTTACTTTGTCCTTTCTTGTTTTATATTTTGTGAAATTATATGGGATTAAAAATGTTCATGAAAGTATTGACCATAAAAAATATAATTTTTCTTTCAATGACCTGAGTTAAAGTCCATTTCAGTGTTAATCTCTTTGTTCATATGTACAACACAAAAATAAGAAGGAACCTAATGTGTAATTTACATTCATACTTACATATTTTATGTGCTTTTTCTAACATGAAATTCGTTTGATCGTGCCAATTGAACTTTGTCTGACGATTAGAAGAAATAATAATAAAATACATTTCTGTGTATAAATAAAAGTGCTATTAGTATCGGTGGAAAAACTTTTCTTAATTTTCAGACTATAAATTTCAATAACTAATTTAGAAAGACAGTCTTTCTCACCTTTTAATTTGAAGGATTTGTCATCTCATGCTCAAATAACAGTTGAAATTAGAAAATGGTAGTCGGGTCATAGAATGGTAATTTGGAATTCCGCACCTTTTGTTATTGTGGGATAAAAAGGAATTTCGCGTGTTGATAAAATATTACTTTTTGAAGGGAAAAAATACAGTTGAAGCTAAAACTTGGCTTGATGACAAGTTTCCGGACACTGCCCCAGGAAAATCATCCATCAAGGACTGATATGCTAAATTTAGACGTGGTGAAATGAGCACCTCAGACGGTGAACACAGTGGACGGCCAAAAGAGGTTGTTACCGACGAAAATATCAAAAATTCAACAAAATGATTTTGAATGGTCGTAAATTGAAATTGAATGAAAAAGCAGGAACTCTAAAGGTCAACTAAACGTGTACATCATATCATTCACGAATATTTGTGTTTGAGAAAGCTCTGGGGAAAGTGGGTGCCTCGCGAGCTCACTTTTGACCAAAAACAAGGACGAGTTGATGATTCGGAGCAGTGTTTGGTGATGTTCAAGCGTAATAAACCCGAGTTTTTGCCTTATTATGTGACAATGGATGAAACATGGCTCCATAATTTCACTCCGCAGTCCAAACGACAGTCATCCGAGTGAACTGCACTCGTGAAAACCCGCTTTAAAGCGTTGAAAAACGCAACAGTCGGCTGACAAGATTGTGGCATCTGTATTTTGGGATACGCATGGAATAATTTTCATTAACTACTTTGAAAAAGGATGGACCATCAACAGCGGCTATACATAGCGTTATTGGAACGTTTCTCCAGATCTGACACCCAGCAACTAATGCCTGTTTTCAGATCACCGAAACTGAGGGCTATTTTGAAGCAAAGAACAAATCGTACTACAAAAATGGTATCGAAAAGTTGGGTCGCTATAATCAATGTATCACCCTTGAAGGACTATGTTGAAAGAAAAAATTAATTTTGCCATAAAATGTATTTTACTATGGTATGGGCCAAGGACTTTTCAATTGATCTGTTATGTATGTATGTTTTTGAAATAATATGTATGTATTTATTTGGCAAATAGTATCTTCTAACTTTTTCAAAAGGGGAACTACGAACTATATTGAAAAATTCACAAAAATAATGCTTGTTTAATATTTTAGAAAATAGTTTCAAGTAAAAGAGCAAGTAAGGAAGACTTTTAAATAATCGACTGATATTTATATTAAACGCCTGATGGTGCATCTGAAATTCGCCAAAAGACTAGACTTAATTACGTGGGAGATGGGCTTGTAACATATATGGACCCACTGCAACTATCATATTCATTAAATGAGATCAATTTTTCTCGATGACTTCCTTAAATATTCAATCCTAAGTCCACAGGCCGGTAAACAGTAAAAGGTTTTTTATACGAGATATAGATCTATTTCTGGACTTATATCAGCTATCTTTAATAGAGCTTTAGTCTCCATTAAAAATAACGAACCTACCAAATTCGAAAATGACAAATTTTATCGAATTATGACTAGTAGTTTCTGAGATATACTTTTTAACCTAAAAGTGTGTGATAATGCCATGCCCGCCAACTTTTTTTTTCAGTTCTCATAATTGTTTATTTGATGCGCTCGTCCCAAACAAAGAAAGCTTACAAACACCACAGGTTTACTAAGAATTATGTTGATATGCTGTGTTGTTATGACGGTTAGGTACTCGTTTTTTACTCTTTTTTTTTTAATTATGTTTTCTAATTTGCTAGTATTGAATTTAGTTGTGGTTTAAACACATTAGCATCAAAAATGGCTCCGCGAAAATAAATGTCCTTTGGCGTACGAGTCTTGGTTATTCGCACAGAAAAGAGAAGAAATAGTATGGTGAAATTTCAAAAATTTTAAACTTAAGTCCACCAAAGGTACAGACCTTTGTAAAAAACTTTGAAAAAAAAAATGGATCCATCGAAAATAGGCCGCGTGTTGGCCGCCGGAAGAAACTAACTCGAACAGACATCAGCTTTATTCTGATGGAAGTGAATGATGATCCTAAAGTTACTGCTCCAAAACTAGTCGAAAACATCCCAAACTAATCAAGAGAATGTGCCCATCCAAAAACAATTCGAGGAGCTTTGAACGATAGCGGCTTCCACAGTAGAACGCCAGGTTTAGCGGGAGCGGTTGCGGCATTTGAAAGTGGAAAGTTTGTTTTTATTGAGGATATTCTGGATCGGTTCAAATATAAGTCATTGTTGGAAGCCAATCTGAAGCCCTCGGTGGACAGTTTGGAGCTTGGCGCAGACTGGATCTTTCATCAGGATAACGATCCAAAGCGCAGGACCCATATTGTTAAGGATTGGTTGCTTTATCATGCTCCAAGGCAACTACAGATCCCACCTCAAAGCTCAGATTTGAATGTTATTGAACATGCCTGGGAGATTTTGGAACGAAGAATTATCAGATTTCCAGCTCAGTATTACTCAAAGAACGTTTTATTGAAGCTTGAGAAAGTATTCCTCCTCAAAATTGACAAATTCATTAGAGTCGATGCCACGACGGCTTCAAGCTGTTATTAATGCGAACGGTGGACCAACTAAATACTAAAAAGATCTGATATTAACCAAAGTTTTTGCGCAAAGATAAGTTATGTATGTACTGTATGTAGACTTTTGTCAATGTTGAATTTACGCTTTTTTTGTCATAGCTTGTCCGCCACTGTATATGGTAGGATATTATTTTTGCTATTATAATAGATTTATTTTTCAAAAAACCAAAAGCCAAGTTTTGTTCCTGAGTATACTCTCTCTTGATCTCCACACAGAACATAAATATTTTTTTAATAAAATAATTTTCTATAAATTGCATCTCACAAAATATCGAAAGGTGTCTGTCGTAAAGGTATCCCTTCCTTAGAGATTGGCAAATTTGAAAGTCCGATTTCGAAAAGATTTTTACGATCATTTATAGACGTTTATCATACATTACGTGCAGCATAGCTCAAAAATTTGCTCCAGACATTCTTGGAAGAAATGTATATGCTGAAGTTATCTAAAATAAAGAAATTTATATTATCAATCTTTTTTTTTTTTGCCGACAAGCTGGTTCGTATGATGTTTCGCCCAAAAGTTTATAAAAGAATAAAAATTATATTTCATCACAGGCGAAATAATAAAAAATATAGAAAAGACTTTTTATAATCTTACACTGTTTTGAACGAGTATTATATGTTTTCGCATATTTCTTCCTCAGTTTATGTTAAACTTTGCTTTCAGTTTTTTTTTGTGTTCTTTCACTGTATTTATATTTATTATTTTGTTTTAAATTCTTTTGCGCCTCTTCAGCTTTGTTTACATAACACATACATACGTGTGTGTGTGTATGTGTATAAAATTGTTGTCGGCTTTTATTTTCAATGACAATAGCAATAAATCACGAATTTGTTGCGGGGGACAAGTCATTGACAGTTCGTCTTGTCACCACTAGCAACCGAAAGGCACGATCAATTGATCCTATAGAGTACATGTATATACTCAATCACAACAACCTAAGATATAAATTGAAAAATAAGAATTATTAATATTTTTAGTTTGGTTGAGAGTGAGAGTGAATGAATGAATACCGCCATCCCGAAATCCCGAAATGTCGTAAAGCGCTTTTAATTTTTTGAAGGTTTGAACATTCACCCGAAAACAGATAATTGTACGAATAAACTGAAAGTGAGTGATATGCTTTGAAGCATAATGTACGAGAACAAATATTGAGACGAATTATATATATATATATATATACTTTGGCAACATTTTAATATATGTATGTATATATGTACATTTACTTAAACAAATTTGAGGGACCTACAGTTTATTCTAAGCCCCCTCCGAACTCAGAAATACACTCGGTGGGCTTGAAATTCCCTGCGGAGAAGGGACCTTAATTAGAAATATTGATTTTGTATAATTTTGAATGTCGGTCGAGGCTCTTATGTCGGCCAATGAAACAAATGGTTGTCAGATATTGCAATGTTCGAGCAAAGTGGTACTTGCATCAAACTTTCCCAACAAAACTCCATAAATTTTTGCCTGGTCATCAAATATGTATATGTGGTGTGACCTTGTCATAATAAAACACTGGAGCTTTTCTTTATATCAATGAATTCTGAGCGCTTATTTTTTAAGAGTATGTTAATTGTTAATTGCCTTAGATATGGCAGTAGAGTTAACAACTGATCGTTCCGCGAGGTTGTAGCAGCTCATAATTGGCAATTCACTTCCATTTCAACCATACACTCAGGCTATGAAGACTGCGATGAATCGCTTCAGCAAGGGTTCCTTGCTTTCGCGTTTCGGAAGAGTTTCACTGATTGTACTTTAGGCAATCAAATTGGTTTGCTTTAAACAACATAAATATTTCCGGAATGAAATCGAGCAAACCACTCCTGGTTGCGGCGTTCCCTTACAGCATTTCAAACTTTCGGTTTTACAGCAATGAACGAGCATGAAACATTTGGTGCGTTGCCTTCTCCTCTACAAACTAAAAGTCTCGGCAACAAAAATTGGCCCACCCGTGTAAACTCAGTCAAAAAAGGTAAGTACTAAGGAAACTTAGTTTTCAATTATGGAAAAAAGAGTAAAATTCTAGAGAAATTAAAAAAAAATAGACTTGTTTGTAGACTAGAACTCAAGATTTTGCTCAAAAGTTTTCGCGCACTCGTACACTTGCTCATTGCTCGACATTTTTTGAGGACAAGTACTAGAATTTCGAGTAACAAACAAAATTGAAAATTTTTTGTTCTGCCGAGCAGTTGAGCAATGAGCAAGTATCGAGCGAGCATCGAGCCAGCCTCAATGCTCGATACCCGGCTATCTAGAGCTCTATTGTGGACTAAATTATACGGATGCCGTGCTCGTGTTCTGAACTCTCTTGCGGTATTATATATCTAGGATTATCCATTTAGTGATTTCGAAACTGCGGGGCTGTCAAGCTTAACTGTCAAACCAAATATGTTTTGTTTTAGTTAAAAGTCAGGCTTTAACGAAAATGGATCGCTTAACAATCGCACAACGCGTTCAAGTTACAAAAATGGCGATTCAAGCGTGGCCACATTTCGTGCTTTAAGAGGAGATTATGGTCCACATCGTCCTCCAACTACATGCAATTGGAAAAATTTTAAAGAAATTTCAAGAGGCTGGATCGGTTATACATATTGTAAGGCCTGTGCATCATCGTTTTGCTCGTTCCACCTCAATTATCACTGCTGTAAGTCAAAGTGTAGCCGAAGACCCGAATGTTTCTCAACGTTCTCAAGAGCTGGGGCCTTCTTACGGCGCATTATAGGGTATTTAGTGCTTCGACATATTGTACATATAAAGTACAGCTCACACAACAACGGAATCAGCTGTTCATTTACAAATTTGGGGTTCCGAGAATCTTCAAATAATTGAAGAAAGGCCATTATATACAAAATAACTTACTGTCTGGTGCGGTCTTTGGTCCGGAGGTGTGATTGGACCTTACTTTAACTCTGAACATTTTAAAACTAACATTCGTCAAGTTATGGCTGAGATACCGCACAATATGTGTCAAAAAGTGGTCGAAAATTACCTCAAACGTATCGAAGTTTGCAAAAATTCACGAGGCGGTCATTTGAATGTAGTAGTGTCTCACATATAGTGCGATGGCTCAGACTTTATAATAAAAAATGGAATTTCATTAAAGCAGTGTAGCTGAGTTTTCCAAACTGATTTCTTAATTATTGGACATCCAGTCTACAGATCCGTCAATTTCCACAAGCTTATTTTTTGTAGGTTAGACTTGTAAGCTAGGCTTCTTGGTGAGCAGGTCCTTTGTCTTAATAAAAAAAAAAACGTAGATGCTCCCGGAGTTTGCACATATTCAACCTGTTACCGAATTCTGTTAAGTTTTTCGTGAAATATGCGGTTTCGGCGTTCCGCTGTTATGTTGTGAGAGAGGTGGGCACGATTTTCGGGATCTATACATATTTTTCCAATTGTTTCGAAGTCTCTAGTAAAAATATTGCAAATACTCATGCCAACAAGTTTCTTGTCACTCATGCTCACATTTTGAATACAAAATGAGTACGTACCGCCATGAGGAGAGATCGATAAACTAACAGCTGTTCGGCGAACCAACGTCGCTATTCGCCGCCGCATTAAACAATTCACGAATTTGCGCTGACGATCAGTTGAAAAATTAACAATTTACCGTAAACATGCTAGTCCGAAACGTTCTTTAGTAAACAATAAAGTGCTAGTGAGACGTACAAACAAACATACTTATAAATAATAGGAAATAAATAAGAAAAACGTACATATGTACATAGTTCACAAGAGTATACATTTTAAGAAGAAAAAAAATACATAACTTAATGGAAATAAAATATTATTATCCGCCTGAAAGTAAATATTTAGTATGTGATTTTTTTTTTAATATTGCAAGTAATTACCTATGGCTTACCGGATAACAGTGTTCGATCTACAGTCGTGACTTCAAATATTATATAAACGGCAAAGAGTATCTGTGCCCTAATTAAATAATAATAAATAATGGAAATAAATTGCTGTGAAATTGTGATTTTATATTAAATTCTGTTAGGAATAAAAATAAATTCTTAAATAATGTAAATATATTCATACCCAAGTGTAGTTGCTAATGAAACCTATGAAATTGTTAAACAAATGAAAAATATTAAAAATAAAAAAATTATTTTAAAAAATTTACAATAAAAATAGTTCAATAAAATTCTAGTGACCTACAAATAACGCAAACGAAAAGTAATTTGCAAGAAGTTTCCACTTGTGATTTATTTAAAGGATCGTACGCCACACTTCATTGCTAACAGCGTCTAAATATGCAAACATACATATGTATGTAAATATACTAATTGAACGTTTGTATAAATGTTCAACAGAAGAACTGTGTATTTTTGTGTGACATGCAACGTAATTGCCTGTGTTTTTGCTGCAATCGAATCGTAAATTGATCGAGCAAAACGTACGGTGATCTGCACATGAATTAATTACTTATACAAGAAGACAACAATTAAAAGAAATGTGTGTCTTTTGGGCAATGAAAAACAAATTTAAAAATTGTGATTTGTTATTGTGATACTATAGAATAGTTAAAAAATTTATCACGAACTACAGTTATAATTGAAGGTTAAAAAAAAAAATTGTGCTAAAAACGGCACTGAATACCTCCGCTTAATAATAAAATTGCAGTGCATAACTCTTGAAAATTCAATGGTAAATTGAATAGTTAGTAAATTTTGCTCTTCTACTATATACTTATACGTATATACAACAAATTTAATTTTTTTCTGTGGTTTCGTAGAAAAAAATGAAATAAATTTTTCTCAAAAAATTCGATCCAGTTAATAAAAGAGTAAATAGCTGTTGCTACTCCTCTTCCTCCTCAACGGCGGTGCTGATTTTTTTATTTATTTTTTTTTATTTCACTCAGTAAGTGTGAAAGAAATTGCAGGCGAAAATGTTTACGGTGCCTTTTCATCGTGACACGATTCTCACCACATCGCTTAGCGATGCCTCAGTATTGAATAAAAGTCATACAGTACGTAAGAATAAATTGAATACAAATACATACTTACTAAATTTTCGTTGTTTGTTGTTGACTGACCGCATTTTGCAATTGACATTGAAAGTTTTCTGTGTTTGACAATTTTAGATTATAAAGGGAAATGCAAAACTAAAAACTAATAAATATCTTCTGTACAAAAAAAAAATTAAGGAAAACAATAAATTTTGCATGTGCATGTGCCAATCGACTGATCGCGTGTAATACTAATAAAATTTTAATGCTTATACAAATTACAGTATTGAAGTAAATCGCTTTATTTGTGCTTTTATAATTGAGCTTAACTCATTGTCTTAATAATATAGTATTTAACTTAAGCGAAATTCCTACCTGTATCTAAAATTTTAAAAACTTAACAGGTCAATTGAAATGTCCCCAACCTAACACATAGATGGAATTCTTCGTTTTCTTTGACGTAGGCACCGCTTACGCGATTATAGCCGCATCAACAATAGCGCACCATTCGTTTCTTCTCTTTGTTGTTTGGCGCCAGTTGGAAATACCAAGTGAGACCAACTCACTCTCCACCTCTTCCTTCCAGACGGAGTGGAGGTCTTCCTCTTCCTCTGCTACCACCATCGAATATTTTCAAACCTGGAGCGCTTTCATCCATTCGGACGACATGACCTAGCCAACGTAGCCTTAGTCTCTTGATTCGCTGAACTATGTCGATTTCGTCGAATACCTCGTACAACTCGTCGTTCCATTGTTCGTCTGCGGTATCGCCGTTGCAAACGCGCAAAGGACCATAAAACTTCCGCAATACTTTTCTCTCGAAAACTAAAGCCGACTCATCAAATGTCGACATCGTCCAGGCTGCTGCACCATACGTCAGGACGGGAATTGTGAGCAACTTGTAGAGTTTGGTTTTTGTTCGTCGAGAGAGGACTTTACTTTTCAATTGCCTACTCAGTCCTAAGTAGCGCCTGTTGGCGAGAGTGATTGTGAGTGATGTTAATGTTAGTTTCTATATAGACGAAATTATCTACGACTTCGCAGTTATGACTGTCAACAGTGCCGTGGGAGCGAAGTCGCTAATGCGATGACTGTTTATTTGATGACAGGAGATATTTCGTATTGCCTTCGTTAACTACCAGTCCCATCCACTTTACTTCTTTGTCTAAACTGGAGGAAGCAGAACTTCAAAAATTAACCTAAGAGCGTGAAATTTTTCGTTATACGGGTACCCACGAATTTCAAGTTAAATTTGACACCGGAAATCATCGACATCGGAAGACTATATCATATAGCCTTCATATAACCGATTTGCTCGCATATGAAGCTTGCGTCAAAAATCCGTTAATTCATATTATATTTAAAGTCGTGAACCCAAGCATTATGCTCACTTATAGAGTTTTCTCGCTTACCAAGTTCTCTCTAAATCAGGTTTGACCGTACATTTTGCTTTTAGATCGTAGATGTTTCCATCTTTGTATCCAAAAATACACAGATTTTTTTTCGAACATAAAGAAGTAAAATTTTACGAATTTATCCGAAAATAAATAAAATGCAAAAATATCACAACAGCAAAAATATGGCAATTTCTGGGTAAAAAATATTTTGTTTCTCAGGCAAAGGACTTTTTCGGATTTCTTATTTTTGTTTTCAATTTACTCAATTAAAAAAACATATTTGCTTTGGACATCTTGCCAACTTCCACTTTTAGCGTAACAGATATTTGGGGCATCAAATTGTGTCAATTTGGGTGCCAGTGTCGACTACATCAAATTTATTATTTAAATATTTCCATATTTACAGAGTTATGTATTTGTTTCCATTTTGCATAAAACTTAAATAAAAATGCTTGTTGAACTCGCATGTTCCGGTCAATTTCCGCATAATAAAGTACAATGATTTTTAATTAACAACTTGGTGTCACCGACGCGCATTTGCTCTCAAACTCAATGCATATGCAATTACATACATAACATTTGTATGTGTGTGTATATTTATGTATAAAAAATGACAAAATAAAAATAATAAATATTAACAACGAAATCAATATGCAACATTCACCACATTGGCAAAACACAAACCGGGTGGCCATGTGAGTTGAAGCAGGCAGCAAAGTTTCTGTTTTGCTTAAACTAATATATAAATGCTTAATGTTAATTAAATTTTACAAAAAAAGAAACAACTAAATTGAAAGTACAGAGAATAAAGTGAGAATAAATATGAAAACAATCAAACTCATTTAGTTACGAAAAAAAAATTATATTGATTTAAGCTTGCACAGCTACTACTACAGTGACGAAGACACCGTTATGCGCTGATAGCCGAAGCAATAATAGCCTATTATTCGTTTCTTCATCTCGCAGTTTGGCGGCACTTGGAAATACCAAGTGAAACCACGTCGCTCCTCTTTCCAATGGAGTGGAGGTCTTCCGTTTCCTCTGCTTCCGCCGCCGGGTACTGCATCGGACACTTTCAAAGCTACTACACTAGCCTAGCTGTCTTTTTATTTGCTCAACTAATTCAATGTCGAATTTCAATGTCGGATGTTGACATCGTCCACGTCTCTGCATCATATAGGTGGACGGGAATGATGAGTGACTTGTAGAGTTTGCTGTTTGTTGGCAAAAGTGATTCTGCGTCGGACTTCCAGGCTGGCATTTTTGTTGTTATTAGTAGCGGTTTCAAGATAGACGAAATTATTTACAACTTCGATGTTACTGAAGACTCTCAACAGTGACTTAGGAACTGAGTCGCGAATGCGATGGGTGTTTAATTGATAAGAATATATTTCGCCTTGCCCTCCTTAACCATGGGACCCATTCGTTTCGCTTCTTAGTCTAACCTGAAGAAAGCAGAACCTAACGACGCGGTTGTGATGACCAGCGATATCATTATCATCGTCATACGCTAACTATTGTACATTCTTGTAGAAGATTGTACCTGGTCTATTAAGCTCTGAATATAAAAATATCTACTTTCAAAGGCAACACCAAACGAAAATAAACAAAAATAAATGAAGTTCATAAAAATAAACAAATTTTTTTCAGCGGCATATGCGTAAGCGTGTATATTATACTCGTAGCCTTATACGCTGAATTTATACTAAACAATGCAAGATTCGATCTCGATCTGCCAGTGAACATATGCATATCTAAAACAAGCTTTGAAATGCATGACTCATTCAGATCTTACTGATAAGTAAATCTCTAGCTGCTTGGCTTAGGAAGAAAGTCTTATCGTGAACTGTGGCGAGAGAGTTTCGAGTTAGAACAGTTCGGGCTGCTACTGGTTTTCGGTGAAACTTTTCGTTGTTCTATGACACGGGCCTTGCTCGTTGGTCTAGCCGGCTACTGCGACCAGAACAATAGAGGGATTCGCTATGTCTAGGAAATGCATTCTATGCAAATTTTTCCGAGACATATTCAATAACATTCAAATCTGGGCTTTATGTGTGTGCCTTGGAGCATGATAAAGCAACCAATCCTTATCAATATGGACCGTATGCTTTGGATCACTATCCTGTTGAAAGGTTCAGCCTGCGCCAAGCTCCTAACTGTCCACCAAAGGCTTCAGAATAACTACCACCAATGACTTATATTTCAACCGATCCATATTACCCTCAATAAAAACAAACTTTACAACTCCAGATGCCGCAACCACTCCCCAAACTATTACGTTGCTCCCATTGTTTCCATTTCTCCAAGTTTTTGCTCTTCCATCGCTGCCGAATATATTGAACTTCGATTTGTCTGTAAACAAGACTTTTTTTTTGCCAAAAACCAATTCCCTTGTCTAAATGTGCTTTAGCGAACTCCAAGCGAAGTCTACGAATTTTTTTTAGAAATAAGAGTCTTTTTACGTGGCGTTCTACTGTGGAAGCAGTTATCGTTCAGAGCTCTTCGAATTGTTCTTGGATGAACACACTTTCTTGATGAGCTTGCGATGTTTTCAGCTAATTTTGGAGGAGTAACTTTAGGATCATAATTCACTGCCTTCAGAATAAAGCTGATGTCTCTTCAAGTTAGCTTCTTCGGGCGGCCAACTCGTGGCTTTTTTTTTTTTTTGGTGGATAAATTTTTTTCAAATTTTTTTACAATGGTCTGTACCTTTGGTGGACTTAAGTTTAAAATTTATGAAATTTCACAATACGATTTCTTCTCTTTTCTGTGCTGAATAACCAAGTTTCTTACGTCAATGGATACGTCTTTTCGCGGAGCCATTGTTGATGATAATGTGTTTAAACCACAAATAAATTCAATACTAGCAAATTAGAAAACACAATTTAAAAAAATAGTAAAGAAAAGGGTACATAACCGTCATAGCAACACTGCATATCGACATAACTGCACGGCTTGTTGCCGTGGTGTATGTAGACTTTTGTCAAAGACATTATTGCATTTTTTCACCATAATTGTTTTATTTTATGTTAGAGAATGGATTTGTTTTCATACATGTGATTAGAAAAGTATTTAAAATAAAACTGTATACCTAGATTTTTCAGCAAAGTGAAGTACTTTCTACACAACGAATATAGGCGGTGTATGTAGACTTTTGTCCGCCACTGTATGTACATACATTTCCATGCAGGCAGTCACTTATTATAAAACAGTAAGTACTGCCGGTAAGTAATGTGCATAATTTAGGTATTGTAAAAATTAAACAAAAAGAGAAGTTAATAATTTCTGAAATTTATTTTGTTTTATTTTTTTTATTTGCCATTCATACATTTTCCAAATTGTTTTATCTTCGCCTAGAAAAATGTATTCATTCAGTGGCTTGGCATTTTATATTATTACATGAATATATATATGTATGTATATGCGTATATGCATAGATATAAAATTAATTTAGCAAAACGTGAATTTGACAGCACTTAGAGTCAGTCAATACATTTTTTTTAAAAAGTCACGTCGGGCCGCTTTTGCTTACGTACATACATATATGAGATTATGTAAATAGTTGAAATGTACAAAATACATACAATTAAATGTGTATACTGTATTTGTAAATATTTACACCCTCTGAAAAGTTTAATGCCTAATGAACAAATGTTTTCGTTTACATATGTAAATTTAATTACTTACAAAACTATGTATGTCTCGTATTGCAACTATTTTTCAAGTTCATATTCCAGCACAATCACACAAGAATATTCTTGACTGTTTGAAGATTTTAATACATTTTCAAACTGGAAGACTAATTTAGGTTCAAACAGACCGATAGACGCTCAGTGCTTTCTTCTCAAAACAGCTGTGGGCCAAAATAGAATTATATATAGATTTAATGAAAGATTTGTATCTTTTATCAAAAATTTTTTTTTTTTTTAAATGGGTTTAAAGGATTATATTCCGTAATTATATTTATGCTAATATTCTTGAAATTATCTAACGACAGCTTTTCTGGTCTGCGGCATCAGATTGTATATGTAAATTTTGTGTTTTCATCGATGCTGTATGTTAAGTGGCATAACATTTTTTTCCTCTGCTACCAATAATCTGAGAAACCAAATAAATAAAACAGGTCAATTGAAAAGTCTCCGGCCTACCATAGTAAAACACATTTTTTTGGCAAACCTAATTTTTTGTATTCAACATAGTTCTCTTCAAGGGTGATACACTGATTATAGTGACCCTCCAACTTTACGATATCATTATTGTAGTACGATTTGTCCTGTGCTTCAAAATAGGCCTCAGTTTCGGCAATCACCTCTTCATTCGATGAAAATTTCTTCGCAGCGAGCTTTCTTTTGAAATCTGAGAACAGAAAATAGTCACTAGGGGCCAGATCTGGAGAATACGGTGGATGCGGAAGCATTTTGAAGCCCATTTCACTGACTTGGGACACGGTGCATTGTCTTGATGAAGCAGCACTTTCTATTTCTTCAAATGCGTTTTTCGGCGATTTCGTCCAATAACGCTATGTAATAGTCACTGTTGATGGTCTTTCCTTTTTCTACTCGTGATTCTTGGGCTTTCCAGCAAGGCCATGTACCAATCCATACTGCGCACGCGACTAATGTTTTGCTTCATTCATTAAAAAAACATACCTATTTTGGAGTGGTCAGCAATAAGCCCAGATCTTCAAACAAAGTTTATAGAAATCGGAGGCAGTTTTATACCATTAAACAACTCAAGGAGGCCTTATTGGTGGCATGGGATGAAATTAACAATTTAACGTTAAAAGTGTTGGTTGACTCCATGCCAAATGATATTTATCAAATTTTTCTAAAAAAAAAAGGCATATCAATTATTAAAAAAGTCGAATAAAAATGTTTACTTAAGCTAAACTTATTATTGCCTAAGTAGTGCAAATGTTAAGATTTTCATATTATTAAAAAAAATATATATTGAAACTGGTTTGCTTTTATGTTTATTCTAATAATAACTATAAAATGGGTTGAATTTAAATAGTTAGAATGTGTTTCCTGCTGTTTTATTTCAAATTACGTCCATGCACATATACTTTTTTCCCTGAGGTATGTATTCATGTGCATATGTATGAAACTTGGACCGTTAGAAAATATACTTGTTGAGAATTCATAGACTCGCTTAATTCACTTCCGTACGCAGTCAATAAGCCAAAAGTACATAATTTTAGTGCAATTAAAATTGCAAAGCTTGTATTGCGATATAAATATATTTAATGTTGCAAAATTTTTACACACACACACACACATGCATACATTTGTGTATTATAAAGAAATAAAAACTTGAAAATGCTTCAATTATAAAAGACAAACTATGTAAGTCATAATAAATCTGCTTAACTAATTTATAAAAAAAAAAGCTTGCTGTAGTGCGTGTACGCTTTAAGAAATAATTTTTACAAGCAAAACATTCAACATACATACATATATTACTTGGTTTTGATATTTTTCAACAATGCATCTCATGGAAAGTTACAGTTGTTTCATCCATGCAAACATAACAAACGAGCGAACTACAATAAAATGTTTAACATTACCCGCAATTTATTTAAAATTAATTATTATTTATTTCCCTTTTTGAGTGAATCACAAAGGGCAGAGGCGCTTACATGTAAATCTGATCACAATAATAACTTACTTGCAATGTTAGCTATGTAACGTCTTTACTATAATTTATGTTCATCGTTTTATTTCATGTTTAATACAAGATGAAAGATCAACTGGCATTTAATAAGTAAGAAAAAAGTAACTGAAAATATATGAGTAGAATGAGTAGAGTATAAAGTATTATTAATTATAATTTTTTTTTTTTTTTTTTTTTTTTTGTTATCTTAAACGGTTTAACCAGCACGATACTTAGGTAGCATTTAATTCTGTTTAAAGGTAAAAGCAAAATTTTGATGAATTTATGTTAAATACAACTGCTACAGTTAAGACGAAACTGTAATGTCGGCCATACATACTTCACCTTTATACCTTTCATGAACATATCAAATTAATTGCAAATTGCAAAATTCGATTTTTATAATTTTCAGTGTCAATATCAACTTGAATTTAAAGGCTGTAGGATACCAAACTTCATGCTTCTAAATGGTGATCCAAGTAGAGGTACTTTTTACAATAGCCTTTTTTTTGGCAGATCACCCGTGAGTAATGTCAGGTTGTCATGTTATTTTTGTTCGATATTGTTTGCCATTTCATCATGGAAAGACTTACGCCAGAACAACGTTTACAAATCATTCAACTTTATTACGAAAATTCACGTTCTGTAAAGAATGTATTTCGCGCGCTTCGCTCAACTTATGGTCAACATAATCGGCCTACTTAGCGTACTATTCGCAACACCATCACCCATTTTGAGACCCAGCATTCTTTATTGGATAATATTCGACCGAATAGACCACGTCCAGCACGTAGTGAAGAAAATATAGCGGCCGTAGCTGAGAGTGTACACGAAGACCGGGGAGAGTCGATTCGGCGCCGTTCGCAGCAACTCGGACTGACCTATGGTACGACTTGGCGCATTTTACGTCGAGATCTTAAATTGGAAGCGTACAAAATACAGCTTGTGCAAGAACTGAAGCCGCTCGACCTTCCCACTTCGCTCTATGGGCTCTTGAAACGTTCCAAGAAGATCCGACGTTTTCAAATCAAATTTTGTTCAGCGATGAGGCCCATTTCTGGTTCAACTGGTATGTAAATAAGCAAAATTCCTGCAATTGGGACGAAGAGCAACCTGAAAAGATTCAAGAGCTGCCATTTCATCCAGTGGCGGTGGAATCATCGGTCCATATTTCTTCAAAAATGATGCCGATGAGAACGTAACCGTCAATGGCTGTTTTGACATCTGTCAAACTAAACTGTTGAACCAAACATATTTTAGCTAAAAGTCAGGCTTCAATGAAAATGGATCGCTTAACAACCGCACAACGCGTTCAAGTTGTGGAAACCTACTACAAAAATGGCGATTCAAACGTAGCCACATTTCGTGCTTTAATTGGAGATTATGGTCCTCATAATCGTCCAACTGCTCAAGAAATTGGTAAATTAAAGAAATTTGAAGAGACTGTATCGGTTACAAATATTGTAAGGCCTGTGCATCATCGTTATGCTCGTTCCACCTCAAATATCGCTGCTGTAAGTGATAGTGCAGCGAATGTGTCTATTTCTCGCCGTTCTCAAGAGGTGGAACTTGCTTACGGCACGTTATGCCGTATTTTGCACTTGGACTTACACCTACATCTGTTTAAAATAAAGCTTACATAACAACTGAAGTCAGCTGATCATTCACAACGCCGTCGATTGGGTACTTGAACAACAAGCAGTGAATCTTGATTTATCCACAAAACGACGAGGCACATTTCTCACTCCGTGGATACGTAAATAAGGAAGAATGTTGCAATCCGAGAATCATAAATTAATTGAAGAGAGACCATAACATCAAATAACGTTACTGTCAGGTGAGCTCTTTGGTCCGGAGATGTGATTGAGGAAGATAACGTCGGGACTGTCACTGCAGATTCGGAGTGTTACGTTCGTATGATAACCTGTTTTTTTTTTACCTGCAATTGAAGAACTAAACTTTAACACTATGTGGTTCCAACAAGATGGTGCCACATTCCAAACAACACGCGCGAATATGGCTTTATTGCGAGAGAAATTGCTCGGCCGTGTGATCGTCTCGTCTTGGCGATGTTAATTGGCCACCAGATCGTGCGTTCATGTGGATAAACTGTTAACTCTTGATCACTTGAAAACCAATATTCGTCACGTTATGTCTGACATACCGCAAAATATGTGCCAAAAAGTGTTCGAGGTTTGCAAAAACTCACGAGGCGGTCATTGGAATGATGTAGTGTTTCACATATAATACGGAGGTTCAAACTTTATGATAAAAAGGGAATTTCATGAAAAAAATTTTTTTTGATGTATTTTGTTCACGTTTTCTTTGGAAAAGGCAAAATGGATAACCAATTGACAGATGTCGGTAAAATTGGACATCTATTATTTGCACGGTCTAGTAAGTGCACGAATTGAGTATGGCACAATCGGACAACAATAACTTTTCTGTTGCATATAAATGACTTTTAATACCCCATGCCCCGAAGATCGAATATTTAAAGCATTACTTATACTTAAAAGCGCTTAACCAAATTTAGTGGGTATGTTGCTTTTAATGAGGACCAAAAATCCAGAAATAGACATCTTCCATGTAAAATACATTATTTTGTTGATCGATCCGTGGGCTTCGTACTGAATATATAACAGATATACAGCGAGTTCCAAGCATCTACCAAAAAAATACCAACATGGATTCACAAGCAAGCCTAACTCCCATATAACTGGACTTAAGTCGTTTTGTGAGAGTCAGATGAGCTGCCTGGGCTCCACTCCAACTTAGACTTCCTTACTTGTTTTGAAATTAAATTTTAATACAAAGTGATTTCCATTTTCGAATTTTTTTCGAAATGGTCATGTATATATTACTAGGGACATAAATACTGTTACAACATTAAACACACGCATTTCAATAGAAGAATTCCCATATGATTTATAAAATATAACCTGTAAAGCGTTAGTCTGTATCGGGAATTCTAAATTGAGTGAGTTTTCAACATGGAATGGTCAGATAATGAAAACCGTATCGCTGTTATAGCGCTTTTTAAGTGTGAAATGAGGAGACTGGAGATGCTAAAGACCGCCACCGGTCGGGTCGTCCACGCACAGTTCGAACGCTACAAGTCATCAAAGCTGTAAAATCAAGAATTCTGCGAAATCCGCTCCGAAAACAGAAAATCATGGCCCGGGAGATGAATGTATCGCAAAAGTCCATGAGTCGAATTATTCAAAAAGACTTGGGACTTGGGGCTTTCAAACGCCGTACCGGACATTTCTTGACTGAAGCTTTGAAAAAAAATAGGGTGGTAAAATACAAACGTCTTTTGGTGAAGCACGCTGATAACTTGCACAGAAAAATCTTGTTTACTGATGAAAAAACTTTTACCGTGCAGGAAAATTTAATAAACAAAATGATAGGGTGTATGCACGGTCATCTAAGGAAGCATCTGAACTGATTCCACGGGTTGATAAAGGTCATCACCCAGCTTCAGTCATGGTTTGGTGGGGTGTCTCTTATGATGGGGTAACTGACTTGCATTCTTGCGAACAAAGAGTCAAAACATCGGCCAAAGTTAACCAAGAAACCGTTTTAGCAGCTGTTGTAAGACCACTTAACCATTCCATGTTCCAAAACCAATCATGGACTTTTCAGCGAGACTCTTCGCCGGCCCAGAAAGCTAAAACGGCGGGCATTTCGAATGAATACTGCTTATTTGTATACAATATATATCAATAAATATGTAAAAAAAAAAATTGGTCCAAAAACATTCATTATTTTTTATTTTATAGCGTAAAATGTGTGTAACAGTATTTACGTCCCTACTAAGTATACATTAACCCACAGAAGAAGATATCCAATTTGACTAAATCATTTTTGAGCAAATATATATATATATACATAATAATAATATATATATATATATATATATATATATATACGAGAATTAAGTTTTTAAACATTTCGCCAATTTAATCGTTTCAAATCAAGTCATAAAACTATAACTAAAATAGCAAACGAGACAATTTAGACCGAATTACATGATTGTTATTGCATTTGAACTTTTATTTTTATTTTTATCTTTATTTATTTTTACATCAATATATTCTCAAGAGGTTAAATTAAGAAAAGCATTTGTACTTATGTATCTACATGCATACTTATATATTCCGTTTAGTACTCACAAGTTACAAATTTAATAAATTTTAAAAATAAATCTATATACACACATACATACATATGTGAATATATACTATGTATAACGAAATTAACAAATGTATTAGAGCAGAAATAATTTTATTTTATTTTTGTAAAGATGTTTATTTCGGCATTTATATGAAATGAGTTTTGCGGCAGCGTTTCTAAACAAATTTTTCATATAATATTTACTTTCTACACTCATCTAACATATTTATATCAACGTATATTGTGGTGATCATCAAGTGCATGGTTGCATATCACCCAACTATTGTGTGATCAATGTTCAAAGTTCTTAGTCGGCACAGCGACGTCATTGCAGATTGCTCATATGCCGGGCTGACCAATATGAGGAAGAAACTGCTACTACTACTACTACTACTACTACTACTACATTGGCATAGGCACCGCCGTGCGCCATTCGTTTCTTCTTCTCGCAGTTTGGCGTCAATTGAAAATACCAATGTCGTTGTATAACTCAACCGGGCAATCGGTATTCGTTTTACCATCTCCGGATGTCGCAACTTCACTGCCATTCAGCACATTGGTGAAGTGTTCCCTCCATAAACTTGGACATCGGTGAGCAGAATACCTTCTTGGTTTCTCCATGTGTACTCTTTGGTCTGGAAACCTTCTGTAAATCGTTGCATATATTTCATTTCTCAAGCTGTTCATACTCACGCATTCCGGCCTCTTTTCTTTTTTCATCTGCAAATGCGCCTCGCTCCTTTCTTCAACTCTCAATACCTATCTCGCCCCCCACATGTTGCGGTTGATGGCCTTACCGAAATCCAATCGTTTCTGCAGCATGCGTACGTAAGCAGCTTGAGGTGCTGTTCCATAGTTCCCCTATATTGATTTGCTGTTGAATTCTCTCAGAGAGCAAGTGTGCCAGCCGAGTAGAAAACCTGCTGCCTGCCTGTGATTCCAGCTTTTCGAGGTCGAACCTTCCTTGTGTTTTTTGACGGGCATTCTTTGCTGCACAGAGGCGGGTGCGTATTTTTGCTACTACAAGATAGTTGATACTTGGTCCTCGGAACGTACTCAAGTCTCGAACACTGAAGATATGTCTTCCGTCTGTCACAACATGATCGATTTGGTTGCGTGTTTTTTGATCGGGAGACAACTATGTAGCTGGAATTTGGGCCGGCCGGCGAACTCGATCAGCCTCAGCCCGATTGGGGCTGTTTCGTCATAGAGGCCGAATTTTTCGACTGTTGTATCAAAGATACCTTCTTTACCTACCCTGGTATTGAAATTTCCGAGCACGATTTTGAAATCGTGGCTGGGGAAGCGCTCATTGGTACGTTCTAGAAAGCATCCTTGGTAATATCGCCCGTCTCTTCCATTCATCTAGACGTTCATCCACTGGGGTCAATGTATGCCTGGACTCGGCGACATAGTCGCTCTCCCACCATAAATCACCCACCATCGCATTTCTTGATCGGCGGTGATGACAAACCGGACATTGTAGGTGTGTGCCCTCACATTGTGATTCTTAAAACGTTTGCAGGGGTCTTCATTAAAAGGAACGCCCCTCATCCGAGGCAACACTGTGGCGGATTTGCCTTCTCACTTTAGCCCACCTCCAAATGAATGTTAGCTGCGCAGAGGATACTTGGTCTAAGACAGGAAGTCGTGAGCTGGTTGAATAATATGTATGGAAGAATAATTAATAAAAATTAATAAATTTCAATAGATTTTTAGAAGAGAAAAAATATAGTTATAATGCATATTTACATAGTTTTTAATAACAACAAAAACATATATTTTTGAAATTCACATGAGAACGAAATTGACACTGCATTATTACAAATTTTACTGAATGCTCGAACGCCAACCGACTAACAGGTTTCCAAGTACTCTTAATGTTATTGGTTACTTTTTTACACCCTTCAGTTACAGATTTAGACACTAAGAGGCTTTGTTAACTTGACTTAAAGTTTTTTAATCACATAAAAGCAATTAGCAGAACAGACTTAAGGTTTATATTTGCAAACGGTTTTAAAGAATTTACGATAAATGCAAATAACTGTGCTATTAACACGTTTTATTATGTTTTTTCCACACAAAAACGCAAAAACAAATATAAGATTTTATACCCGGCTGTACTGTGTGGACAGGTATATTGAGTTCTTTTTCTCAAATATACTTATCTATGTATAAAAGCTGAATTAACCATGGTTGTAAGTGTTTTTAAACGGGTTCACCTTGCCTTTGAATGTTTTTTTTTGGCATAAAAATGATTGAATCTCATAAAAACCTATAAATATCCGGAGCAACTTACACTTCACTATCAAATAAGAACTTTTTTTAAAACTAATTTGCTATAATTTTGGATGTTTTGGTTCGAATCCATGTCCTTCCATTTGATAGCACGCACTGCTAACGACGAGGCTATTGCGGCTGACTCTTTCCCAACTCTCTTAAACTCTTTTGAAGCATATTATATACGGGGTGTATCCAATACATAACAAAAGTGTTAATTTATTTAACAAAATATTTATTAATTCAAGATTATACCAGCGC
The DNA here is from genome assembly GCA_030068015.2 of Neoceratitis asiatica. Classification (NCBI taxonomy): domain Eukaryota; kingdom Metazoa; phylum Arthropoda; class Insecta; order Diptera; family Tephritidae; genus Neoceratitis; species Neoceratitis asiatica. The sequence goes on from CM061529.1 coordinate 38,022,947, forward strand.
TTCTTCCAATCACCGAAACACTTCTCCAACTCGATGTTTGAAATAGCTTTTAGTTCTTTCAGTGATTCGATTTTAATATCATTTACAGCCATGAAAGGAACTCACTTTAAGATTATCTTCATTTTTGAAAATAGGAAAAAGTTGCTAGGAGCCCAGTCTGGTGAATCCTGAGGCTGGAACAAATTTTTTAGCCAAAAATTCAAGAACATGTAATAAAGTCTGGGCAGATGCAAAATGCAAAATGCAAAATCCCATGAAGAGTATTTTGACAAATCCGTGCGCTTATTTCCGATAGCATCACGCAAACAACGTTGAATTTGTAGGTAGTACTCCTTGTGATCTGGGACGTCCAGGAGGGTCGCCATCGTCAAAGCATTCACGTCCTTCTTGGAAACGCTTATAACACGCGTGGCAAATATCTTAATCAAATTATTTTACTACAAGAGAATTGTTCAACACCATTTTCCCTATGAACATTTTCGTAACTTATGTTTGGTTTGAGCTCAGTTTATTGCTATAATAACTTACTTGCTATAATAATGAAAATCTTCTAGCGCGCCAGGCAATACATCCGACTTGCCGCATTTCAACGACAGACAACCATTATTGTTTTATGCCAGCCAAGCGTATCATGTATGTGTACATATATGTCTATATGTATGTAAATAAATGAGAATTCAATTTTAACACGTTCCTGCGGTATTTCTGGGAATTTTTTAAATTGAAAACAAAATTTAAAAGAATTAAAATCATCTGTGAAGATAAAATTTGTGCAAAACACAATTAAAAATTTCAATACATAATATATCATATATTAACCATATATGTATGTATGTGTAAAAATACACGCATATATCTACATACAATATATGCCTCATGAAAAATGAGACTGCTCAAAAACAAGGCAACAAATATTTTTATTTTGCAAAATTATCTACTTCGTTCACGATCATAGTGTGTAGGGTTTTCCAATAAGAGTGATATGATTCCTCAAAAAAAAAAAAAAAAACACACTAATTGTTAAAGAAATTCAAATGTTTTTTATTTAATTAAGTTCTGAATATAACATCATTCAAATGGCCTCCACGACTTCTTTTGCAGGAGAAACGAATTCGATGAGTCCAATTTTTGTGCACTTTTTCCACTAAATCAAGTCGTATGTCATGAAGAGTACGTTCAATATTGACTTTTAAAGCTTGAAGAGAGTCTGGTTTATTGTTAAAGAATAATGACTTCAAATAACGTCACAAAAAATCTGATGGTGTTAAATTATAACTTCTTTGATGCCATTCAATGTCACAATTTCTTGAAATAATCGAATCTCCAAACCTTTCTCGCAATAATTCGGTTGTTGCATGTGCTGTGTGACACGTAGCCCCGTCTTGTTGGAACCAGATGTTGTTAAGATCAAATCCTTCCAATTGTGGCCATAAAAAGTTGGTTATCATAGAACTATACCGCTCTCCATTGACAGTAACGATGCTACCAGCTTCATTTCGAAAGAAATATGGACCGATGATTCCACCAAACCAAAAACCACACCAAACTGTCAATTTAGGTTAAATTAATGGTTGTTCATGAATAATTTGTGGATTTTCGTCGCACCAGTTGACAGTTTAATCGTTATCGTTTCGAAGTTGTTCCAAGGCAAAATCAGCAAATTCACGACGTTTATGGTGGTCCAATGGCTTCAGTTCTTGAGTGAGACCAATTTTATACGGATGCAAGCCCAAATCCTTTCCCAAAATCCGCCAGATGGTGGTTTGAGACAGTCCCAATTCTTGAGATCGTCTTGGAATCGACAAATTGCGGTCTTCAGCAACACTTGCCTGAACGGCAGTAATATTTTCACGACGTTTATGGCGGTCCAATGGCTTCAGTTCTTGAGTGAGATCAATTTTATACGGATGCAAGCCCAAATCCTTTCCCAAAATCCGCCAGGTGGTGGTTTGAGACAGTCCCAATTCTTGAGATCGTCTTGGAATCGACAAATTGCGGTGTTCAGCAACACTTGCCTGAACGGCAATAATATTTTCACGACGTTTATGGCGGTCCAATGGCTTCAGTTCTTGAGTGAGACCAATTTTATACGGATGCAAGCCCAAATCCTTTGCCAAAATCCGTCAGGTTGTGGTTCGAGACAGTCCCAATTCTTGAAAACGTCTTGGAATCGACAAATTGCGGTCTTCAGCAACACTTGCCTGAACGGCTGTAATATGTAAAGAAAATGTACGCTCGAAAATTTCAACAATTCGACGAATAGCAAGGACAGGTGGACGATTATTACGTCCATAAAATGGGAAAAGCGCACGAAAAGTTGCAATTGCAGATCGATTATTTTGATAATAATATTGAATAATTTGTAAACGTTGCCATGATGAAATTGTAAACATTACTGAATACAATGAAAAAAAATTACAGATCATGACGTATTAAAAATGGGCAAAACACTTAGAAATCATATCATCCCTATTGAAAAACAATTTATATCATGAAATGATTTTTTAAAGCCATCGATAACTGTTTTCTTTTAAATATCAATCGCCGTCATATACATCACTTGATCGTCAGGATATTGTTGGTCTCATATCAACAAAGCATTTTATCGAAAAGATAAAAGTTTTGCGCCTGCTCAGGTGAGCAGAGAGAGTGGTTGCTAACAAAAAAGTTTTGTATTTAACGGTTGCCAATAGCTTTATTGTTTTTCAAAATATTCTCCATTAAAATCTATACCCTTTTGCATGCGTTTGAACCAATTTTCGAAGCACTTTTGCCATTCTGATAGAGGTATATTTCAAACATGCGTTCTGAACGCATCAACTGTCTCTTCATGTGTCGAAAAACGTTGACCTCTCAGTTTATTTTTTACGTACGGGAGTAAAAAAGAAGTCATTCGGTACCCATTCAGGACTATGCGGTGAATAACTCATCAAATCGATGTTTTGAGTGCTCAAAAATGCAGTTGTTTCAGTCGATGTGTGAGAGCTCGCATTGTTGTGAAGACAGAATAGATCCTCGGCGATTGGTTTTTCTGATTTCTTGAAAGTCAACTGGCAAACGAATGCCTGTGTACCATGCAGAATTTACTGTTCTTCAATCATTTGCTCGGAAGTGCTTCGTGCGTGAACAACTATTATTAGATTCGGCTAATCTTGAAACACCCATACAGGCGACTGCTGTTTACTTTCGTGCTCATACACGTAAACGATTCATCACCTGGCACGGTGTCACAGACATGTTTCGTGAACAAGTTTTATTTTAAATGAAATGTTAATGAAATATTGAATGTATGCTGGTCCCACTAATGCCTATAGTCAATTGTCAGATTGCAACATTAGGGTTGCCAAATCCTGAAATATATAACATGTCAGTTGAAAAGTCCCCGGCCTATGTGCCAGGCGTTACTAGAATTAATTAAACCTTGGGTATGAGAAAGTTCTGTGCAAAGTACCTGCCGCACGAGCTCACTTTTGACCAAAAACAACGACGAGTTGCTGATTCGGAGCAGTGTTTGGAGTTGATCAAGCGTAATAAACCCGAGTGTTTGCGTCGATATGTGACAATGGATGAAACATGGTTCCATCATTTCACTCCGAAGTCCAATTGACAGTCATCCGAGCGGTCTACACGCGATGAACCCGCTCCAAAGTGTGGAAAAACGCAACAGTGGGCTGCCAAGATTATGGCGTCTGTATTTTGGGATGCGCATGGAAAAATTTTCATTGACTACCTTGAAAAAAGAAGGACCATGAACAGGGACTATTATATAGCTTTATTGGACCATTCGAAGGACGAAATCGCCGTAAAAGAGCCGCATTTGAAGAAAAATAAAATGCTGTTTCACCTAGACAATGGACCGTGTCACAAGTCAATGAAATCGACGGATAAATTTGGCTTTAAATTGCTTCCGCATCCACTATATTCTCCAGGTCTAACCCCAGCGATTATTTCCTGTTCTCGGATCTCAAAAGAATGCTCTCTGGGAAAAAATTTTCATCGAAAACTAGGCCGAAACTGAGGCCTATTTCGAAGCAAATAACAAGTCGTACTACAAAAATGGTATCGAAATGTTGGAGGTATCATCCGTGAAGGGAACTATGTTGAATACAAAAAATGAATTTTGCCAAAAAAAATTGTTTTCTATGGTAGGACGTAGGCTTTTCAATTGAGCTGTTATATAAGCTTTTAAGCCTTCCATTGAGATAAATATCAAATTCAGAAAAATTTATTGACAAAGAAAGCCACTTGAGTAATTACTATTCAATTGTATCGATCGATAATTAATCGTGATATTTTCTGCAGGACTTTGCTATAAAAATAGCCCTGCGTATACGTAATATATTTCCAAATTGGTTACGTATACGCAGTGTCCTTCTACAAATACATTTATTTATATTTTCTTTTTATGGACTCGATAGTTTATTTGATTGATAGCCATCGAAATAATTATTTAAGAAATAAATGAAACAATGTTTTTTCTGGACTTTCGAAACTTTAAAAATATTTCGGACTTAATGAAAGAAAAACACTTAGAGGAATATTTTGTTTATTTACATTTATTTTTAAAATGCCAATAGAGGTACTGGTTTGATCTAGGGAATGCATACTATGACAAAATTTGCTAAGAAAATTTACTAGATAACGGGAGGTGCCTCCTTGGTAAACTCAAGTCAAACAACAACCACAAGCTGACTTAGGGTTGCGTTTTTTCCACTTTTCGACTGTAGGGTGGACCCCTAGTACCTCTCGCCTTCCTTAAATCGAGATCTATGTAGATCAGTCTCGCGTCTTTAAAAACAAAAACGATCTATGTAGATCAGTCTCGCGTCTTTAAAAGCAACTAATTTTCACAATTGCACTCGGAGTCTAAATTTGTAATAATAGAGCCAATGGACACATTCAAAGGTTTTTTTTTTTTTTTTTTATAAATAGTTTATATTTGAATATACCACTTTATATTGTTGATTTAATATCTTTCATAACCTTGAATTTAGACGTAGAAAGAACAGAGTTAGATTCATTCTTTGGGACATGTCAATTTTTCCATCACACGCCTGCCTTTGTAGTTCTTTCCAAAAGCCTTGGTTCTTTTCTTAAAATGCTCGACAAGATTTGGACTTCGATAAATATTTTTGGCAATTTGGCGATTCGAAAGATTTTCAAAAGACAATATAATGACTTTTTCTCGATCCGTCAAATCTTTTTAATCCCAATTTCTTTTCATTATTTTTCTTTTTATCATACTTATAAAGAACTCTTTAACAATAACGTTTCAACAATAAGCTCTAAAAATATGTGTGCCATGAAATGTGTATGTGTTTACAGTATCGTAGAGGGCTGGATAAGATTTTAATATACATATTCCATACATGAAATAGGGTATTTCTTCAGTCATATTTCACCAATGTAGATCATTCTGAGAAAAGTATGAATATTTTTCTTGCTCAAAGTATATGAATTCATCCACGCACAAAAAAAAATAAAAATAAAATATAATTCACCATTATTAATAAATGGATTGCAGCGATCATTTACGTGTTTTTTTTTTTTTAATTGGTGTTCAGTATAAAGTTTTAATTGTTTTATTTTGATTATGGATCTTAAAAAGAGAAACATATGCATTGCACATTTACTCTTTTAAATCTCTGTTTATATGTAAAGAATATAAGAAAAATCTAAATTGAACGATGTGATTGTTAGTTATGGTAAAACTTTTTTTTTAGCATATTCGATATCGCGGGCGACAGGGAAAAAGAACATTTGCTATCACTAAGGTGAAAATATTTGTACAAAGCGCTTAAAGTTTTTGTTATAAACAGATATTTTTATGCAAATTAAATTAAAAAAACTGGCTTGAAAAGAATTAGCGCTTAGCATTTTTTGCTTATATAAAGTTTGTAGCGTGCGACATCGTAATCTTTAATGGAAATGAAAAAAATTTTGCATTTCTCAAAGATTTCAATATTTTCTGATGGAATCTGCACTCAATTTAAATTTGAACACCTTTTGACAAGCTTAGATATCAATATTAAACAATTTTAATGTATAAATGGAATGAGATTTTTTCGTAGTATTCATGGAAAGAGAGTCGTTCACGGATTTGGAACCGTCATCAAAAAAGAACAGTGTGCAAAATAACAAATCTAAAACCGTTGATTTACCCAACTCAATTACGGTAAACAAGCCAAATGAAAGTACAAGGTTCTCCATTTTGCGATTTCTAAACTAAACATGAAAAAAATTGATTTAAATTAATTTTTTCATGAAATTCCTTTTTTATTAGAAAGTTTGAACCTTCGCATTATGATGAATTTTTGAAAACTTCGATCCGTTTGAGGTAATTTTCGACTATTTTCGGTGCCCAATTGACATCACCAAGACGAGAGCCTACACGGCCGGGAAATTTCTCTCGCAATAAAGCCATATGCGCTCGTGTTGTGTGGCATGTGGCACCGACTTGTTGGAATCTCATATTGTGCAAGTCGTGTTTTTCAATTGCAGGCCAAAAAAAGTCGTATTATACGATCATAACGCTCCGAATTAACAGTGACAGTCTCGCCTTTATCGTTTTTTTTTTTTTTTTGAACATTCTCGGAGACCCAAATTCGACAATTTTACTTATTTACGTATCCACCGAGTCAGAGATGTACCTCGTCACTGAAGAAACTTTTGTTGGAGAAATCGCGATCCACTGCTTGTTGTTCAAGCTCCCAATCGATGTAACTATGGCGTTGTGAATGATTAGCTGGCTTTAGTTGTTGTGTGAGCTGGATTTTATATGGATGTAGGCATAAGTCCAAATGCACAATACGCCGTAATGTGCCGTAAAAAAGTCGTAGCTGTTGAGAACGTCGATAAATAGACACTTCGAGTCTTCGGTTACACTTTCACTTACAATATCCGTAACCGATCCAGTCTCTTCAAATTTCTTTAAGATTTTACCAATTGCTTGAGGGGTTGGACAATCATGTGCACCATAATCCTCTTAAAGCACGAAATGTGTCCAAGCTTGAATCGCCATTTTTGTAGTAGGTTTCAACAACTTGAACGCGTTTTGCGGTTGTTAAGCAACCCATTTTCATAAGTGCCTGACGTTCAACTAAAATAAAACATATTTGGTTTGACAGTTAAGTTTGACAGATGTCACTAAATGGGATAAGGTTTTATATTTACTATAGTATGTTTTATGAAAATAAATTGAGGAGTTGTGTTTCTGGCCGTTTGATCTATAATATTATTCAAAACTAAAACTGATATTAGACTATGCTTATTTAGGGGTTTTTAATTCTTATTTGCAATACCAATTAGAATAAAAATTAGACAAAATACAGAAAGCCACTACAACGTGTGGCTGAAGCTAGTCTCGCATGCGTGTATACACCTGTATATAGCCGCATATATGTATCTTATATACGCATATATATATATATATATATATATATATATATATGTTTTTTTTTTTTTTTTTTTTTTTTTGTTGGAGATGGAAAGCATCGAAAGCCTTAACCCCGTCAGTGTGAGACTTTAACCCACTAAAACCATCTCCCCCCGTACGGTAACCCCTGGTAAGACCTTTCAGTATTTCGTCAGGAGGCCGTTTGAGCTAATAGCTCACTAGTCTGGGTCGATATCGTCCGTCGTTATCTTTGTTCAACCGTCCTGGTTTCAGTACTCGTTACTATATACCACGTACGTAAGTTACCTGGTAGTATAGGGGTCCGTCACTGGTACGCTGTTAACACGTCTTCGCCTTTGCTGTTCGCCACATCGTGAGTGCTGCATTATTTCTGTTATGATACTGCTAGCTGTATTCCACACATTTACGCTTTCCAGCATACATTTAATTAGTGTGTCAGGTGTTACATTTATGCCGGCAGCCTCGTTCAGTTTTCGCCGTTGCCCTACAAAGCGGGGGCAGATGAAAATTAAATGATTGGCGTCTTCTACGACTTCTGGACCACAAAGTTCGCAGTATGGGTCCGGTTCATGACCAAAGCGGTGAAGATAGCTTTTAAAGCACCCGTGACCACTGAGGACTTGTGTTAGATAGAAGTCCACTTGACCATGCTTCCTGCCTAGCCATGCCACTAGATCAGGTATCAGACGGTGAGTCCACCTTCCTTTAGCGCTGTCATTCCATCTTCTTTGCCAGCGAGCTATGGACATCTGCCTTTCGGCGTTCTTGGTACTTCTATTTCTTTCTATATATATATATATGTGTGTGTGTGTGTGTGCGTCAGTATGTAACGGTCAAGTTCAACACATGCACGTATTCTGATTTATTTGGGGACATTTTCTTTGTTGCCGGGTTATAAAAATAAAATGTCTTGAAAATATGTACACAAATGTATACATACATACATATGAACAAATTTTCATACGAAATGTTCTTTTCAACTTTGTAAACTTTTAGAGATTTATATATATATATATATATTTTTTTTAGACTTTTCTTCTTAGACAACGTAGACTCATAAGCGCCCAACTAATGTCAACGTACATATTTGATCAATTTTTTTTTTTTTTTTGTTCTAAAACTATTGTACACTAGAACACTTTGTCTTTTCATTGCTTTTTCATTTTATTTTTATGTATATTATTTTTTTTTATACTTTTTGCTTTTTGTAGAAAATAAAGAAACAAAAAAAAACAGATTTGAATTTTGGCAAATTTTCAACTCTCGCTACGTTCAGCATAAACGCTATGATTTTGGCGCTCATTATTGCCACTTAAATTCTATTTGTGTTTATCTAATAAAACGTATATATATATATATATATATATATTTACATACAAACATGAAGATAAACGATTACAGAATGGTACAACAGTTTTACTTGAATGCTTGAAAATACACTGAATACTAACGATCACCGTTGACAATATACTTCTAACATATAACATGTACTCTTATGTATATGTATGTGAATCACGTTTGTATCACGTGTGACTCTTAAGGTTAAGAACTTTTCTCTAATTCGCTTCCCTTTTTTACTGATCAAACTGCAGAGCTGCTGAGCGGTATAAATTCGTAGAAGGTTGTTTAACACCCAAATTATTTGATTTATTAACTATTTAAATCCAATAACAGCAAGTAATTTTAACACTTTTGGCCGCTAACAGCATAAATTCATGAAATCATTTCACATTTGCTAATTGAAAACCATTTTTTTCTTTTTCTTCCCACAGATGGCCGAGCTCATGCATCAAATGCGTAATCCTGCGCATACACTTGGCGGCTCGGTTGGTAGCATACCGCAGACTTTTGTCGCCAACGGTTCCGGCAATGATTTATCCATGCAACGTGCACTCACCGGCAATGGTATACACACCACACCCGCCACTAATCTGAAGATTAGCGAAGCCGTACGTAATGCTCAACATGATGCTAGTCCCAATATTGTTTCATCAAAGATGAAATCTTCAAAATCCTATACACATGGCTTAAGCAATTCGGCGGGCACAGTGAGTTTAGCAAGCGTTTCTTAAAGAAATTCTTAAAGAAAATACATATATATTACAACTAATTCTTTAAAATCTCCCATCTAGGTGCACATTCCAACATCTACCTCTGCGCAGAGTAACCTATCATTGCTTGCCGACATCTCACCCAATCACACGCATTTCTTCGAAGTTATGTATGTGGGCAAAATACGCGTCTCACACAAGCGTGTTCCATTCTCATTCATCGACGATGCGCTGCCCAAGTTCAAGGCGTACGATGCACAACGTACACGTCTAATGCAATTGACCGCCACTGCCACGGCAACAGCAGCAGCAACAAATCGCAAACTTTCGTTGAATGTTGAATCCATTAATAGCAATGTTAACGCTAATACCACTCCCAGCGTCATATCATTCGACCTTAAAAATACTACACTCAAAGAGAGTGATGCTGAAGAGTCGGCAAGTGAAGCGTACGCTAGTGCGGAAACAGATGTCGAGGCATCAGCAGAAACCGAAATAGAAACGGAACAAAATGATACAAAGCAGAAAAGTGTAACCGTGGAAGGAGTTACACAATTTGCGGAGATTGCGGAAAAAGCACAAGCATACACAGAAAATAAATCACCAAAACGTCTATTGCGCGGCATGAGTCACACTGAACTTCCTGTTACCAAAAAGTAAGTGACCATGAAATTCTACGTAAATATATGAACGCAAAGTAATATGTGCATAGGGTGGTTTTATGGCGACTTCAAATTCGTTATGGTTACATTCTCTACATTCAGAAATGTAGTTTCCTTGACTTTCAACATATGTAGTTGTATAAATTTATCTTATTAATTCGTAGCAGGTTTCATCCATGATACAAAAACGGAAGGTAATTTCACTCAAAAAAAAAAAAAAAAAAAAAATTCTAAAGCTTCTGAAAATAATTGTATTTCCATTATATTTCATAAAATATATACATTCGGGTATAGTCTATAGACTCTATAGGGTTGGTTTTCTTCTTAATATGTTTTACTTTTCTTTAAATTTTCTTTACAGTAATATTTTTTCTACATTTTCATATTTTTTTTTTTAACTTTGGGAAATTAAAAATACATATTTTATATATATTTTATTATAAACTAAATTGGGGGCATGATACAAAAATTGTATAAAGCGAAAGCGGTTTTTCCTAGACGATAGAGGTAATCAAGAGAGTGTCAGCAAATGTATATTAAAAGTGCGTTTACGTTAGAAGAAGAATAGAAAATCTTTTCACTTTTTTTTCGATTCAAATATTGGTGGGTAAATCTTATATCTTGCTGCTAATTTCATACAATAGACTAAAGTTTTAATAGGATAGCGCGAAAGGCACTTCCATTTCTAACAGCTCATTCTATGTATAAGGCTGCATATACCGGATAAAACCCACTATCAAATGCCACAAAAAATAATTTATTATTTCTTATTGTATTATTATGAACCAAGACGCTCTTTTAAGGGCAGATGGTGATCTAGAGATCGTAAATTTCAGGCATTTTCAATATGATAATAATAAACAACAAAATTTAAAGTTTGTAGGTATATTCTTCAACTTATATTGAATACGAAAAAATTCAGATATTGAAATAATTATAATTTTAATTAAATATTTTAGAATTGGTCCTGAAGTTGATCTCAAAAAATTGGATGTGGGTGGCGCAGGAAATTTGGGATCTTGTAATTATCTGAAACACAAAAACCAAGAAGATTATTAATTTGTACAAGTGTGGCTATATACAGTACCAATATTATAAAAAAAAATTTGGAAAAAATAGTGAATATTTGAATTTCGATAACCGAAACAGTGCTATTTTTTGTCAGTTTTTGGGTTAAAAAAGTAAGAAGTTGTCAAGATAATAAAATTTTTATGCTGCGGAACATAGCTACTAGTGTACTGACTAACATATTCAAATTTCAGATCATTCGGATAAATACTTTTTTTTTACCTACGCCGTGCAGAAAAAAGCGGTTCTGAGAAAAACGAGTTTCAAGTTTCAAGTGTATGAGGTGGACGACTATACTTTCCACCATCTCCCCTTAATGCTAAATCACATTAAAAGAAGTTTAAAGAATCCTCCATGTATTTTGTATTTATTTTTTATTCGAAAAGGGTTAATTTTTTGAAAGAGAAGAAAGTAGCCCAAAAACACCACGTTTAATGTCAGATAACATAGCTATGAAGTCGACTGCAAAGAGAAAATGAAACCATAATGAAATAATAAATAACACAGATGAAGCAAACAGAGTAGAAGAGACTTTGACACAGTCTTAGCTCAACGTTGTACTTTCGAATTTGATGAGAAAGCAGAGGAACGAAAGAGTAAACATCCTTCTCTTTCGGGAATTTATATAAATATTGAAATTTTTAGAGAATGTATGAGCCATTTGTTTAAACTGGCTCCCTCCAACCAAGGAAATTATTTTAATCACATAAGCAGGACTTAAATTATTTTAGTTTTACAATAAGTATAGATTTGGTACATATCGATTATTTCATTCCTAGTACAGCAGTTTTAATCCGAAACTTGTACAAATTGGGTTTTTAATAAGGAAAAATACATACTTATACCCCGTTCAGATCTACCTCATTTTCTTTCACTAAAATTTTGAAATGTAAGATTTAACGTAATTCTTCCTTTTTTAATAACATAAATCCTTTAATATAACAATCAACACACATTTATAAGCGACCATAAAAAGTTGCCATCAAGTATTTGCTCCATCTGGGCTTGATTTGCTTACGACAAACAATGTTCCTTGACATCGTGGTTTAGTCTATAGTATTGCAGAGAGTAACATACTTCTCGTTGACATATTTCTATAGCTGCCGTAATGCGTTAATAATTCAATTGAACGCCTTTTTTGGTAAGGTAATAATGTTTTGCCGGTTCTTCATGCTATGTAAGTGCAAGTGTACCAACAAGTAAACGTAGGCACCACAAAGTCTGCATGCAGGTTTATAATTATTTACAAAAGCATTAAAAATTATAAAGAAAAATTAAATTTAATATTTTGTTGGATAACCACGTTGTTTTAATACCTCACTTAATCGGTTTGGCATTGAATTTACCAACTTATCTGTTTTCTCAGCTTTAATTCGGGACCATTCTGCAGGATAACTCTTCGCAAAACCTCTTTACTTGTTATTATGTGCTGATGAATTCTCTCTTCTAATATAACCCAAAAATGTTCTATGGGATTGAGATCGGGTGGCTGAGGAGGCGTTTTAAGTTGTCTAGGGGCATTGTACAAGAGCCAATATCTAACTATTTGAGCGGATCGTTATCCTGTTGAAACCAAAACGTCGAAGATAAGCCTAAATCCTCTGCACTTTGTTTCAAATTCTTTTTTAAAATGTTTAAATATCCCCATTTATCCATTGTCGATTCGATAAATTTAAGCTGACCCACACCTTTAGCCGCCATGCACCCCCACATCATAATTCCACCACCACCACCACCACCATGTTTCACTGTAGCAACAAGATTTTGTTTTTCAAGGGCTGATTTCCTGATTTGCGCCACACAATTTGGCGGCCTTTTATGCCGAATATACAAAATTTGCTCTCATCCGAAAAAATGACTTGTTTCCAGAATAATTATGAGAAATTTCAATGCGCTTTCGTCTGTTGACAAGTGAGTTTTTTCGAGCGACTCTACCATGATATCCAGCTTAACATAACATTTTTCTAGCAGTTTCTGCACAAATTGTGTTTTTTTTTTGAACATTTTATTTACGTTTTCAACTATATTTGTTGACGTCATTCGCGGGTTAACTTTGACCAGATTTATTATTTTGCGTTCTTCCCGTACTGATAATATTTCGGGGTCTTGACGTTAAAATACCGGTTTGCTGAAATTTTTTACTACGCACTGGACAGAGGAATACGTTCTTCCAATAGTTTGTCCAATTTTTCGGAAACTTTCGCCATCTTTCCACAATTTAATAATTATTTTTCTTTCTGACACAGTAGATTCTTTCCATTTGGTTTCCATTTTTTTTCAAAATATTATTAAAACACGTCACTCCTTAAATGATTAATTAGAAAATATGCAACAAGAAGAAACATCTTCTTGAAAAGTAACGGTATTCTCAAATCAAGAAAACTGAACGCAGACTTTGTGGTGTCTATGTTTACTTGTTGCTGCACTTAGACTGTATGGTCTATGTGTATGTATATATACTGAATGTATACATATGTGAAAAAGTTTCTGGCTGAATAAAAATATATTTTTGTTTCTAGTGCAGTTCTCTTTTTTCGTAGGACATTTAGTCCGGACATTTTTTTGGTCTATTTAAATTTTCAATAATCTCTAAAGCAAGGCAAATTAATAAATTTTAGAGCAGGAGAACAAATACAACAATTCCCGTGTATTTTCACCTTTTATTAATTCGCCTTGGGTTTTTGTTCCCAAAATATAATTATGTAACTGAAAATTCCATGACTTCAATGATTCTCACGAATCGAACATAATCCCAAATGAGCATCCATATCAAATGTATAAATCTAAGGGAATGTGTCTCTTCGCCATTATGTCACCTAAAAATTCACTTAAATTTTAGATATGTACGTTTTCAATTTCAAATTTTTTAAATGTAAAAAAAAATACTTATATTTTCATATGTAATTAATGTTAAACGCGTGTGTCTCTTACCTACACCAACGACCAACTAATAGTGCAACTAGTGCAGAGGTAGATAAGGAAACAGTTTCATCGGAACTGTCAGTTCCACAAAATGTTATAATCAACAAGCATCCGTCACCGCCTCGCCAAGCACAGGATGAGGTAAAAGAGCAGGAACTGAATCAAGAAAAAGAAGGAGAATGCGCAACAGGAACACAGGCACAACAACAGCTAACAATACCGCAACAACCAGCATATGCTACGCTCGAGACGTGAGTAGGATGTTAATGTGTTTTCCGGTTTCCTCACCGGCAGCATGCTTAGCTATTGGAGATGCTAACAAATCTTGTGACCTTTGCCTGAATTTTATTTTGTAGCAAATATACTCGTTTTTAAAAAAAATATGTGTTGTGTATGAGTTTTTGCTTGTTTTTCTTTCTTTTCTTTTTTTTAAAGTTTTTGCTTACCTTGCACATTGCACTGTGTTAATATTTTCTTCATATTTTCGTTATTATTTACTATTAGATCTTTTTATTTAATTTTACAAACCATTTTCCTATCATGTAATTCTTATATTTATAATTTTTTTTTACCCAAAGGATACCCAAACAACGTGATCGCTCAGCTTCGTATGGCTGCATACCACCCTACGTGGAGCAGAATCGCACAATGGTATTTTTGGTAGGCCGCTCTGATCTACGCCTCATCTCACCCGATCGCAAACAGGTTTTACTTTACAAGGATTTCAAAGATGTCGCCAGCTGTGCGCAAGGCCAAAAGAATCCCGATCATTTTGGCATCATCTGCCGTGAGGTGCACAATGATGGTTATATTGGTTATGTATTCAAGTGTCAATCCGATCATGTGTGCGACGATATTGTTGCGGCCATTTCGCAAGCATTCGTCACATGCGCCGAACAAAAGAAAAAAGAGGCCACACAAATTTTCTCTTGTGATCACTGCCCCATGTTGTGGTATCACAAACTCTGCACTGATGTTGAAGGTTTAAGTGAGAAGAAAACGCAAGCGATGATCTTTCGACGTATAGAGTCTTTAACCGATGACGAGCAGGATATGATCTGGGCCAAGTATTATGGTTCGGAGAAAACGAATTCACCTTTATCGGAACAAAATCAATTTTTAATGATGCTCTTGCGCGCCCATTGTGAATCACGTCAGCAGAGACATGTGCACGACACAGCTGAGAATCGTTCAGAGTTCTTGAATCAATATCTAGGTGGCAGTACAATTTTCATGAAAGCTAAGCGATCGCTTACAAACTCTTTCGATCACCTGTTGAAGCGGAAGGCATCAAAGGATGATATTGGTCTGACACAGGGTCTGCGTGATCAACTAATACGCGAAAGATCCGCCGAGCCGCATCCTGTCAGTCGTAGTGGTGATGAAACGCCACCGGAGGGCTTCCGCTCGCGTTCAAATACGATTGGTGGTGCAAGTCCTACCAAGCCCAGTGCTGAGCACTTGAAAAGTCCCATGATGGACATGTAAGTTGAAATATATTACATATACAAATACATCTATTTCAAACATTTTCCTTTATTACAGTTTTATTAAAGTTGGCAACAATCCGAAAGAATCGGAAGCACATCAAGCATCTTGGCGTCATGCAATTTTAAATAGCGTAGTGACCCCATCGAAGGGTATGGACGGTGATGCACAGAATGAATTTATGTCGCCAATGAGAATTACAAGTGAGTTAAAATATATATATTAGAGTACCCAAAATACCTTAGCAAATGCGAATATATAAAAATGACCTCTTACACCTGTGTAGTATTAATAATAATTCTGATTTTATTTTCACTTAGAACGCATCCGCGGCAAACGTACTCGGGAAGAGCTTCGCGATCTCTGGAAAACTGCTATACGACAGACTATACTCTTAAATCGCATGGAAACAGAGAATGCCATGTTACAGGCACGACAAAATGAAAACGAGCTCAAACGTATCAAACTGGACTATGAGGAGATCGTACCATGTGACAAACAACTTATCGAACGTTGGGAGCAAATAATTGAAAGAGACTCAATGAAAATTGGCAACAAGAAGGATCCCAAAGTACTGGCGCAGGCGATTAAGAATGGTGTACCACGTTCGAAACGTGGAGATGTTTGGACTTTCCTTGCCGATCAGCATTCCATGAATACCGCACCAGTTGATACAAAGAAATTTCCCAATTTCAATACACCCTATCACACACTGTTAAAGAATCTCACCGAACACCAACATGCCATCTTTATCGATTTGGGACGCACCTTCCCCAACCATAAGTTCTACAAAGATCCACTCGGTGTGGGCCAATTATCGTTATTCAATCTGCTCAAAGCGTACTCAATACTTGATCCCGAGCTGGGCTATTGCCAAGGTTTGGGCTTCATATGTGGCATCCTATTGTTGCATGTAAGTGATGACATTTAAATTATTTTACCATTTATCAAAAAAAGGAAGTGTATTAATTTTATTATTCTTTTAGTGCGACGAAGCTGATGCTTTCCAATTGCTCAAACATCTCATGTTCAGACGTCAAATGCGCACCAAATATTTGCCGGACATGAAAAAGTTCCAACTACAGTTGTATCAACTATCACGTCTCGTCAAAGATCACTTACCGGAATTATATATTTGGCTTGATCAGAATGATGTATCGCCAACTCTGTATGCCGCACCATGGATTTTAACTGTTTTCAGCTCACAATTTCCATTGGGCTTTGTTGCACGTGTTTTCGATTTACTTTTCCTTGAATCTTCGGAAGTAATTTTCAAATTTGCAATTGCTTTGCTGACCGTGCACAAGGATGAGTTATTAGCGCGTGATAATTTTGAAGAAATTATGGATTATCTGAAGACAGTGGTGCCGAAAATGGAAGTAAATGCAATGGAGAAAATTATGAAATTGGTAAGTTTTGAGAAATTAATTAATTGGGAGGGTATTTTTTTTTTTTTTTTTTATACGATTTTCATAATTTAAAGAGGTTTTTTTCAATTGGATATGACATATAAAACTAAAAATGAAATAAAAACAAGAAAGAAGGGATGTCCACGTCCATGCCGAAGTCTTTATACCTTTCATGAACATATCAAATTTATTGCAAATTTGCATAATTAGAATTGTATGATTTTCACTGTCAATATAGACGTATTTACGTTTGTTGAATATTAAATTGCACGCTCTTAAATGTCTTTTTGGCGGATTTTGGACGACGCATGCAGCTCATTATGTATGTATATTGTACCAAATTTCACGATCTTAGGTACTTTTTTCACGAACTCGACAAATGACGGTTCCGACAAATGATCATTTAAACGTATAGGGGCATCTGCCTATCAAGTTTGGTTGAAATATTTCAAAAATTGAGGGACTAGTTCTTCTCCTTCTGGTACTTACATACTTCGAACCTTCATGAAAGATATAATAATGTTCAGATAAAGAGTTTTTGTTATTCCTAATCAATATGTTGAGGCTGGAAGTTGCAATAAAGAATGGCGGTAAGAGCCCGTTACCCTAAGTGCAATAACAAGGGAGCAAATAACAATGAATGAGAGTGTAAGTCAAAGAACTAACTCTCATTGATAAAAATAAACCAAAATACTATTTTCTGCAATATTACGTGATGGATTTTTATCCGGTCAAGCACAGTTACTTCCGCAATAATTCGCTACCATAGGTATCATCCCAACCACCACCTAGGCACATCATGAAGGGAGTACTTGACTACCGGGACGACGTACAGCAATACGTTACATTACCCGCTGGACAGGACGGTGTACAGACAGGCCTTAAACACCATTCATCGAGAGTCCGTTAACACCTTCGCAAACTCTCTTCCCGTGAATGGTGTTATCGGAGTTCAATCACCACCCATTGCAGAACAAGAGCTCGAGCTGCCTCGAGAGACCCGCACAATTAAGATCTGGATACTGTAGCAGGCTTAACTCCTATCTATCCGGACTCGACCCTGACATACCCAACCATTGTCCCGCTTGCAACGAATCCTCGCACGACACTAATCACCTCTGGGCATGCACACTTAACGCGAATCATCTAACACCCCTCTCCCTCTGGTCCGAATCCGTCGAAACAGCACGTTTCCTGAGCCTCCCGTTAGATGACCTCGATGAAACTTGCCTCGAAACTAAACTTGCCTGTCCCTAGGCGGGGCTGGCGTATAGCCGCTACAACAACAACAACAACAGACGCAGTCAACACCCTGCGGGTTAGGGGTTCAAGAATTTACCCGCGATAAGGCATGCCTATCGCAATGGGCAACTGCGGTTACAACAATAACAGCAGCAGCAACAACAACAACAACAATACAGACTGCAGTCAAGTTTTTAAGCTTCTAACCCGCTGTTACTCGTAATAGCCGAGTGGTTAGCATTGCATACCACAATTCGGAAGGGTTCGAGTCTAGGTTCGACCAACATCAAAAATTATAGAAAACTAATGTTTCTATTTGCGGTCGCCCTTCGGCAGGGAATGTCAGCCGTTCGGAGGCGGCTTAGAATAAAGTATAGGTCCCTCTGTTTGTTGGTAAAAAACACCAAGACGCAAATCCACAAATTGGAGAAGGAGCTCGACTGAACATCGCATTAGCGGATACAAAAAATATATATATGGTTTTATATTGCCTGTCGAAAGGAGATTCCATTTAGAAATTGTCTGTAAATTTTTTCCACGACCTGCAAGCGTTTATTTTTTATTAGATTTTTGATGAGCACATTGTTATTATGGCGTTGATATTTGTTAGCCAGTAGTAAATAGTAGTTTCAACAGTACCTTTGTACTACCGTGGGAACCTTTCGATTATGATCAACATAATTAACCTTGAACCTGTACAAGTATTTTTTTATGCGGACACTTTCAAAGCAGCGACTTCTTTTGAGATTAATTTTTTCTAATTTTAAGATTAATCACCACAGTCTCTTTCTAAGGACTCCCATAAGTAGAGCCAGCTATAGTTTTAGGAACTGGACATTATCAGATCTACAATGCAACTTAATAGACAAATTCCTTTAATTCCAGGTATTCACTTTAGATGTCAGTAAGCAGTTGATAGAATATAATGTCGAGTACAATGTATTACAAGAAGAGATCTCAACAGCAAATCACCATTTGGAGATGCTGAATAGAGAAAAGACACGAAATATGCATCTGGAGCAGCAATTGCAGGTGAGTTTTTATTAATCATATCTACATACTAGACCTAGCAATCCATGTTGCCTTATCTATTTTTATTGGCACACACAGTTTGCCCAATCTTCGATTGCACAACTCGAGAAGACACGCTCTTCTCAGCAAACGCAAATCACCTCGCTGCAAACGCAAGTACAATCACTGGAGCTGACCATACAAACACTGGGACATTTCGTTGCCCAATTATCCGAACAAAATGTCGAACTTGAATTACCCGGCGATGTGCGTCGTATACTACAACAATTGGAGGACTTAGAACGCCAACGACGTAGGCCACATTTCACTGAACGCAAAATTGGTAAATCTGTATCGGTCAATAGTCATTTGGGGTTTCCACTAAAGGTGTTAGAAGAGTTGAACGAAAAAGAAGAACATGGTTCGCCACAAAAGAAGAAGGAGAAGACACCTTTTTTTGAACACACCTACGAGCAATTACGACAACAGCGTCATTCACAACAACAACTGCAACAGAGTACCCAAATATCACCAACAACGACTCAACAGCAACAACGCAAGTTGAACGACAGCGCCAGCAATCCATTGGACGAAAATCAATATGAAACACAAGCACAACAGCAACAGCAACAACGGCCAAATCGGCTACTCGACACGCCAGATAAACAAACCAACAAACCAACAGAACTCAAGCTGCCCGATGAAATGGAGCAACAGTTTGGTGGCGCAAATATACGCAGTCCAAACGAGGTAGATAGTGGTGTTGGCACACCATTGAGCCCACCCAGCACGAGTAGTAATAGCAGCAGTAGCGGTCTCAGTACAACAGGCTCTAGTATTGGTAGTGGCGGCGGCGGCGGCGGTAGTCTTTTCAGTCGAATGGGTTATAAGAACACACCAATGGCGCTTTCACCACTAAGCAGCCGTCAACAAACGTTATATAGCGCCGTTGGTGTGGCAACTACCAATAATACGACAACAACAAAAGCAACTATAGGAAATAACAAAGGAATGGTACCACCTGTTTCGATAATTGAGCCCACTGCTGAGCTAACACAAACGGGCCTAGAAATGCATCCACTCAGCATGGTTGGCGAGGTGAATGTGCGTTTTAACGGTACGACACAATTGAAATCGATACGGCCCGTACATCATATGCGTCCTATGGCCACCGTGGCAACAGGTGTAGCAGCGGCAGCTGCCTCTGCGCTGGAGGAACAGCGCACGGGTGGTGTGAGCGGTGAGACCAGCGACAAGATCAGCGCTAACATTGAAACGTCAAATGCAGATGTGACAAATGGTCGCAGCTAACGGTTTTGATTCATAGCGAAAATTTTGCGTAGCTTCTATTAAAGGCAACAAAAAAGCAAGCGAAAATGAAAGCTACAACAAATAGAGAAAAATAGAAAACAGTGCTTTGAATTTCGACAAGTTTCCGTTTAAAATCAGGAAATTTCAATGCAGTGACCATTACCACTAATGATGGAATTTGCAAAAGACAAAATCTTAAACTCTCTTATATCATATTTATTATATTCACTAAAGTTGGCTTGTGTTTACTACCTTTTTAAACGGAAAATTGTCGGAAGTTTAAAACAACAACAAAAATCTTAAGCTTCATGTATTTAAAAGAAATCTGCAAATATATAATCTAGGCATATACTGCATGCTTGCAATTGTAGCTTGAAGAGGCATTTGTAGTTGTAGCATTTGAAGACACAACTGTTAGAAAAATGCATTTAAATGCTACAAATATAATAACAAACTTTAATATAAGCACATACGCTACACAATCGCTATGCAAAATCTATTGGAATTAAAGGTGAGGATGCAAAAATATTTAATAAGTCATACATGAAGGCGTGTATGCATGTGCTATAATATTTACATGACATTTTCGTTGATATTAATTTATTGCTTATGAAATAATTTTATTTGTTGGTGATATTGTTGTTGTAATAGCATAAAGAATCTAAGTGATTTTGAAACGCAATCTATGTATAACATACATTATGCAAATATTTTTTTTATTTTTTATTTTTTTTAATACATCAACACTTGATTTTGTTTGTATGACTCTTCTTTTCACTGAATTTTGCCAAATTTTTTCGTATATAAATTGCCCCGTATTAAATAAATATTAGTTGAAATAGTTCAAGAGACACGTAAAATATGTCGGTCTCATTTGAATTAGCTTAAGCATCTTTACACATAAAATCTTACCTCGATTTACCATTAAATTCTTTGGTTACAAAGCGACATGCCTCAAAGCTATTTGTATAATTCTTTATGCTGTTATAACAGCAACAATCTAAATAAAATTATATTTTTTCTATTTTAACTGTTTCTTTCTCTGTTTTGGACAATCCTTAACTATTTAAGAATATCTAGATAATAATGTTTAAATATTTCAAATTGAATGTATAATTATTGTTGAATGCGTATATTTATAGTACAATATTAAGATAAGCAAAAATTTACAAATTGATAATGATATTATCTAATGATTTCACAAATTTCCTATGATTGTACTTAAATTAAAATTTAATTAGATGAGTACTATTTCACATTAGGAAGGAAAGGTAGACCTGTTTCCAATTTTTACATTTTTTTTAAATTTTTTTTTTTCGGAAATTAAAACTTAATTTCATAAAGTATATGTATGAAAACAATATCTTTTTTAAATCATCTAATAAATAAGCAATAAAATCGATTTCATATTTAGTTTTCCTTTTGGTGTTAGATATATACTTATGTATATAGATTAGAGCTCCAGCTTTTGCTCAAACATTTTCGCGCTGTGCGAGCATTTGAGCAACGAGCACTCGCACAACTGTTCATTGCTCATTACTTGAACATTTTTCGAGCCGAGCACGAGCATTTCGAGTATTTTGACAAACACTTTGACTTTTTTCTCAAAACTTTTTTTAATAATTTTCAATTTATTTATGCAAAGTGTAAAAATCATTGAAGCGCCAAAAAAAAATTTGACAAAGAAAATTAATTTTTTTTTGTTCTGCTGAGCAGTTGGGCAATGAGCGAGTATCGAACGAGTACCGAGCTGCTCGTAATGCTCGATACCCGGGTATCTGGAACTCTAATATAGATAGTAGATGCTTACAACTAAATATTCACACATGACATTGTAAGATTTTTTGTGTGCAACGGTTCAAGTAGTTTTTGTGATTTTCTGTGGAAAACAATTTTTTGAAAGCGCAGAAAAATGATTATGGTCATTTTATATGGATGGTTTTTGTTAAGCTTCTTTTAGTTTAAGTTTATCTGCAAGAAAATTCAAAATAAATAAATTGTAGGTGTTTGATTTCTCAAAACTTTTTTATGTTCTTCAAAAACTCAACAATTTGAAAATTTTTATACATAGACATTTCTTGTTTTACAAATGTATGTATATAAATAAAAACAAATGAGCTAATAAAAAAAAATTATAAAAAGCATATGCTCTCTCAATTATACACAGACATACATGCAAATATAACATGCATAAAACAACAACAACAACAACAACAACAACAACATTAAATAGTACAGATAAATAAAAGAAGAATCTTCATAGCAGAGCAAAGTAGACGTACGTAAGCTTGTATAAACAATAAATTTCGTTTCTCATTTTGTATGTGTCATAATTTATTCAACTGAAAAGTAAACAATATGTAACACACAAAAATGTAATCTAGAATTGCGACTTTTTTTTAGCTTAGTGATGTACCAAAGGCGTATGAATATATACAAATATATACATAATATAGTTAAATATATATATGTGTGTGTGCTTGAATAGTGTGTAGTAATGTAGAACTCATCAATTATTATTCACCCTGCTGCTGTATTCATCTACACCCTCGGAACTCATGAATTTCAAAGTTTTATAAAATGCTTCAAATTTTAAATTTATATGCTTAAAACTATATACAATGCTATGAAAATGTAACCATAAAAAATTGAAACAAAAAATTTATATATATGTATTTGAAAAGCAGCGCAAAAAATAAAATTATTTAACTAACCAAAATAAAAAATAAAAAGTAATTACGATTATTATTAATTATTATTATTATTATTATTATTATTATTATTATTATGTAGTTCACTAAAAGCAATTGCAGCTATTGAATAAAAATGTAATATGTATAAAAAATATATCGATGTGTTTTTAATGAAGAAAACTGCTACAGCTAGTAATAGTTATAAGATTCTCATTTCAAAATTACAGTGGATGTAAGGCGAAAGCCTAAATTATACGACTGAAAGTCGTAACTCCGTAAAATTCGTAAGTTCTATTTTTCAATAAATTTAAAAAAGTACTTGTCAAGGCTTTTCATAACAAACACGTATCAATTTAACACTTTGACTGCCAACTACGAGATAACTCATAGATTGCGATCTTTTCTAGGATGCCAACTACGAGTTATCTGGTCCTGTGTTCACTTGCCAGTTTTATGTAGCTACGAGTTAACTCGAAATATATCCGTGCTAATATCGATGTTTGGCCTCTGAGAAAAGATAAAAAAAAATCAAGGCTGGCTTGCATAAACAGAAAATTTATTAAAAATCGAACAAAAAACAATTTGATCATTTTTTTTAATATTAATCTAAATTTAAGAAATAAAATAATATTTTATTGATTGTGAAACTTCTTGAAACAATCTTCCACACAAAGGGCTGACTTCTCATTACAGGCTGGACAGAAGTAACGTGTTTCTCGGCGTTTTTTTTGCTTGGGTACATATACGGCATGGCTTCGTTGGACGCTGTTATTTTCGGTTGGTGGTTGACTCTCTGAATAATGGAGCTCTTGCAATCTAATTGTTTTCCAAACTGGTTGGATTTGTTCTCCGATCAACGCGGAATTCTTCTCTGAACTTTATCACTTTTATTTTAGAAGAAGTTACTCTATGAAAAATTTTGTGAGCATTGTGTATGTATGTATATCTCCATAATATGTAGTGCAATCTTTTTGGACCATCTAATAGTCTTTCTTAGAGATGAGTATTACGAAAGCATTTGATCTGATCGGTCAATGCTAGACATTCCTTTATTATAATCTCGAATTATATTCGGTTTGATAGAAATTTTTCCATTCCGATTGGTTACCTCTACCATTTCAACAGCATGCATGTTTGAAATGGTAACGACATTTCGTTTGTCTTTCCATTTGCATACAGTAACAGGACCATTTTGCCGCCAAATGTACTACCTTTTTTTCAGTTTACGCTTTACCACATCTCTGGGGTTTCCTTTTCTGTTACGGTTCCACACACATAAGTTTTTCGTGTATTTAGTAGTTTTGTAAGAGCAACAGAATTATAAAAATTATCCATGTAAACCATGTATCCTTTATCGAGTCAGTTCTCAAGTAAATTTAGAGCAACGTCAGTAGTGTGACCTACATTATTTTCAGTTTCCTCAGATTTTCCGCTGTAAATCTTTATTTTAATTACGAAACCGTCAGACTCGCATAGTTCATACAGTTTGATACCATATTTGTGTTTTTTATTTTTTATGTATTGGCGGAAAAACAATCTTCTCCGCCATAGCATCATGGATTCGTCAATACAAATATTTCTATCTGGTACACAGATTTCACGCATAATATTATTGAAATGATTTGGTATTGGTCTCACCTTGTATAATCTGTCGGCAGTTGGTATTGAGTTATCAACCAAATGAAAATAACGAAGTAACAACTGGAATCGATTTCGGCACATATGTGAGCGCCAAAAGTTTACATTATATAGCTTGTTTGTGGTCCAGTAATGTTCAATTGATGGAAAAGTACCATAAACACTTTCATTTCTTGAGCACTGATGTCTTGCCACTTTGATAACCTAGTAGATTTTTTTATTTCTCTGCGTTTTTGAATTTCTTGCGCTGCATATAAATTAGTTTGTTCCGCCAGTAATGAAAGAAACTTATCCCAAAAAAATAAGTCCACCAGCGTTTGTACTGTAAAATTTGATGTATCCAATTTCAAATCAACATTTTCTTGGAAAATAAATAAGTCACTATCTTGTTGAATTTCTGTCAACACACTATCATTCGCATTTACTTTTGTTACTCGGAAATCATTGTCATTATCTTCTGGTTCTGGATCAACTTCCTGTTCGAGCTCGACTTTATCTTCACTATCACTTGAATTCTCAGAAAGTTCATAATCGCTACTGTCGTTACTATCCTCGCCAAAAATCTCTTTGTTTTCTGAATCGCTTTGATTTGCGTAGTACTCCATTTTATCTTGAGTTAGAGGTCTTTTACTGTCCACATAGGGTTTTTGATACTTAGGTTATAACAATAATTATAACACGAAACACAAGAAAGACACAAATATGAGCACAATTTTTGAAATACTACTGACAAATATGGACATGTATCGATGATTCAGCTTTAGGGAAGCGACAGGTCGGCACATGTCTGCTAGCGAATTAACGAATTACGAATTAACTCGTAGTTGGCTTCCGCGAAGAGATTTCTGTTACAGAAGCCAACTACGAGATAATTCGTAAGGCCTTTCTTTAAAAAAAACACTTTTTTTTTAATTTTTATGAAAACTATGCACTGGAAATAGAGTTTTTAATAATACAATGTGATTAAATCGAAGTGTTATTTTTGGGCAGATTTTTTAAAATTGCCGCGGCAGTCAACGTGTTAAGAAAGTTTCAGCAGAATACCAACCACCCCAATGCAAGTACATTAGAAATGCTCAGCTGCTACTCGGGACCAGTGTCGCCGCAACTCTCACGACAGCCGCTTTTACGTACCGGAGTTGATCCGAATTTGTTTCCTCAGGTAATCTTAGTCTTAATTCGTCAACGGATCAACACCCTGCAGCAGGGTTAGATGTAACCTGTGCAACGGTTAGTCATTTTAAGACCTGTTTAGGCCTTAAGACTCACAGAAAGGTGACCGCGCGTTACGTGGCCCCATGCTGCCAGCGCCCAGCTACGTCTCAAGCCTTCACGGCAGTACCTTCAGCACAATTAGCCACTTTGTGCAACCTCCCATACTTCCCCATACTTAAACGTCTCAACAGAGCTCAACACAATATGGCTCCGGCAGCAACAACCAAGAGCTATGCATCGTTCCCACATACCCCCATGTAACGAACGTCCCTCCGAGACATTTCCGTCTCTTTCAATTTAACTGCACCTGCCAAAAGCTTCGATCCAAGAAACAAAACTGAGCGCCCGCTCAGATCTTCTGAGCCGTTCTGGCTATTACATAATAGGAAAGGATCGCGAGTGAGGTCATAGTGGAGGATTGGTGTTAATTTTACACAACACCTGTAAGATGACATCGACCGCAGGGATGCTACTCTAGTATGTCAGGGCACAGCTATTCGGTCAAGCGGTTGAATATATACATTCCTCCGGTTACTAGTTGCCCACTTGGATACCGTCGTGATATAGGTGCGCTACTCAGAGGCGAAAACCGTTTGGTTTTGGGCGACTTTGATGCGCATTACGATCTTTGGCATTCCTGCCTGTCAAATGGTCGTCAAGGAACGGAGCAGGAGGATCAGATAGACGATTCGACATTCTGCCCAATGGACGACGAAGCCCCTACCAGAATTGCTGGCAACTACCATAGCTTGCCTGATATCACAATAGCTAGCGCTGGTCTGATAAACAGCATAGCTAACACTCGCATCGGACCACTTGCCCACAATCATCTCGATTGACAGGCCCCCCGACTTTGTATTCCGTTGACCACCGGACCTTTGTTAACTTTATAAAAGCTATCTTGCCCGGCTTCGCGGAATTTATCGAGAACGCCTTCAGTGCCCTCTCCGCTCCCACCAACGTCACCCACGGGGAAAAATCGTCCTTTCAGCTGCCGCACGCTGTATCCTGACTGACCGAATTGAGGAAATCCACCCAAACTTCCCCACTGAAGCGGCGGTTTTAGCGACAAAGCGTAACGCATTACGCCTATCCGATTCTAGAGATCCTCGAATTAGGGAACTCAGTATGGAGATTCAGCAAAAGGTAAATATTCACGAACGGAACAAGTGGAGCGCTTAAGGTGCTGCAATCTCTCCTCTAGGGTAACCAAGCTCTGAGCCACAGTCAAATCACTGTATTACACTGCACCCTTGAACGAAAAAACAAGTACAAGAACAAGCCATCTGCGCAAACTGCCAAACACTAGCGCGACGCTTAATTTCTGCAGGGAAGAGCTTCAGGGGGTTATCGGGAAGGCAAAAGTCTCCAAACCCATCGGCCTCAATGGAATAAGCATGCTGATGCTAAAACATTTGGGTCCATCGGGGACAGACTACCTCACCAAGGTTCTCAATTCGTCTTTGACCATTCTAATTATACCCGACATATGGAAACTTGGTAGAGTGGTCTCGCTACTAAAGTCGAGGAAAGCTGCAAATAAAGGAGAGTCCTATCGACCGATATCTCTTATTTCCCCCAGTAGCGAAGACAATTGCGGTCTTGCTGTTGTAGCGGCTAGCTGACCACGCCTAGGACAAGGCAGGCCTTAGTCATCGAGGTCATATAACGGGAGGCTCAGAAAACGTGCTGTTTCGACGGGTTCGGACCAGAGGAAGAGGGGTGTTAGATGAGTCGGCTTGAGAGATCATGCAAAGATGTGGTTAGAGTCGTGCGGGTTTTATTGCATGCGGGACATGTGTTGCGTATGTCAGGGTCGAGTCTGGATAAGTAGGAGTTGAGCCTACTACAATATCTAAACCTTAATAGTGCTGGAGTTACGCGGGTCTCGCGAGGCAACCCGAATTCTTCATCTGCTATGGGTGTCTATTCATCTCTGTGAATGGCGCTTATGACCTGTCAGTATGTCATCCTGTCCAGCGGTTTTGTTCTGTGGTCCTGAATGGAAACCTTTAAGTCAAGTACTCCCTTCCTGATATGCGTAGGTGGTGGTTCAGCTTCCAGTAGATATTTGCTTACACTTAAACTTCATAACATTTCACATACATAGCTAACACCATGACTGGCCGACCGATTTCATTGCAATTTGCGGTACTCACGACAGAAGATTTTACGCACTGGAATATATCTGGATTTATCTGGCCAAAGGATTTCATTTTTTTGGCGACAACTCCAATTTAGATCAAGTAATGACTACAAACGGTAACGGTTTAGAAGCTAATAGATATAAGAACTTCTCAGTTTAAATGTATCAATGGAAAATATGTAAGGCCAATCGACCGTCCCAAAACGTGAAATTATCTGCTCACCGAAGTGTTCTCTCAAAATATCCATTGACTGATGCGATGTGTGTGAAGTGGCGCCAAACCAAATGTCACAGAGATCACGAGTTTCAATTTCAGGCATCAAACAGTGGGTTATCATGGCGCGACAACAGTCACCATTGACGGTTACGTTCTCACCGACAGCATTTTTGAAGAAATATGGACCGATGATTCCACCGGCCCACAAACCACACCAAACCGCTGTTTTTCTGGTTGAAATGGCAGCTCTGAATCTATTCAGGTTGCTCTTCGTTCCAAATGCGGCAATTTTGCTTGTTTAAATACCCATTGAGCCAGAAATGATCCTCACCGCTGAAAAAAATTTAGCTCCAAACCTTTGGATCTTCTTAGAACTTTTCAAGAGCTTCTAGAGCGAAGCGATGTCACTTGGGAAGGAAGGTCAGGCGACTTCAGTTCTTGCACAAGCTGTATTTTGTACGCTTTCAATTTAAGATATCGACGTAAAATGCGCCAAGTCGTTCCATACATCAGTCCGAGTTGCTGCGAACGGCGTCGAATCGACTCTCCACGGTCTTCGTGTATACTCTCAGCTACGGCCGCTATATTTTCTTCACTGCGTGCTGAACGTGGTCTATTCGGTCGAATATTATCCAATAGGGAATTCCGGGTCTCTAGATGGGTGATGGTACTAAAAAATAGCCAAATTCAATAATTATTGGCTGAGTAGTCACCCGAATTCTACTTTCTATTTCACGTCATGAGTTTAATGACCCATTTATTACCAAATTACTCTACACTTCACTTGCTAGGCTCATTTCGGAATGTGGTTCCGTTGTATGGAATTCATACTAATATTAATAGCATAGCGATAAATTGGAATCTACAAAAACAATTATTATTATTCGCGTTAAGAAATTTACATTGGGATGCGAATAAAAATCTCCCTCCTTATAAAAGCTGATTAAGGCGTATTAATCTGCCTCCACTCCATAGTCGACGAACGATACTTGGAGTTTTATTTTTAACTAAGCTGATAAGAGGTATCATCAATAATCCAATCCTAGTTAGCGAGCTTAACTTTAGTATCCTTTTAAGAATATCTAGACACTTTATGACCCTTTCGTAGTGTTTATGCAAAACAAATTTTGAAATGCACGACCCATTCAGATGTTTGTGTAACGATTTTCATTTTCATTCCGCCGGCCTTGATTCTTCTGGCTCACTTTTTTGTATAAAGAAATATTTACTGAGAGTTTTAAATTTATTAATAATCTCTTTATTCTGATTGATGAGCAAAACTCTAGCTGCTCAGTATAAGAGGCATGTGTAACTGCGACCCTCCGCGACCGGTTTCGGATTGAGGACAGTCCGGGCTGTACCTGGTTCTCGGTCACCGGTTTGTTGGACTTTACGTTTGTCCATGAGGTTGAGCAACGCTGGGTTCGTCGTTAAAAAAGAAGAGCTGTTTCTGTAATTTTATTGTTGTTGTGTTGGTTGTCCTCTTCCTTTAAGGGAGTGCGATTTAAAGGGAAAGCATTTTGTTTTCGTGATTTTATGGAGATTTCGCTTTTGATTTTGTTTTTGACTTTGGTGCTAAGTTTGAAAGAAGTGCTAAAAGTGTTTTAAAGAAGTGCAGTGTATTTTTCTTTATCTTCTTTCTCTCTTTTATTCATCTTTACACAGTTTCTTTTGTTTATTTAAAGAATCTCACCAGTATATTGTAAATTTACTTAGTTTAATAACTTATTAATCAAGCAATCAAGCCATCGACAGATTTTTTTGGTAATTATTTTGATTGTTCATATATTATATATTATACATGTATATTTAGGTATTATTATTTTTTTTTCAAAATTATTTTTTATAGAAAAAACACTTCCACCCACTAAAGTTACCATGATAATTTTTAAGGAAAGTATAAATTAAAATGTCAATATATTTCTAGTACAAATGGTTTACAACTAAAATTTATTTATTTTATTACCACTAATATTTACAATAACAATAGTTAAACAGAAATCACAGTTTAAATTTATTTGTTTTATATTTTATTATTTTTAATATTCCTTGATATTTCATTTAAAAATAATAATAAGCCAAAAGTCTATACATTTTTTATTAAAGAATTTTTATTTTTATTGAGAGAAAATTCCACAATGATTTCGGGCAATTTTACTATACATATGTATATAAAAGCATAATATTTAAAACGTTTTGAAAAGGCAGACATTTTTCTCCAAAAAGGTTTTCTGACAACTTGTTTATTTGTGTGCCCGTTTTATTACCACTAAGTTCTCTTCAAGCTTAGGACGAAAAGTGCACATTTTTCTAAAAGTAAGTTGCCAAAGAAGCTTTTTGGTAATAAAATTCGAAGCTTTCAGAATTTAAACATACATAGGTGAACCCCACATTATTTTAAATGAATTTTTAATAATCAATATCTTTTTTATCTTTAGAAATTTTGTAAAAGCAATTTTAAATAATAGTTGGTAATTTGAAAATTTAATTAGTTGACTAATGAGGACAAATGACAAAAACTTCTCTCTCTAAAACATTAAATATAGTGGTCAATAGCCGAAATCATTTAGAATTCTAGTTTAACCTCTTTGTATTCAAATCTATAAAAAAAAACAGATTTTCGACTGATTAATTAATTAATCCTTTAAACTCTTATGAGTTATTTACTTTATCGTCTAACCATTTCAGTTCCCTAACAAGGATATTGTTCAAACGGGGAATATGATCTCTCGAAGCCCTCGAACCTACAAAGCGTCACCGATTGACTTTAAGCTTTTGCAAAAAATTTGCACATATGTAAGCGTTTAAGTCCTTGGACGTCCACAGAATCCGTGTTTCACTCTCGGGTTTTCAAAACAACTAACATAAAACCCTTTGAGGAAGAATCATGTCAAACACGTGATTAGCAAAACCAATTGCTTCCCACAAAAAATGCACGTTTCCCCTAAACGATTTGCCGTAGGCGACCCCTGTCGCCAATACCTATTCAATAAGCTCTGTTTTGTTGGCGGCTCACAGTCACTCCTTATATTGCTGATGCTTGTCACCGAATTCCGATTTAATTGTCGCATTTGTCGTGCCACCAAAAGTCGACATATTACCATACAGACTGTTTGCGGCTGGCATTAGACCACTTACCGCCGCCGCCGAGCTTAACATATTTGCTATATTGGCTGGCATACCACCAGGATAGAGGTTC
Organism: Neoceratitis asiatica; assembly: GCA_030068015.2. NCBI lineage: Eukaryota > Metazoa > Arthropoda > Insecta > Diptera > Tephritidae > Neoceratitis > Neoceratitis asiatica. The sequence continues at coordinate 38,054,636 of CM061529.1, forward strand.
TGATAGAAGAGTGGATTTTGTAGTTGGAAGAGCGCCATCAGATGCGTCAATTGCATATTGGGTGTATTGGCATCCTGCATTTGTATACTCTGTGCAGCAGCTGCAGCTGCGGCGGCTGCAGTAGCTGCATTGAAGTTGGTCAAAAATGGCGGCGGAAAGAAACCGCCCATATTGTTCGGAAATTGTGAGTTATTGCCAGAAGCATTGTTGTCAGCGACTTGTGTGGCGGCAGCAGTAGCAGTCGTTTGGTCGGCATTCGCTTCCAATTTGATACGTTTAGTTGGCTCTGTCTTTGCGGGCATCTCCTGGAAATTAATTGAGTGATTATTACAATCCATTGTGTATTAAATTTAGTTTTGAATTTACTTACAATTTTCTTTGGAGGACGTCCGCGTTTACGCGCCAAAAAGCGGTCGGCGCTCAACGAAGACAACGGTGTGGTTGTGTGTGTGGTTGTACTCGATGAAGCAGCCGGGTCGTTGGCGACCGGTAGCGTGGTGTTCATAGGCGCTGGTGAATCCTCCCCACTTGAATCCTTCTGCTTCTTGAAATTCTGATAAGCCTGCTCACCATCGAGACGATCATGCTTTCGCTTATGACTGACCATTTGACTACTAGAATGTAAAATGTAATTACAACCTTCGCGCACACAATGAATATGATTGCAGACAGTTGAGAATTTACAACCATCGAAAGGACACGCTTCGGTTTTCAATATCTTTTTAAAGCCATCCTGCGTGAGCTGGTAGTCACGTAAGTGATAGGACTTGTGCTTATCTAAAAGTAGAAGTGCAAGTGTTCAACATCTTGATATTACTTATTTTTCTACCACACAATACTTACCCATATCTGCCTTGTTCTTGAACGTATGATTGCAACCATCGCGACAACAGTGATAGTGCGATATCTTCTTCCCAAAAAAAGGACAATCTTCGATTTTGCAATTTTCGTGTGCGCGAAAGCGGCGAAATCCTTCTTGCACAATCTCCGAATTCTTACGGTGGAAATTCGCATGCATTTGCACATCGCTTGTGCTCACATAAACCTTCGGACAATCTTCATAAACACAATGATAATGAGTTTGCTTCCAGCAATATGAGCAACCAGCACCATAAGATGGTTCACAATCATCAGATGCGGAGAAACGTGCGAAGCCCAGTAACAAACTCTCTTTACGTTTCTTATGCCATTTCAAATGTCGTATAATGTCATCCTTCTTACTCAAAATCTTACCATGACAGGGCTCATCGTAGCAATGAAAATGTTCACGCAAATTCTCCTGTCTACAAAGCGCATTATCACACTCCAAATAAGATGAAACTTTGCGTAAGTTCTTGAGATTCTCCTCATTCAGAAAAGCATCCAAACTGCTAACGTTGTTAAAGCTCATGACGGTTGAAGCATTGCTGAGACTTACACCCGCGATGTGGTGTATGGTCTCCTGTTTATTAGACTGCGTGCTTGGATTAAGGTTCAATTTTTTACTATTCGCTGTAGGCAACTGGTCACTAGAGGGTGGTGTTAGCAGAGTTTTGGCAAGTGACATGGGTGTCATATTCGAGCTATCAGTTTCAATGAGTTGCGTAAGCGAGCTGGTAGTTTCTTGGGAAACGGCAGAGCTTTGTTGTGATTGGTAATGTGTAGAATCGGCCGGCTGCTTCGTGGGTGTCTGATAAGGCTGCAAAGAAAGTGTGCAATTAACAACATAAAAACAATATAATATATAATTTTCATGATAGAAGAATAAATTAACCATATATACATATTTAGAGAAGTACATTCAAATGTACATTTCAAAAAAGTCCTAACTAAATGGATTTTAGAGAACACAAATCAAAGTTTTATTCAATTTACAATATTTGTAATACAACGTTTTGCAGAAGCAATTAGATCACAATATCTTGAGAATATCTATGTATATACATAATCTTCAAAATGCACTTCGCTTAATTACAATTTTATCGAATGGATTAAAAAACACACGGAGTCACGATCGGTAGAAATACGAGATATTAACATTTGAATATTTTTATTTAAATTTCTAAATATCGACTTTGGCTCATATTTGGTAAACTCTAGCCCCGAAAAATAAGCTCTTGTAAGTAAAAGCGATTTTAGTCCACTTTTAGAAAAAATGATTACGGATTTTTTAGGGTAGCTTGTTGGAGTCAAGTCAAGGTGAAGCTAAGTCCTTCTCGTCTTCCCAATGGAGTAGAGCATTTCTCTTCCTTTGCTTCCACCAATAGGTGCTGCCTCGAGTATTTACTTTCAAAGCTGTAGTTTATTAGGTTATTGGGTAATAATCATTCAATATTGAAATCAGTAAATAATGATGCGTAAGTGATTTGTCCAGGGGTCGTCAGTAAAAAGGAGATCTCTCATCCGAGGCATCTGTTCATTTTTCGTTGGAGTATAGTATTTATGTGGTAAGTCTCAAACCCAACCGCAGAAGATCACGATTTAAGGACCTGCACCTGAAATGTACGGCCCCTTAACTAGGAAGGTGCCGCTGCCCAGCTAGTTGATGTCCTGGTAAGGCTGAAGGCTAACAAAACCGCTATCCGATAGGTGCGATGGACGGAGCAAGGGCGGAAGAATGTGGATACTTGTGATATCTACTACTGCTCCCATTGAAAGGAGCGCAAATTTGGTATATGGATTTGTGGTGGGAGATAAACTCCGTCGCCAAATCATGGCATTCACCCCGGTGGATGCACGTCTAGCCGCAATTCACATCAAAGCGATGTTCTTTAACATATTGTTGAGAACGCGCTAATGAGCGCTGCCCCCGGCACGATGTCAAAATTGTGCTAGGCGACTTAAACGCCAGGATGGGCAAATAAGGTATTTTTGGCGCAACAATCGGAAAATTCAGCCTCCACGACGACACATCCCCACACTGTCTGAGGGAAATTGACTTCGCTGAAGTCCGAAATATGGTTGTATGTGGTACCAGATTCCAGAAAATGAATATTCATCAAGCTACATGGCTGCCGCCAGATCGTAGAACATGCAACCAAATCGATCATGTGATAGACGGAAGACATGTATCCAGTGTTCTAGACGTGCGTACGTTTTGAGGGCCAAATATCGACTCGGATCAATATCTCGTAGCAGCAAAAATACGCACCCGCCTCTGTGCAGCAAAGAACGCCCGTCAACAAACACAAGGAAGATTCGACGTCGAAAAGTTGCAATCACAGCAGACAGCCATGAGATTTTCTACACGGCTTGCACACCTGCTCTCTGAGAGCACTCATCAACAACGCGATAAAAGGCAGCTGTGGAACTAAATATCAAACTCCTTACACAATGCTGCTTCGGAAACAATTGGTTGTCAACAATGACAGAAAAACAGCTGGAGCGATGAAGAATGTCGAACTGCAGTGGAAAGAAAGCAAACTGCCTATCACGCAATTTTGCGATCGATTACATCACGTGCGGGTTGGGATAGACGCCGAGAGCTGAAGAAGGAAACGAGAGGCATTTGCAGACGAAAATAGAAAGAGGACGAAATGCGTGAGTATGAAGAGCTTGAGAAGCTGGCCGACAAGGGTAATGCTCGAAAAAATTATATGAAGATGCGGCGGCTTACAGAAGGTCTCTAGACCGGAGCGAGCTCATGTATCCAAAGAGCTCAATGTTAGTAAAGGTAAAAACCCCGGAGATGGCGAACCCAAAATCCCAATTGATGGCGATGGTATAGACTGTTCAAAAATAACAAAGCGGCAAGAGCCAATGGCTTACTGGCAGAGCTATTCAAATACGGCGTCGAAGAACTGACATGGTCCAAGCATCAAATTCTTTGCAGAATATAGTGGGACGAAAACATGCCCGACGAATGGAACCTAAGTGTGCTCTGCCAAACTACAAAAAAGGGAGACCCCACGGCCTGCGGCAATTATCGAGGAATAAGTCTGCTTAATATCGCATATAAGGTCCTATCTAGTGTACTGTGCGAAAGATTAAAGCCCAGATCGTTCCTTATCAGTGTGGTTTTACACCTGGCAAATCCACCATTGACCAGATATTCGCTCACCATCTGCCAAATCTTAGAGAAAACACGAGAGAAAATAATCAATACACACCACCTATTCATCGATTTTAAAGCTGTCTTCGACAGCGTGATAACGAACTGCCTCTACGCCGTCCGTCTGAATTTTATATCCCCAGAGATCTCATTCGGCTATGTAAACTGACCTAGCATATTACCAGAAGTGCAGTCAGAATTAGGAAAGACCTCTTTAAGCCGTTCTATACCAAACGAGGTTTCAGACATGCTAAATCTTTAACTAGCGATTTCTTCAATTTGATGCTGGAGAAAATAATACGAACTGCAGAGCTTAATAGACCAGGTACAATCTTCTACAAGAATGTACAATTGTAGGCGAATGCCGATGATATTGATATTATTGGTCATCACAAACGCGTCGTTATTTCTGCTTTCTCCAGGTTAGAAGAAGAAGCGAAGCGAATAAGTCTGGTAGTGAACGAGGGCAAAACGAAATATCTCCAGTCATCAAATAAGCAGTCATCGCACTCGCGACTTGGCTTCCACGTCACTGTTGGCAGTCATAACTTCGAAATCGTAGATAACTTCGTCTATCTAGGAACCAGCATTAACAACACCAACAAAGTCACTCTTGAAATCCATCGCAGAACCACTCTTATCAACAGATGCTACTTTGGACTGAGTGGGCAATTGAAAAGTGAAGTCCTCTCTCGGCGAACTGGTTTCATTTGTTATTTCAAACTGGCACCAAACAAGAGCTCTTGTTAATGCGGCTATAATCGCATCTACGCCAAAGAAAATACCGGGCCAATATTCAAAATTATAGAAAATTAACTAGAAAATATTAATTTTTCTAAATGTACTTGCATGTTGCCCGTCGGTAGTAAATGTTTCTGACATGAAAACAAGATCCACTATATTTTGGGAAAAAATCAAGACGCACTGATTGGAGGGGGTGGGGGGCGAAAATCGATTCAGCATTTATGAAGCGCCAATTAAATATAAGTAATTTGTTCATAATCAAGTATACTATGTATTGGGCTAAAGGAGGAATGGTTTTTCATAGTTAAATTCTTCTGTTTTTGTGATATTTCAAAGGGATTTCCGTTAAATTCTGAGTAAATTTTTTTATTAACCTATTTATCAAAATTTTAGTAGTAACAAGCCGAGCCCAGAGCGATTTGATCACGTCCATTGAACCCACGCGAGCACTTCTATGGCACATTTTTGCATATTAACATAAAGTTTATTTACATAAATGCCTCGTATTTTCATTAGAAATAAAGTTGTCGCAAAGTTTTTGTTTATGTTTTTTTTTTCTTCATATTTTTCAACACTAATTGCAACATTGTTGTGGAATTCGCTGTTGATCTTGCACACAGCTGTAAGACCGTTGACTCGGTAATCGATACTATAAACATTAGCAAGCAAGACTTGTATGCCCTTTACATGTGCACAAAATTTTCTAAGTATATACATATGTATAGATGACAAAATCTAGTAAGTAGCATGTTTAAAAGCATCTAACCATCTTTTTAATGTTCACTGGGGTACTCTCTTACTTTCGGATTCAAGCCTAAACTCTAAAAAAAAAACTCTTCATATATTTAGATGGGATGACCACTCCGCAGAATCATATGCTTGATAATAATTCTATGCTGCAACGCTTACCTCAAGACATAATGATAAATAAACAAGTCTTTATACCTTTCATGAACATATAAAATTTATTGCAAATTGCAAAATTCGATTTGGATGATTTTCACTGTCAATATCAACTTGAATTTAGGTCTATAGAACATCAAATATATGCTATAGTGGTCCGATCTTCCTACCAAGTTTTGTTGAAATATCTCAAAAATTGAGGGACTAGTTTGCGTTCAAACAGGTACATCATGGCTAAATCAATTCAACTCGTCAGTCTGATACGATCGATATAAATTTTAGGTGGGTCTACCTATGTCTTCTTCTTCTAGCACTTACGTACTTCGGACTTAAGTTAACGCACCATTTCATGTACTTGAAAGGTATAAAAAGTTCATCGGAATTGTCCGGTAATCCTATCTTAATTGAACAATTGAAGAAAAAAAAAACGAAACTAAATGTTGTCGTTAGTGTTAAATCGTTAACTGAGAATGTTAAACGTTTAAATATAATTCCATAGCAAGCAGTTATTTTAAAATGGGTTTGTACCATTTCAAAATTAACAATTTGCTTTCGGTTCGTTAATATGGCCAGAAAGGAAACAAAATTATTTCGTTAAGTTTAGTTTTCATATAAACAAAACGATATATAATATATAATATATAAATAGGAATTAAGATTGTAATTGGTAGCTATGATTGCCATTAGAATTTAAGGTGAAAATAAAATGTACGGCAATCCACTAAGTCTCTCATATTCAGTGCAACCAAACTAAAAAAATATGCCATAAGTAGGTCCTTAAGCGAAGAACGATACCGGATGTTCGGATAGCGTTTCTGCAATTATACTAGCATTATACATTGAGCTCAACTAAATCCGCCTACTAATACCTCGTAAATTTTTCCGATTTATCGAACACCAAATTCATATGTTCAAAGAAAAGGTGGATTTTGATTTTTCGCGGGCTGTGTCCATTCGATTATCGATATTTTATTTTTGCTATAATCGTATGGATATGTTTACCATGTGCTTACATTAGGAGCTAATTTCAATTAGTAGTTTGTTTTTGACAACAGAAGAGGTTAGTCACGCTTTTATGTGCTGCTCGATGCTTGAAAGAAATGGATCAAAGAAGATGTATTAATTTTAGCGTTAAAAATGAAATAAAGTGCTCCAAGACACTTGAAATGTTGACAGTGGCATTCGTTGAGTCCACTTTGTCTCAAAAAAGTGTTTATAAGTGGTATAAGCGCTTTATAGAAGGCCGAGAAGATGTTGATGATGATGAGCGTCCTGGAGGTGCGACCACGTCAACAAGCGAAAAAACATCGAAACAATGATTAAAATTGTACTTGAAAATCGTCGAATCCCTATTAGGGAAGTTGCAGAGGATGTTGGCATATCAATCGGCTCATGCCATTCAATTTTCTCCAATGTTTTGGGCATGAAACGTGTGACAGCGAATTTTATTCCGAAATTTCTAAATTTTGAGCAAAAGCAATGTCACATTAGTATCGTTCAGGAATTGTTGAATGACATTAACAACGATTCGGGTTTGCTCAAACAGATCATAACTGGTGACGAAACGTGTTTTCTTTGATTAAAATGATGTGGTGCATCATGAGTTCCTTCCAAAGGGTTGCACAGTTAATAAGAAATACTACAAGGAAGCAATGCAACGTTTGCGTGAAGCAATACGACTCAAACGATCGGAATTATGGAAAAACAAATTGTGGATTCTGCATCACGATTATGCACCAGCTCACACATCAATGCTTATTCGTGATTTTTTTGGCCAAAAACAAAACCTTAATCATGCCTCAACCACCGTATTCACCAGATTTGGCTCTCTGCGACATTTTCCTATTCCCAAAACTAAAGAAACCAATGAAAGGAAAGCGTTTTGCCACAATTGAAATCAGATCGAAAAGTGCATTTCAGAAGTGCTTCGAGGATTGGAAAAAGCGGTGACACAAGTGTATTATATCCGAGGGGGATTACTTTGAAGGGGACAAAATAGATATTGATGAATAAATAAGTACTTTTCAACAAAATTTAAAATTCACCTTTTCCTTTGAACACACCTCGTAAATTCCGATATTTTAATTCGATAGTTTTACAGAACGTGATTATGAAATTCCGAATGGATTCGATTCCGATTGCGATAATAATAGAATTTCAGAATAGCCCAGTACTTATTCGCAGTTAAAGAGTTAGTATGGATACTTGACTAAATAGACTAGCTACTGGGCCAATATATTACTATGCTTGTATTGGAGGTGTGTTGAAAAAGTAACTAGGATTACGGTTATGACAAATGCAATCGAACACGAAGGTTATGCTAACTGTGTTCTTCAATTTAAATGGCGTAGTACATCATGAATTCCTATCACCTGATTTGTAGAAAAACAGTTTAAGGCGTTCACGATAATCCACCTGCTCACACTTCATTGCTTGTTCGTGATTTCTTGGCCAAAAACATTGTACTGTAACGATGTCCCATGTAACGATATTCATCAGATATGGCAGGTATGTATGTAACAATATAAGGTAAGCTATAAATGCGTCTCAACTAAATTTTAAAATTTTTTAATTTAATTCATAATTTCCGGACACTCTGATATTCCGTCGTGTAACCTCAACTCACAGATTTTTAGCAGGTACCTTTACGGTGATAAACTCTATAGCTAAAAATCATAATTTAATCGTTTTAATTCGATTAAATTTTTTAATGAAATTTGATCATCATTTTGTGTTGTGATTTTTCGGAAAAAAAAAAATAATCGTAATTTATTTATTTAATTTTTTGATCGATAATTAGTGGTTATATTTTGAATTAAGGCGATCGGAACATAAAATTGTATGTTTGTGGTCGTCGAACATCGAAATTATGAAGTACAAATGTTTTCAAACTAAAATAACTAGAGCTACCCCGTGTTTCCGAAAATCATACATAAAGAAAACTTACCAGACTCGATGAAGCCTCCAAGTTGTTAGAAGAATCACGCAGATCCTTAATACTACTCGGGCAAAGATTTTCCGTGTGGGAGGCACTATGCAAGAGACTAGCTAATGGTTTCTCATCTTCGTCATCATCGTCCTCAGTGTTCTCAGTCTCTTCTAAATTCACGCTTTCATGCTGCTTCGATATCCCACCATCTTTTGCATCAACTTTCCTATACCTATGCCAATTATTTTCACAGATCTGATCATCTTCTATCGAATTAGTGCCACTGACATCCTCAACGTCGTTGGATGTGGTCGAAGCATTGTCCAATGGACTACACTCCTCCTCTTCCAGCTGTGTTGACGCTACCACCTTAGACTTCTCCGCCATTGTTGACGCCTTCTTCTCTTCAACTCCTTCCTCTTCGTCATCTTCGGTGGGCGTAGATGTCACTGTAGAAGATTGAAGAAAATTACCAGCTGTAATAACGGTATTATTACAAACTAAATTATTTGTTGGGAAAAGTTGTGTTTGCATGGAAGGAAGTTGACTACTCGCCGATACATTGTAAGCAGCCGCTGCCAATGATAGCGCCGCCACAGCAGACATGCCAGAATTTGGTGTTGTTGGTGTTAACAATAAATTCGATGGCGTGGTAAGCGCATTTGCGGCTGGTATTGTTGGTGTGGGTGTCGCTAACATGGATGGCGGTGGTGCTGCTGACAATTGGCCGAATAGCAACTGTTGTAGGGGAGATAGGTTTTGTGTTTGGGTTTGGTGTATTTGTGTTTGCATTTGTGGTGGATTGTATTGTTGTGTGGCTATTGTGGAGTCGGAATTACTATTGGGACTACGGGTGGTACAACTACTGCTACTACTACTACAGTTGGTAGTGGTGATTGTGGTTTGCGAATTTTTGTGTAATTGCGTTCTTGGATTTTGTGACTGTTGCTGTTGCTGCCGATGGTATTGTTGTTGTTGTTGTTGTTGGTGGTGGTGCTGTGTCTGCAATTGTTGTTGTTGGGCAGTTGCTGCCGCCGCTGCTGACATTGTGCTGCTGCTGATATCCATCTCCATCTCACGTTTACCGGGTGAGGGTGGATTAAGCATTTGTTGTTGTTGTTGTTGCTGCTGCTGCTGCTGCCGCTGTTGCTGCTGTTGCAGTAAATTCATCATATACAACTGCATAATAAACTCCAATTGGGTGGACATTTTTACAGGATTTTTTTTTTAGTTCGTCTTTTGTTGTTATGAATCTTTTTAAAATCAACGATCACACTCAAGCACGATCTACAAATATATTTACAGTCAACAACAACACTTTAAATAGTAATTATTTTTATTTTGATACAACTTTTAAACTTCTTTAAATTTTTAGCAACAAAATAATAAAGATTTTATAAAATGCCTTTGTTGTTGTTTTTTTTTTCTTCAAAAAATATCGCTTAGTCAAAAATATTTTCTAATTTATATTTTTGCACAATATTTCACAAAATTATTATTTTTCTATTATTTTTTTATGACAATATAAAATAATTTTCTGTACAACCAAGAACGGCACAATTTAATCAGTAACGATTATTTTTCCTTCCGCCAAAAATTCACATAACCACACAAAATTTTGTTTTTAATTTAATCTTTTTTATTTCTTCGGAGCGTAGTATAAGCGTCTTCAGCTACAAATATTTTTATTCGCATGAAATTTGAAAGGAATAAAAGCGATAAATCTAGCAACAGATTGTCACGCAAGCTTGGCATGAAGGCTCAAACTGATTCAACTCTTCCACGGCATGCGTCTAATATACGTGGTCGTCCTTTAAAAAATGTGTTCTAGCATTAAATGATAGTGAAAATTTGCAGCATCACAACACTTTCAACCCTCTCACTACGCGTAAAAAAGTGATCAGCAAAATGCTCGCATTTGAGACAAGCAAACTCTATTTTTATGCTCTCTGCTAAAAAAAATGCCCTTCTTATACAAATATGTGTATGTATGTGCATTTGTGTATATCGGCTCTCTTCAAATTTTCATTTTTTACTTCAACAGAGGGTTGCTTAGCTCAGCAATTTTTTAGCAAATGCTTTGCACTTTCAATATCCAATTCACACGTTTCAGATTCTCTCATTTTGAGCTCATGCTCTTATACTTGAAGCCACTCTCCTTTGGTTGAAAAGAATTCTTCTGAAGTTAGAAAATACATTCTCTCTTACATTTAACTACTGTCCGTTTTTTAGTTTTCATACGTTTTTTTTTTTATTTTTGCAATTTCTTCCACCAATAAAATGCCAGCAAAATGCTAATCCCATATGAAAAGTGGTGTTTTTTTGGTAAAAAATGAAAATTCAACAACCAACAGCAAGTCGAGGAATTTTACGCTCCCTGTAGTGCTCTTGTTCGGAATTTTTTCTTGGTAATTGTTGCTTTTTACTGGTTTCGGACAGCTGTGCAAAAAAATTCCTTTGGTGCGAAAAAAATGGCATATGGACGATGAATGACTGCAGAGCATAAGTATGTTACGTATATAAGTATATACATACATATGTAAGTATTAATCAATTTAAATTAAAATTTTATTTTGGGACAGTAAAAATATATCACAAAATAGTATCTAAACTCCTATATATATATATGTAAATACATATGTACATATGATTATTTATAACTGTATTTCTTAGCGAGTGTTCTCTACAAATGAAGAGACCTCCAGGTTCAAGCTACCTGCAAACGGCTTATGGATTTTTATGTGAAGCTATTGTTTTCAAGTCAGAAATACCTTGGATGTCATAACATCCCTTGTCCAGCGACTGCCCCACTTAAGCCAAAAATATTTCCATATTTTTTTCTAAGAAAAAACTAACTGGTAAGGAGTACTGGAGTACTGAAGGAGGCGTTCGACCGAAAGTCTCTTGGGATTACGTACAATGTTCCTTTTCACCTTAGTTAAGTAGTCGTTGTAACATTTTTTTGTTATGTTCAAAGTACTTGCGACATAGCTTTGAATATTTTATATAGTCTAAAGGCAAGCTAGTTTTTTTATACAGTTTAAAAGAGCGAGATTTTCGGTTTTTTAACAAATTTAAATCCTTTGTGAACCATAAATTGGTACATTTTATTAAAGCAGAAGCACTTTTTGGTACAAAATTTTCAATTGTATTATTAAAATGAAGAACACTTTCCTCGACATTACCTTTATAGACAGGCCAAATCAAAATGTATAGTTCCTGATTTAACTTTTTTAAGTTAGCTTTCGCAAAATTAAAGCAAGAACTAAAACCAAATAGAGATGCCACATTATCAAGCCGAAGGCTGTCTATGACTTCAAAAGTTATCTCCAAGGCAGGATGATAGGCATCCTCTGGTAGAACAAGATAATCGCACCGAAAAAAATTTTGTTGTCAACATATACTAAATCCAGGATTTTATGAAACTTATTTGGTACTAAATTAATTTGGTTTGGGGAGGTATATAAGATAAAATTATATAAATAAAATTCTTACCAGTATGAGCACGGATGCATTTAAATTCAATGGAACCTATGAGAAAAGTGCAAACTTCTTCTAAAGGTCACTTCTATAAAGTTGATACTCGCTGCATAAAATCTCATTATTAAAGTGAGATTTTAACCAATTTTTCGTAAAGGAAATTACGTTAAAGTTGCAATGAATACTGCTTAAATAAAGATCAGTCAACTTGGTATTCAGGCCCATAACATTTTGATAAAAAATACGCAGCGAAAGATTACTTATTATTTTTTTTTTGGTCTCTCGTTTGGTCGTAGAGTTCGAGCAATATTATTATCACAGCCCCAAGGGGGCCAGAACGAGTTGTTTAAAGGATGTCAAATGTATCAATGTATCGTATAGATATCAGATAAACTTATTTCTTATTTTCACTTAATAGTCACTTGAGTCATAAGGTCAATTAGAATTTTAGAACCTGGATTTACATTTTAGCATAAATATCAGACTTTCCCTCAACCATCAAGTTAATTTTGAGAGTGACACAGCTTGAGACTTTTCGTTAATTTTTAATTTTTAAAATCAACCAAAAACGGTATTAATAGGAAAAATGTGAGGATGTGTTGGGACATGGTTTCACTTCGTATTTTCAACTGGAAATAGAAGGAACGAGTGTCGCACTGTTATTGATTCGGCGTAAGCGTGCCTACGCCAACGAAGAAGAAGAAGAAGAAGAAAAAGCATAGTCTTCTAAAACTACAGTAACATCGAATGGACTGACCGATGTCTTCATATTGAACCTTTCATGCACATATCAACTTTATTGCATAGCATTTCATTATTCTCATAACTGAAAAATCGGTTCTAGCGCTGCTATATAATGTAGTATTCCGAGTTCAATGATTTTCGGTGTCAATATTTGTTTGTATATAAGTGTGTAGAACATCAAATTTCTTAAATGCTTTTATACGGTTTTTTTATTCAAAGCCTAATAAAGAATTTTCCAATAGGGATGATATGATTTCTAAATGTCGTTTTGGCCGTTTTAGTATGTCATGATCTGTCATATTTTTTTTTTCATTTTATTCAGTAATCTTTACAATTTCATCAGTTTACAAATTTGCTTGGAACAACTTGAAACCGATAACGATTTTTTTAAGAAAATCATCTCCTCCGTTGAGGCCCACTTTCATCTGAGTGGTGCGGTAAATAAACAAAACTGTCGATTTTGGTGCGAATAAAATCCACAATTTATTTATGAAGAACCATTACATTCACCTAAATTGACAGTTTGGCGTGATTTTTGACAGGTGGTATCATCCGTTCCGTACTTCTTTCGAAATGAAGCTGGTAGCACCGTTACTGTCAAAGGAGAGCGGTATAGATCGATGATAACCAACATTTTATGGCCAAAATTGGAAGAAGTTGATCTTAACAACATCTGGTTCCAACAAAACGGGACTACGTGTCACACAGCACGTGCAACAACCGAATTATTGCGAGAAAGTTTTGGAGTTTCGATTATTTCAAGAAATTGTGACATTGAACGGCCTCCAAGAAGTTGTGATTTAACACCATTAGATTACTTTTTGTGGGGGTTATTTGAAGTCATTGGTCTTTAGCAATGAACCGGACTCTCTTCAAGCTTTAAAAGTCAATATTGAACGTGTTATCCATGACATACTACTTGATTTAGTAGAAAAAGTGCTTAAAAATTGGGTTAATCGAATTCGTTTCTGCAAAAAAGTCGTTGAGGCCATTTGAATGATGTTATATTCAGAACTTAATTATATCGAATGTACTTCACTTAACAATTAATGTGTTTCTTTTTTTTTTAAAGAAATCATATCACTCTTATTGGAAAACGCTATATTTGAAAAAATCTGTTGTCGGTCAGACACACAAACGGACGTGGCTAAATCAGCTCAGCTCGTTACTCTGATCCGATCGTTATAAATTTTTCCATTTCATGTTCGTTTTGATGAAATAAGACGGATAGTAATGAAAACAAAGGCTGATATTACCGATGAGAGTAACATCAGCATGATATTACCGATGAGAGTAACTTGTGATGTCTACTGCAGGACAGGAACTTAGTGACTCATGCTAACAGAATATCAAAACTAGCTGAAAAATAAAATGGCGCAAAAAATTGAAAGCTTTATTAATATGAGTACATCGTTTACAATATGATTAAGTTCCATTGAAACAAAATGTGCAAAACGCATAATTTAAGCTCGTATGTGGTAAAAACGTTTTTCCCACGTTTCTGTTGAACGAGAAAAAGTCTGTGTTTTCATTTTTGCAATATCTTTTAAAAATCATTTCGAATTAACAAACACAAATACATACTTACATACTTTAATTATAACATTTACACTAACAATGTAAATTTCCCGCACTTTTTCCCGTACTGCCGGTCGCGGAAATTGATGAAATTTAAATGCGACAAAAGAAAAATTTTTTAATTTAAAAATGATCGAACGCAAATTTTGCAGCTGCAAAAAATATGTAATATCGAAATTGGAAATATGCAAAGCGTCCAAATAAAATATTCAAAAAATCTAAAATGGAATTATGATTTCCATTACAATTGCAAAAAAAATACAAATTCAGTGGAAAAAAAATCTGCATTACAAAGAAAAGGTAAATGTATAGAAAAAGTAGCGCAAATGAATTTGCGAAAAATACACAAACTCGACAAAATTATATTTAACGCAAATGAAGTAAGTGAGGTTTATGAAAAACTATCAAATTTGCATATTTTATTGAAGCACGGTGAAGAGTGTAACAGGAGGTAGGTAGTGGTAAAAAAAAAGATTTATCGAGCAATACACACATACGTATGTATGTTTGTACATATATGTATGTTAGTGAAAAGCGTGCGTGACAACATTTGAAGGCACACAGCGCAGATACAGGATGTTGTAGGCAGCGTGACGATGTGCGGAAAAGGCAGTTATAACATGAACATTTACATAAATTATTTGCAAAAGACCTGATCGTTGTTTTTTTTAAATTTTTTTTTGCTGCTTAAAAGTCAGGGGTAGCATAATTTTAGCAATTCCTATAAGAAAGCAAGGGCTGCTCAACTTACACCTTTCAATAAACCCTACACACACACACACACACACACACATTAAAAACCAGCCAAACAGTCACCAGAGCAAAAAAGTCGGGGTACGCAGGCGCGTAGTGTTATGCAAATGACCTGTCGAACGGTTCAATTGAAAAGTCTTCTTTCGTTCGCTATTTACTAATGCAAAGCCAATTGTATGTATGCAAGTGTGTATGCAAATGCAAGCGCGAGCTATTTATTGATTTGCGCATGCGCACAATTTTCAGTGCGCGTGCGGTATGAGTCGTTTTTTTTTTCTCTCCTCTCAAACTGCTCAAAAAAATTTATGCAAATTAAACAAATGAATGAAATACCAGTTCGTACAAAACTGTGAAGCATACTTGTAGACATGAATACATACATATACATTCATGCATACTAAAAATGTGTATAGGTAGGTATGTATGTATAAGTATGTATGTATGCACATGTACAGCAATCAATATATTCAATTTCGTGCGATGTGTTGCGAAACTTCATGCAGCTACAAGCCACACTCCCAACTTTTTTTTTTCTAAGGTAGTCCGATTTCATTCAAGGTGTTTTGGATGTTATGAAAACAAAGAGTCGGCGCTGGATTGCCTAGTTCAATCGGCCAAAGAAAAAACAATACAAAAACAACAATGCGAAGAGAAGGATAGCAATGAACTTTGGCAATCAAGCAACGATCGATTGGATTTGGTCGCAATAGTATTTTCCGTCTTCATTCAACAAGTACTTTAAACTTCAAAAATGTTTAGTGCTGTCCTATCTTCTAGACTTCTAGAACTGACGCCAAAAACACTAACACTGTCGTTAAAATTAACCCACATCAAGTGGGCATTGTTAACTGTATGAAAACATTGTTGGCTTAATTAAGAAAAAATAGTGCAGACAAAGGAAATAAGAGGGAATTCATAACTGCATATATATATATATATGCATGCGAGCACATGCATTAAGGTGTATCGGTTTGCTCATATTTACACGCAGATCGATCACCGAATGAAATACCATGAACAATGTTATATACATATATACTTGTACTAGCGGATCCCAGCGTGCTTTGCTACACCTATAAAAAAAAACAAGAAAATCTAATGTAAACTGCTAGCTTTGTAAGAAAAAAAGGCAAAATATTTGTTTTCATCGAAAAAAATTTATTCTTAAGCCAGAATTTTTAAAAAAAAATTTTAAATTTTATTTTCATTTTCATTTTTTTCACTCTTTCTCTCTTTCTTTCAACACCACATACAACGTAATGTACGCGTATTTTGGAATTTTACATGTATCGCTGTTGTTACATGTATTTTGTATGGGTGGCGACCAATGTTCAATAAAACGGCTGCGCCAATCTCATGAAAACTTCACATTAACCTCCTCCAAATATTCCTTATAACTCCTAGAAATTTAGTGCAATTTGATCTGATGGTTCTCAAGTTATAGTCGTTCATCAAAATTTGTATGGCTTTATATATGTACATATGTATGTATGTATGTACATATGTATATATAGATAATTTGGATTTTATAACGGCGGAAGCGCGCTCCTCCTCCTCCAATTTGTGGTGTGCGTCTTGGTATTTTTGTAACAAATGGATTTTAAGCCACCTCTGATGGCATTTTATGCGGAGCCTTTTATTACATGCCAGTAAACCAGGGCTTGACATCGCCTACCAAGGAACGGCCGCAATTAGAAAAATTATTTTATAAAATTAATTTTTATTTTATTTTTGGTTTTTGGTTTGGCTAAAGCTCTAACCCATTACCAACAACATGGTAGAAAATTGAAAACTATTTTTCCCCTAAAATAATTAAAATTTTGGTGTTGAAAATTTTTTTTAAGGTTACGACACTAGCAAAGAAGTGTCGCATTAAACCTCTTGGATAGGTGCAACATATCTGTTTACTGGGTATATCAGACGCGATTAGGATTACCTCAATATTATCTCTGAAAGCCGTCTTTGACATCAGACCAATTAACATAAAATGTCAGTACTAATAGCTGACCGTCTAAAAGTTTTAGACAATTGGGTCCAGTCTCCTAAATGTGAAATGCACGTCAGCATATAGATAATTATAGAAGAAATAGGGCTAAATATATGACCGGACCGATTGTAAGCCACCTACTCCTTGTAAAGTAGGAAAGATTGGACAAGACTATCAGTAATTGTAAAGATGTTTATATCCCCATTGATGGTTCTAAATATTCGGCAGCCAGACGAGCAGGGTTCTTCTATGTCCTCCCCACTGACGGTGCCGAATGGGCAGCCGCTTTAGTAGCGAAACTATTAGGTTCATTTTTGGCAGCCAAACGGCAATTAAAGCAATTAAATATGTCCAAATGTGTGAGAACATGCAAGGAGGCCATCACCAGACTATCACGGGAGAATACAGTGATCATCGCTTACGTCCCGAGTCACGCGAATGTAAAAGGCGGACAAACTGACACTGGCGGCGCCGGTGCCGCTGTCACTGCCGACTTTCTCAGACCTTTCAGCGCTTTCAAATTTTGTGTTTGTGAACCCCTGAAGAAATCTTAAGGTCTTAAAGCAATACCAATGTAGGGCGTACCACTATACTGCTGTGGGGAGGCGTGGTTTGCAGACAAACGAAACTGAATCTAGCATGAAGTGAAAAGGAACTCAGTATTCATGTTGGTATATTGACGGGACCCTTGAGATATCAACTTAAAAAACTAGGTAAGTTTAAATCAACTGATTGCTGACCATGCACAGAAAAAGGCGAAACCATGAATCATTATATTTTGCAAGTGTCTGGCCTTCGGAAAATTGAGGCGTCTATCTTCCACAATACCGCAAGTTCCAGCATAACGGAGATGGACAAGCTTGGATGGAAAAAAACTTGAATATGCCTGCAGCCAGGTCATCAACCTTCCCTTTCATGTAACCAACCAGCCAACCATGGCTTATGAAAATGATAAGGAATACAAGTGTTTAAATAATTTCATACACAGCAAGACTGTCATTGCATTCATTTCCACTACGTAACCTATATACGGCGGTAGCAATATCCAAGTGGTTAACAGTTCATACTACTTTCCGAGTCCTGGTCCAACATAAAAAAAAAATTATATTAAATTTTGTACTTGCGGCTACCTCTAGGCAGGGAAGTTCAATTAGCCATTCAGAGGTGTCTTAGAATAAACTGTGGGTCCCATTTCATGCAAAAAACATCAAGACGCCACAAACCTTCTAAAATGTGAAATGGACTAATTACTTTGGCCAGCACCACCAGGTTCCTACTATGCCAGATTATCCCTAATCCAATGTTCACAGGCTCAAGAAGCATTAAATATCTGAAGATCTTATTCCTCTCTTGTACCTAGCTAAAAAAAATTTAAACAATGACGTAATGACGTAAATTTAGACGAATCTCTCGGAAATTTAAGCATGAAGAAGGTAAGAATATAGATTCATAAGATTCATAAACCATCCGGAAACATTTCCATTCTCGGCAAGCAAGCATTTTTCGCTGATGGTTTTTGCAGTTGGAACTAATAGAAATTACTATAAAAAAAACACTTAAACTTCATGTTCGCCCTTATAAAAAGGCTCTCCCTAACGCGTATCCTTTTTGTTAATTTATGTAGTTTTCAGTTAAGTCCACTGTTCAAATCAATGTTTATTTTTCATCAGCAGTACAACGAAGTAGTATTGATTTCACTAGACCAAAAGACTAACGTACTTAACCTCATTTCCAACCGCCACTTACCCAACTCCCATTGCCTCCATTTCCATTTGGTCCTGTGCGTGCGAGTAGAGTTTTTGCCATTGTACCGCTGCACAAAATCGCAATAATGCCAGAAATCAGCATAAAAATAGCAAAATACAATGGCCATTGTGTCGCCTGTGACAGTTGAGAGTTTTCAGTTGACGAATTCCAAACAGCTCGGTTACATGAACGGAAAATATTTAGTTGATTTGAAAATGCAACATTTGTAATTGGTTCGGTGCAAATTTGCATATTTGTTGGCAAAGGTTCAAATGCGCAGGCGAACTCACATATACGTCCGCATATGTTACATACAGACAAACGAGCAGGATTTTAGACACGAGCAGCCATTACTTCGGCTTTTGTTCGATTTTGATGCGTTTTTAATTTGTTCTTATTGAATTGATCAACTTATTAGGTCGCACAGTTTGATATACTCGTGCAATGATATACAAACATACATACATGTAAGTATTTTAATTTGCATTTGTACAGTTTTGCATTATCCTGCGTCGTTACAAGCTGGATTACAAACACAACTAACCAAAGTAATTGTTAATCAAATGAAGCGACAATTATGATCGCAACTGAATATGGGTGTACGTATGTATGTATGTACATGTGATGTATGTCTTCAATGATGTGTGTGTACATCGGTATTTGAAATAAACTGATTTAGAATTTATTGCTGTTGGTAGAATTAATTTGATTCAATTCGAAGCACCTTGTCTGAAACCCCAATCGATATCAATGGTTCAGAGGTTAACCTTCCAAAATCAGACAGAAATTTGGGTGTGGTAGCCACAGTTTTGGCCTAAAAATTATAGCTAACTACCCTCTTTTTAATATTTTCACTTAAATTTGCTTCTTTTTTTATTAGACATTAAATTTATTGATAAAATTTTCAAGGCCATCTTGTGTGCTCGATTCCGATTGTTTTTGCCACTTTTTGGCACATATTGGAAGGTATCTTAGCCATAACTTGGCAAATGTTGTTTTTCAAATACTCAAGAGTTAAAGGTTTATCCGCATAAACACGGTCCTTCGCCTAGCCCCACGAAAAAGTCCCACTGGGTCAAATCGTACGTTCTTGGTGGCCAATTGACATCGCCAATACGAATGAGTATGCGGCGAAATTTCTCTCGCAATAAAGCCATATTTGCTCGTGTTATGTGGCAAATAGTACCAACTTGTTGGAACCACATATTGTCCAAATCGGCCAAAAAAAAGTCAGTTAGCATACAACCATAACGCGTCGAATTGAGTATGACAATCTTGCCGTTATCGTAGATAGTAGGTTTTTTTTTTGGATCTCTTCAATTATTCGAGGATTCTCGAAGCCCCAAATGCGATAATTTTACTTATTTACGTATCGACCGAGTGAGAAATGTGCCTCGTCGCTGAAGAAACTTTCATTGGAAAAATCGCAGTTCACTGCTTGTTGTTCAAGCACCCAATCGACGTAACTACGACATTGTGAATGGTTAGCTGAGTTCGGTTGTTGAGTGAGCTGAACTTCATCTTGAGAACATCGAGAAATAAACACGTTCGAGTCTTCTTCCAGAATCTTCAAATCATGTGCACCATAATCTACTCTTAAAGCACGAAAGGACACCACGTTTGAATCACCTTTTTTCTAGTAGGTTTCAACAATTGTAAAGAGTTGTTCGATTGTTAAGCGATCCATTGCTAATGCCAAACGCAAATAATGTTTGGTTTGACAGTTAAGTTTGACAGATGTCAAAATTTATCCCTGCGAAATCACTAAATGGATAAACCTTTATTTGTAAAATTTCCAAAACCTATATAGGGCTTTGTATGAACTCCATATTATCAATATATATTCATATATATACTTGGAGCTTATAACCGCTGAAGCGATTTTCGGCCGAGCTCCTCCTCCAATTTGTGGTTTTGCGTCTTGAATTTTTTACCAACAAATGGAGGGACCTACAGCTTAGTATAACTCTCCTCCGAACGGCCGATGGATTTTACGAGGAGCTTTTTCATGTCAGAAATACACTCGGAAGGCTTGACATTCCCTGCGAGGGGAGACCGCAATTAGTAAAATTATTTTCTGTAATATTGGATGTGGGTCGAACCTGGACTCGAACCCAGGCCTTCCGAATTGTAGTACGCTAACTAAACATTCGGCTATTGTGGTCGCATATTTTCAATACTTTTAAATAAAATTGTGCAAATTGAAACAAACCATAAGTTTTCATATTCTAACTTATTTTCTGCTCAACTACCTCAATATAAATCACGATAGGTACAACCCAGCACGCCTAAATCTTCTGATTATCCAAACCCCCTTGTACCAGAACGAAATAAATCACGCAAAGACTCTGATTTAGTTCGGAAAAATTGAAATGGTGTATTTTTTGATGGGCTACAGATTAAACCAGTCGTAAAAATCCTAATTTTGTTAAATCAGTGACTGAAGTCGAATGCCAAGCTTGGAATTGAATGCAAAACAAGGGTGCAATATGAGCGTAAAAATCTACATCCGGCACACATTTAGGCCTATTTCCACAAAATCTTGTTGATATAAGTGAGATGGAGGATGAAAAATGTGTTCCTGGTGAAATCGGAAAATGGAAAGTATTGTCAGAGAATCACATATGATGGCAGACTACTACTGGAGTTTCCAACGAGATCGGGCTTAAGTCATTCATTCAACAAAATTTTATAAAATATGGTTTGTATTTCTGTATCTTTTAACAAAATAATAAAACTACTTAATTCCAAAAGTAAAACTGTTAGCAATCTCCGAATATATCGGTCATAGTCTGAGTCATAAAAATGCCTAATAACAGAAAAAAAAATAAAAGGAAGCAAAACTTGTGTTAACCAGTGTAATAAATTTCCCAAATTAAAGTCATGAATACCAATTTTGGAGCGGTTCAATTAAGTTGATAATATTTCAGTCATTATGCAGACTGTTGAATCGTCTTTCTTAATGTCTCAGCATATCCAATCAAGCAGTATTCAAACTACCGCATATTGGAATACTTCACATTGAAATTCAAATTCAAAATTTGATCAGGAATATTAGTCTAAGCGAGCCTTAAAAATTCTTCCTATTTGGAATTAAGTACCGTCAGTCCTATACTAAAGGCATAATTAAAAAATGAAGCAGACATAGTTCTTGCTACCCACTTGCTGGAAATTGGCAATCTTCCAGCGAATAAATATCTAGATTGAGTGCGAAGAGCTCAAAGTACTAGGCATTCCGGTCAGGTTCTGGGTCCTTACGCACCCAGCATCATTATAGAATTTGTACAACAACTCAAGCTAGTTATTAAATAAATTAGAATTTTTGGCAAATACGTACTACCATTCGGAAAGCCATGGTTCGCAACATGGTCTGACAAACACTCAAAAATTATAGAAAATTTATTTAAATAAAAATTAAGTTATTTTTTCTGTTGCTTTCACCCCTCGGGAGGGGACGTCTACCCCTCCAAGTGTAGCGTTCGGAAGTAGCTTAGTACAAACTGTAGGTCCCACATTTGTTGCAAAAACATGGAGACACACATCACAACTTGTAGGAGAATATATATATATATATATATATAAACCCTTCAGCAACTACAGCAGCAACTGTACAAAACAGGTAGCCTCCAACTTGTTTTTACAACTCCATCTTTCGGGTCGAAGTAGATGGATTCCTAAAAGGAGCCTAAAAGATTTGTATTCATCATAAAGGAATGGGAGGGAAAGAAAAATGTACGAATTGACTTCGAAACTAACAGCGATGGAGAAAAGTACGTAAGACAGAGCCTAAGATCTGGGCAAAGCATAATGGTAATGATTGCCAGATTTTCCATATTTCAGACATGACCAAGCCCCGGTAAAATATAATCCAGACAAAAAATAATTAAAAAATCGGGCGATTTTTATACCTTTCGTGTACATGAAATGGTATATTAACTTTAGTCCGAAGTATGTCCGTTTGTCCGTCTGTCTGTTTGAACGTGAACTAATCCCTCAATTTTTGATACATTCCCACCAAACTTGGTAGGCATGTGCAATGATATATTTATACGTACATTTGTATGAATCGGCCAGATCAGGCCACTTATGCATATATATACAATCGATTTTTTTCGATTTTAAACTTTGGATCAAAACTACGTCAAAAGAGCATTTAAAAGTGTGAAATTTAGTATTCTACACTCATAACATCAAATATATTGGTTCTGAACATCTTTGAAATCGGACCACTATAACATATAGCTACCATACACCAATATTTTCAAATATGAGTTTTTGCGTCAAAACACCGTCAAAAAAACCAAGTAGAAGTGTGAATCTGGGTATTCTACAAACGTGAATTTAAGTTAATATTGACACTGAAAATCTTTAAAACCGAATATTGCAATTTGCAATAAATTTGATATGCACTTTCTTGTTTTAATTATTTTTATACTTTCTCTGGATTTTATATCTCGATTGTTTTCCACTCAAAAATTATACATAAAAGAGAGGTGTAGAGATGTATAGCTAATATGTAAACACACTAACCAAAAATGGGTTGCCACATAAAATATTTTTTCGTTGGCAAGGATTAGGATTTTGCAGTGACTAAAATTTTTAAAACGATCATTATGAGATAATGTCATAACTTATTTTGAGATTTCTTTTTAAAATTAAAAAGTGTCTTCCTATTGCCAAAGAAGAATTTCTGAAATATTTTGCTCCGCAATTGTGCTGAATAAAAAAACTGTTTTTACAATCCGTGCAACACGTTCCATTCGGAGGCGGCTTAGAATAAGATATAGGTTTCAAAACATCAAGTAGGACAAAACTCCCTTCATCGGTTATAACGTGACACATACATATATATGTATATGTAATAGAGCTCAAAATTTTGCTCAAACATTTTCGAGCAGTGCAAGCATTTGAGCAACGAGCACTTGCACACGTGCTCTTTGCTCATTACTCGAAACTTTTCAAGCATTTCGAGTATTTTGAAAAAACCTTGACTTTGTTCTTAGAACTTTTTTTAATAATTTTAAATGTAGTTACGCAAAGTGTAAAAACCATTGAAAGGTCAGAAAAATTTTGATAAACAAAATTTAAAATTTCTTCTTCTGCTGAGTAATTAAGCAATGAGCGAGTATCGAGCTGCTCAAACTGTTCGATACTCGGGTGTCTGGAGCTCTAATATGTACATAATAGCTTATTTTATGTAAATATATTGAAAACATACTTTTAATTTTTCCAGTAAATTGATTTAAAAGTGTTAATAAAAACGGAATTGAGTTTTTTGGTGGGATAGAGTTGTCGGGATTTTGTTTTGTCTGGAGCTTATGTTATTTGTATTTTGTTTGATCGGGATTTAGTTATGTCTATTTTATGAAGTGCTGGGATTGTGTACTGTCTGGACTTTTGAAAAATTCCGGGATTATATACTATCTGAATTTCGAATGACGGTTTTATGAGTGCTCTCTAGGAAGACATTGAAGAAGTCGTCAGAAAAAATTAAGAAATTTATTTTTTACGGTAAAACCTTCTGAATTTATCTAGAAGCTTGAAATCTAGTGAAGTTTTTCTTCTTTACTGAATTGTGTATTTCTTTTTACTCAATCAGTAAGAACACGGGCTAAAAATTAGTAGATGCTGGTCGCAGTAAATAACCAAATATAATTAAACGAACATTTTTAGAGAAGGATCTAAAACAAATGGCGGAACTCTTAGTCGGCCTTATTCGACATTATGGAAAAGCAAAGAAAAAATAGCTAATTATGAACTAAAAGACTAAAAGAAAGAAGAAAATCTTATAAATTTTATGTTTTATCATAATATTTATTTATTTGCCTACTGGAAGCAAAAGCAATATTTGATAAGCATCAACAGATCGATATGGGAAAACATCTGAGATCTTAATTGAGCAACGTAATTACGAATGAGTTCCGGTAACTTAAGCAAAAACCTTCGTAGTTGATGAAAGATTTCAATAAATTTGGGCTGAAATTACTTATTTATTTTCCAAGAACAAAACTCACATAATTTTGAAGCGCTCCTTACATCCCCTTCATAGGTGCAAACTCGACAATGCATAAATATACGTATTATACTTCCTTTTTTCTTTTTCATTTTATTTTTATTTTGATTCATAACTGCAAATAACTTTCCAATTTTTGGGGTTTTTTTATCGCTTTTGTTGCATAGCCTTAAATGCCAAATAGTGACGTTCAACCGCAGATTTATTGCTTGGGTTGCTACCTACCCTCCTTCTGCAACGGAACTCCCAATAACTATTGACACATAGCTCATGTGCATATTTTGAGGAAAATTTTAATAATTATTTTCCTTTTTTCTTGGTAAATTACCTTAATTTATAAGAATGCCACTTTTACTACCCTTAAATGCTCGAAATGAGTACCTCACATGTTGAAATGGGATTGCTTGGTAAGATTTGTATTGATTTCTGAAGTTCGTAATAAAGGAAACTAAACTGACCTTTGGCGAGTGATCTTTGTTGAGCCGGATTTGAGCTCTTTAGCAAATTTACTTTGGGTTTTCAATAGGTGTCAGTAGTAGTCAACACTTCATTGTGCATATCAAATAAATATGCTACTGTGAGTTCCTCTAACTGACCATATAAATGGTTATTTATATGCAGATAATCCGATAATGAGCCAGCGATCATCTTGTGTTGACATTGTAACTCGTTCTAAGACGATGGCCGTATGATCGATAGTAACTATTGTGTATGCTAATGACCAACGTCAAAACAAACTGACCATTGTGAAAATTTCAAAAAGAGTGGCGCGTGGACAAAAAGGATAAATTTTCGTTTCAAGCGTGCAAGAACACGAGTTAACACTGAGTTAAGTGGACATTGGTCAATTAAGAAGAAAAACAGGTTTCTGACCAATGAAAGATAATACTTTTGGAAGATGTGCCACAGCACAAAGATACGCAGAAAGGGTTGAAGACGCAGGAATGTGAACGCGATTGTACCAATTGACCAATACAAAATAATCCGCATCTTATTCAAGGGTAAATAATATTAATTTTTAATTTTTATTTTTTTTATTTAAAAAAATCTTTATTTTTAAAAATTGAATTTAATTTTTAGCTCATTTATTTAACTTAACGGTTATTTAAATTTAGCGATATGAAAAAAAAATCTTCCAAAATTTATTTGAACTTGGTTCCCATGCTTTAGATGTCCGCTTGTTGGATAAATGCCAACAAACTCAGCCTGATAGAAAACAGAAAAAAATTAGGAAAATAAAAGATGATGATTTCTCAAAAGATTTGCACTTTCTTACAATTAAAAGGCAGTAAAAAAAGATAGAGAAAAATGAAATAGCGACTGGAATACAAGCTGCAAGCTGTCGAGACAAAGGGATGAAACCAAGCAGCAATCCAGCCAAGCAAAGCGAGCAAATATGCAATCAACAAACAAACTAATCGGACGGACCCCAGCATCATGAATAACGCATCAAATTTGGAAAACCGGTTCGGACATCAGCATTAATTTCGCGCCCTAACGGTAAAAGTAACAAAAGCCAAGCAAAAAAAAAAAAAGCGGACAAACAACGTTCAACAAAAGAAACCCTTTCGTTAGCGATCAGCGCGGAGTGGCCTAAGAATGCGCTGCAGCGGTCCATTGAACGCGATCTCTGGTCAACTGGCAGGAAGGAAGGATAGTCATGGTACAGGGAGCGCTCTCATACATATGTATGCATTTGAGATTTTTGAGAAAATTTATCTATGAAATTATTCTTTGCGTGTATTCGTATGCTTGGCGCGTAAATTATGACCTCCCGTTAGGTTTAACACGAAAACTGACACGACTCTGTGATTTGCTGCCTTTATAGCATTATAGATGTTGTCTATTCGACCATAAAAAAAAAGAAAAATACAAGCTATGCATATTTTTGCTGAGAATCTTTATGAGGAAAAGCGCGCATGGCCGCACAAAGCCCTCGGAATATGTCGGAAGCAAATTTGCATACATATGTATGTCTTCTTTGAAAGGGTTTCGTGGTCACAAGAGCATCCCATTTAGGAATACTTTTTTATTTTTATTGTTGTACTTTCATCTTTGGGGTCCAGTTTTGAAATCAGGTTATTATTTACGAATTTGTTAGGGTCACATGAAAGCGACAAACATTTTAGTTGATTGGTTAGCTGGTTGAAAGGTTTAGGTCGACGCAATAGATAACGTGTTTTATACATATGTATGTATGTATGTGTAAAGCTGATGAACTATTCGATACATTGAGGTCAGCCATTTCTTTATAGATGCTGTTCAGTTCAAAATGTCAAACAATATATTAACCCAAAATGGCTGCCGCTTGTTTTCGAATTAACGAACATTCGTCAAAACTGTAACGGAAGGAAAACTTATAAAACGTATTGCGTATGTATTATATTAATATATGCTTTTTAAAGGCAAAGTGAGATTAGATTGTAATCTTTTTAAATATTAAGCACCGTTAAAGGCTTTTACGAGTCGACCGCAACTTAAATATATGGGTTAGGAACCAAAAATTAGTTGTTGTATGCTAAGCAAAAAATAAACTTGATCCAATATTTTGTTTAATACTGCGAAGATATTGAAGTATATTCTGCTTTTGGTCTATTTAATATTTTATATAAGCAATTTTTGATATTTTACATGTTTCACAATTTAAGATTTTTAAATTTTAGTGAGTAATTTTTTCCAGCTTAAATTTCAAACATTTTTA
This sequence comes from Neoceratitis asiatica, assembly GCA_030068015.2. Classification (NCBI taxonomy): domain Eukaryota; kingdom Metazoa; phylum Arthropoda; class Insecta; order Diptera; family Tephritidae; genus Neoceratitis; species Neoceratitis asiatica. The sequence goes on from CM061529.1 coordinate 38,082,244, forward strand.
ATAAATAACTCCATTGGCACGCGCCATCTCCCCCTTTTATAAATTCTTCAAATCAGCTGACCATGCAGTTGACCTCTATAAATATTCAAAACCTTTCTTATGTATGATTCAAGTTAAAAACTGGTTTATCCTTTGACCAGCACGCGTCATGGGTAATTTTAAGTGATGGTCAATGATGGTCAGCTTGACACAATTAGAAGGGCATCTTGAATACGAATGACAAAGACGAGACTAGAAGGGTTAATTATTATATCATTACATATTTTTCAAGAATCGTGTCTTTTTTAAGTTTAAAATAATTCGCTATAAAGTAAAACACAATTTGAAAAATCAAAAAATTTAAAATAAAATAATTAAATTCAATACAATGAAATAAAATAAAATTAATAAAAAGAATTAAATAAAATTGATGAAAAAAATAATAAATTAAATTAATAAAAGCAAAATAAAGAGATCAAAATAAAATAATCGAAAATGAAATATAAATAAATAAAATAAAATGAAGTAAAATAAGACTAATTAAAATTCAATAAAGTAAAATTAACAAAACAAAAACAAAAACAAAAAAGTAATTTAAAATAAATTAAAGGGAGTGACTATTCGCACACTAAGTGCTCGATAAGTACACCGTAAGTGCACGAGCAAGGCAAGAAGCGTGCGAATAGCCATTTCCTAAATTAATTAATTAAATTAAACTAAATTAAATTAATTAAATTAAATTAAATTAAATTAAATAAATCAATTTACTTCAGTTTAATTAAATCAATTAAAATTACATAAAACAATTTAAAACGAAAATAAAATTTATTATTTCAATTTAAAACAAGTATATGAAAAATAAATTAAAACAAAGTTAAGATTATAAAATAAAAATAAAAACAAAGTAAAATATAAGAAACAAATCAAAATAAAATATTGTTAAAAAAAAATAATTTAAAAAAGTGAAATGACATTAATAAAAGATTAAAATAATTAAATAAAAAACATAAAATAAAATGATACAAAATAGAAAACGATAAAATAAATAAAATAAAGCGAGTAAAATGAATAAAATTAAAGGAAAAAATAAATAAAAGTAAAATAAAATTAAGTGAAACAAATAACAAAACAAAATAATAATTTTGATAGAAAAAAATTACACATATAACATAAAAATATTTGAATTATAAAATAATATATATAAAGTAAAATATAATATAATAAAAATAAAAGTAAATTGAATAAATGAATAAGTGAAACAAAAAAGCAATAAAATGAAAAAAAATAAATAAAATAAAATTAAGTAAATTTAAATGAAGTAAAGCACATAAAATAAAACAAGAAAAGTAATAAAAATGAAACAAGAAAAAATGGTTGTCTTCGGCCATTCCAAAGTCTTTATACCTTTCATGGCCATATCAAGTTTAGTGCAAATTGCAAAATTCAATTTCGATGATTTTCAGTGTCAATATGAACTTGAATTTACATCTGTAGAATACCAAATTTTACGCTCCTGGATGCTTTTTTACGGATTTTTTTACCCAAAACCTCACATGTAAAGAAATCGGCTTTGTGGGGGCTATATGATATAGTATTCAGATTTCGATGATTTTCACTACCAATATGCAGTTCGTATTATTTGTGGATAATACAAAATTCCATGCTCCTAAATGCTTTTTTTCTGAGTTTTAACCAAAACCTCACATCTGAAAATATTGGTGTATGGGAACTATATGTTATATACGTCCGATTTCAATAATTTTAAGAACAAATTTGCAATTCGTTATGTATGTGTGTATACCAAGTTTGACGTTCTTAAGTACTTTTTTGACGTGTCTATGACGCAAAATTTCAAATCTGAAAAATCGGTCGAATATACGTTATAATGGCCTGATCTGGACGATCCGACAAATGATCGTTTAAATCTACAGCTGCATTTTCCTACAAAGTTTGGTTGAATGGTCTTAAAATTTAGGCACTAATTTGTGTTCAAACATACATACGGACAGGCGGAGAGACGGACATGGCTAAATCAACTCAGCTCGTCATTCTGATATGATCGGTGCAAATTTCATGTACATGAAAGGTATAATAATTTAAAACAGAGTGAAATTACAAAAATAAAATAGCATAAAACTGAATAAAATAAAGCCAAATAAAATGATGAAAGTAAAATATATAAAATAAAATAAAATGAAATTAAATTAGCTATAAATCTAAAAAAAAAATAAATTTAACTGAAATGGAAATAAATAATAAGAAATAAAAATATTTTAATTAATACAAAATAAAATATATAATTTTTATATACAATAAAAAAATGAAGAAAAATAACTGAAAATAAAATTAAGTTGTATATATTAAAACAAGCAAAACAATATAATAAAAAAAATAAAGTAAAATAAAGTAGAACTAAAAAATTTTAAAATAAAAATACAAACAATACATATAAAATTTAATTAAATAAATAAATTTAAAATAAAAATAAAACAATATAAAACGAGCTGCCCGAAGCAGAAAAAACATATAGGGTTTTCCATTAAGAGGGATATGATTTTTTTTTAAACCCACACTAATTGTTAAGGAAATTCAAATGGTTTTTTTTGTTTAATGTGAAGTACAATCGATACAATTAAGTTCTGAATATAACATCATTCAAATAGCCTCCACGACTTCTTTTGCAGGAACGAAATCGATGAACCCAATTTTTGTGCACTTTTTCCACTAAATCAAGTCGTATGTCATGAAGAGCACGTTCAGCATTGACTTTTAAAGCTTGAAGAGAGTCTGGTTTATTACTAAAAACCAATGACTTCAAATAACCCCCCAAGAAGTGGTCCAATGGTGTTAAGTCACAATTTCTTGGAGGCCATTCAGTGTCACAATCTCTTGAAATAATCGAATCTCCAAACCTTTCTCGTAATAATTCGGTTGTTGCACGTGCTGTGTGACACGTAGCCCCGTCTTGTTAGAACCAGATATTGTTAAGATCAACTTCTTCAAATTGTGGCCATAAGAAGTTGGTTATCATCGATCTCCATTGACAGCTTCATTTCGAAAGAAATATGGACCGATGATTCCACCAGATCAAAAACCGTACCAAACTGTCAATTTAGGTGAATGTAATTGTTGTTCATGAATAATTTGTGGAATTTCGCACCAGAATCGACAGTTTTGTTTTTTTTACCGCACCATTCAAATGAAAATGAGCCTCATCGGAGAAGATGATTTTCTTAAAAAAAGCGTTATCGTTTTCAAGTTTTTCTAAGGTGAAATCAGCAAATTCATGACGTTTATTTATGGTGGTCCAATGATGAAATTGTAAACATTACTGAATACAATAAAAAAAGACAGATCATGACATATTAAAAATGACCAAAATGACACTTATAAATCATATCATCCCTATTGGAAAACCCTTTAGATACGTTACAGAGGATATAGGTGTTTCCGTATTATGGCTCCCTTTCAATCAACGTACTTATTCGAATTCTGTGGAGGAGCTTCTGAGCCTAAAAATAGACGGTTCGACTGCTATTTAAATCTGTATTTAACATAATTCCCATATTTCTACTTTCAATATGATCGTGTTCACCAAATCTAACTTCCACATTAGCTCCTTTCTCTAAAAAAAATTCATCGGAGTTTGTTTAACTAAGATTTCCCAGCACCTAAAAATGTAATCAAGTAGTATTTAAATTTCAATATTTTTATTGTATGTTTTCACATTTCAATTATCGTCAACTCATTTACGCCGATCAAAACAGTAGTAAATCGAATTACTATGCATTACGCACAGTCTTAAGGATTTTCGCACTCTCAAGATGCCCGCAAGCAAATAAGAAAGTAGGTATGCTCATATGTATGTATCGTATGTATAATTTATATAATTTTTTTTAAAAGAAAAGGGTGCAAAACTACAAGGGCATACTAATGTTATTTGAATACAAATGAGAAAAATTAGATTTGCATACAACGTTTCATACACATGTGTATGTACTAAGTCATTTCTTTTGCAGTAAAATCCGAAAATATTGCATTTATTGCGGCGCATGTGCAAATACTCAGAAATGCATACATACATATGTATGTAGGGTACAGGAATATGCAAACTATCGATAAAGTGAATTAGCATAACACTGGCACAAGTCAGAAATGTGCCATTTTCAAAATACTGCCACATACCGCAATACCATTAGCTTCAAATAAATCGTACATTTATATTGATGCATACCTACGTACTCCAATGCGATAAGCGTTACATAATCACAATTTAACATATTGACGGAACACGATCAAATAAAGGTTGCATGCAAAAATTATGCAAATTAGTTGAGAATTCTCTTCCCTCCTTTCTCGTTCATGACGCACACCTACCCACCTTGAGCGTCATGTTGCAGTACCCTATGCTAAATGAAAAAATATGGCGCTGGTTGGCTTTGGATTAAAGAATTTTGTAACGTACTTTTTCTTTACATTGTTTATAATTATTTTGTGAATTCGAAGTCGCTTTGAGACAGTTAGCGAATTTCATTTCACTCTCAATATGATTTATGATCATAAAAAAAAATCTTTTTTAGAAAGAACTACATACAAACGCTATTTTTTAGCGTGTGTAATTATCATTTTTTGTCAAGTAAATACCGTGAAAGTTCAGCATTTTTTCTGTCTAAAATCATTAATTTCATAGAGAATTTCGTCAGGACGTCAAAGAAAAGACTCTTGTGAGTAGTTTACCGTTCGATTGGTGCAATAATGATGATGATGATACAGCACTGGCGCCCCAATCGATAATGTGTTGACAGAGGTTGGTGAAGATGATTAATCGATTGCACTATTGCCAAAATATATAAAGTGGCAAAGACGTGAGAAAATATTACAAGAAATGGATTTTGCTGGGTGAGGCAGGTACTTACATTCCAGATTTTATAAGTATTGTTTGTATTATCCATGTGTCCCTTATGCATTTATATGAAAAGTTATGAATATGAAAAAAATATGTATACAAAAAATTGTCGCTTGTCGATTGAATTAAAATATAAGTAACCGCCAAATATTGGACTATTCAATAATCAATGCCGATGACCGCTTCATAATTGACTTGAACTTCATATTTCATGAAAGCTTGAGTGTCATTAGTGAAATAAAACAAAATTGTTTCAGAATTAAGTTAGGTTAGGTTGAAGTGGATGCTGAGCATCAGCTTGCCTAGGTCACCAAACGAGCCCATTGTGATACCACTAAGGATTCCATCAGCCCCCATTCGCTATTGAAACCATTGTGTGGAGTTGGCAATACAGCTCAATTGACGTAACTTTGCACCCGCTATTTCACTCTTGTCTCTAATGGTTGCCGGGCCAGAGACTGCAGCCTACTCCTTCAAAGCGCGGAGCATTCGCAAAGGAACTGCCTTAAGATTTCTGGTTCTTTCTTCTCTCTACATAAGTAATTTTATGGTACGCCCAGCCTCTCTGTGTTTATACCTAATAGAATATGTTCCCGTAAGAAGACCCATCACTGTAGATATTTCGTTCCGTTTTACTGAGATAAGCTCTCTCTTTCTTCTTCTTTTATTCCATACGGTCCACATTACCTTAGTTGCAAGAGTGTAGACTCATCCACCTTGAGTTAGAATCTGCGACGAAGAACTCTCTTATAGTCAGCTTACAAGTGGAGAGCGGCATTCCTAAATCCATTCATAATACTGAAAGTGGAAGGGGAGGGCCCTTCTTTACTAACTCGTCTGCTATCTTGGTACCCGTTGTGTTACTGTGTCCTGTCACCCATACCAGATTTAGAGAGAACTGCTTAGGCATTACGTTTAGTGTTTTGCGATAATTCTCTACCGTTTCCGATTTAGTTTGGATAGATTCCAGGACTTTTAATGCTACCTGGCTATTCGAGAAGATATAGATACAGTTCACAGAGAGAGTACCATTAGACCTGGATAATTGACAGTCTCATGTATAGCTGTCAGTTCAGCCTGAAAAAAAACTCCAGTTATCGAAAGCGTACGGAACATCTTTTTACTCACAATAGAATCTCCAATAGTGTTTGGATTTAAGATACAATAATTTAAACAAAAAATTAAATACCCCTGATCAATTTTAGATTTCAGTTTAATCGATGACGAAATAAAAAAAATAAAATAATTAGCCCTTAGAAAAAAATGCATGCTCTTCAAAACAAAGGTGTTCCACATTACGAATTTTCTTGCACTCATAACAGCTTGATTACGTGAGTATTTATGTTTAGATGCCTCACGACCCAAAGAAAGTCCCACCCTCCCATGACATATAAGACTCTTAGCTCTTAGCGATCATGGACCAAGCAACCACCACATCTAAAGTCAATATTCACTAGAGATGAATTTATTCACTGTGTTGTGGGATTGCAAAGGTCTGCTTTGAGCTGTTTCCAAAAAAGCGTTATATATAAAAGCGTTATATAATAGGGATGATATGATTTCTAAGTGTCGTTTTGGCCATTTTTAATATATCATGATCTGTCTTTTTTTTATTGTATTCAGTAATGTTTACAATTTCATCCATGGACCCCCATAAACGTCGTAAATTTGCTGATTTTGCCTTGGAACAACTTGAAAACGATAACGATTTTTTTTCAAGAAAAGTATCTCCGATGAGGCTCATTTTCATCTGAGTGGTGCGGTAAATAAACAAAAATGTCGATTTTGGTGCGAATAAAATTCAAAAATTATTCATGAAGAACCATTACATTCACCTAAATTGACAGTTTGGTGTGGTTTTTGGTCTGGTGGTATCATCGGTCCGTACTTCTTTCGAAATGAAGCACCGTTACTGCCAATGGAGAGCGGTATAGATCGAAGATAACCAACTTTTTATGGCCACAATTGGAAGAAGTTGATCTTAACAACATCTGGTTCTAACAAGATGGGGCTACGTGTCACACAACACGCTCAACAACCGAATTATTGCAAGAAAGGTTTGGAGATTCGATTATTTCAAGAAATTATGCCATTGAACGGCCTCCAAGAAGTTGTGATTTAACACCATTAGATTACTTTTTGTGGGGGTTTTTGAAGTCATTGGTCTTTAGCAATAAACCAGACTCCCTTCAAGCTTTAGAAGTCAATATTGAACGTGCTCTTCATGACATACGACTTGATTTAGTGGAAAAAGTGCACAAAAATTGGACTCATTGAATTCGTTCCTCCTGCAAAAGAAGTCGTGGAGTCCATTTGAATGATGTTATATTCAGAATTTAATTGTATCGATTGTACTTCACATTAAATAAAAAACATTTGAATTCCACTAATGCTTGTATTTGCTTTTAAAATCAAGGTTTTTCAGACGTGAAATTTTTCAACTGGCTGGAAACTGGTAATCCAAACAAATTGCTTGCTCACTTACGTGGTTGTGATTGACGGCTGCACAGCCTTACGCATGTCTTACGAGTACCGGGAAAAGATTAAGCCGTTACACCCAATTTTTCAAACGAGCCTAGTGCTCAATAACAAATTTTGCATTCTCTCCTACCCGCTTAGACATAAAACTTAATGGATTCCTTATTTTAATAAAAAAAAAACGATTAATAATTTTCTTTAATCAACCCTAACATACTTGGAATCGACGAAGTCATCGTCGTTTTTCAGTCGACATCACCTCGTATTGCCGAAAAGTGTTGTGTCGACGCGACAGTTTATCGATACAAATAATCTGCTTTGCTTCGTTCATAATTTTTTGGCAAATTTTTTATTTTTGAAATATTTTTTTTTACGATAAATTAAGTTAAAATCACGAAGAGAGCAAAAACGAACGAAGAGTTATTAGGTTGAACTGTGATATATTCAGATTGCCGAATAATAATTAAGTGTTGTAATTTAAATTCGTAGATTTGCAATTTCGAAGAATCTTTCTGTTTGCTGCTTAAGTTTTCTTTCATTTCAGATTTGAAGACTATTTGCGGCTTTGGTTGGAGAGATTTTGCGTCGTTTAGCGCCGACGACGTCATGTGTCAATAGCTGCCAAAGTTATCGATAAAAACTACGGCAAAATCAATTTTGTCACGACGCCAACCATATTAGGGGCAAGTAAGTATTCCATATACCAATACTATGTAAATACGATATTTTAATTGATAAAGTATTAATAAATACTAGATATATTTAACTCGAAAAAAAATCCGGTAGTTTCTCTAAGATTTATTGCCCTCTTTTCATTTGATCTGAATTTTTTCAAAAATAGTGCCAGAATTCTAATTTTTAATATATTATTCCAAATATTCGTATTTTTTCTTGGAGAAAAAAGTATAATCAATATAAATTATTGACTATATTTCACTTCATAAGAATTTATTTTAATAAGCAGTTTAGCTAAGTGTTGTTTACGAAAATTCGTTTGCTTAAATTCCTATACCTGAGATTTTTCCAATAATCAAGAAAATCCACTCTTTCGATTATCAACTTGTTCTACCCCTTTTTGCGAAAACAACACGAATTCTTTCAAAATGTACCCAAAACAAAAACAAAAAGATAAAATCAAATTAATGATCGCCCAAGAATACCATAAAAGAGTGCTAGTCGTCTGTTGCACCAAAAAAACAATTCAAAAAGAATCTTCTATTACCTGTGTTGCAAATAGCTAAAGGATTATAAGCGAGTGCATGGATGCAAGACAGCGGCAGCGTTAACTAACCTTTTGCGCAAAAGGCAATGACATTTTCAGCAGAAGTAAATTTCAACGAAATAAAAAAAAAACTTTTAAAGAAACATATCGTACAACGCATTTGGACATTCTTACAAGCGTACGGGTAGATACAAAAGTACAAAAATGAATGGCATGAAGGAACGAGCTGTGGTATGGAGGAAAAAGGGGTGTACCGACGAGTATCTAATATCACTGCAGAGCATCATTAATTTTAATATTGTCATTAGTTAAGAAAATATACGGATGTGTCAGGAATAAAAAGGATTGAAAATTACCCAAAACGCGCGTGAGAAAATCTGCTGTTTAATGATAAAAAAATATGAAATTCGAGAATTCTTAATACTTTACAATATTTTGCGTAAATGTGGATGGAAAATCCTAAAAAGATTCGCGCTGGACTTATCATCATCAATCATAAGGAGGGTTGAATTTTTCAAATAGATGCTGTTGTAGGGACGATGCACGAAAATGTTTGGAGCCTAATGGAATTTTGCAAAGAAATATAATAAATTATTGAAAATTTTTGCAAAATAAAAGCATTGATAATTGCTTAAGTAAAGTTTTTTAAGAAATTATGGAGAAACGTTCAAATATTTCATATTTAGAATGCAATTTTATTCTAAAAAAGAATAACAGGAAATTGATTAGCTTATTTGAGCAAAAAAATTAAATTATATTTAAACAAATATATGATTTATATAAAAGTAATAATACTGTTCTTAATTAGCGTAGACACCGCTTAGCGATTATAGCCGAATAAACAATAGCGCGCCAGCCAAATCGATCCTTCTCCAACTGAACTTTCCAAAAGAGTGGAGTCTCTCTCCCTCGGCTTTCACCAGCGGGTACTGTATCTAATACAATCACATCGCACATACAGACGACAAGACCTAGCTGTTTCCTAATTTACTGAGCTTTGTTATCGCCATCGTTTATTATATTGTCTACGGCAATGGTTCATAAACCTTTCGCAAAATCTTTCTCTCTAAAACTCCTTGTGCCGCGTCATCAGATCTCGACAATATGCACGTTTTTGAACTATATAGCGAGCCGAGCGATTTGTTGAGCTCGAGAGAGGACTTTTCAATTGCCTACCCAGTCAAAATATCACTTGTTTGTTAGAGTAATTCCAAAGATACTATGATACGAAACTCTTTATGATGATGATTACTAGATAGACAAAATTATTTACGGATTCAAAATTAAGGCTGTCAGCAATGACGTGGAGCCCAAAGTCGCGTACCCTGACTGCTTATTTGATGACAAGAGATATTTTGTCTTGCCCTCGTTCACTACCAAATCCGTTCGCTTCGTTTTTGTCAACTTTTTCTACAATTAAATTAAGGAAGTTACACGCTAAGGAGTCACCTTGTCTAAAACCTCGCTTAGTATTGATCAACTAGTTGGGCTCCCCTCCGATTTAGACGGTACTTTTGGTGTTTTTCAGCGTTTGTTTACATAGCCGTATTACTTTTGCGAGGTTACCAAATTCAGATGTAGCGCTATAGGGATATCTATTATTCGTCCTTTCGAAATCAATGAAGAGGTGTTTTCTGTCGATTCGTTTTTCTGGGATCTTTTCGTTTTGGCGCATGAAGAAAATCTAGTTTATGGTAGATCTACCAGATCTGAAGCTTCACTGATAAGATCCAACCAGCTTGCTGAGGGTAGACTTTAATCTCACACACAATACGCTAGATAGAGCGCCTTATATGCGATATTAAGAAAAAATTTCCCAATGCAATTTGTCGCAGAGGACCGACATTCTACAAACCAGCTGATGCATGCACCCTGACAGTTCGTCGCCACCATGTATCAATATCTCAGCTGGCAATCCATCCGCCTCCTCCGCTTTATTATTCCTCAAGCAGTCTATCTCTAATCGAACTTTCTGTGGGTTTCTCTCCCATCCTGCATTTTGTTATAGAGCTCAACTTTGTGAAGTAGGCAGTCTGTTCTCTGAAACAACCATCTTTAGAACCCTGGTGAAGTCGATCTGCCTCAGCTCGTTTAGAGATATTTCATCATGTTTGAATTTTTGGACAGTTGTGCGGCAATTAATTCTTTGCCTACGTCGGCGTTAAAATCCCTAAACATGATGTTGACAACATGGAGGTGGCAGCGCTCATAAAAGGCTTATTTGGTAGATGTTCATTAACCCGAGTAAATACGATGGAGTCTCTCTCACACCAGAAATCCAGCACCAAATTTGCGCTCTATTATATGATATCTGTAGTGATTTCACAAGGACTCACCTTCCCCTGTCCTTAGTCCGCCCATCTCATTTCTTAGATGGAGAGAGGCCATCAACAAGCTAAGCAGCACCAGGCTCCCAATTAAGGGAGCAGACATTCCAGGTGCATGCCTTTAAATGTGATCTTTAAACCGCTTACAAGGGTCCACAAAATGGGGGTTTCTCATACGAGGCTTATTGTTTCTATTTTTCATGGGGACTCGCTCGCAATAAAAACTTTCCCCTCTTTAGTGAACTTCTACACACGGCAACATCCCCGATTGGTTGTTTATATCTTATTATAGACAAACAAGTACCCTAATTTCGTATGTTCTGTTGTTACTGTAGAGGAGATTTCTATGATCCTGACGAAAGAGTTCGAAATAAGTTCTTTTTCGATGCAAGAAAGTAGTCACCTCTAATTGAAAAAACATTCACAAAGAATTTTTCAAAACTGCTAAAGAATTTTTTCATTTTCTGTAAAGTATTTTGTTGAGCTTTATTTTCAGAAACTAGCAATATTTTCAAAAATTTTAAGGACAATTCTTATGCATAATACAACTTATTCATTTCCAATGGCTTTATTAACGGGGGATCCATTTCGAGGTTCTTAGGCATTTATTTTTTAAGATTATCTCTTTCAAATCTTGGCCGCGGCTACGTCTTAGATAGTCCATCCGTTGATTCCAATTTTCGATGACTCGACTGGTAACTGGCGAATGACGAGCATGATTTTTGCTCCGAGGCCTAAATCGAAGCGGAATTGTCCGTATAGACTTTAGACTTTACATATCCCCACAGGAAAAAGTCTAACGGTGTGATATACCACGATCTTGGTGGCCAATCAACCGACCCGTGACGTGAAATAATCTGCTCACAGAAGTGTTCTCTCAACAAATCCATTGATTGAAGCGAAGTGTGGGAAGTGGCGCCGTCCTGTTGAAACCAAATGTCGCGGAGATCACGAGCTTCAATTTCAGGCATCAAATAGTCAGTTATCGTGGCGCGATAACGGTCGCCATTGACGGTTACGTTCTCACCGGCACCATTTTTGAAGAAATATGGACCGATGATTCCACCGGACCACAAACCACACCAAACCATTATATATTCTGAATGAAATGGCAGCCAAATGTGGCAATTTTGCTTGTTTACAAACTCTCATCGCGGAACAAAATTTGGCTCGAAAACGTCGGATCTTCTTGGGACTTTTCACGAGCGCATAGAGGGAAGCGATGTTACTTGGGAAGGTGCAACGGCTTCGATTCTTGCATAAGCTGTATTTTGTAAGCTTTCAATTTAAGATATCGACGTAAAATGCGCCAAGTCGTTCCATACATCAGTCCGAGTTGCTGCGAACGGCGTCGAATCGGCTCTCCACGGTCTTCGTGTACACTCTCAACTACGGCCGTTATATTTTCTTCACTACGTGCTGGACGTGGTCTATTCGGTCGAATATTATCCAATAATGAATGCTGGGTCTCAAAATGGGTGATGATGTTGCGAATAGTATGCTCAGTAGGCCGATTATGTTGACCATAAGTTGAGCAAAACGCGCGAAACACATTCTTTGAAGAACGTGAATTTTCTTAATAAAGTTGAATGATTTGTAAGCGTTGTCCAGGCGTAAGTCTTGCCATGCCGAATGCCAAATAATACTGAACAAAAATAACATGACAGCTTGACACGACTCTTACGTGATCTGTCAAAAAAAGATTATTTAAAAAAGTACCTCTACTTGGATCACCTTTTATAAATGATCATTTAGCTTTAACAAATAATTTATTTATATACATAGATATCATTAGGGATATCATACACTCAAAATTAGTAATTTAAGAAAAGGGGTATCATAAAGTACCATATATAGCAAATTATAATAAATATCTTGCAGGATATAGACGGAGAATATCGCCCGTTTAATAGAAATGAATGCGGCAAAGCCTGAAACATAGCTCAAACTTAAGTCTTTTCTCTTTAATCCATTGGAGGTAATAAATTTTTAGTTATGAAGTTTGGATATTTAGATAACCTTTATGAGTAATTTTTACACAGTTTTTCTATCTGTTCTGTTACGATGCGGAGTTTTTTACATACCAATGAGTTTTGCCTATTGCTCTTAAGGTTTTAGACTGTAGTCATTGAATTCTATCTACGCTAGATTCAGAGGCTGACCCCAAAAGTTGGATCCTGTTCATCCAAAATGGCTTAAAAAGTATACTAAAAATGAATACTTTGCTCTGAAAGCATGGTTTGGACTTAGAACCTATAGAAACTCACAATTTTTCAATTTTATTTGGTTAATCTTTCTACCTTTGTGGTTTTTCCAAGGAAATCTTCGATTCATTGTAACTCCCAATTAATAAAAGAATTCTTTCTGTTATATGTGTTATACGAGGTTTTGACATGTGGGAAGATCGTTTGAATAAATTAAATAAAAGAGGGCCTCTAACGCAATTCCTGGTGAAACACCGGCGAATAGCTCATAGGACTCGGTAGTGTAACTTGTTCTCTTAACTCGAAACATTCTGCCCCTAAGGAAGCTTTTTAGAACAGCATAAATATTTGCAGAAAGCTAACCTCTGAGCTTATATAAAAGCCCATCTAGTCAAACTTTATCCAATGCTTGAACAACATCGAGGAACACGGCAGTACAATATTGTTGACTTTCAAACGCTGATGAAATATTAACAATGTTTCTACTCGAATCCACCATACTCTCTCTCTCTCTCGCTTTATTCACCTGACTTAGCTACGTGTGTGCTTTAACTGTTTGGTTAAATGTATTTGTTGTTGAAAAGAGAGCTGTTTCATGCGATGGCTTTCGTTATTTAAAAGAAAATGATTAGAAATGGTCTATATGTGTATATAATTGGTCGATGTAATTAGAAGCTAAAAGAGATTTTTGAATAAAATTCACATTAAAATTTAATTGAAAATGTCATAAATCAAAAATTTGTTTCTCATCCCTGAATACCACAAATTTGCAAATCTCTTGCGAATTTACCGAGAAGAAGTACAGTACCACCAAATGACATTTTGTTTTTTAAACAATTTCTAAATATTTGAAAACACTTCTTATTAGCATAATTTTTGGCGAGTAACCTTAACCACCCCACAACTCACCTTACAACCATGTCACATATACATGCAAAGTAAAACCAGCCTTAAACTGTGTACCACTTTCAAGCCAACGCGAACAGTGTTATGCAAATTAGACCTGCCCTGCAAGCGCATGCGCACAGTAGAAGCAGCAACATCAACAGGAAGGCCGCATTTCTCCTGAGTTTGCGTGCCGTTTATGCTAATTTATGCAAATAAATATAGGAAATAAAATCAAAACGTTGGCGCATAGTTCGATTTGACTCTTGTACATTGATTTTATTGATTTCTGTTCTCAATTGAGAAAAACAAAATTTTCGAATGCCGCTTCATCTTTCATTTCGTTTGCGGCAGTACTCTACTTCTTATACCACAAATTTAGAATTTTGTGCCAATGGAGTACGCATTATGCATACTTATTTGTATGATTGTATGTATGTATATTTTCAGTACCACACATATTCATACATACATATTTACATATCCATATATATGTAGATGCATTTGTAATGATACAAATTTGAAGTGGGTTTTCCCAATTGTTGTACTAATTGAGTTACAAGCGAAAGAATGCATCAAGTTCACAACTCGCTATTGTTAGTATATAACGTCATGTCAATTTATACTCAGAGAAAACTTTCACTTTTAGTTCACATTAACCAACGACGAATAAGTATTGATTTCACCGTGGAAATGAAAACATAACTGTAATCCACATTTCCATTTGCATTTGAATTTAGTATAAAATTGCAATAATACTCGAAATCAGCATAAAAATAGCAAAATACAATGGCCTTTGTGACAGTTGGGAGTTTTCCGTTGACGATTCCACAAGCTCTCAGTTACAAGCAGAGAAAATATTTCTAAAATAACATTTGTAAATGTTTGACGCAAATTTGCATATTTACCACAGATGAAGGAAGGAATGGCAGTCACAGGAACACATACACTTTTAAAGTAAGAAAGGGCTATATTTAGGTGGAACCGAACACTGGATAACCAACAGTTTGAATATGGAAATACTATTCTAAGTCTTTGTTAGCTATTTTTGGTAGGTGTCTTATGTAATACTCTTTTGGGTACTAAATCTGCTGGCACGAAAATGAAAGCTTCTCTTTTAGCGTTGCAATATTGAAGAGACCCTTGAAGCACTTCCTGTTGCGTATCTACACTGAAGAAATTTTCTATTTACTCTTAACACACCGATACAGGGGTTTCGTTCTTTTAACCACTGTATACTTAACCACTTATACTTATTTTTGCTTGGAAGATCATCCTCTGTCTGCCGGATGCCGAGCACTCACAGATTAGGTGTTGTACACGCTCTAACTCTCTTATTGTCCTCAACTAGGCCTAATTTGAAGGTAATGTCCAGCTAACAGCTCTTTTGAAAGCATGGAGTCCAATCCCTTCGTCGCTAGTAGAAACCTAGTGTTTTGCACATAATATTCGCTATATTGCAGCGTTTCAATCGTTCCCGCAGAATATTTATCTGACGATATCAAAGCGTTTCTTGTGTATGCTTAAACGGGACTGGTAAAAAGTGTAAAAATAATTTAAAAATCGTACGATTATATATCTATATATATATAAATGAATGTTTGCATGTATGTATGTCCCAACCATTCATCCGCTTTTGTTCAAATTTTCAGGATAGCTGCATTGAAGTCCGGAAAGTGTTCCTGCGAAATTTTTTTTGCGGAAAGTTTCCCTGGAACCGATCTATCCCAAAAAGTCTTATTTATGGTACAATTTACTTGTAATTTAGTATACAGGTAGCGTTTTACCTGAATTAAACGGATAACCACCTTTTCTTCCGGGAAAGAACCTGGGGTCGATATTTCCCAAAAAAAAAAATTATTTATTGTCCGATTTTCTCAAAATTTGGTATAAATGCCGTTTTCTACCTAAATTAAGATATCTAGTTTTTCACCTAACACTTTTTCTTCCGGGAAGTCATCCGTGGACAGATCTATCCCAAAAAATTTTATGTTTTGTTCAATTGTTCAATTTACTTGAAATTTTGACCTGGGACCTATCTATCCTAAAATATCTTATTTATTTGTCGATTTAGTTGAAATTTTGTTCAAAGGTAGCTTTTCACCTAAATTAAGGTAACCAGATTTTCTTCTTGGAACTGGTTCTGGGACAGATCTATTCAATTGACGCTGCAATATGCAAAAACCAAAGACTTTAAGCACATATATATGTAGATAGGTCATTAAGAAAATTAATACCCAAATTCAGCAAGATAGGAAAGAGCTACTAGAACGCGCCGCCAGGTTTCGCTAGTATGTATATATGTAAAGGGTGATTCAAGTAGAAGCACTTTTTTCAATAGCCTTTTTTTGACAGATTACGTGTGAGTCGTTTCAAGCTGTCATGTTATTCTTGTTCAGTATTGTTTGGCATTTCATCATGGAGACTTACGCCTGAACAACGTTTACAAATCGTTCAATTTTACTTCGCTCAACCGAACGTACTATTCGCAACATCATCACCCATCTTCAGACCCAGCATTCATTACTGGATGATATTAGACCGAATAGACCAAGCCCAGCATGAAGTTAGAAAATTTAGCGGCCGCAGCTGAGAGTGTACACGAAGACCGTGGAGAGCCGATTCACTTCCCTCTATGGGCTCTTGAAAAGTCCCAAGAAGATCCGACGTTTTCGAGCCAAATTTTGTTCCGCGATGAGAGTTTGTAAACAAGCAAAATTGCCACATTTGGCTGCCATTTCATCCAGAATATATAACGGTTTGGTGTGGTTTGTGGTCCGGTGGAATCATCTTCAAAAATGGTGCCGGTGAGAACGTAACCGTCAATGGCGACCGTTATCGCGCCACGATAACTG
Organism: Neoceratitis asiatica; assembly: GCA_030068015.2. NCBI lineage: Eukaryota > Metazoa > Arthropoda > Insecta > Diptera > Tephritidae > Neoceratitis > Neoceratitis asiatica. The sequence goes on from CM061529.1 coordinate 38,099,100, forward strand.
ACTATTTGATGCCTGAAATTGAAGCTCGTGATCTCCGCGAAATTTGGTTTCAACAGGACGGCGCCACTTTCCACACATCGCTTCAATCAATGGATTTGTTGAGAGAACACTTCTGTGAGCAGATTATTTCACGTCACGGGTCGGTTGATTGGCCACAAAGATCGTGGTATATCACACCGTTAGACTTTTTCCTGTGGGGATATATAAAGTCTAATGTCTATGCGGACAAACCTGCTTCGGTTCAGGCCTTGGAGCAAAACATCACGCGTGTCATTCGCCAGTTACCAGTCGAAATGCTCGAACGAGTCATCAAAAATTGGACTCAACTGATGGACCATCTGAGACGTAACCGCGGCCAACATTTGAAAGAGATAATCTTCGAAAAATAAATGTCAAACCCGAGTCCCACTGAGCTAGTTCATTTGTTTATCGCCAGGCAGCTAATTGTTATTAAGCACTTACGCATTAATTGAAATATCAAAATATTTAGTTTGTCAAAGTATAAAAATAGTTTAAAAAATCGCGCGAGGCGATACTTTCCCCGGATTTTTTTTGTCTGGATTGTATTGTGTCTGGATTGTGTCGTATCAGTTAAATATTTTTTCGGGATTTGGTCGTGTCTGGATTAAGTGTTTCGGAATTTTATATTCGAGATTGCGTGTGTCGGGATTTCATTATAGACACAAATATTTTATTGTGTCTACACTTTTATCTGGTATCTAATAGTGGATTGGTACTTTTAAAATATTGTTAGCGTTGGAATATACAAGTATAACCTCAGACTTCTGAGGAGCTTTTATTTCACTCGGAGGGGTTGACATTCACTGCCGAGGGGCGAAAGCAATTAGGAAAATAAATTGTATAAGCGAATTTTCTATAATTTTGGCTGTTGATACGGTCAAGGTACCAACCCATGACCCTCTGCATGGTAACAGCTACTGCCTAGAAGGCATTAAACACCATAAAACGGACTAATCAAAGAAGAAAGTGTTCAAAGTCAACTACGAAACCAAAAAAAAAAAAATGCGACCATCGCTTAGTATCGGAACAGGACAAGTGACCCTATCATTCCATGGTAAAAGTAACAATTTTTAAAATTTTTAATTTTTTATTCATTAAGGATTTCACTTACTTGCAATTTGTAACATATGCACATATGTATATTGTGTGGTTTAAGAATTACAAAAATATTCATTACATTAGCCTAATGAAGCACCTTTAGCTCGCACTTTCCCAGGCTACTTAATTTGCCGTATCGCATATCGCGGCCGAATCTGCAAATTGCAAGTTTAAAAAAAAAATTATAAAACACCAAATGCACATACATACATACATACGTATAGGCATGCAAACACATTTATCACAATTGCTAAACTTTGAGTGCTAATACATACATCCTGGTACATACATATGTATGCCAAATTTTATGAATTTTCCGCAAATGCGAAACCCAAACTGGCGGCAAACTAATGAATCAACAAAAAAAAAATTGCATACCGTTAGAAAAAATATTGAGAGCAAAAAAATTCCCAGCAATTGTCATGCATAATTTTTTTTTTTTGCATTACAAAGATTTTCAATTAAGTTTTTGGCTTCGCAAGGCGATCGCGAAAGGACAAAAAGGTGAAAGGAAAGGGTTGCGAAAAGGTGTGTGTAGCATGTGAAAAGATGCAATTTTATTTTGCATGAGTGGAAAACCCTTTTCCGCTGCAATACATTATACAAGAAAATACATTATACACATGCATACATAACACGCATATGCAACGCTATGCACAAGCGAATCTTCGATAACCATGCTTTGGAGGCGAGGTCGAAGATTATTATTATTATTACTATATGTACTTTCTTGTTGCCCTTTCTGCTTACAACCCCCTTTCCTGTGCAATTTTCTTTTATTTCCGCAAAAAAAAATCTATATAACATGTAGTTATGTTGAACTCTTTCCTCTTGCACTTTCACCTCATTTCTGGTTTTCAGCCTTAATTTTCTATTTGATGAAATTCAATGCGTTTGCTGCGTGTAACTTTTCGAGGTTTGTAACTGTATCAAATTTCGCGCCAATTCAATATGTTTTTCTGTCACTATAAAGCAAAATTTTTATGTGTCAAATATCCAAAAAAAAATTATTTCAATTAACACTTTTTACGACAGATTTTGCGTTCACTTATTGCTATATTGCAATTTAAGGACTTCCGTTTACCTGTCGGTAGAAAGGATTGGTGCAGAAGAAAATTATTAGTTGCTTTTCAAAAAAGTAGAAAGTTTTCTCCTTTCATTGAAATTTGAGAATTGCTAATGGATGTTGGTTGTTGTAGCATCACAAGATGTTATCAATTTTATTTAAAATACTATCACACACACGTAATTGAAATGCAGAGCAATGAAATATGGTCTACTACTTAGTGGCCAATAGGGCGCTCTCGAATAAGGAGTAAATATTAATTGAGACTCTTTTGTATAGCTTTCTTGTCCTGTCTGAAGGAAGCAGAACTGTCGCTTTCTTAGGAGCATCACGGGTAAACTATATTCTCCCGCTTCAGCTATTTGGCTCTTGACTTAAGCCGACAAAATATAGAGAGTCACTTTGTTTGTAGTACCAAACGACATGGGAATGTTCCTCACAATTTCTCTTGTGCTTTTTTTTTTTACCTCATCGAACTAGTTCTATCGATTAGTGGAAGATTTAATGCTAACGTGATAAAATGAGTGAAAGGAAAATAAAAAAAATTTTGATCGTAGAGACAAAATTGGTCGATTTGTTGCAGGCTTAGGAAGTGAATCTTGGCAAAACTTGTCGATTACGGATTTTGAAATGCTATTACTCACGCTCTAACAGATTGACAACAAATTCATCCCTATATGCTCGTATGAACACAATGTCAAATTGAGATTAATCATCTCACCTAGAGCGATCTGTCCTAGTGCAGTTCACCAAAAGCATTCAAACACATCTGGGCAGTCTAGGTAACTTTTTGCAAAATTTTTTCCTCCCGTTACTGCTATCAATGAGTTGGTTTGTTCTTGTTATTTCTTACGGTGTATTGGTTCTTAACACAATATTCTGTCTGCCTTCGGAATTAATCGTTACCTATTTTCTTCTTTCTCTGAATCGAAGTTTTTTTTGTACTGAGGCATAAGTTAGCTTCCCAGCCGCAATTACTTTTCTGCGATATTATCAGCGCATCAGTGCTTGTTGCTGGGTTTTTTATGCACACTAACTAACTTCTCCACAGTTGGGAATGGGACTTCTACTCTACCACCACATATCGGTGGTCGGAGACTCAGTACCAAATCACAATCCTCGCTATTAAAATAGTGTGTCAAGATTTTCAATTTACAATTAAATACCATTTTATTTAAGGGGGTGAATTAAATTTGTATCCTTTTCGAATTTTCATTTCTTTTCCAGACGAACAAAAGTCAAACTCTATAAGTCACTCATTATTTCTGTCCTACTATATGGTGCAGAAGCACGGACGATAAATCGCTATTAGGAGTTTCCGAGAGAAAAGGTTTTTTTAGGTATTGACAACGGCAAATACCGCAAATAATGGAACGATGAGTTATTCGGCGACATTGACAAAATTCAACATTTAAAGAAAGCGCGGCTTCGCTGACTGGGTCATGTCGTCCGAATAGATGAAAGCGCTCCAGCTTTGACGCTCCAGCTACGACGCAGTACACTCCGGTGGAAGTAGAGGAAAAGGATGACCTCCACTCCGTTGGAAGGTTCAGTTGGAGAGCGAACTGGTTTCGTTAGATATTTCCAATTGGCACCAAATAGCGAAAAGAAGAAACGAATGGCGAATTAAATTATTAATTCTTAATGGGGAATAGTTTTTAATTTTTCCAATACCGAAGAGATCTTGACGTCGGCTACGAATCAGAGAGCCAATAATCCCAATATTCAGAAACAAATAACGCTGTCAATAGAAATATTAAGGTGGTAACTTAACTTCTCTCATTCAAATTATTTGAACATCCTCCATCAGTTTTCAAACTTCGAAAATATTAACAAATAATTTCAACATCCTTTAAAATTTTAATACATTTCATTCAATTCAACTATTTTAAGTTAAAGCTGTTTTTATACATATGTCACAACAGTTTTATCTTAAATGCATCTTAGACGCTATCTGCGCCTTGTTTTCGTTTACAGAAAATAATTTCCTTTTCCATTTTTTAAGCCATCGAACCAGCTGCTCCTACGCTGAAAACTTTTGCACCGGCCGGAGATACGCAAGCATTTGTCCCGAATTCCATTTGTCGTTAAGGAAGAAAGAATCAGATTTACAAAAATGAAAGATATACACAAAAACACTCACATACACACTTGTGTAAAATTAAGAAAAAGTGGAAAGAAAACTACTTAAGACAATCCTTTAAGCAGTCATCACGAAGCGTCGTTGCCCTTTACAACACCAATTTCGAAAAAAAGGATTACGTAATGGTATTTTCAATTCAAAGAGTATGAATGAGAAATAGAAAGAAAAAAATGATGAAAACTAAAAAAAAACAATGAAATAATAATAATGTAATATTGGAAAAAGAAATGAAATAAGGATCTTGTTATTTTTACAAGCCATGCGTGCGCATCCCACAAAAGAACAGGAACACCACAGTACATGATATAACAAATTCCAACCCGTAGTATTTTCATAAGAGTACATATATACATTTGTATGTACATATGAAGGTTTACTCTCGTTATAATGGCTCCAAAAATGAGGGTGGATTTTTTCCACTAAAAATAAAATGCACATGTAGTTTGGCATTTTTGCTTTCAACACAGGAAAAATCTGCACAACAATTATAAGTAGCAGCAGACGGAGGGGTTTAGTGCTGAGAAGCCTTTGAAATTTTCAATAATAAATATTACACAAGCGCCAATACTCGTGAGCTCAACTGCGCAACTCATCGGCGATGTGTGAATATGTATATATGTAAGCCAAAGACAAATCCAAAACGGAGTTTGCAGGAGCTCGCTGATTTATTATATCAAGGGCTGTTTTCATTGCTGGTAAATCAGGCGTATAACGCCAACGCCAATGCCAATGCCAATACAATCAAACGATCATTGTGACCTGATTAAGACACATGCTTGTATAACATACATATATAGTATGCTTTTTTTTTGTATTAACACACATGAACATATACGTGTGTATGTATATGTGTAGAATGGCATGCTAGTTATCCTTGTTTTCGTTGACAGATATCTGCTTTGTCTGCGCATTCTCATGCGCGGTTTAGTTTTCTTGGTTGGATTAAAGAAGCAAAAATTTTAATTATATTAAAACTAAAAAAAATTTAAATCCTTAGAATTTCACATATTTTATAATTGGATTTATTTATTTATTAAACGAGAAACTCAAATGAATTAAGGCAGGAGTCGGTGTGGCATATGTTCGAGTATTCTGTTTGCTCGGCTAAAGGATATTTGCAACGGCGTACTCGAAATTGATATAAAAATGTGTTATGATAACTCTATATATCTTGCTGGAATATGATTCACATAATTCAGTCAAAGCTGCCAGCCCTACGATAGTCGTATCATTCGAATAAATTTTAAAATTTCGAGTTTGAGTTTGACTCTTTGTTCAAAACTGTTTCTTAAAATTGAAAAACACATTATTTATCTCACTGAATAGCTTAGTACAAACTCAAAAAGGTTTCAACCTTAGGTATTTTAAACACAGCAATATTGCGGTCGGAATAGCTGAGTGGTTAGCATTGCGTACTACAATTTGGAAGGCTAGGGTTCGGGTCCAGGTTCGAGTAACATCCAAAATTATAGAAAATTATTTGTTTTAATAGCAGTCGCTCCTCGGCAGGTGATTTCAAGCCCTTCGTGCGTACTTCTGACATGATATACAAGATCTTCATATAATCCCATCAGCCGTTCGGCTTAGAATTAACTGTAGGTCCCATCATTTGTTAGTAAAAACATCAAGACGCTCTAAACTAAAAAAAAAAACAAGACAGAAGTGCTGTCCTCGGACAAGCCTAGGTCTTTATACTCGATTTTGACAATTTTCAGTGTCAATATTTATTTGAATTTACGTGAATAGTATCGGAAATTTTCACGCCATTAGATGTTTTTTTCGCAGATTTTTGACCGAAACCCTCATATTTTTAACGGTTGTATGGGGACTATATGATATAGTGTTCCGATTTCGATGACTTTCAGTACCACAATTTAGTTCATTATATGTGTAAAGAATACCGAATTTCATTTTCTTAGATGCTTTATTGAAGTATTTATTACCCAAAATCACATATCTGAACAAATCGGTTATATGGGATCTATGTAGTCCACCGATCCTTCCGTTTCAGACAAATGATCAATGCATTACAAAAGCATTCCCGCACATTAGTTTCGTCTCAAAAACTGCGAGACAAGTTTACGTTCAAACAGACGGACGTACAGACGGACATGGTGAAAACAACTAATTCAAAAAGTCATATGATAGGAATCCGGTGTCGAACTTATCTTATGAAGATAAAAGCTGGTACAACAGACTTACAAAGAAACTATTAGCTATTCTCTTGTAAGCCAAAAGGTCTTAGAAATGTACTAACTCAACTCACGCCCGTCTCCAATTATTCTCTTTGGAAAGCTAAGAAACGAATTAACATCGCGATTGATCACCGACCATCACTTTGAAAACCTGTCAATTCGTGTACAAAAACTCCTTTGGAGAAATCTGAACTCTTTGCTGAATATCTAAAAAAAAGGTCTTTTCTCGCCACATCACTACAAGTGACTCTTTCATAGATGCGTTTGACTCCACCTTTCTAGAGGAACCTCAGCAAATGGAACTACAGATGAAAGTAAGTGAATTGCTAAGCACACACTGCTTAGCTGTAACTACAAACTGCAAAATTGGAACTTTTGCCGATGGCACCGCTGTTATCACGACAGTACGCAATGCAATAGGTGCTTCTTAAAATCTGCAATTCGCGAATGACGTTCGCAATTATGGAAGACACATGTCCAAAAATGAAATTAGACAACATCACAATCCTCCAATGCCACACTCTCAAGTACCTGGGAATGCATTTGGACAGCCGACTAGCATGAAGAGCACACATCTTCACCAATAAAAAGCTCTAGGTTTTGGTAATATATACTAACTGCTAAATCGTCTATATTCTCTCTCGGTATGGGCGAACGATATTCAACTGTGGAGAACGAATTCGATATTTAATTTGAAAATTATCCAAATTATGCTCCTTAAATAGTGACTACTCATTCCTATTTAGCAAGACCTTATTTTGTTTCATTCTCACTTTTTTGACACTAGTCTTAAATCGACTCCTAAAATACAGAAAAATTTCAACTCTATCAGAGCAAATCTTTTCCAAAAAGTTCTTGACGACGAAAGCGCTTCGAAACATATGGTCATCTGTTGTTTTGAAATAATTGTAATGTTGTGACGGCTCTTTTAGACCAATAGATGTTCCATCTAAATGATATAAGGAAAACCAACTATTCTGTTTATTCAAACAATGTGAGTACCCACATTTCAACACATAAAACCTGTTTAAACACGTTGACATACAATCACGGTTGGTCAAAACGAAGTTTAAAGTTGAAAACAGAATGAACGCCACGGGCCACGAGCTACGAGATGTCAAAATCAAAATACACTGGTTTTTATGGGAACGAACGATTTGACGAACACACGACAGCACACGGCCAGCGATGTAGCTGTGGTCCAACACTACTTATACAAATATTTATGGACCATATTGTCAAATGGAGTACCTATTGGATTAATCCACTGTAGTCAGCGTTGGTCCAAATTACGTATCGCCATAAGTTTGTTGTTAGTAGGGCATTGCTCGTGTTTTAACAATCGTTGTTACTAAACGAATCTACAATTGAGCAAAAAAATTTATACTCGCATAGTGAAAATATATACATACTTACATATGTATTTATTGGTAATAAATTCTCACTTTAATACAAATTTATATAGTAAATATAAAATTTTACTCGTGTGTTTGGATAGTATTCGAAACTGAAAAGTATATTCGAATGTAATTTTTCGCAGATACTTCTTAAGGAAATCCCCTGTAGGTACTCCAAGGTGTAGTATCAAAACTAGTTTCCTGTAGTTACTCCATGGAGTAGTCGTATGTTATGCAGAGGCGGAGTATATGGTCCAGCCCTAGGGTATCACAAAGTTAATTAAACCATATTTTTTGTATGGGTTGTGGTTGATTTTGAAATACTCTATTGTCCACGTGGAGTATATATTTCACGCATGCATGGAGTACTTGCATTGTTTGCAGGGAATTGCATAGTTCTATTTCTAATTTGACGGGCGACAATATGGGTATGTCGCTTTCAATATAATTATGTAGCTGACTACACGGCCACCGTTGCGGTCAACGATATTCTGCAGTTGAGTGGCCCCGTATCTATCATCTGTGAGATGACGGCAATAGCCGTTCAAAACGAAACTGTAATAACCAGCATCGTCCTATTACTTAGGTCTAGAGTCCCCATTGTCATGACAGTTATAGCCGCATTCAAAAACTACTATATTTCTAATACTCTGAATATTACAAAAACATATAGCGTCGATTTTCGAACTGCAATTGTCCTACTATCCATCAGAGCATTAAACATTCAAAACATCCAAATACCAAGCCAATTTCCCTTCCTAAAGTGGAATGAATGAGACTATGTGATATATTTTATCAGATGCGAGCTTTTACAGTCGTATTGTAGCTTGCACCGAACTAAATGCCATGAAACTTTAACAGCAGATCGGTGTGAAAAAGACCATCAAAATATACTTCTTGGGTCTATAACTTAATTCCTGTGATTTGCCAAGAGATGACGTAACTTGCATTGGAAAGCTACTGTCAACAACAAATAAAATCTTTCACTCAAATATGTCGATATTTTTACCGGAATAAATGTTTTTGCGTGGAGTACTTCTTCATTACATTAATATGAAGAAAATCGCCAACGAAAGTCGCCGATTTAGGACTGGTGATGAAAAATGGATCCCCCACGAAAACACTAGGCACAGAAAGTCAAATCAATGGAAAAGACAAATATCCATAGCGCCAAGGTAATGCGTTGTATTTGATGAGATCAGAAGGGCGTGCTGTATTGTGGGCTTCAAAAGCCAGGTGAAACCATTAATGGGGAACACTGAAGCGAGCGACTACCAAAAAACGCCCAGAATTTGCGACCAGATAAGAGGCAATAATTTTCCATCATGACAACGCTCGAACTCATGTTGCAATGCTGGTTAAAAACTATTTTGAAAACAGCGGCTGGAAAGTTTTACCTCACCCGCCTCACAGACAAGAAATCGCCTCTTGTTCCGGTCGATGTCGAATGCCCTCACTGGTATACGGTTCACATCAAACGCAGTTCTTTCAGAATCGAATCCACAAATTGTTAAAAAAGTGGAAAAATGTTATAGTTTCAGAAATAGATTGCGCCAAAAGAGTATTCTACTTTCGGTCAGTCTTCTCTATCGTTCAAGTATGTAGTAATATTATGACTAGACTGTTTAGTTGCTAGCAATTTTTGCTAGAAAAAATTGTTTGGAAAAATACTCATAAAGTTAAAATATATGCAATTCCCCCCATGCAACTATTCATCCAATACTAATATCTCTGTCAGCGAGAAATTAATTCATCATCCGTATCTCATTTACGCAGCCCTATTTATAAAATTACCATTTATCGACATTCATTGCATAAATCTCCATCTCAATTTCCATCTTGACCCCGCATGACCTCTGGCTGCCTAAAACTGTCAACACAAACGATCGTCCATACACCTCAGCACTTTGGTTTTCTGAATAAATAATCTTATTAATTGCATTATTAGCAGAATTTTGTAAAAAAAAAAACAGCGAAAAGAATGAAAATGAACCGAAAATGGCAATAACAAAGGATGGTAATGTGGAAAAAATAACAGCTCAATAAAGAATGAGAAAAAAACGAAAATTCAAATGTGAGAAAAAGGCAATTTTCTTACGTTGTTAAGCCAGACGAGATGCTATAAAATGCCCGCTGGACAGATCAGCACTGTAATTTGAGGTTCCCTTAAAATTAATGAAAAAAATCTTTTTTCTTTTCTTCTTAAATACCCAAAAAAATCGTATTTGACCCGCTCAAGCGACCCATTCGTAACTGTTCAGGTAGAAGCCATAATAAATTGTACTTTAAGTCATCGTTTCGCACATCTTATGCAGTTGTTGTCTGAAATATTTTAGCTCACTCGCTCCTCACGATTCGCACGATCATCATTTAACCTAAATGGATTTTGACCTCTATATGTGCATATGCACAATAACTATACATACACACATACACATTACGAGAAGGATTTGTAACAGAGTAGGGAGAATTGCAGCTCAAGGACGATCGCGTTAAGCTGTGGCAAAAATGTCTTTACGGGTGATTTGCTTCAACAATTTCACTTAAGAAATCTTAGTTTGGTATGTAGGGGAAATAGTCTAGCATTATTTTTTTATAGTTATCATCAACGATCGGCTCCTATGCAATACACAAAAGCAGGCCCATCCGTAGACAGAGGGTTGGAAAAGGACTATCTTTTTTCTATTTTTTTTTCTGCTTTGGCTGATCTCCATCGCAATCATTTTGCGAAAATCTGTCCAAACAAATTTTCATCAAATGCATTATTATTGTCATTATTTATTTAGGTTATAAAATAAACTTTTCTTTAGCAAATATAAATCTATGAGAAAAGTTTCGGATATTTTTTCGAAATCAACGATTGATAAAAATGATCTACGGTGAAGTTAAATGCGGCATTTTTGTTTTAATTGCTCCCAAGATCTCCTAATTTGTTGTTACATGAGAGTATATTTTATTTATTTGGTAAATTAATTGAACATTTTACATTATGGGCCATCACTGCAATGTAATAAAGTGCAAAATCGAGTTCAATTTCAATATAAAAATTATCGGGCATTATTTGTAGTTTAAGCTACACACTAGCAAATTTGAAGTTTTCTTCATATTGTTTGGCTTGTTTTATTTGAGTAAAACAGCAAGCTAAAAGCTTTCTCCTTCTTCATTGACGTAAGTACCGATTATGACAAAGCTTTTGAATTTGCTTAGCGTGTGATCAATGCTAGAATTGCCGTGACTGATGCCACACTGATGAGGTCCAATTAGGTACCTACGCTCAATAAGACCGTATGATTTTTGCAATATTATGGAGGTTATCCCGCTTTTTGTGAATTGAGCAAAGTACACTTGGGTTTCAATGTTGTTGTAGCGGCTTTGCCAACCCCGTCTAGGGTCATGTAGGTCTACTCTTAGTCATCGAGGTCATCTAACGGGAGGTCCAGGAACGTGCTAGTTCGACAGTTTCGGACCAGAGGGAGAGGGGTTTTAGATGAGTCGGGTGAAGTGGGCATGCAAAGAGGTGGTTAGGGTCGTGCGGCGATTCGTTGCATCTTACGTTGCGACTCTCACGACAGCCGGTTCTACGTACCGGATTTTATCCGGCCAAGGGCTATCACCCTTTCGGCGACCTAACCCCGCTTAGGTCATCAGGTAATCTTAGGTTGCAATCATCAACCATGCTTTCGTGCACCTTGTTAGTTCTTCGACGTCATAGCGTCGTCATGGAACGTCTATACCCTCCTCAGTGATTGGGATTTCGAGTTCGCCATGTCCGTGTGTTTCATTTTCACTGCAGTTAAGCAGTCTTGATATATTATTTTTCTGATCTTGAACCTTTCTGAGAGACGTCGTATTTTGTCGTAGAGCTTGTGTGCATTTCCCCTGTCGGCATTCTCCTCAAACTCTTCATACTCACGCATTTCAGCTTCTCCCTTTTCCTGTCTGCAAATGCATCTCGCTTTTTAAGTCAACTCTTGGTATCTTTCGCATACCGTTCGTGTTGCGGTCGATCCCAAATGCTGCGAGATAAAGAAACAGTGTTTTTTCACTGCTTTAAGGCAATCCTCATCATATCAGCACTTCTTTCGAAGCTTGAAATACATTCCACAGTTCGCTTATCTCAAACAAATACAAATCCATGAGAAAATTTAGGGAGAACAGAAGTACAAGTCGAGTTGAAAACTACTTGGCTGTATGTTGCATTTGCAGCTTTTTGACGTCAAACCTTCCCTATATTTGTTGACTCACGTTCTTGGCTGCACAGCGGTGGATACTTATCTTTGCTGCAACAAATAGTGATCCGAGTCGATATGCACATCTAAGACTCAGGAGACTTATATTCCATTTATCACAACATGCTCGATTCGGTTCGAATCTTTCGATCCACTAACAGCCAATTAGCTTGATGGATTTTTTTGTACCAAAATCTGACTTTACGTATAATCATATTTCGGTCACCGATCAACCTCAGCTCATTGAGCGAAGTCTCGCTAGTTCTTTGCCTACCATGCCGTTAAAATCGCGAAGTTCGAGCAGCGCGCATAGAAATCATTTTTTTGTTTACAAAAATTTCAACATATTGATTGCATATGACCTCAAATTCATCCTATTAACACTAAAACCAACAAAGTAAACGGCGAGCATATGAGTAAACGGGGTAAATTGAATGGTAATGTCACTGCAAATTATCAATATTCACTGGAGAAGGGGTGGTACGAATAATTGCATGAAACAAAAATGCATTTGTTGAAAAGTAACAACAAATGTTTATATGTAGATACAAGTACAAGGGGTGTCCCCTGTAAAATAAGGCTGTTCAAAAAGCGAAGCTGCAATTTTTTGCAAAATATATTTTTTTAATTTATTTTTTTTCGATATAGTGACTTTTTTGCACGCTCATTAGATCAAAGTTTTTTCGCCATCTGTAACCATCGTATAATTTTAATATAACATTTGTCGCCTTTGGAATTTATTCATATCAGGATATTGATATCCTTTTATAGAAAATTTATTAGGCCGATTATATATAACTATAGACACTTGAAGTTAAATAGCATTTGGAGAATGGTTGGCATTGAAAACGTAGCTCCTATCAAAAATATATTACAAAGCTGGATCAATGGGAAGATTATACAATATATAGAGCTACAGTTAGCATTCTCATATAACTTTTTGCAAAAATAACTTGACTTGCACTAAATTAAAAATTAAATTAAAAATCAATAAAGGATTCATATGTATATCACATATGCATTAGAATTTGTCAGTTTTTAGTAGTCTCGTTTTCTGTAGGACTGGAAACGCTGGAAAAATGTGCAATGTAAGTAAATGCATGAATGTAAGTGCATTTGCTTCTAACTAGTGGTCCATGCATGCTGGACGTGCACAAAATTTACACAATTTATTTTGGCTCACCTAACAATTTCATTCAGCGTAATTTCTTTTCTTGTGTTTTTTTTCTTTTTTTTTTTTTTTTTGTATTGTCATTTTTGCTTTTAGTGTCATGACACTCAACCCTTTTCGATACGCCACATCACCGCATCAGAGCAACTCATCTCGCCACGCGGTCAACCCTTTTACTACTACGACTTTTTCTACTATTTTGGCGTATACGCATACATATATAACATATTACTTATAGCATAAAAGAAACTGAATTTTATGTTGTACATTATTTTTGTTCAATTTTATAATAAATTTTTAGTTTTTAAACAACTGTTATTGCTGTTTTCATTGGCAAAATACTATTTAGCGAGTGTGTGAATGGATTGTATTATGAATTGTATGAGGGATGCTGCAAAACAATGCCAGACAAACACAATAGGAAGAGTTCATATGTTACATACATATGTGTGTTCGCGTGTAGTCGTATAGCGTGTAGAGTTAGGTAGCTGAATTGAATAAAAAAAAGCGTTACATTCGAAATACTAAAACTGGACTTGATGGCACAGACGATGATCGTGTGCTCACTGACAGATGGGAGTCGAGAGGAATTTCTGCCAAATCATGGTGTGGCGCATAGAGAACAGTCACTCAGTCTAGCGGCAATTCGGAAGTGGAGATAAATTCTGGTTTCCCAATATGAACGCAAGCAGTTGGCAGCTGGGCAAAGAATGACTTAAAGATGAGCTTGTGTGGCGAAAGGATTAAGAACGAAATATACGATTCTATTTAAGGGACAAAAAATGTCGTTAAGGAAGTAAGGATTTTGTTAAATGTGACGTGAGGTATTGATTGGCATTATCCGACAATAATTTCTGTAAAAAAAATTACAAGAAAAATTTACTTTTAAATTAACCAAAATCAAAAGAATTTTTTTTTTTCATTGGCGTAGCATAAACCTTAGAATCAAAAATTCTCCCTGACTTTATAGCAAGCGCTCAGAGATGCACCAAACTATGTTGCAACATAAAATAACAGCAACAACTTCAACTGCAACTAAAACTACAACACATACTACTACAAAAAGATAACTACAAACAAAGGCATCATGAAAACAATGCCTAAAAGCAAAGTGAAACCAAACAACCAAACAAAACAACAATAACAAGAAGCATAAAATTGACCACATAGCCAGGCACGTATCATTGAGGCACGAAACGTGCCAACGCTGGCACTGACTTGTGGTCATACAAAAGCGAAATCGCAGCGAAACAGAACCAAATACAAAAGGATCTGCCTACCACAATGGTTGTATGCATGTGTATACTTGTTTACCTATATACATTTGTATGTACAGTGTAACACGTCGTTAGTGATTTGCCCAACAACTGGTCACTTTACTCCGTTGCTGTTTAAATAGATACATATAAATAGGCTCGACATGTGCGCGTGCTCTTAGAATCTGGCATTTACTGACCCATCCATATTGTTAATATCCAAATGAGTATGTGTGTTTGTCTAAGCATTAAAAGGGTGCATGCGCGTGCCAAACTGACCGAACGTGTTTATGCCACTCAGATTATCGTCGACTTTGTTTTGGTTGTGATTTTTAGGAAATTTTTATGCAATTTCCAGATTTTCTATTATTTACAATTCAGGTGTATTATTTCCCAAATTTTTGTGTGGAACAATGTCTAAACATCCGGTTTTTAATCTGTTACACTTAATGAGCATTGCGGTGGAGGATTTGTAAATATGTATAAGCGTATTAGATCATTGTATAAAATGAATATACCGAATGTGGAAGTGCGTGTTATTAATGTATAACAAGACCAACATCGGTTTATGCTTCAATGATTTCGACAATTTTTACCCAACATTAAGAAGTATCTCAAAAGCTTTCGAATACATTCCAAGAGTATTTAGCCGTGAAATATCCGCTTAGGGCTGAATAGTTGGTTCCGTCTCGCATTCAAAAAAAATTATTCAAAAGTTGCGTCGAGAGCAGTCTATCTTTAAAAGTATTCGGTGCAGTAGCCTCCGGTGGAAGCAGAAAATGAGGAAGACCTCAATTCGTGCGAACGATCATGTGGTGAAGTACCTGACTGTCCTTGGTATCTCCAATTGGCGTGAACGCTTTTTTTTCCAAAAATTGTGCGGAGAAAAAGAGTAACTGGATTAGCCCAAATGAAAGTTCACCACAGACTTAACGGGGGCACATAAGAAGTAAGTTAGTAAAAACTCAAGACGCTAATTTTGAACTAGCCTCATATACGGGCCATCGTATCGTGAGCTGTTTTCGATCTTCAACTTTAATCGAAACTGACGATCAAATGAACTTGGTATTACATGTTACGGGATTTCTATTAATAATAGGGCTTTGTCGAATTTTATTCTTTTAGAATGTTCAAGATAGTATATTTTTGAATTATTATCACACCTTGAACTAACTAAACATTTTTTGCTTAATGAAACCGTCATTTTCTAGTCATGAAATAATGCAAAATTTGTTTAACACTTAATACAACTTTGAAAATCAGTCTTCAATTTTGAAAAATCACAGAAGATCGAAAATAAAATACAATTCAATTTGATTAATTTTTTGACTCTACTCTATGATATCTATACTTGTAAATATTGTGTCATTAAAAAACTCAGAACACGGAATTTCAATTAAAAAATATGATTTTCAAAGATTTATTTTCTCAAAATTTTGTTTTTTGGTGAATTTTGCTTTAATAATTTAAGAAATTAAAATTCTGTGTTGAAATTTTATATAAGCAATGTCGGCCGCCGCGATAGCCGAGAGGTTAGCATCGCGTACTGCCATACGGAAGGCCAAGGTTCGAGCCCAGGTTCGACCAACATCCAAAATTATAGAAAATACATTTTTCTAATTGCTCGGAGGCGGCTTAGAATAAACTGTTGGTCCCTCCATTTGTTGGTAAAAACATAAAGACGCAAACACCACAAATTGGAGTATGAGCTGGGCCGAAAATCGCTTCAGCGATTACAAAGCACTAAATATACATATGTTTATATATGTACATATGTATATATAATGTAATTATATATACTAGAAGCTACTTGTTCCTTCAGGAATATGTTGATCAATAGATGTGAAAATTTTTCCCCCACATGGGTGACCTTAATTAACCAATTTCTACAATTGCTTGCAGCGAAAAACTTAAACGTAGTGTGTGCGCTATGTAGATAATTTTGCATTAAATATTTCCAGACGAAAACTAGTTGAAATTAGAAACAAGGGCTCACTGTAAGCCAAAAAAAAATCTGAAGTCACTTCTTCATTATAAAAAGCAGAAATTCACTCAACCAACCATGCTTAAGGGGTAATATCATAATACCCTTCAACTCGCTAAAGTATCTCAATAATTGATTTTAAAAAATATGTAAAGCAGAGGTAGTACAGAGGTCCGAGTTTAGAAATACTCCAGAAAGGATTTACATATGCAAATGTTGTGAGAATCATACCAACATATGGAGCACTAATATGGCGATAGAAAGTGCCATTATACGTACCAGTATACTGGGTATAGCTGACGCAATGTAAACTACTTCAGCAAAAGTCCTGGAAGTCAGCTTGAAATCATGTAAATTTGATTTGTTAAAAATTATGTTATTTAGTTACATATGACTAACAGATTAACCCATAGACTAGACCCTGAAATTCCATGAGAACAAAGTCCCGGGCAAAATCTAGTTGGATATAATAAAAACTTAAGTTTTGGTACGTTACTGTCGTGCGAATATATTGAAAACGATAACATTTTATAAAACGCTAGATACTGTGGACGCGTATCATCGCCAGCTAAGTTTTTTGCTGCATATTATGAGATCTTTCGCTTCCTTATCGCGACTGTCAAACAAAATTCGACTAAAGCCAATGTCTGCTAACTCTTTCAACACAAATTATAAGAACTTGCACTGATGACTCCATCTCTTCTTACAAAAAACTTCGAAAAATGCCAATGTATAAGTACGTTTTTTGTTTTGATCTTGGGATAGAAAGCTTCTCCTGACCTTGTACGGTATCCTTAGATCAGAAGGACTTGCCAAACGGTTATGTTGAGATCCTAGTCCAGCACTCGCTGAGTTGTTGCAATGTCCACCTCTCCATAAGCAGATCGCAAGTAGCGAAAGGAGCGCTCATTTCTGCTGTCCGACATTAACAAAACGCTGTTACCCATACGGGCTAGCTCAAAAGCATTGCAGTTCCCAGTTATTCGGCTGTGACTCTAGCATTCCTTCATATTTTTTTAGCTTATTAAGAGTGAGCCAAAGCCGTGAGAGCCAATTGGCTATGTAAATAAATGTCTAACTATCGTTTCCTTGATAACACCTATTTCCGCTTGAAAAATACTGCAATGGCCTGGAAGGCTTAGCCCACCATTGATGGATAATTTACGACAGAAGACGCCGACGCCGATCTTTTCGTCATGCTTCGACCAATCCATGAAAATGTTAAGAGCGTCTTTCCTCCAAAGGCACTGTCCCCTGTCAGTTCTCGCGTGAAGGGATTATGGTGGAGAATTAAAAACTCTTCGCCAGCTTTGAGACACAATAATCCAAGTCACTGGGTATGAACTCGAACACTTCAAGATCAGCAGAGTGGCTCATGCTTGAGCCGACCAATAATTCAAGCTCCCTGGGTCTTGCAGTGACTTCTGCAACAATAGATCTGCTTGCAGACACTATACAATAAATGGCATTAAGCAACAGCGTTAGTGTAGTCCGTGATGCCAGCTACTTAGCCAAACTACTCTTTTCTACGACTTCCACTATACGAAAACTTCGTAAAACCAGATACATGTTCCGTAGTAGAAATGTTAAAAACACAACTTCCTTTGAGTGCCTAAAAACTGTATGATATATTTTCTAAAACAAAAACAACAACCTACTAAATGGAAATAAAAGCTTATACTGTGGTAGCACACAAGAGAATGCCACGAAAACAACTAAAATAAAATTGCTCCAATAGAAAAAAATATATACATATGTATGTATATAAATATAACATAAAGACAAAACTATAAAACATAATCAGTATTCGATCAGTGCTAAAGTAGGCAACATGCGGCAGTTATGAGTCGATCAATACTTACTTAATGTCGCAGCGTGTTTATGCTATTGAGGGGAACTCTTGCGCTCAAATAAAATATCTTAAAGCGTCATACATACATACATACATATGTATTAATGTACGCACAAATATGTGAGTAAAGCGTGTATGTAACCCAATCCTTCCATCGATCATTCTTCCGCAAACATAACGTATAACATTTACACACATACATATGTATGTATGTAGATACAAATAAACTTGCAAGCGCTTGTATATTGCAAGTAGGTATGTAACATACATATGTATGTAAGTGCAAAAAGAAGCGCACCTTGACGTAAATTTGAAGAAAAAAATTCCCACAGCTTCGCGATATTTAACGCAAAATGTTTTCAATATCCTACTCAATCTTCGCTGCTCCTTCTTTCTAAATATATTGGCAAATATTGCTATTGCATAAGGTAGAATGCGATATAAACGCATACACATACACAATTACTTGAAAGAAAAAAAAACAAATGGAAAATGTTAGCGTTTTATTTCGCTTGAAATTTAAGAGCCGATCAAATATCGACGGCCGCAAGCAACATTAGATAGACGGTCGTTGTAAACACACTAGCAAGGACACAGCGCCGGCTCAATATGTATGCATGTGTGTTAGCACATTCGGCAACGCCAAGCGTCGAGCCTGTAGTGTACGCGTACGCACAGGTATCAAAGGGTGCAAAAATCAGCAGACAATGCAGAAATGCATGCTGAAATCGAACATGCACACACATACACACACACGCACACCAGAAAGCATTTTTTAATCAAGGGTGAAAAGAAAAAATCTGAAAAAATTCTGCAAATGCTTCGGTGATGGACGAAGCAACCAAAAAGGATCAATTCAGATCAGTTCAATGTGTCACGTCTTATGATGTCATTTGCCAAAAGGATTTTGTCTACAATTTCTTCATTTCTTTTCTTGCGATACCTTTTGCAGAAATTCTGCAATATAACATAGTTTACAAAAAAAAAAAAAAAAAAACCAAACATACATGCCCTATGGTTCTCCGCATATTAATCCTTGAAACAAACACACAAACAAAAAGAAAAACATATTTGTGTTATCTAAGCTACGATCGCTGCGTAGAAATTCATCGCGTTTTTCATCTTCACAGTAAATTACATACGTTCAAAGGTGAGATACTGCGAAGAAAGGATATTTTCTATTTTTTTCTTCATAAAACTATTTTATTATTTCAGCCCGCTTCTTTGAGAAAAGGATTACAACCCTTACCCAACTCCGTGAGCGAACTTTTCACTGCGTTTGCCATGTTTTTTACCTCAAATTTATTTGCGTT
The DNA here is from genome assembly GCA_030068015.2 of Neoceratitis asiatica. NCBI lineage: Eukaryota > Metazoa > Arthropoda > Insecta > Diptera > Tephritidae > Neoceratitis > Neoceratitis asiatica. Next base: position 38,118,825 of record CM061529.1, read on the forward strand.
TTTTTTTTTTTTTTTTGCAACAACATTCGCAGAAAAAGCATTCGACCAAAAGGTTATCAAATACAGGATCAAAGATCGCACAGATTTTCCTGGTTGAGTTTAAATAACAAACGTCTTCTTAGCGATTTCCCATTTTTATGTGCGTTGAACATTTTTTTAATAGGCGCTTTGCTCACCCGTGAAGAAATTTTTACCATAAATTGAAATTACCGTGGAAGACCCCAAATCATCAATAAGCCAAAGGTTGACGTACTTAGATGTTTAGATTGGAGCCGAGCGTGTGTTTGGCTGGAATCACCAAAGAATGTATACATTGACTGTTTTAAAGTATAGAACAGAAGAGAATAACCTTAAAGCATGAGTGACCTTTCCGCATTACTAGTATTAAATAAGGTTGTAGCATTTTTGTTTAGTGCTGATCTGCCTTAACTTTATTACTGATTGTCTTTGATCTCAATATGACTGAATTGTTTTCATTCAACATTTTCGGGATCACGTCCGAGAAGAGGAAACTCTTATGAGCACTGCGACACTGGGATATCAGCATATCCGACTTGCAACCTTAAAGTTGCACCAACTTACTAAACACTTCTGCACTCGACCTCTGCTCACGCGGAACAGCCAAAAAAGGTTAAACCACACCGGGCCAGTTAACTTAACACATATCTTTATTTGGGAAGTATTAGATTGTATAACAAACATGTATAACAATTTTGTAGCTGTCGATGCTTAGTCTCCAGTATAAGTTATTGTACTCCGGAAAGACGCGGTGTTTTAGATCTATGTTTTTGTTGATACTGATTTAATAGTGAATATTCAGAGTTAGGCAGGCGGAAAGACCTTGTTTCAGCTTCTTTTTGTGTACAGTCTCTTTTGCGTGATTGAAGGGAACGGGTTCCTAAATTAGTTCTTGAACTTTGTGGAACGTAGACTACATTTGTTATGTTATTCCCTGGAATGAATGAAATGACCTTATAACTCTATCTTCCCTTGCTAAACCCATTTCGTTGCTACTGCCGGTTACTATTAGACTGTCGGCGTGCTTCGGCAACAATGTCCGTACGACTTACAGCTTGATTTCGTAAGGAAAACCTTTTCAATTCCTCTGCAATGATTACAACTGGGATTACACAAGCAAAAACAAAAGCTGTCTCATCAGATATCCTAGAGAAGTCACTTAAGTTTCTCCTACACTTAAGTTTAGAACGTCTACTCAGACTCTGCTAATATTTTTCTCTGAATTGGTGAAAGAAATCCCCTTTGATGATCCTTACTGGCTCCTACCGGAATTGGTTTGGAAAAGATGATCTTAAAATAAAGCATGCATCCTCTTGTACAACCATTTATCGTTGAGGTAATGTTAAAAACTTTTGAAATAGCCTCGGAGCCCAACATAGGCAAAAAGTTATACGATTTTGACTTGTAAACAAGAATAAATGGAGGTTAAGCCCATGTGAGAGAATATCCGTAATTTTTTATTGTAATTTAAATTTTTTTATTAAAAAATTGATTTTGCTGATAAACTTAATCCTTCACACTTGTGATTTCATTTACATAAATATTTATAATTTAACACTTACATACACAAATAATTTAGGGTTAATTAGATTAAAATGTACACATATGAACTCTTATATACATATAAAGGGTAATCCAAGTAGAGGCACGTTTTTCAATAGCCTTTTTTTGACAGAACACGCGTGAGTCGTGTCAAGCTGTCATTTTATTTTTTTGTCCAGTATTGGTTGGCTTTTCATCATGGAAAGACTTACGCCTAAACAACGTTTACAAATCATTCAACTTTATAACGAAAATTCACGTTCCGTAAAGAATATGTTTCGCGCGCTTGGCTCAACTTATGGTCAACATAATCGGCCTACTGAGCGTACTATTCGCAACACTATCACCCATCTTGAGACCCAGCAATCATTATTGGATAATATTCGACCGAATAGACCACGTCCAGCACGCAGTGAAGAAAATATAGCGGCCGTAGCTGAAAGTGTACACGAAGACCGTGGAAAGTCGATTCGGTGCCGTTCGCAGCAACTCGGACTGTCGTATGGAACGACTTGGCGCATTTTACGTCGAGATCTTAAATTGAAAGCGTATAAAATACAGCTTGTGCAAGAACTGAAGTCGCCCGACCTTCTTTCCCAATCGACATCGCTTCGCTCTATAAGCTCTTGAAAAGTTCCAAGAAGACACACGTTTTCGAGCCAAATTTTATTCAGCGTGAGGCCCATTTCTGGCTCAATGGATATGTAAACAAGCAAATTGGACGCAGAGCAACCTAAAGAGATTCAAGAGCAGCCATATCATTCAACGAAAAAGCAACGTTTGCTGTGGTTTGTGGGCCGGTGGAATCATCAGTCCATATTTCTTCAAAAATAATGCCGGTGAGAACGTAACCCTCAAAGGGGATCCGTTATCGCGCCATGATAACCGACTATTTGATGCCTGAAATTGAATCTCGTGATCTCCGCGACATTTGGTTTCCACAGGACGGCGCCACTTCCCACACATCGCATCAATCAATGAATTTATTAAGATAACACTTAGTTGGGCAGATAATAATAAGACATTCTATGCCGGTCGATTGGGCACCAAGATCGTGTGATATCACACCGCTAGAATTTTTCCTGTGGGGATTTGTAAAGTCTTAAGTCTATGCGGACAATCCCGCTTCGATTGAGGCCTTGGAGCAAAACATCACGCGTGTCATTTGCCAGTTACCAGTCGAAATGCTCAACTGTTGTCGAAAGTTGGACTCAACGGATGGACCATTTGAATCGTAGCCGCGGCAACATTAGAAAAAGATAATCCTTTAAAAAAAGGCCAAGGAATGTTCTTTTGAATGATAATAAACTTTCTCCACAAAATTTGAATTTTCTGTGTTTTTTCTTTAAAAAAGTAGGGAATCTCGAAATTGATCACCCGTTACGTGTACGCAAATATGAAATATATACAAAAATAGACACTTTCTACAAAAAATAAAATAAAACCACAGATTCACTGATTACACTCGCATCTAAATAGATCTTTATGTATAAATATATATGCATAAAATGAGGCAAAAAACTTTTGTTTACATTGTTGTTGCTGTCAAAACGTGTTAAAAGCCTTTCTCTGCACTAATAACTACGATATAGAAAAATTAGAAATTCACGAAACGACATATGAGGGTTAATTTCTAAATTTACGATTGCATTCGTAGCGCCAGTAAGTGTGTGTGTGTGTGTGCGTGAGGTGCGCGGAATATGTGTAGAAGACTATACCCGAGTGACCCAGTTGCCCAGCGAATCATTCACCCAACAAACCAGCAACTCACTTTATCAACTTTAACAACAAATAACCAAATGTTGGCTATGCGAACGTTGTAACAAGAACAACAACAACAGCAGTAGTAGGAAAAATACCTGGAATATAGTAGAGTTCAGAACAATTTTACGCATTGCATTTGGAATAAAAAGCCAAAATGTTGACCTTATAATAACACAGTTTCACAAGCGCAATAGCAAAACCAAAAGCAAATATAATATACTCATACATTTGTATGTATGTATGTATGTATGTACGTACTTATATATCAAGCGCAAATGTTGTAACAATTTGAGAGCCAATGCCCAAGCCAGACGCACGATTTCCTCAGCTCACATATGCAAATTTCCAATGCAACAACTGCAAACACATAAGCAAAATAAAACAAAAACGAAATTCAAATCAGTAAAGGTGTTTTTGGGTTCAACCCTTCGTGCTGGTCTGCATGAATCGCTTCATATCGAAGCATCCTTTCGACCATCCATATTACCAGCCGTCCTTTTATACTTATACATCCCCCTGGGTGGTTTATCATAATGTTGTGTAAATTGTAGCCATTGCCCATAGCAGAGAGACACAACAAGTAAGCGCAGTAGTCAAGAGCAAGCTAACGGTAGCAGCAACATTCACGCCGGCGCAACTCCTCTTTCATTTACATACATATTCGTATGCATTGGTGACCAAATCAAAATTTTAATCTGGACCGCGTCACATCAACATCCGAGGTTTATTATTTTTTTCACTTTCATTACTAAAGTTTTTATTTGGATTCTTTTTTGCTATTGTTCTCTCGGTAATGCATAGTTAGTTGGTATGCATTTACTTGTAAATGTGCATACATACATATATAATAGGGAGGTCGACTGAAGTCCGGCAGCATAAAACTGGTTTTGAATTTCCACCTTTTCTATTTAGTTGAATTTTTTGCACTACTAGTGCTATCATTAATTTGAAAGCTGATACTTATGCGCTGAATACACGGTGAGAAAATTATAACATAAATTATGGGCTAATTCAATGAAGTCTCTAGTAGTGAACATCAGCGAAGGGTTCCAGATTCCACATATAGGGATTTGACTTGACGTGTACTACTTACGGGGATTCAGGATATGATGATCTTCGAAACAACTATCACTTTTACCATTTTTCTACGGACTACGGACGAATTTTCAATTCACTTGAAAAATTAAGCCAAAAATGAATAGTTGATAGCGACCATTACATAGAGATGTACATAACATACATAAAAACTCACTCAAATTTAGATAAAGCCGCGGTTTATTGGAAAATTAATAAATCAGTAAATTTTCTATCAATATCCAATTTTTTTTTTAATTTTATTGAGACGAGTGTCTTGAACTTGAAGAAGGTATCAGAAAAAGGTCATATAAAAGTCTTATGCATTTTCCTAAATATTAATGTGTGGAGATCTTCCTCTTCCTTTGCTTCCATGTGCGTGTACTATATCGAATACTTTCAAAGCTGGAATGTTCTAATCCATCCGGATCACATGCCCTAGCCAGCGTAAGCGCTGTCAATGTCGTCATATATCTCGTACAGCTTATCGTTCCATCGGCTGCAGTATTCGCCGTTTGTTTGATCACAAAAGATATTTCGTCTTGTCCTCGTTCATCACCAGACCCATACGCTTCGCTTGCTCATCCAGTCTGGATGAAGTCGGTCCATTCCCTATGAGCAGGGGACAAGTACGTCTTAGTAAATGGCCGAAGATCCACCCACTTCCAAACCAGGAAGCAAAACTAGGTACACCTATAGAACTGTATTCTGACCAAGGAAGGAATTTCGAGTCAATGGTGGCTCCAGAAATATGCCCGATACCGGGTGTTCGAAAAATTCGAACGACTGCCTTGTACACTCAATCAGACAGCATATTAGAACGATTCTATCGAGCACCGGAAAATCACTTGAGGAAGGTCGTGAACAAATATCGTAATGATTGGGATATCCACATAGTTCTTTTCCTGAAGAGTAAAGACGCATGAAACAATGGGCAAAAGATACTCTTTGGTAGTGAACTTCGGTTGTCCAGTGATTTAAAATTTGGAATAGATGGTGATGCGAGAAGAATTGGGAAGGAAGCGTCTAACATTCTAGAGGAAGAATTGAGAGAGATACAAGCTCTTGTGAGACAGCGAACTCTAATTATGAGTGACAAAAGAAAGGCCAGGTGTGACAAGGCGATGAACTCCAAGTGCTTCCAAAATAGAGATTTAGTGTTATTACAAAATTTACAACGGAAGAAAGGTTTGTCCCCAAACTTCAAAAAGTACATATAAGATAATCACTTACAAAGCTCACTTACAAAACTCTTCAGGATAACCCTTATAGAAGATTATGCCTTCTCTTTGATGTGCTTCAATCCTCTTTTCAAGGATCTTTTCCAAGATATGACGAATGGTGAATATCTTGTCAATTGTACAATTTACGATCTAAAGCCATTCTATTCAGTGTGTCGCCCGTTGCATTTAATTTATTATCACTTTCACTGCCATTCATCAGGTTGTAGAAATATTCCTGCCATAAATTCAGTATACTCTGGGTGTCAGTCGCTAAGTCACCTATCTGGTCCTTCTGCAACCTTTTGTAAACCGCCGCCTCTTTTCATAAATTTTCGATCTATACCCTTGTCGTTCAGCTTCTCAGCGTCTCATACTCCCTCATATCGACCGCTTTCTTTTTTTTTTCTTTATATGTGTCTTGCTTCTCGTCAAAAACAAAACACTGGAGACATGTCATCCGTCTATCACAACATGATCGATTTGGTCGTGATGTGAGTTTTTTGAGCCGGAGCCAGCCAAGTAGCTTGATGGATCAACTGCTTGTAAAAATAAAAGTTGTCCAAATTTGTAAAACTATAGTTGGTTTAAAGAACTGGGGGCATATGTTATTTTCGCTACGCTCCTCTCTCAAGAATTCAGTAAAACTAGCAACAAGAGATTACATTAAGTTTGAAGGAGAGGCTGGGAAGTTTTCAGCCAGAAAGAACTAGCAAGCAATAAAAACATATGATTTGCGATCAACAAAATTAAAAATATATAAAATTGAAATATGTTCAATGTTTATTTTCAGTGCTTAAGTATTTACATATATGGAAAATATATATACACAATTTCTTATTAAATTTAATCGACTAACTTCGACGGTAAAATGTTAATCTCATTTAGAAGGAAAAACAAAGTTCTTGCTTAATATCGTTTGATTTTATACATAAACTAGCGGATCCCAGCGTGCTTTACTACACCTATAAAAAATCAAAAAAATCTAACCGAAATTTTTAATTTTCGATTTTTTTTTGGAAAAGGAAACAAACAAAAATTGATTTAAAATTTTTGCCCAAACTTTTTCTTTATTAATTTAAAAAAAAAAAATTTTTTTCATTTTAATTTTTTCACTCTTTCTCTCTCTCTCTTTCAACATCACGTACAACGTAATGTACGCGTATTTTGGAATTTTACATGTATTTGTTGTTGTTGCATGTATTTTGTATGGGTAACGACCAATGTTCACTGAAATGGTCATATCTCTGGAAATGCTGCGCCAATCTCATGCAAACTTCACTCTAACCTTCTCCTAATATCCCTTAAACTTCTAATAATATCTGGTGATTTTCAAGTTATAGGCGTTCATCAAAATTTGCATTGATTTTTATATATATATGTAGATAATCAAATGAAATACATAATACTTAATAAAGATCCCAGGCTAATACGGAACAAAGTTCCGAAATCATATTCCAATAATTTAATTAATTGATCTTATTTATTGAAAGCCTTTTTAAAATCCTAAGCGACGAATTGTTTTAAAGAAAGTTTTACGTAAGAGGCGACTCAATTCCAATAGTTTCCACGATAGTTGGATCTTTAAACCGAAACGTCCTGGATCAAATTGTTAAATTAAAAATATAAAAAATATTATAAAATTGCTAATTTTATAAAAATAATTATCAAAACAATTAAACAAACATTTTTTTGCTCTTTTGTATTGAATTAAACTGGATAACTCTGTTTTCGCTATGTGCATAGCTCAAACAGAGCGAATAGGGAAGTGGTGTCTGTAGACAGTCTATTTAGGGAACGGTCAACAACCACGTAGCTCAGCCAAGAGGACAAAGGGTTAGTTTAAGAGATACACAAGAGCCACACAACCGGGGGAGGAGGTGAAAGCAAAGCTACACAGTTTTCTTCAAATGAAATAATATTTAATAGTTTATATTTAATAGATTTTATAATAAATTTTTTATTAACTTTTGATGCTAAATATTTATTAAATCGCAAAATATATTAGGAAATTCTTTATTATCATACAATTCATTTCTAATAAAATATTCTTTAATGAATATGTAAAGGGCGATCCATTTCGAGGTTTCCCTACTTTTATAAAGAAAAAAACACTAAAAATTCAAATTTAATGTGGAATGGGGAATGTTTATTATCATTCAAAAGAACATCCTTTGGCATTTTTTTTTTCTTTCAAATGTTGACAATAGCTACGTCTCAGATGGTTGGATGACTCGTTCAAGTATTTCGACTGGTAACTGGCGAATGGTAAGCGTGAAGTTTTGCTCCAAGGCCGGAATCGAAGCGGGATTGCCCGCATAGACTTTAGACTTTACATATCCCCACAGGAAAAAGTCTTCTTTTTTTTTGTTACATACTCATTGAGCCAGAAATGGGCAACGTCGGATCTTCTTGGAACTTTTCAAGATCTCTAGAGCGAAACGATGTCGCTTTAGTAGGTCGAGCGGCTTCAGTTCTTGCACAAGCTGTATTTTGTACGCTTTCAATTTAAGATCTCGACGTGAAATGCGCCAAGTCGTTCCATACCTCAGTCCGAGTTGCTGCGAACGGCGCCGAATCGACTCTTCACGGTCTTCGTGTACAATCTTAGCTACGGTCGCTATATATTCTTCGCGAAGCGCGCAAAACACATTCTTTACAGAATGTGAATTTTCGTAATAAAGTTGAATGATTTGTAGCGTTGTTCAGGCGTAAGTCTTTCCGTGCTGAAATGCCAAACAATACTGAACAAAAATAGCATAACAACTAGAAGACGAAAGGTAGTGTAAACTAAACCATATTCCATCGGCTAAGAGAGAGGGGTCACAGAAAAGAGAGAGTTGGATTCCGGAAGTTCTTAAATATGGCCACATGGTTTGTGTACGCTCCCCTTCGAGGACAAATTTTGGTAAAAGAATTATTCATATTTTTCGTTTATTTAAATTAGTATAAAGATTTGTATTAATATATATTTACATTTGTAGAGAGACCAATGTTTCATTTTCAAATTATTCCACTCCTTCGGTTAGTGAACCACAATCATTATGCATGACTTTATCTAACGATAAAAATTTTTTTTCTTTTTTTTTTACCACTTAGTAATTTTCTTTATTTACAAGTAGATTAGATCACTTACATTAGTCTTTGAATAGCTTAACAGAATTATCTACACCGTCGACTTAATATGTCCAAAGAATACGAAGAAGAATGAGTACCTTGAAAATTTCCATCTTCTCCACCGCGGAATCATTAGGTTACAAAAATTGCTACCAAAAATTTGTATTAAATTTTTAATATACATACGATCGTGCAAAAAATTAATAGTTCCAAAATTAGCAGCAGTTGCCTTAATACCAATACTGGCGCGTGTCAAAAAAAAAATAACAAAGGCACGATCTTCAAAACAGACAATGTACAATAATTACTAGCAACCCTTCCTTAGTTCGGAATGCAAAAAAATGAAAGCAAATATTTAAATTTGAAACTGACCAGTGAATTGACCGCTCGGCCCCAGATTATATTATGTTATGTTCATTGTTCAACCCTTATTATTTCGAATTTATTAAATTTAACGCATGTTCAATATTACTTGCATAAGCTTCCGTATATACAGAGAAAGAAATATTTGTGCCCGAAGGTGGTACCGCTATACATTCAAAAAATAGTTTCAGTTGTCACATTTTGAACCCAATATAATCCGTACTATCGTAATTTGGTGTACAAGTTACAAGAGAGAGAGAGAGAGTGGGGCCGTTTTCAAATGATTTCGACGCATTTTTAGTCATAGGAAATTGCCCTGTTAAATGAAAATAAGAGACTGATAACTGGCATGTTCTAGAGCGTTAATCGAAAATGTGTCTTTATCGAGATCATATCGATAGTTTCAGACGTTAATACGAATCAATGGGTTTAGTATATAAGGGCGAAGCACAGCTGTTAGGAAGTATGTTTTAAACCGAACTCGTTGCAAATACACAGTGAAGCAAATGTGTTTGTAAAAGGATTAAAATTATATATGTATGTATATAAAATTTTATACATATTCAAATTCATTATAATTTAAAGAAAACTTACTTATTCGTTCTCTCCGTGTAATTCTTTCCGAAAAGAAAGAAATCGAAGCTTACAAATAATTCAAATTAGGATTATATAAACTTAAATATTCGGTAAGTGAGTTAAAAGAAAATTCGTTATTTTTATAAGCATTGTTAGTAAATAAAAGTATTAATTTATAGCAGCAAAAGTCTGTTCATTTTGCGAAGGAGCTGGAGCAGCCATCAAGTAAAATTCATCCACAGTTATGGAAATGAACGTGTTATCGACTGCAATTTCACAAATAAATGCCAACATGTCACAAAAGACGGATGATCAGGAGGCCAAAATGTCACATAAGTTGGATGCACAGGATGCTAGTAATATGTCTGCAAATATGTCTGCAATTACACCACAAATGCAAAACCAGTAAGCACGTATTTCATCCTGGCCCCACAGAACTGAGAATTCGACAGGACAAAATCGAGGAGCGTCAAGATAAAATACAGGAGCTCAACTGTAGTATATGCACAAAGGCATGAAACGGCGTCACTCATTAGCAGACCAGCCTACAAAGTCAGTCGATTGGAAGTAGACACATTAGATGTGATGAATGAAAACTATAAAGTCGATCGATTGAAAGAATCGTTCTGGTCACAATATAAAGAGTCGAGCTGGCAAATGCTTTAATTGTGCAAAGATAGACCACTTCGTGAAAAACAACAATTTAAGAGAACGTAAAAAAAGGGAACGGAGAAAGTGAACCCATAATCTCCGTCTCTCAAATTGGTAATATCGGACTTACTTATTCGTAGACCTCTGGCTAAGACACAAAAGGATGGACTAATTCGAATATTAAATGAATTGAAATCATCAAAGAAAATACTAAGAGTAACGGTATTGAGGCAATGTTAACAGGCAGACCGCCAGCATTAACTGTAGAGATGTGCATAAAATCGATGCAATGGGTGAGAAGGACATTCAATTCGTTAAACTCCTCGAAGTGTCCCATTAGCCGAACGTGAAGCTGCCAAATAATAAAAGAAATTAGCGAGAGCGAAGGGAAAAGGATTGGTCATGGCCTAGAAATTTGCATGAATTAAAAGGTTTTCTTGGGCTGTGCACTTACTATCGCCGATTTGTTCAGAATTTCGCCAGCGTAACTAATAATATCCATGAGCTCACCAGCAAAAATGGATTATCCGAGTGGAATACTGAACAAGAGGACCGGCTTCAAATGCAACATTTTTTCTGGAAACAGATGCTAGTAGCTATGGCATAGCAGATGTACTTTCACAAGTGATTGATGGACAAGAGAAGATAGTTGCCTACTATAGCCGGTCTATTGGAAAATCAGAGCGGAGCCACTGCGTAACTCGGGGAGATCTACTACATTTTCACAAATATCTGTATAGTCAACTTTTCCGGTTTAGAATGGATAATGCAGCGCTGAAGTGGCTGCTACAGTTAAAGAATCGTAAGGACAGCTGGCACGGTGAATTGAGAGATTGCAAAGCTATATAGTTCACTATTGAGCAGCGCAAAGGTAACATGCACGGAAATGCTAATGCTTTGTCCCATCGACCATGTAATTTAGAATGTAAGCACTGCTCAAAAATCTGAAAGTAAGGAAGACATTATAGACGTACGCCTAATGACAATTACACCAGCAGAAGAGTGGGTGGCAAGCCACTTAAGTCAAGTAAGGAACAAATGACAACGGAAAGTCCCATCACGAAGGCATGCTTGGCACAATGCAGTAGTTTTAAATTGATATCCAGCTGTCTGAATAGAGTATAGTAATATAGTAGTTCCAAAGTCAAGAATTCCAAACGTTCTCAAGAAATTCCGTTAAGGTCCAAGTGGAGGTCAGCAGTTCTATTCTATTGCCGTCAATCGGTCGCGGAATGGATTGCTAACTGCAAGGAGTGCATTACAGCTAAAGGATCGGATTTCAGAAGCAATGGGCAGATGAAGCAATATAACTCAGGTGCGCCATTCGAAAAAGTTATCATGGGATGCATTCACCTTATTTGGGTTACCAAATACAGTGCACTCTGACTAGAGAAGGGATTTCGAATCAACGATGTTTCAAGAAATGTGCCTGTTCTGGGTATTCAAAAAACTCTAACGAGAGCCCTGAACCCCATATAAGACGGCATGATAGAACGATTCAATCGAACACTGGAAGAGCGCTTGAGGAAGGTCGTGGACAAATATGAGGATGATTGGGATATCCACATACCTCTGTTCTTGTTGGGATATCGGATCAGAGCACCAAACAAGGTTAAAACACCGGCAAGGATACTCTTTGGTAGTGAACTTCGGTTGCCCAGTTTGAATAAATGGTGATGCGAGAAGATTGGGAAAGAGGCGTCCCCTGTTCTCGAGGAAGAGTTAAGGGAGATGCATGCTCTCAATCAATCAAAGCAATAAACTCCGAAGGCTTCCAAAATGGAGATTTAGTGTTGCTATACAATCCACAACGGAAAAGAGGTTTGTCCCCAAAACTTTAATGCAATTAGGAAGGTCAATACAAGATAATCAAACGACTAAACACCTAGAGAGGCTTGCTGCGTTTGTTAAAGCAAATGTGTCTGGTCGATCAGACTCAGGTAGAAGGCAGGGTGGCGAAAATATCAGATGTAAGAGAGAAGCCGATAACTGACATGTTTCAGAGCGTGAAACGAGAGCGTTATCGAGCACAATTCGATTGTTCCAGGCGTGAGTTACGAACAAACGACTAGTATATAAGTTAGTGATAACATTAATGTGAAATAAAAATAATACATTGTGAAAGTTGTAGTACAAGTAATTTGTCAATAATGAAGTGAACTTTTAGTGATTGAGTAACAAAAGGAAATTGAATAAATTATTTATAATAAAGAAACTGCAAACAAAGTTGGTGGTTTTTATTTAACAATCCAGTGATCGGACTCGAAGGATTTGTGAACTCATCGAGCTAACTCAGCAACATCGTAACAATATTTATTGTGAATGATCAAAAGGAAGAGCAGAGAACGTAGAACGTTCTCTGGGAAAAGAGCCATTTGAAACATGTTTGCTTTTTAATAATTCCAAGGATGATGGTATGAGAATAATACTTCAAATGGATATAAGTCAAGAAATCACGCAAATAAAACCCTTTGAAAATAGAAATATAGCAGAAAAACGGAAAGCAAATACTAACGAAAACTGTGAAAGTGATGTCAAGAAATCTAAATTGCTGATTTCGGTGGAAAACGCAGAAAAATCTCCAAACCGTGCAGATACGTTTACAAACGAACACGGCGCGGGAACAAAAAATTCACCGTTTAAAACAACTTTTCATCAAAGCCCCAAGAAACGTATAGAAATAGCATCTGTTACTAAACCAAATAATAATGCAAAAGAAAAATTTATTTACGGCAATTATAACAAATATTATGGATACCGAAATAAAGGAAGCGAATGTAAAGATATACGACTGGAGGTGTTTGCTAAGCGGATGGAGCTTTTCGAAAACAAACATTTGCTTGATATCGGCTGCAATAGTGGTCTTATAACCATGGAGGTGGCAAAGCGATTTGGCGTAAAAAGTATTGTGGGCTTAGACATCGATCGCTCACTCATCAATCAAGCGAACAAGGTGTTGTTACGTCAAAAAAAAGCTCTACCTTTAGTAAATGAAGCTCGACATTTACATAAATATCCTTACAACGTAAGCTTTGTGCATGGCAACTATGTGTTACGAGACGATGTATTGCTCGAAATCGAATATGCACAATTCGATGTAATCCTGTGCTTGTCGATAACTAAGTGGATACATTTAAATTTCGGGGATATGGGGCTAAAGCAGGCATTCCGGCGTATGTTTCTACAACTTCGCAGAGGAGGTAAACTAATATTGGAAGCACAGCCTTATAATAACTATGGACGAAGGAAGAAAATGACAGTAAGTATTTATTGAATTTCTTTTTTTTTTATTAATTTTAATTTTTCAAATTATTTTCAGGAGACTATTAATGCAAATTTTAAGGCTATGCTGTTTTTCCCAGAACATTTCAATGACTATCTGCTATCAGAGGATGTGGGCTTTGAAAGCTTTGAATTAATGGGTATACCTGAAGACTGTGCAAAAGGCTTTAAGCGTCCAATACAGATATTTCACAAAAAATAAAAAATATGCATTGTTCGACTGTGATAAAGCTAAAACGCGAAAAAAAAAAGTTATAATTCGATTTCGTACGCATTCATGATGTACGAAAATATATTTTTTTATGAAAGAATCTAGTACAATTATGAATTAAAAATAAACCACTCATTTTTTTAATGAGTATATTTAAATGTTACAAAATATGCCAGCAATTATTACTATTAGTATTAGTTTTTCAGATTTGCAAATCAATCGTACTTCCGTTTTTTATTTGGTGTACTTTGTGGTTCTTTTAGATCCTGTACCACTCTCGGGAGATGCTCCTTCAGCAATTCATCTGCGCTTATTGAAAAATCGCTATCAATCCAAATTGAGCGAAGGCGTGTCATAATTACACCCATCTGTTTATCGGCATTTAAACCACTTTCTTTTAGCATGCCACCGTTAAGAGGAAAACGTGGTATCTTCCATGCTTTCAAATCATTGTATAGAGCTAAATTGCTTTTATATTTTAACAACTCTTCTACGTAATCGCGCTTAGCATAAGGTTGCAAACACAGTCTTTGAAAATCGCGTAACGTGCAAAAATCCACTCCAACCTAGAAATAATTATAAGAAATTATTTCATTAATCATTAAAATTTTGTGAATCACCTTTTGTTTATTCTGCGTAATAAACAGAGCCAAATCTCTTTCATAAGCGGACAATTTAAGCCGTTGATGTAACTGCATAACATCTTCTGGCGTATTAACTAGTGCAATAATGAACAATATCGGTAAATGAGGTTTTGAAAAGTTAGTCAAACCAACGCAAAGCTTTCTAAACTCCTCAATGTTAGAATTAGCAGGTAGTCCACAATATGGTCCTAAGCCACAAGCGATCATTTCCTCCACTATCTCACAACTGAAATTGCCAACTACGATTTTTTGCAACTCAGCCCATATACGTTCGCCACTAATACGGCTCAAGCCATCAACGTTTGTGCGAATCGCTTTCAAAGTTTCCTCATCATGTTTTGAGGGTTCCAAAGTAATGCGACCATAAAAACGGAAATAACGTAGGATACGCAAGTAATCCTCTTTGATGCGAACATCGGCATTACCAACAAATATAACACGTCTTTGCATTAAATCATCATAACCATAGAAGTAGTCGTAAAGGGTGCCATCGAAACCGAGAAACATGGAGTTTATTGTAAGATCCCGTCGATTTGCATCCAATTGCCAATCAGTGGTGAATTGTACCTTTAATAAAATATAAAGCATTATTCTGTGATTTGGCATGTTAGTTGGAACTTACTTCCGCATGTCGGCCGTCAGTAAGTACATCGATTCGCAAAGTTGTAACCTCAAAGTTTTCTTTATTATGTATACGCGGGGTTATTGTGCCATGTTTCTCTCCTTTTATATTTATCATTCGCACTCCTTCTTTAGTAAACATTTCTTTCATCTGATCCGGAGTAGCTGTAGTAGCTAAATCGATATCTTTCGGTTTTATGCCCATTACAATATCACGCACCGCACCACCGGCTATTCGTAGTTCATAATTGTAGCGATGGAATATGCTAATTAACTCTCGTAGCTCATCCGTGAAAATACTTTGGAACTCGGGTGAATCAATTTTTTTAAGCGCTGGATTGGTACGCATTTTAGATGGTATGCCAAGTGGTCTCAAATTCAATTGCTGAACTGGTGATTCTTGAGTTGACTGGTTTGGAAGTGACATTCGATAGGAACAAGTTGTGTTTAATCCTCGTATGAGTTTTTGTTTACCCCTCAATTGGCATCGACAAATCTTTGAAAAAACGCTGAAAGTTCTTTGCATTACTTTAATCAGTTATATAGCATATAAAACCACGAACAATTTGCTATTCATTAAAGTACGTTTAAATGTTTTGATTGCCTTTTGTTTTTGTTATTATAGTTCGCCTTGGAATTCGCCTTGTTAACAATACAGCTGTGGCGAGGCTGCCATATCTTCAGAATACAGTTATTTTTATTTTAACTTTTTAATCCACAGCGAGCGAGCGGCTCGTCAGAGAACTTATAACAACGAGAAGGTGCAATTGACTTTTGGATTATAAGTTCGATTGAAGCTTGTGCAGAGTTAGAAAATCACGGGAAAGGGATTCACCACTCTGTTAAATTTTGCCTGTTAAACTAACAGAATTATGTAAACTGAATGTTTAATATAAGGAAAAAATGTAAAACCAATAAAAATTATAATGAAAATCAAACTATTTATTATTTATTTTTCATTTATTTTTCATAAAACATTTTGTTATTTTTTAATTAAAATGCAATAAAAAATAAAATCTTAAAATTTCAGAAACTATTTGAAAAACTATAATAAGTTTAAGTTTTTGTATTCAAGTAAAATGTAGTTTTTATGATTACAAAAAAAAATTAAATTAAAAAATAAATAAAATAATTATTTTGAATTATAATATAATATTCAATGAATAATGATAAAATATAAAGTAAATAAAATAAAAATTAATGACGTAATTATTTTGAATTATAATATGGCATGAGCGAAAGGAATTTAAACTTGCGCCAAAAGTAAAGACACCAAAAACTTAAAATAGCACTCGCGCTATACCAGCTCCGCCACCGTTGACTTAGAAAAACTTTTACATATTCGGCACTTGTACCCAAATACAGAATAGAAAATTCGTTTTTTTTCTTAGCTGAGTAATCATACGAAGGAATATATTCTCCCATCGCGGATGCTTCGTCTATAAACGACTTCGCTAATACACAAAATGCTTGTGGAAGAGCTGCGCGCGGGGAGAAGTATTGCTTGTCGTATGTGCTTTGTTGACGATGCGCTTGCGTTTATGTACATTAAGAATTTTTTCGCATATTTTACTAGGAACCGTTGAGTATACGCACATGAATTGATATGTATGTACATACATACGTTTATTTGTTTATGCGTACACATCCAGCAGGAATATCATTACCATGACAACGCTATTTTATTGGCCGCTAGTTAAAATTGCAAAAAATGCCCTTTCTTCCACAAACCAAAATGCCAAAAATTAGAAATTGAAGAATTTTGTGTCTTCACTGGACAATTTTTAGCAATTTTGCCATCATCATCCTCGGCTTGTGAACAAAGGACACGCGAGAAGGCAAGGAATTTCTTGCTGGGCAATATGAGGTAATAGGCGAACATTTTCTTCGCGACGATGACAAAAATCACAAAAATCAGAAAATCAAGTTGATCTGAAGTTGAACACACATACATTCAATGGTACTTGTATGCATACGAAAAACGCATACATACAAAAGGGCATGCAACTTCTTTCCTCTGTTCCCCGTCATCCACAAGCATACCTTGGCGACGATTGAAAAATCTGCCAATTTAATAAAATTTAAAATGCGAAAAAGGAAGAAGAAGAAGAACGAAGATAGATTTTGTATGATTTACTTCATTTCGGTGGTTGATGACTATTTGACTTTTTGCCGAAGTCAAAGGAATTGTTTGTTGTTGTTGCTTCTGCATTATATTTCGCGACCATAATTTTTTGAATTTGTATTTTTTGTCACCGTCGCAAAGAAGCAACTTGTAGGCAGGAGTAAGCGGGGCATGCGTGCGGTGTTATTTATGAATAAACACACTTTGCTTTGTTGTACGGCGCTTGCGTCTATGAATGAAAATGTTATTGTTGTATTCGATTTGAGTTTTGTACTTTTGTACGACAGAAGCAAAGAATAATTTCGAGGGATAGAGTAATGGAACTATGTATGTATACGTTTACATGCAAATAATTTCATTAAAGCTACATAATATAATTAAAAGTATTATTTTTTGAATTTGAAAAATAATTTATTTTAGGAAAATATACATAAATATGTACATATGTATGTACATATGTGCCTCTAAATTAAAAACAAAAGCATGCATAAAGTCATTCAGGCAGAGTTAATAATCCATTATGCATTCATACTGGCAGGTCACTAATGCGATCACTCATAAAACTTCTCTATTCCTTAAGCTATTTGTTATAAGAAGAAGAAGAATAAGGCAATAAAAACAACTACCGCACAAACCCTCCTTCCTTCTACACTTCATCCACAAACAGTTTCCTCAAGCGAAGTCAAACTTTGCCAAATATCCAAATTTTATGTTGAGCAAAAGTCGCAAACTCATACATTGAAAAGTACCTACATATGTGTATACAAAAAACAAATACACACAAAATATTGTGCGATCCCTTTTCCCTTACTCCCGCTACCAACGAGCCGTCCCGGTGACCAAAAATCCTAAAATCAGAAATTCAAGTTGATCTGAAGTTAAAGGCACATGCATTCAAAGACATCAATGTGTATTATTATATATAGTTTTTCAAATAGTTTCTGAAATTTTAAGATTTTATTTTTTATTGCATTTTAATTAAAAAATAACAAAATGTTTTATGAAAAATAAATGAAAAATAAATAATAAATAGTTTGATTTTCATTATAATTTTTATTGGTTTTACATTTTTTCCTTATATTAAACATTCAGTTTACATAATTCTGTTAGTTTAACAGGCAAAATTTAACAGAGTGGTGAATCCCTTTCCCGTGATTTTCTAACTCTGCACAAGCTTCAATCGAACTTATAATCCAAAAGTCAATTGCACCTTCTCGTTGTTATAAGTTCTCTGGCGTGGCATGCTAGCAAAGCGAAAAGCGCCAATGGTATGACTCAAAGAACATTTTTCTATTAAATTATTTTTCCATTAAAAAGCTAAAAATTTGTCATATGAAATAATTATGGAAATTGTTTTGGCACTTTCTTCTTAATTCATGGGAATTCCTATTAAAATTAAGCAAATAAATTGAAATCAAAATAAGGGATGTTCAACGCGGGCAAAAAGATGAAAGATGACCATCTTTTGGCGTTGCACTAGTGGGTTTTATATTGTTACGATCTTGCTGATTAACCTCGATGATTTCCTTAATTTTTCGGGTACGACCTCTGCATTGTTAAATAAAATCGCCAACTTAATTTGCAGTCTCTTTATTTATAAAGACCTAATTAATGTCCTTTTAATTATTCGGTAATTCACAATTCAATTACAATTTACGTTACTATTTACAATCACTTGTATACAACTTTCACAATGTACTGTTTTTATTACTTTACTGTAATGTAATCTCCACGAGTTTAATTCACAACTGATTGCTCTTGCAGTCGAATGTCGTCCTTATATACTTGTTTGCTGCTTGAAAAACGAAACCCCTGGAATAATCGCGTCGTTTACGATAAACCTCTCGCTTACGATAAACCTCTCGCTTACGATAATCCTCGTTTACGATAATCGCTTCGTTTACGATAATCGTCGTTTACGATAATGGCCTCGTTTACGCTCTCGAACGTGCCAGTTGTCGGCTCCTCTCTTTCATCTGTCATTCGCTTCGCATTTTCGCCACAATATAATGTCAGATGAAAGGGAGAAGCCGACAACTGGCATGTTCTAGAGCGTAAAACGAGAACATTCGTTATCGAGAACGATTCGATTATTCCAGGCTTTCGCTTTCAAGCAGCCGACAAGTATTACAGTGAAGTAATATGAAAGAGTACATTGGGAAAGTCGTAATTCAAGTAATTGTAAATAGTGAAGTGAATTGTAATTGAATTGTTAATTACTGAGTAATAGAAGGACGTTTAATAAATTCTTTATAAATAAAGAAACTGCAAATAAAGTTGGTCACTTTTATTTAAGAATCCAGAGATCCTAACCGAAGGATTTGGGAAATCATCGATGTTGAATCAGAAAAATCGTAACACTATCTATCTTATTTCCAACTAAATGTAAGCGAGCCTAAGCTCTTCAATTCCGCAATCATCAGCTGATTAGCTCCAAACAGCTCCAATTGACATATGTACATATGTATATGCCGGCAACAAGCGCAGACAGTTTCTATTCCAATGTCGTTAGTTTCATTGTTGCAACGATCCAACAGTCGATTGCTACGTGTGTGTTGGCACAAATTTCCCTCCGCTGATAGTTTACAAGAGACTAAAGTAATATTGAACTCAGTACAATATTCCAAAAAAGTTAGCGGCATGAAAAGCGTATACGTCACCCGTCCTGATGTTGCATCAGTAGGCATAGATTTGTTAAAAGAAGAGTGAGTAAGAATTTTATATAACGTCTATAAACACAAAAAATATATTTTTCACAGGTGTGATGTTAGCAACTGGTCACAACCGGTACCCGTACCTCGCGAAGAACTGTTTCAAAAAGTTGTTGGCAAGCACGCCATTTACTGTGCTCTAACTGATAAAATAGATGCAGAAATTATTGAAAGAGCAGGGCCACAGCTCAAATGC
Source organism: Neoceratitis asiatica (assembly GCA_030068015.2). NCBI lineage: Eukaryota > Metazoa > Arthropoda > Insecta > Diptera > Tephritidae > Neoceratitis > Neoceratitis asiatica. Next base: position 38,138,940 of record CM061529.1, read on the forward strand.
ATCGCTACAATTTCAGTTGGATACGAACACATCGATATAGCTGAGTGTAAAAAACGCGGCATACGTGTTGGCTATACACCTGATGTACTTACCGATGCAACAGCGGAGCTAACAGTGGCGCTATTACTAGCCACTAGTCGTCGCTTATTTGAAGCCAGTAAAGAGGTCTATAACGGCGGATGGAAATCATGGGCACCGAATTGGATGTGTGGTCAAGGGATGAAAGGTGCACGTGTGGGCTTGTTCGGTTTTGGACGTATTGGCCAGGAGATCGCAGCACGGATATTACCCTTTAAACCCTCCCAACTAACGTATACAGCGCGAACTGAGCGAGCCACAGAAGCAGCTAAAGTAAATGCAAAACGCGTCAGCTTCGAAGAAATGCTATGCGAATCCGATTTCATAGTTGTTTGTTGTGCTCTTACACCGGAAACAAAGGAAATTTTCAACGCAGACGCATTCCAAAAAATGAAATCGAATGCCATTTTTATTAATACAGCACGTGGCGGCGTTGTTGACCAGCCAGCACTGTGCACTGCTTTAAAAGAAAAAATAATTCTAGCTGCCGGGTTAGATGTCACTACACCGGAACCGCTACCGCTTGACGATGAACTATTAAAACTGGACAATGTTGTAATATTGCCTCATATTGGCAGTGCTGATGTGAATACACGTATAGAAATGTCTCGAATTACAGCTTTGAATATATTAGCTGGGTTAAGAGGAGATAAGATGATAGCAGAAGTAACCATTTAAGAAAACACTAAATATTGATAAGTTATAGAGATAGACCGATAATTATTCTGTTTAACATGTACATAAATAAATATTCAAAACTGTAAAACAAATATCTGTACCCTAATTTAATCTTCGCCTGGAGGCAAGGGTTGAGAAGTGGACTGAATGGGTCCACTGGCGGCGCCAAGTGTTGGAATGGGGGCGGGAACTGGTGCTGGTACCGGTGCAATAGGTATTGTTGATATGACGCCAACTTCGGAGGGATCTTCAATTTCTTTTTTGATTTGATCAACAGTAATGTATCCGCCACTTTCGTCCTTCAATAAGAGATTCAAAAATTACAATATCACATGAAGTATTCTAAAGAACTGAAGCACTTACCGCTATAAATACATCAACGGTTTTTCCTGATATTATATCTAGCAGTTGTGGTGTGATTCCACTCATTGGTTCTTCCTGAATACTTTGAGCGTATTCAAATAATGGTTGCCTTAGGTCCGGGCACTGATCCAGAGCGCTTACCATTTGCTGGTGCGGTAAATGTAGCAATACAGGCAATGATTGTGGTTTTAATCGTTGGCAACATTTGAGAAAACCTTCCCAAATCACTTTTTGGCGCCATACTTGCTTCAAAATAAGTCTTTGTAGAAGATTTAATACAAAATTTGTTAGACGTGGATAAAGTGTAATGCTTTGAATAATGGTGCGCATGAGCAGCGTCGGCAATGGAACTACTTCAACTAGTTGTTGCAATACTCCGATTAGTACATCCGGGGTGAATACCTCTTTTTCAGTCAGACAGATTGAAGTGGCTTTAACTATGGCCTTCAAATCACATGTATTCGGATCCATGGTATGTAAAGCGACAAGTATATCAGTCGGTGTGGCCGCCATTGTTTGGTTCGCAAAATCAGCACCAATGCCGAGAAGTCTATTAAAAACTTCCTTCACTACAATTTGATTTAATTTTAGCAACTTGGGTAATGCATTTAGAACTTCTTGACGAGTGAGACCATTGAGCACAGGTATGAGTACACGCACATCATTAACCTTGTTGGCATAAAGTTCTCGCACACGGCGCACAAGTTCCAAATTGGGTTTTGCTACACGCTCTGTTAATAGATGCACAACACGAATAATGAGCGTTTCGCAGCCTTTTGGACAATCTGCGATAAACTTCAGTAATGTGACATTCTCTACGCCCATTTTTTTAATTGCCGGATCGATAGAACGTAAAACAGTACGTTTCAAATCAGCGGCAGTAGTTGTGTAGATTTTGCAAAGCTTTTCCAGAAAAACTAAAACGATCAAACATAAGTTATTTATACTAAATATATAATAGCCGTATCATACCTTTTGGCTTGTAGGGTAGTAACGTAAGCAGCAGAGTCATGCATGTCTTTGCAGTTTCCTCCTTCCATTGTACTTCGACCCCAGGTCGGCCAAATTCCTCTGCGAAAATGCTTGGCGGGGGCACTTCCTTTTGCAAATATGTTGCCCAATCTAAAGCAAACTCCTCAATTCGATTCGGTAGTACTTTGTGAACATCATACAATGATATAATATGTTCCAGTGCACGCTCTCGTAAGTTAGTACGTTCGTGTACACAAAAAAGTAGAAGCACTCTTATCAATTTATTTTTACGCGGTGGCCGCAGTATAGCCAGATCTTTTAATAGATCGACACCAGGGTTCACAAATTCATCAGAGAAACACATTTCAACCAACTGATTAAGTGCTTCATCGGGCAGCAATGGTGCCTCAAGGAAAATGCGCCGCATCAATAGAATTTTATCCTTTAATTCACAAGTTTCACGCACACCTTTGATTAGCTGGCTCAATAGTTCATTGTAAGCATAGTCTGGCCGGTTTTCAGATTTAACATAGGAGTGGCGTGTGAAACCCTGTAGTAAGCAGTATTCTTCATACAACCATGAAAATGCCAAATCAATACGCTGTCGCACATCAAGCATTATGAAATCGAAAATAAAATAGCGCACTTTATCAGGGAATGTTGCTGCCATGACGGTAAGTACTTTACGCCGTTTTGCTGACACTCCACCTACTATACACTGACGTTCTGATTGTAAAATGCGCTTCACAGCTTCCAACAGAAATTTCTCTTTAATTAGACGAGGAAATGGTTTGGTTACTTCTTGCAATTTCAGAGTTTTTGCCCGCATTTTCATTCGTTCAATTAGCTCTTGTTCGCCTTTGACTCTTTCCATGTTTTCACGTAATTTTTTCGTAGCCTCGTCTTTTCTTAATTGGTCTTCATCTACCTGTTGCTCACTTAATATAGAAAAATATGATAATTTTAATCAATATGAAAAAACCTAATTAATTTCGGATATAATTACCTTTCATTTATGTCCATAGGTTCTAGCCGTCTTGGTCTCATTGGAGTTTCTTTGCTAAAGGCGGCAGAGCCTGGTCCTAATTTTTGCACGGTCATTTGTTCGCCAAGCACTTTCGCTATCTTCCCCACCTGCTGTTGAATGGACATATCTTTGATGGGCGCGTATTCATTCAAGAAATGTTCTGGCGCTTCGTCTGGTAGCTTAGGTAAAAATTCTACAATTAAGTTCACTGCCATATCAGTTGTACGCAAATGCTCCGCTAAGAATTTTTCATTTACACGTAGACAACGCTGCTTCTGCTTTTCTAACTCTTCTTCATCAACTTCCATTTCTACTTCTTTTTCGGTTTCATTATCCGCACCAGATTTGGCTCTGCGTTCTTGTTGCCTGTTTATGGAATCAATACGCATTTTCTTATTGAGATTACTGGCTGCACTTTCCAATATGCGTTTTTGTCGCCTTGTTTGCTCCTGCTTATCCATCTTCGGTATGGCTCTTTGGATTTCACCTTGTGATGCTCCCAAATCGGACAGCATATGCCGAACAGTACCTTGATATTCGTAAGATCCACGATTCTTCAATAAGGCAATTAGTTGCATTTTTAAACTTTTTCTTACTGAGCTAGCCTGTGAGTCTGTAAGCGTTGGAGGAAGATTAGAATTAAGTTGCTTGAAAGCATCTACTACTGGACCCATTAGACTTGGTCGCAATTTCGCAATGGTGCATAAACTGCCAGTACAAGTTATTAGATTTACTGATGAAATATGTGTGGCGGCATGGAATTTTAATAATATATCGAAAATATTTAATGATTCTTCTTCCAATTTCTTGCGTTTTACCAACTTTGAATTTAAAGGGATATCTTGCAGTGAAAAATCGTTGTCTTTCTTTTGACTATCTTCGTCTGGGTAACTTTGCAACACAACAACACCCTCCAAAAATTTGATGGCATTTGTGCGAATACCATCGTTTTCATTATCTATCAGATCTAAAATTTGGGCCTTTACCAAACTAAGTACAGTCCAAGCTTGCTCTGCACTGTCCGACATCTCGTCAGTGGCACAGATCCACTGTAAGCCTTTTTTGTATACACTGCCACATGCTTGGATAACACGTTTAATTACTTGAGGTGAACGATCCCGTAATAGCATTGAAACAATGCTTATTACTTGTGGCAGTAACTCTACTTTAACTTTGCTAGAATACAAAAAATTTCTTTACGTGACTTTCATGATTTGATTTTGATTCAGAAATCTTACCAAATTTGCTCAATAAAACAAACCACTTGTTTGCGTACATCTGCATTCGCATCATGTGCTAACGAGAGTATATGTTCCAAAAACTCTTCGAGCAGTTCCACACAAGATCCGAGAATCATTTCTTGAACTTTGACTAGCAAGTCACATTTAGTCGATGGTTCTGCGTTGGGCACCTCATTGAGCCACTCTACAACCTAAAGGAAATAAATAGCAGGTGCTTAGTCCAATAGTTATATCAACGTTGGGAAGTCCGTGAAATTCAAAAGCATTGTTTTAATTTTACTTGAACATTAACTCACCTTACTCCGCGCATTTGCTGTTTTCTCATCTGTGAAGAGATTAACTGCTTCGCCCAGAAATTGGCTACGTCCTAAAAGCCCATCCATCGTTTATATTTTTAATTTAACAAATGTTTCCAAAGAAATATAAATTCCGCAACGAAACCAGGCAAATATATGACGGTGATTTTTGGTGAGTACATTCTTTGCGTGCTGCCAGAGTGAAGCGTTAAAAAATAATTGGGTGTATCCACTTGCTTCAAAACCTAATCAACGCGATTTTATAGTACGCAAAGTTGTCCCATCAAATGCCTGCTTTTTCTTCTTGCCAATTCGCCAAATTACAAAAACAAAAATCATAAGCAATATTTGAATTAAATTACTAATGCGAACTTAACAAGGTGAAGGCACTACTGCAGCAAATTAAAATTAAATTTCATTCATTTAGCACCGAAATTTTTAAGATTATTTTTCAGTTAATTTTTTGTTTGCTTGAATTTGATTTAATTATCTGTTTTAAATGCAAAAAAATTTGAGAATTGTAAATTGTAATTTTTCCGAAAAAAGAGTGAACAGAAGGTTTACGCAGTTTTAAAAGCCAAAGAATTTACCATGATTTTGAGACGACTTTTGACGACTCCCACGACAGCCGGTTCTACGCACCGGAGTTGACCCGGATTTTATCCGGCCAAGGGCTGTCACCCTTTCGGCGACCTAACCCCGTTTAGGTCATCAGGTAATTTTAGCTTTAGTACATCAACGGAGCAACATCTCGCAGCAGGCCTGCTCCAAATCCTTCTCATCAGGGCTGGTGTAGAAACCAATCCTGGTCCGAGGGATTATTTCTGCTGCGTGTGCCATAGACGACTCCACCATTCCTCCACCTCGGTTAGATGCAATCAGTGCAATGGATGGAGTCATCTTAAGACCTGCTCAGGCCTTAAGACACATAGGGAGTGGACCACGAGTTACGTGGCCCCATGCTGCCAGCGCCCAGCTGCGCCTCTGGCCCATACGGCAGTGCCTTCTGCACACTTACCCACTTTGGGTAACTCCCCCCAGGCCTCCACGGCCCATCGGAGCTCCCCGCAGCATGACTCCCAATCATCTTCCCCCACCCCCATCCAGCTCCACATCCCGTGCGGGGGCTAATCAGCAGCTCTTAGTACCCCGCACAGTCTGCTCCGTGTGTCAGACCATAGTACGGCGGAACGTGACATCAGTCAAATGCAATTCTTGCACTGGCTGGTGCCACTTTCGGTCGTGCTCTGGCCTGCGCACCACTCGTGAGTGGAGTAGTGCTTTCGTTGCCCCATGCTGTAGGAGTCTGCCCCCGCCTGCAAACACTACGCAGCCGCCAACTACCACCAATGTGCGGCAACTACCACAGCGGGTTACACAGCTGCAACAGACAAGATCTACGCACAACTCCCTCACCCCCCGTGTTACGAACGTTCCCCCGAGACACTTTAGACTAATACAATTTAACTGCAACGGACTCCAAGGAAAGATCGACGAGATAGTTGACTTCATGAGCCGGGAACGCCTGCCAATAGCCGCGATCCAGGAAACCAAATTAAGCGCCCGCTCAGATCTTCTGAGCCGGGCTGGCTATAACATCATAAGGAAAGATCGCGAACGAGATCATGGTGGAGGCTTGGCCTTCATTTTACATAACACCGTGCAGTATCGTCTTATCGACGGCGACATCGACCGCAGGGATACTACCCTAGAATGTCAGGGCATAGCTATACGGTCAGGCGATGTCGAGCTCGAAATATTCAATATATACATTCCTCCCGTTACAAGTTGCCCGGTTGGATACCGTCCTGATATAGGTGCGCTACTCAGAGGCGAAAACCGCTTGGTTTTGGGCGACTTTAACGCGCACCACGATCTTTGGCATTCCTGCCTGTCAAATGATCGTCGAGGAATGGAGCTGGCGGAACAGATAGACGATTCGACATTCTGCACAATGAATGACGAAGCCCCCACCAGGATTGTGGGCAACTGCCATAGCTCGCCTGACATTACAATAGCTAGCGCTGGTCTGATAAATTGCATAGATTGGCGACCTATGCTTACGCTCGCATCAGACCATTTGCCCATAGTCATTTCGATTGACAGGCCTCCCGACTTCGTTTCCGTGGACCACCGGACATTTGTTAACTTTAACAAAGCTAACTGGACCGGCTTCACGGAATTTACTGAGAACGCCTTCAGTGCTCTCCCCACTCCCACCAACGTCCTCCCTGCAGAAAAGCTTTTCCGCAAAATTGTCGTGTCTGCTGCCGCCCGCTTCATACCTGCAGGTCGAATCGCGGAAATCCGCCCCAATTTTCCCACCGAAGCGGCGGTTTTGGCGACAAGGCGCGACACGTTACGCCTGACCGATCCCGGCGATCCCCGTATCAGAGAACTCAACGCCGAGATTCGGAACAAGGTAAATCTCCATAAGCGGAACAAGTGGGAGGAGCACTTAAGATCCTGCAATCTCTCCTCTGGGGTGACCAAGCTCTGGGCCACCGTCAAATCGTTGTCAAATCCGACGAGACGTGATGATCGGGTGGAAATTTCATTCGGTGATGACGCCTCGTCGGACCCGAAGAGGTGCGCGAGCTATTTTAGCCGGCTTTTTACACTGCACCCTTCGGTCGACAAAACGAAACGACGAATAACCCGCCGTCTGCGCAAACTACCGAACACCAGCGCGACGCTTGATTTCTCCAGGGAAGAGGTTCAGGGGTTATCGGGAAGGCGAAAGCCTCCAAATCCATCGGCCCCGACGGAATAAGCATGCTGATGCTAAAACATTTGGGTCCAGCGGGAGCAGAATATCTCACCAAGCTCCTCAATCTGTCCCTGACCACCCTAACTATACCCGACGTGTGGAAACTGGGCAGAGTGGTCCCGCTACTAAAGCCGGGGAAACCCGCAAATAAAGGAGAGTCATATCGTCCGATATCCCTCCTTTCCCCAGTAGCGAAGACAATTGAGGCCTTGCTGCTCCCGTCCCTCACACACCACCTGAGCCCAGCTACACATCAGCATGGCTTCCGAAAAGTGCACAGCACCACAACTGCACTTAACGCCATAAACACCCAGATAATTCATGGCCTCAACCAAAATCGACCCTGTGCGCGAACTGTCCTAGTAGCACTGGACCTGTCGAATGCCTTCGACACAGTGAATCATTCAGTGCTACTATCGGACATTGAGGATTCCTCATTACCGCCTAGGTTGAAGAGGTGGACCATGAATTACCTGAGTGGTCGACGATCATCGGTTGAGTTTCGAGGTCAAACATCTAAGCTACGGAAAATTAAACAAGGGGTCCCGCAGGGTGGTGTCCTCTCCCCAATGCTGTTTAATTTTTACATCTCGAGACTTCCTCCACCACCTGAGGGCGTCTCGCTGATCTCATACGCCGATGACTGTCCGATTTTGGCGTCTGGCCAGGATATTGATAACCTCTGTTCTTCAGTAAACAACTACCTCGCCGACCTTTCCAACTTCTTCGCTGCACGACATCTACATCTCCAACCTGCGAAATCCTCTGCCACCCTTTTCACCAGCTGGACGAAGGAGTACCGGCTAGAACTCGATGTGAAGGTCGATGGTGTAAAAATTCCGACCACAAATAACCCAAAGTTACTGGGAGTAACATTCGATAGCCTGCACTCCTTCACTCCGCATACGACTGCAATTGCCACCAAAGTACAAAGCCGCAACAAAATCCTCAAATCGCTAGCCGGTAGCACCTGGGGGAAAGACAAAGAAACGTTGCTGGCGACGTACAAGGCAATTGGCCGGCCGGTCGTAAACTATGCTGCGCCGATTTGGACGCCGGGGACTAGCACGACGCAGCTGAAGAAGCTACAGACCTGCCAGAACACCGCCCTTCGGACCGCGACGGGAAACCTCCTGATGGCGCCGGAGCACCACCTACACAGTGAAGCATCTATGCTCCCAGTTAAGGAGCATAATGTTATGCTGTGTAAGCAGTACCTGCTGGGATGCTACCGCATGGATCATCCCAACAGGCACCTACTGGAAGCTGAACCACCACCTAGGCACATCAGAAAGGGAGTACTTGACTACCGCGACGACATACAGCAATACAGACAAGACCCGCTGGACAGGACGGCGTACAGACAGGCCATCAACACCATTCACCGAGAGTCCGTTAACACCTTCTTGAACTCTCTTCCAGTGAATGGTGTTCTCGGAGTCAAACCACCACCCATTGCAGAACAAGAGCTCGAGTTGCCTCGTGAGACCCGCGTAACCTTGGCACAATTAAGATCTGGATACTGCAGTAGGCTAAACTCCTACCTATACAGACTCGACCCTGACATACCTAACACATGTCCCGCATGCAAAGAATCCCCGCACGACACTAACCACCTCTTTGCATGCCCACTTAACCCGACTCATCTAACACCCCTCTCCCTTTGGTCCGACCCCGTCGAAACAGCACGTTTCCTGGGCCTCCCGTTAGATGACCTCGATGACTAAAGCTGAACTTGCCTGACCCTAAACGGGACTAGGCTTGCCGCTACAACAACAACAACAACAACCATGATTTTGACAAGCACTATTCAAAAGCAAAAATAAAATACACGGTAATTGTTGTTTTTGTCATTCTGCTCTCACTTTTATGAATTCACACATTTGCAAAGTTATGTTTTTTTCTTTTAAAGACAAGAAGTCAATTTTGGGGATGTTTCGTCGTGGCGAGGGCAGCACTCATACGTTCAGGTGAGTAAAAGTTGAAGAACATCGCTTTAATGCGCATTGCAGCCACACGTTCATACACCGGGGTGAATGCCAGGACTCGGCGACGAGGTCTTTCTCCGACCACAAAACTATTACCAAATTTGCGCTCCTTTATATGACCTTCTTTCGACTTTGTACCGTCAGCAATGCAGCCATACAAATTTTATATACAATTAGTATGTAAGCCTTTCAATTTCAATAGTATAAGCTGTATGAAGATTTTATTTGATAGAATTACCTTATTCTCTATAAACCTTGAGAACTTAAATTGCAATCTACTTCACCAAAGTTGGTTGTATTATTTAAACAGTTGGTTCTTCGGTATCACGTTAATATACATACATACATACAAGCATAACATCAACTTATTGCCGCCTAAAATAATTTTCATTTAATTCGGAACTAAAATGTTTAATACATCTTTCAAAAATTCTCGTGTTAAACTTTATGAAACAAAGCTATGTACTCTGAAAGGGCTTTAACGAATCTTGTGAAATTTTGTGTGTATGTATTTTTCATACCTCTCCTTGAACCTGTGAGGGATCTGTTCCAAAAAACCAAAAATTATTATAAATTGTATCTCATTTTCAACGCTTATTGAATCAACTTTTGTTTAATATTTGTTTTATTTATTTATGTGTTGTATTTTCTGCACAATGGCTGAACAAGATAGGCATATTTTCAAACTTAATATTAAAATGTATATGTTAATTGAATTTCAACCGTCAAATAACGAAGAAAATCAGAACAAAAGAAGAAGCAACATAGCTTTCAAATAAAAAAAAAGCTTTTGAGCAGGTGTGATTTTTTTAAATTTTACTTTTTTTTTAAATTAAAGTACCTTTTAAATTTTTTATTTTTATTTTTTGATTTTAAGCATTGAAAGAAATATATTACTATTTATTTTGAGCACGTATTATCATAACTATTCCTTCTATTATTATAAAATGTATCTAGGCACAATAAAAAAGTGAAGTTTCCTCTCGTTTCTCAAGAGCTTCCCTAGTGTTTTTGGAAGCACCAAAAGTTTAATTAATTGATTTTCGAGTAGAGTGGGATGGAAGTGCCCCAGACATTCAGTTTGCCTAACTTAACATACAGAACACTTTCGTTCGATCGGAATCGTTCCTATAGCTTTAGGTTAAATGACCGCATTTTCTGTGCAAAAGTGTTAATAATAAAAATGCCTTTTTCATTTTGTTGTTGTCCTTTTTGAGTAGAAGATGCTTCGTCAAAGTCGATCGATGCAAGCTTCACTACAAATGTGTTCGCGATGTTAGTTTTAATTGATTATTTTAATTTATCGAATTTTCTCGTTAATCATTTATTTGTGAAAATGAAAAATCGGGGATAATTAAATATGTTATATACACTTGTATAAGTTTAACTAAAGTTGTTTTTAAATTATGTCGCTACATTTGCAAATAACTTAATAGCCTACATAATTGTAGAATTAATTTCAAACTTTGAATTTATATGAGCCCTAACAAATGTTATTATTAATTTATCTGAATAATATTTTTTATTGAATGAGATGATTGGATAAGATGGTTATAAATAATTTTTTAATATATTCAATATATATTTTTGCCCAACAAAAATTATAAACTTATTCAAATATCTTCAATAACTTCAATAACGCAATGACTATCTATAAGTATAGTACATGTGAAATCAAAGAAGTAAAACTAACTTAACAAGATTACAAATTTAAAATAAAGATGTTTTCAATTGACTGTGCAATACTTGCGGCTTCCGTCTGTTGGCCATCGCAATCAAATGATCGCAACATGGATATATATATATTCCATGCTTGTTTCGCCTCCTTCCATTTTTCGTCCAACTTACAATTTTCATTTTGAGCAAATCACTTAAATATGTACATCTTGATTCTGTTTGTGTCATTTTCTACATATTGACAAAGCGATAGAACAACGGGTAAAACAATGTTTTCAGATTTATTAGTTGGCAAACTTTTCTTCCAATGATGGTCCCATTTACATTAACGACTTCCTTCCCTGAAGACTAGTAAAAAAATCCATTCCATATATACATATGTACATATGTAGATTGAATTTGTTTAATATTGTCGCAGCTTCCATCAGGAAATATTAAAGTTTTTTAGAAAAGGCTATAATTTTTTTTTATTACGATTAAAGTTTTAAATTAAAAATATTTTGAAATTTTTACACTTTACACTTATGATGTCGCACGCTACAAAGTCACTAAAGCTCTAACTTTCTTCCAGGCAAATTTTTTTAAATTTAATTTGCATTAAAAATATCTATTTACAACAAATATTTCATATATGTATATTGTACAAATAACATATGTTGTTTGGCATTGTCGCACGCGGCATCGAAATAACAGGTCAATTGGAAAGTCCCCGGCCTGACATATAGATGGCTCTACTAGAATTAAATCCATATGATTTTTAGTTAGCCCTAACCTTCAGTAGCTATCGGATCATTAGTTTGTGAATTATAGCATTTTGAGTAAAGCAACTTTTGTCAATGTGAAAAAATAAATAAATAAAAAGGAATTTTGCTTGTCGAGAAAATATTGCTTTTTGATGTGAAAAATACATTTAAAGCAAAACCTTCGCTTGACGTCGAGTTTCCGGACACTGTCCCATGAAAATCGGCCATCAAAGATTGGTAGGCTAATATTAGACGTGGTGAAATGAGCACCGAGACGGTGACGCAGTGGACGCCCTAGAGAGGTTGTTACCGAAGAAAATATCAAAAAAATTCATAAAATGATTTTGAATGACCGTAAATTGAAATGGAATGAAATAAAAAGCTCTAAAAGTACTACTGGGTGCCGCGCGAGCTCACTTTTGACCAAAAATGTGATAAATGAGATGTTCAAGCGTAATAAACCCGATTTATGCGTCGATATGTGACATTGGATGAAACATGGCTCCATCATTTCACTCCGAAGGCCAATCGACAGTCATCCAAGTGAACTGCACGCGACACATGGATTAATTTTCAGGGACCATCAACAGCGACTATTAGATAGCGATACTGCTCGCCGAATATCGGCCGCATTTGAATAATGGCAAAAATCTATGACTTGGGCCTCGTATTGCTTCCGCATCCACCGTATTCTCTATATTTGGCCCCCAGCGACTATTTTCTATTCTCAGATCTAAAAAAATGCTCGCTGGGAAGAACTTTTCGTCAAATGAATAGGTGATCTCCGAAATCGAGGCCTATATTGAAGCAAAGGTAACAAAAAGTTGGAGGGTCGCTATAATCAGTGTATCACCCTTGAAGAGAACTATGTTGAATAAAAAAAAGGAATTTAGCCAAAAAAAATGTGTTTTACTATGGTATGCCGGAGACTTTTCAATTGACCTGTTATAATGTAACTGAAATAAATTTTTTACAGTAATTTACATTCCTAAAATAAACTTTTTATTTTTATTTTTTTTATATATAAACCGGGGTCTAAAAGGGAAAAAATTCTAATGCATAATGTCTCCCATTAAGATCATTTATAAAAACAAAGCATGCAATACAATCGCTAAACAAAATTTTTGCGCTTCTTCTACTTTGTATTAGAATGTTTCGAATTGTGTTATGAATAAATGCAAAATTCGTTCGTATTAGTTAAATCTCTGTGGAAAATATCTTAAAAGAACATACCCTAACAGATTTTGAATTTTTTAGCCGCGGTTGACATTTCTGTGGAAATAGCAATAAGTAGTTGAAAAAATTGGAATTGAAGTGGGGAAAGTTCCACAGAAAGATAAATGACTTTATGAGACTAAACCATGCGGAATTAATTTTTGTGGTAGAGCACATTTCAAAAAATGAAACTCCAACCGCTGTTAAATGTCCATGAAAAAAATGTTAAATGTATGAAAAAAAGAAGAAAGCCGCAGAACTTGCAAATCTGGAAGGTAATATAAATCTTCTCGTTCATGCAGCAGCAATATCCGATTTGGTTGCAATCTTTTAAGAAAATATGGAAAGCCCAACCAGGCCGTAAAAGATTCAAAAAGTTTGTAACGAAGTAATACAAATCTCACTTCTTCGGATGATTTAGCTTTCTTTCTTGAAGCCAATTTTACAAAAGAGGTATGGTACACATATAGGCGTAAACATGATAAAATCAGTACTTATTCCAGATTGTATGCAGAAATTAATGTCTTCAAAAAATAAAATAGATTTGAAAATAGCGAAAAATTTCGAGTTTTCGTAAAACAAATAAAGTAAAATTGAATTAAATATTATCTATTTGCAGTATTTCCGAAACTAAATTAAAATAAATCGTTAATTTTTCGCTTTAGCTGGTCGCGCTATATGGCTCAAAGAAGGACCGTATACCGAAATTCAAGAGCTTTTCACGTGTCGGCAAAAATTATTTCAAACGGAAAACAGGGGTGGTAAAAGGAAAACTCCTCCAGTAGATGATCGAATTTCGTCAAATTTATTTTCTTTAAGATAAAAACTGAATTAAATTTAGCAGTAAACATAGAGACAACTAGATAAAATTGACTAAAAGACATGTGTACTGACCTAAAAAAAAAAAAATTGTGCCATATTTTGTGGACTGCCGAATCTCTAAAATAGTTTTACTTGGTGGTACTAGCTCTAAGGAGTTTGTTCGACGTGCCCCTCAACTTCATGCCAACCACAGTACACCATTAAGACCGTAAAGCATGATTGGACAAAAATTATGATATGAGGTTGGTTTTCTTACTACTTTGTAGACTCCAATTATAGAATAAATGGAACAATGGATCAGCATGCTTATGCTGACATTTCAGAAAACGTTATGATGACATATAGTACCGAAGATATGCTTCTAAAATTTGCTTACTAGCAAGATAATAGCTCGAAACACAAATGTTAAAAGACTCTGAAATTGGTACGCGCCAATAAGAATGAGGTCTTGGAGTGACCAGCACAGTTCCCCAACCTAAATTCAATGAACTTGTAGGGGGGAGTGGCGGTGTGCATAAAAAAGGTCCATTGTTCGAAATCATTCAATAATAATCAGATTTGCGAAGTTATTCAAAAAGCCTGAAAGGATATCAAGGAAAGAAAGTAAAGATAAGGGAGGATAAAAAAGGGCTATTCATTACTCTTTACATCCTCAAACATTACTTTTTACCACTTGTATATCATATAACACATACATATGTATGTATAAATGCATACGTATGACATGTTAATTCATATTTGAACTTTTGAATATTGTGTATGTAAATATTTTGGATTACGAATTAAAATAAAGAATCAGCAATGGTTGTATACAACACAAATTTTAATATGGAAAAACGATTGTTTTTTTATATAAAAAAAAATTTCGACTGTTTCATTATTTTCTTAATATTTTTTGTGGGGTAGCGAAGCTACCTGGAATTTTCTAAAAATAGGCGGCGCTATGATCAAGATATTATTCAAAGAAAAATTACGCTGGGAGATGGATAGATATATGAATGCATAGTAAATTTTTTTAATTTAATTTGCAGTAGGATCGTGTTTAATATTTTCGTGATATCCTCGTCTCTTAAAAGAAAAACTACCACTGTTAAATAAAAAGTATACAAATCGGATTTTAATGACATAGTACTAAAAGAGTATTTGTATTAGTACGTTAAAAATTTTAGTATTATATTTTGAGACCCATTATAGTGGACTTTATCAAGTAAATAAGAACTTTGTGAGATGTAACATATGAAAGCGTTTTTTCCTTAAATTGTATGCCTTTCATGATCATTGCATGTCTTTTATCATCACTATAACTTTGAGACGACTTATGAATGTAAGAAGAAGGAGATGAAATTGATCCTCCAAAATTTGAGCAGATTATATGGAGATGAAGAGCTGAGATGATTTCGCTATATCTGACTGTTTGTTTGAAAGCAAGCAGCCCATCAGATTTAAAGATATTTTGAGGAAATTTTGTGAGCAGGCAAATCGCATCCGATTAAAAACATGAAAGGAGGACTTTTTTAGCTTATTCCCAAGTCTGTATATCTTTCACGTACATATCAAATATATTGTAAATTGCAAAGTTCGATTTCGATTATTTTCGGTTTCAAAATAAACACTCTTAAATGCTTGTTTGGTGGATTTTTTTTTACGCAAAACCTCATTTATGGACAAAACTGTTGTATGGGCTATATGATATAGTATTCCGATTTCGATGATTTTCAGTATTAATATTTATTTTAATGTAAACATGTGTACAATACCAAATTTCACGCTTTTAGATGCTTTTTTGAGTTTTAAACAAAACCGCCCATCTGAACAAATTGGATTGTGTAGTGTAGTCGTCCGATTTCGATGATTTTCAGAACCAATGTGCAATTCATTATGTATGTTTATTATACCAAATTTATCGGTCTAAGGTACTTTTTTGACGTTTAAGTGTACAAGTGCATTTTCCTACCAAGTTTGGTTGGAATATCTCGAAAATTGAGGGACAAATTTGCGTTCAAACAGACAGACGAACACGGCTAAATCAATTCACCTCGTGTTTCTGAAACGATTGGTATAAATTGCGGTGCGTGTATCTCTGCTTCTTCTGGTACTTACATACTTCGAACCAAAGTTCATGTATATGAAAGGTATAAAGTTGGTTGTTTTCGTCCAATAAAATTTGTTAATCTTTTCTTGCTCGAAAAAAAAATTGAATGTCCTCTTTTTCCAACGGGATATATTATTTGTTTGAGGATGAGGCCATGTGTAGAAGATCACGCAAGGGAGGAAAGTTTTTGGCTGCTGTTAACCTGAGAGTGGCCAGAAACAATTCTTTTACATATGGTTTAAGCAGCTCAGGATTTCCGGTCTTAGACCAATTATCCTCTGGGTAAGCAGCAAACATCCGGTTGGAGGTAAACTAGTCGCATTCACCCCGGTGGTCTAGCCACAATCCATATCAAAACGAAGTTCTTCAACACATCGCTAATTTGCGTCCACGCCCTTATGGTATGGTATGTGTTTAAAGATGCTTTATATGAACGCCACAATGTCAAATCTTTTAACATAAGGTCTTCGGCACAGCAGTCGCATAATTTAGACTACATGTCGAAATATTCCCAAACAGTCTGAGACTAATCAAATGTAGCAATAGATTTTAGCACAAAGAAATTCATCAAGCAACAGGGCTGTCCAGTGTTTCAGAAGTGCGCGTATTCAGAAGACCTAATATCAACTCGGATCATCAGCCTCTGAACAGCAAAGAACGCCCGTTAAAAAACACAAAGCGGGTTCGTCGGCGAGAATCTGCAATTAACGCAAATAGAAGACCGGTTTTCAGAGAGCACTCATCAGAAACTCTATATAAGAGGACTGAGGAACAGGGTTATACAATTGCTGGTTCAACCCGATGATGTTCAAATCATTGACCCCAACAACCACGCCTTTAGTTCAGCTTTCTCTAAACTATGTATAAAGAAGGGAAGTGAATGAATTTTATATTGAACGAGGACAAGATGAAATAGCTCCGGTCATCTCAGTTAGCGCATACGCAGCTTGGCACTGTTGACAGTCACATCTTTGAAGTTGTAGACTACGCTGACTAAATCATGTGGTCCGGTCGGATAAGAACGCTTCAGCTCTGAAAGTTTTCGATGCAGTGACCGCGATGCCTACGCCTATGAAGAAAGACTTACGCCTTAATAACGTTTCCATATCACTTAACTTTATTACGAAAATTCACGTTCTGTAAAGAATGTGTTTCGCGCGCTTCGCTAAACTTATGGTCAACATAATCGGCCTACTGAGCGTACTATTCGCAACACCATTACCCATCTTGAGACCCGGCATTCATTATTGGATAATATTCGACCGAATAGACCACGTCCAGCACGCAGTGAAGAAAATATAGCGGCCGTAGCTAAGAGGGTACACGAAGGCCGTGGAGAACGATTCGGCTTTGGGCTCTTGAAAAGTTCCAAGAAGATCCGACGTTTTCTAGTCAAATTTTGTTTCAGGTCCATTTTTGGCTCAATTGACATTCGGGACGAAGAGCAAGCTGAAGAGATTCAAAAGCTGTAATTTTATCCAGTGTGGTTTGTGGGCCGGTGGAATCATTGGTCCATATTTCTTCAAAAATTATGACGGTGAGAACGTAACCGTCAATGGCGACCGTTATCGAACTGTGATAACCGACTATTTCATGCCTGAAATTGAACATCGCATCCATCAATGGACTTATTGAGAGAACATTTCGGTGAGCAGATAATTTCACGTTTTGGGCCGGACGATTGGCCACCAAGATCGTGTGATATCACACCGTTAGACTTTTTCCTGTGGGGATAGGTAAAGTCTAAAGTATATGAGGACAATCGCGCTTCGATTCAGACATTGGAGCAAAACATCACGGGTGTCATTCGCCAGTGACCAGTCGAAATGCGCGGACGAGTCATCGAAAATTGGACTCAACGGATGGACCATCTGAGAGGTAGCCGCAGCTAACATTTGAAAGAGACAAGTAGGGAACCTCGAAATGGATCACTCTTTATAATACCGTTCAGAAAAGGTCGAAATTTATTATTTTTTAATTTATTTTGCGTTCACCGCAAGAGAAAAGTAATAAAAACCCTACGCAACCAAATAAGCAAATATCAAATTAATTTCAATATTATTCAAAAATCTAATCAAAAATTGTATATAGATATTGTTATTGTATGCACAGCGATGTTAAAACAAGTGTTTTATATTTTATATAATTTATTCGTTTTATTACTTATATTAAACAATTTTTACCAGAAAAATTTTGTATGACTTTGGCATATTGTATTTAATTTGAGTTGAGTTGAGTATTTAATTTGAAGGCGTTGCATTTGAACACCGAAAATGGTAATTTGTTCTATATTGCGAGTATTCCCACAACACGCAGGATCTTGCTGGAATCGATGTTCGTCGACTTCACTCATAATCGGTTTGGTAGTCGGTATTTACCTCTCACAAATGCATATATTATCGACACCTTCACAGCATGAATATCTGCGATATGCTGGCGAGTTGGTCGGTCAGGAAGGACCCGAAGTGAATGTTCGCGCACATCAACATGCTTATGAAAGTTCCAGCATATCGACGAAGTTGAGCAATGAAGTGCGTGTATTGTGTTGGATCATGACAAGTCCGAAGAATCATAAATCTAAAGCACGACATGTGAAACGAACGTGGGGACAACGCTGTAATAAGTTAGTTTTTATGAGTTCAAAGTTAGATAAAGAATTGGGCACGGTATCTTTGCCAGTGAAAGATAGCAATTTGTGGGGAAAAACGAAAGAGGCATTGAAATATATATATGCACATCATTTAGACGATGCGGATTGGTTCTACAAGGCGAACGATGATACGTGAGTAGAGTACAGAGTGAACTTAAGTATAAACTTAAAATATTTAAGTCTGCATGGATATTCGTTGCAGGTATTCTGTTATGGAAAATATGCGTTACTTTCTATATCCTTATTCACCGGAGACACCCATTTTCTTTGGTTGCAAATTTAAACCTTATGTGAATCAGGTATGTAAATGGAACAGGAACGGTTTCGAATAGCGGCAAAGACTGTAGGTAGGTATACCCCGAAGTGATCCTTTTTAAAACTTTTCAATGAACAGCATCAAAAGAGTAGATTACTCATTGGATGAGTTCGCGTTTAGCTCAACTCAAAAGGTATTTTTGTTGTTTACCCAGAGCATACTGGGTCTAAAACAGGAAGTCGATATAATGCATAACTCAAAGCTTTCTAAATTTACGTGAATATATGTAATTTAAAGTATGTGGTCTTACCTTTATTTATTTATAAATATGTTACTTTTAATATATAAATATTCCTTCCAGGGCAAACTGTCTGGTGGTGCTGGCTATATCCTCAGCAAAGAGGCACTTCGCCTGTTTGTCGAAAAGGCCATACCAAATAAAGATTTCTGCAAGCAGGATAATAATAAATCTTTTGAAGATGTGAAAATTGGTAAATGTTTAGAGAAATTAAATGTAATCGCTGACGATTCACGAGATCAACATGCGCGTGGACGTTTCATTCCATTTGTTAAGGAAACTCATGAAACACTCTCGAACAAGAGTAATAAACATTCATGGTATTGCGAATATCCTTACTACAAAACTAACAAGGTGGGCACATATGTATGTATGTTTATGTTGGATGAGGGTGAAAATTGAAGAAAAAAAATCAATTATTCTTTCCTTTCATTTAGAATTCGGACTGCTGTTCTGATAAAGCTATTTCTTTTCATTCTATATCGCCAAGTAAAATGTATGCGTTCGAATACTTGATCTATCATTTATGGCCATATGGTATTATCAACACACCCGAAGTGCTACCAGAACGTTTAAAAGCGGACAAAACAATACCACCACCTTCGGAGTAGACAGTATTTACCCTTGCAACAG
Source organism: Neoceratitis asiatica (assembly GCA_030068015.2). Taxonomy (NCBI): domain Eukaryota; kingdom Metazoa; phylum Arthropoda; class Insecta; order Diptera; family Tephritidae; genus Neoceratitis; species Neoceratitis asiatica. Next base: position 38,158,739 of record CM061529.1, read on the forward strand.
AGAACAAAATCATTACATAAAATTGTAGTAAAAGAAAACTAAATGTAGTGATGTATTTAGGATATACAAGCTGAGTACTCTACTTGGAAAGCTTAAGGGGTAGGGTGGGTTTCAGAGGTAAAAAAAAGGAATTTTCACTATTTTTTTTTTATATATACAATCATATGTTTTATTCAAACAAATTCAGCATATCAAAGATACATATTTAAACAGTAATTTGTGAAATTTTTATTCAAAAATTCTGGAAACTCAGCCTCATTTCCCTTGACGTCTCAAAAGAAAATGCTCTCGCCGTGGACAGTTATGCTGTTCATCTAAAATCAAAAAACCAAAAATATTTCGTTCTTACATGATAAATCTTGTTATTGGACGAAGGAAAAAAATTAAAATTTCAATTTTTTACCGACTTTGAACAAAAAAACACATTTTTTGATCATAGTTTCGTCATGTATTTTCTCCAAAAAATTAGTTGTATTAAAAAAATCCTTCATTCAAAGACTAAATAATGTTATAACAAAGATGTGTGAAAAATTTGAACAAAATCACTTTATAACTTTTCGAAAAATCGTGTTCCCCGACTTAAAAAATATAGTTTTGAGATAAACACGTTTAAGGTTTCATATTGGCACAGACATGGTCTGGTGGGCGAAACTTCCAAAGGGTCTATCTCTTAGAATTTTACTCCGATCGATTTGAAATTTTAGGAGAATATTTTAAACATATTGTACAATGTAACAAGACAAAAAATATGTATATTTTTTTTTCAAACCCACGTAACCCCTTAAAAACCGTTTATTTTCTGGACCACTGCATAGCCCGGTTTTATTTAGAACCAAACCTAAACTAGTAGTCGTAGTAGTTCTTGAATTTAATTTTATTTATTTGCAGAAATAAAAATTAGTGTGAGACTGTGTGACTGGCATTTATCTGCAATTTAAAGTATGAAATAAAATTTTCAATTTCCAGAAGTTCACATGCAGTTTGAATTTCAAAAATTGCTGCGCCTGATAGCATCTTAACTATTTGAATCGCAATGTAAACATGTTCTTTTTGTTTAGTTTTTCTTTTAGTAATAATTTTATGAGTCATCTTGCTTTAATATAACGATTTTGAAATAAAATAACTCAAACTTAGTTTTATATTTAAAAGAAAATGCTCTAATAACTCTTGGGCCGCCGCATAAATGCCACAAGAGATGCGCTTTACTATTAAATGATTATAACTCCAAAAAGATCACGAATTTACCTGAAAAGCTTCCCTAAACTGCCATCAATTTCAAAAACAATGAAAGGTTCGAAATGGTCACACCAACTAATACAGAATACAGACAAAACTATTACAAAACTAAGAGTATTTGCGGACTTGAATCTATTTCTAAAGAGATTATCCCATTTCTTTATTTGATGTGTCTGCACCATCTTTGTTAAATTATAACTCTAGCATAAACTAAGTGTTAAAAATTTACTTTGTGTAAAATTACTTTGCATACAATATTCGAAACATACGAGGAATGTTCAAAGGAAAAGGCGAAGGTTTTACTCAATGTTTTCTTTGATTACAATGTTATGGTGCATCATGAGTTTCTGCCGAAAGGTCGTACAGTTAATAAGAAATACTACAAGGAAGCAATGCAACGTTAGCGTGAAGCAACACGGCTCAAACGATGGGAACTGTGGAAAAACAATTTGTAGATTCTGCATCACGATAATGCGCCAGCTCATACATCAATGCTTATTCGTGATTTTTTTGGCCAAAAACAAAACCGTAATCATGCCTCAACCACCGTATTCACCAGATTTTCCTATTCCCAAAACTAAAGAAACCAATGAAAGGGAAGCGTTTTGCCACAATTCATCAATCGCCACAATTAATCAAGTCAGAACTGAAGAAAGAGTTGATGGCCATACCGAAAATCGCATTTCAAAAGTGCTTCGAGGCTTGGACAAAGCGTTGGCACAAGTGCATTATATCCGAGGGGGGTTAATTTGAAGGGGACAAAGTAGATATTGATGAGTAAATAAGTATTTTTAAGAAAAAATCATAATTCATCTTTTCCTTTGAACACACCTCGTAGTTACCATTGCGTATGCGATTATTGTAAATCGTAGTTACCTTTGCTTTATGCATATTGTAAATTTTACATCAAATTATATATAGAAGCGAGTTGTTGAATATACGATGTATTGAGAAGTTGCATCTTTATTAAATCCTCGCACTGCGCATATCGAAGCTGCTACAGTTATATTTATATTCCATCACTAAGTAGGGGTATTGTTTTTGATGAAATATCTTATTGAAGTTACTGAAAAAGAATTCATAAGTGAGCTAAGCCCTCAACTTTTGACAGGTTCTACAGGTCTACAAGTTCACCAAAAAAAAAACATTAAAGAAAACCCCATACGTTCTGTCCTTATTGTTTAATCCTTCGACATTTTCCCAGAGTATAAGTTTTTAGATGCTTTTTCACTGTTCAATAACATTAATTAGTTTTTAAGCTATGTATATCAGACCATATTTTGTTTTTGGGAAAAGTGAAAAAATTACAACAACAGTGTAAGCGGTTGAAGTTATAGCTATTTCGGAACCCGTCACGTTTCCTCATTAGACTTCTTTCCAGACACCCATGTTCGAATTGAATCTGAAATTGGGATGTCCACAGCAGGAACCAATGCATGACGGGCTAACTCATTTAAATTATTATATTAAAAATCTGTTTATATTTAGGACAATAAGCAAATGTTCTGATCCAATTTTCTCAAATGTAATACGTAATTTTCAAGTTTAGTTAATGGATAGCAAACAAACATACTGATTATATATTACTTATACGGCATGTCTAGGACATGAAACCATTTCAGCCGGAACTTTTCATCTGTTTCATCCAACAAGGCAATAGATTAAGAATTGGAATGATTGTTCACCCTTTCAAGAACTAAATTTCCTAATTTCATCTTTGACACTTGGTATATTTAAATCCTTGTTGATTGTATTGTTTGAGACAAACCAAGGGGCATTTAAGATCTGTCCAAGAGTTTTGTTCTGATATTTCAACATATCTGAAAAATTTCAACATTTGAATAGCAGTAATTACTCCAGAGCTGGAATCCATACATCCAAACAGGTTTTAATATCCAAACAGGTTTACAATAAAAATTTGTTTTCAAAAAAAAAAAAAAAACACAAAAAAGTCATTATATTTTATTAGACTTTACTTTAAGCTCCATTGACATCTTTTTAATTTCTTCATCTTTCTTTAAGATAAGAGGTTATGATCTGATTAGTACAAACCACCAAAATGACAGAGCTCATAAACAGGGCTACAAGAGAGCTAGGGCAACGACTCTCAGATATCAAAATTTAATATACTGCAAACTTTCTAAAAAGTTTAAGGCACATGGCCTAGTGATCACTCTATCTACAAGATAACTATGTATATGAAACGCCTAAAAATAAGAAATCATCAAGTCAAAAACATTAATGGTGCGGGTCCGATTTTGCTAAAGTTGAAGCTTTGGCTGACCATTTAGAAGGCACATCCCAGCCATATGAGTTCAGCTCTTCTTCCGTTATCAAAGATAAATGATTTTATTGAAAATTCTTGTCAGATGGATATTCTTGTCGCAACTATCAGAAAGTGTGAGGTTAGTAATCAAATTGAAAGCCTCAATATTGCGCATTCTGCCGGTTATGATCAAATACGCGCAAGATTAGTAAAAAAATACAGAACCTTTTAACACTTATATTCAAGGCAATACTACGACTCCACCACTTTCCTCCTCAATAGAAGTGTCAGGCTTACTAGTAATTTTTTCAAAATTATTTGAGTAAATATTTTTGCTACGATTTTTTTTTAGATAAAAACTGCATCATGGCGGCGCACCAGTTCGGATTTCGTCATAAACACGGCACTCCTAAATAATGTCATCGTATTGTTCGCTTTTTTATCAATACGCTAAAGTATAAAGAATATTGTTCAGCAGTGTTTTTAGATATTCAGCAAGCTTTTGATCAACTATGGCACACTGAGTTGATTTATAACTTTAAAAAACTGCTCCCTGCTCCGTTTTGCCTCGTTCTGGAAAACTACATCCTAGGTAGATACTTCTACGTACGAGTCAAAGGCGAATACTAAAAAATCTGTCCCATTTGTGCTAGAATTCCACGAACCGGTCAGATCCTCTATACACTCTACACTTCAGATATGCCTGTACTTGAAAATGTTTTGGTCGCCGCCTATTTGGATGACACTACAAAGCTTGCTTCAAGCACTTCTAAGATTGAAACATCTGAAATGATTCAGAATCAGGTGCGAATTATTGAGACATGGTTTAAAAAATTAGATAAATCTATACATATCCCGTTTACTATGAAAAATACTCTTGCCCAAATATTATTATGAACAATGAAGATATTTCAATTGGCCCCCATCTCGGTAGAAAGTTAACGTTAAAACAAAACGGAAAGAGCTTAAAGTAAAGTCTAATAAAATACACTGGCTTTCAGGATCTAAATTTGAATTAAGATAGACTTAAATTAAAGAAATCCTGAAAATCAAATCGTAACAAACAGCGAGCGAAAGGCGTCGAAAATATAAAGAACTATTATATATTCGACACATGTAAACCACTCACACGCAATCAAACTATGCGTCAAATCTTGGAAAAAATCCTTGAGAAGACCTCTTCGGCGATTTCAAAGCAGCCTTCGTCAACACAAAAAGGAGCTGCCTCTACGCCGCTATGTTTGAATTTAGTATTCTCGCAAAACTTTACGTTAAGCCATACGGGGCTTCAGACAGACGTGACTCCTTTACGTGTGACTTTTTTAATCTATTGATAGGGAAAGTTATATGAGTTGCAGAGCTAAATAGAAAATGTACAAGCCGCACCATTAGTTCCGCTTTCTCTACACTGGATAAGGAAGTAATCGCATTCTCGACTCGGATCCTGCGTCACTGTTGAACCGTCATAACTTTAAAATGGTAGATAATTTCGTCTATATTAGAACCAGCATTCCCACAAGTGCTACTTTGGACTGAGTAGGCAATTGAAATGTAAAGTCCTTTCTCAACGAACAAATGCCAAAATCCACAAGTCCCTCATCATTCCCGACCTGCTATATGGTGCGGAGGCATGGACGATGACAACATCTGACGAATCGGCGTTAGCAGTTTTCGAAAGAAAGGTTTTGCAACGGCGATTACCGCACACGATGGAATTAAGTTAAATAAATGAATGGATGTCATGTTGTCCAGGTCGATGAGAACACTTCAGCTTTAAAAGTATTCGATACAGTACTCGCCAGTGGAAACAGAGGAAGAGGATGATATACACTCCGTTGGAAGGATAGAATAATCTAGTTAGCAAAAAAAAAAAAAAAAAAAAAAAAGAATGACACGCTGTTGTTAACTCAGATACAAAGAAGATGAAAAAATCAAAAACCTATGTATCAAACCACATAATCCTCATAATATCAAAAAATACCAATAATAAAAAAACTTGTAAACTACACACTTGAAATTTAACTTTTTTATTTGTTCATAAACAAAATGCAATTACGAAATTCTTATATAATGGAGTAGCGACAGTAGTGATTTAAAAAAATTTCGTACACTTTTTGTCATATATTTGCCTTCTCAACTTTAGGATTAATCCACTAATCCATTCTGCAATCCAAGTACTTATTGTTCATCCTGTTTTGAATTCGCATAAATTTAATCTTATCACGCTCAGAACTGGCTGCCGCAATAGCCGAGTGGTTAGCATTGCATACTACCATTCGAAAGGCCATGGTTCGAGTCCAAGTTCGACTAACCTCCAACATTATATTAGGTTAATTTTTCTAAATGCGGTCGCATCTTGGCAAGGAATGTCAAGCACTTCGAGTGTATTTCTGACATGGTATATAAGCTCTTCATAAAAATCAATCAGCCGTTCGGAGGCGGCTTAGAATAAACTGTAGATCCCTCCATTGTTTGGTAAAAACATCAAGACCCTAAACCGCAAATTTGAGGATATACAGCAGCGAGCATAAGTGGATGAATGTTTGTCACTTCTGCACTTATTTGTTCATAACATCCGTTGTACTTATTCAAATAAAACCATTTCTTTTTAAATTTTTAATCCATATATTGTACTAACGTATTATGCAAGGAAAAGTCAAAAAAAAATTAAATGTAAAAAATTCTAAGGCAAAAAACTAAACATATCTCAATTCATCCAATTTTGCACGTGAGTGAAAATTCAATTAGTTACATCAGTTCAGTATTTAGTCCACAGCCCTTTCTTTTTTATTACAATTTTTCAATTCTTCCATTAGGTATTTCGGTCCATTCTGTATGAATCCTTGCCCAAAGCTCGTCTATATTTTTAGAGGCTCTTTCATACATTGCCAACCTTTTTTTTAAAAGGGCCCATAGATTCTCGATAGGGTTGAGATCTGGGCTTTGTGCAGGCCATTTTAGCACTTGGAAACGTTGATCATTCAACCAATTTTTCACGATTTTAGCAGTGTGTTTAGGACCACCGTCTTGTTGAAAACACACCTCGTCTTCGGGATACGCACTTAGATCGACAAAATCTGGCAAATATGTTTGCAAAAATGTTAAGGTAGTCTTCCTTCTTCATAATGCCTTCTATTTTCACAAGTGGGCCGACATGCCACCAGGTGAAACATCCCCAAACCATTAGATTACCTCCACCATGCTTCACAGTTTGTTTCACTTGATGCTTTTGTAACTTTTCCTGTGGCCGGTGCCAGTAGTATTGCTTTCCATCTGATTGGAACCTATTAATCTTGGTTTCATCTGATCATATCACTCGTTTCCAGTCGTCAACGCTCCAATTTTTGTATTTTTTACAAAATTTTAACCGTGCTTCCACATTTTTATCAGACAAAGCTGGTTTTTTTGCTTGATTGCTGATACCGCACAATCCACTGACTAACATCCTTATTTATTTGCTCCGCAGCCAATTTTGGTGTTATGGAGTCTTTACGCCGCATTAACCGCTCCATAACGCGAGCATCTCCATCTGTAAGTAGCCTTCGACGACCTTCAACGTTTGAATCAGGCTTCACATTCCGTCTTTTTTGAGCGCATAAAACAGTACTTTGACAAATTTTTAATTTTTTTGCTATTTCTCGAGACGATATTTTTCGCATATTTACACTGTTTTATTAATCGTTGAACTAAACACACTTAAACGCTCGATTATATTTGAACAAGTGACAAAAATTGTGCCTTTGAAAACGAAGTGTTGAGCTGTAAACGAAATTCGCAAGATTTTCATAAAACAGTAAACTCAAAGCCAACTTTTTCAAAAAAAGCATAAGGTGACTTCCTTGCATAATATGTTAGTACAATATATGGATTAAAAATTTAAAAAGAAATGGTTTTATTTGAATAAGTACAACGGATGTTATGAACAAATAAGTGCAGAAGTGACAAACATTCATCCCCTTATGCTCGCCACTGTATATATACATACATGTATATATACATATCAGAGAATTGAGAAAGCGCAATTGTTAAGCGAAATCTCATGCGGCCGTTAGAGGAGTGGTCGAAAGTCTTTGAAGTTGACGCAAGAAGACAGAATAATCTAAAATCTACATTTCTTTACAATGCGAACCGTCCCGCCGTTTTCATTATAACCATTTGCATATGTTTTACAGTTCACAACGTCGCGTTGCGTTCCGCTACTTCTAATATAACCGGCGTGTCAGCTGATTGCTCGCTGTTCTACAAGGTTGCCATCAATCTGTTAGTATTGGCTGTTATAAATAATGCTAGTATTTTGCTAAATTAACCTAGATATTTCCCAAATCCTTCAAGTTCGATAACTTGATTGTTAAATAAAACGCCGACTATGTATGCAGTTGATGGATTATAAAGAATTTACTCAATATTGTTTTATTACTCAATAACTAACAATTCACTTCACTATTTACAATCACTTATACTACAACTTTCACAATGTACTATTTTTACTTCATAGTAGTGTTTTTACTAACGCGTTTACTTAACGACTGATCACTCTGAATGATCGAATTTGTTCCCGATAACGAATGTTCTCCATTCACGCTCTAGAACATGCCAGTTATCGGCTTTTCTCTTTCATTAGACATTCGCTTCGCATTTTCGCCATAATAAATTTTAAATAAACAGAAGAGCGTGTTGTTTCAATTTGAATTAAAATATTCAAATTAATGTTGTTCGTTATGGTTATCGTATATAGGGGGGAAGCGTAACTGCCGTAGCAATCAGTCGTAAAGAAAACTCGTTGGTGATGATACTACTTTGAAGTAAAAATAGTATATTGTGCAAGTTGTAATAGAAGTGATTGTAAATAGTAAAGTGATTTTTTACTTATTTATAGTTAAGAAACTGCAAGCAAAGTTGGTGACTTTTATTTAACAATCCAATGATGGGACTAGAAGGATTTAGAAAATCCTCGAGCTTATATAGCAAAATCGTAAAAATTATAAAAAATGTACAACACCGACAACACTGGTCGTCAGTGTCATTCATCGATTGCTGTCAGTGTGTCGAGAAAAAACTCGGTGCTGTGAAGATTTATTTTCGATGTGCAAATTTCTGAAAAATAGCAGAATTGCAAAAGAATTTACCAATAGCAAATATTACTGCATGCCGGTTGCATTTATATGGACAAGTTTAATATATAGCATAAAGAGTACTACCGTGCATATTGAATTTACTGAAAACTTCGTATTTTGTGGGGTAGGAGGTGTAACACGATTTCAAGAAGGTACCACGAAAGAAAAGAAATATTAACGAGGAAGGAATTAAAAGCAAACACAAATAAAAGATACGCCTTAAAACAACAAGGAAATTTATCATCTGACAAATCGACCATTCTACCAGCCCACCAGAAAACAGATTGAGTATAGACTTTGCAAAACAAACGCAAAAGAAGTAATTAGAAATAAGTGTTTTTGACGAACGGTGACAGCAAACGCAATAACAACAGAAGTCCCTGAAGCAGTTAACGCACCCTGCACATTCGCTCTCCAATGTCAAGCGGCCAAGTAAACGTCGGCAGCGGCAGCAATGGAGCAGGCGGCGGCAGTGGTAGCGGTGGCGGAGAGTCCAATTCAACAACACAAGCGGCGTCACAGTCGCAACAACTGCAACAACCGCCACATATCATTGGCGCTTCAACGACAACCGTCGTTGCAGATTCAGTCAATATGGCTGCAGATTCGTCACCGCGTGAGTCAGGCGATGACTCGGAGGATGAAAGTGAAATCCTTGAAGAGTCGCCATGTGGGAGATGGTTGAAAAGGCGGGAGGAGGTGGATCAACGTGATGTGCCTGGTATCGATTGTGTTCATCTGGCTATGGACACAGAGGAGGGTGTAGAGGTCGTTTGGAATGAGGTGCAATATGCCAATTTGCAAGAGCTGAAATCGCAGGAAGACAAAATGCGCCAAGTATTTGATAATCTACTACAATTAGATCACCAAAACATTGTTAAATTCCATCGCTATTGGACGGATACTCAGAATGCAGAAAAACCACGCGCCATATTCATAACAGAATACATGTCGTCGGGGTCTCTGAAACAGTTCCTCAAACGCACTAAACGCAATGCAAAACGTTTACCATTGGAAGCGTGGCGCCGCTGGTGTACACAAATTCTGTCCGCGCTCAGTTACTTGCATTCCTGTACACCGCCTGTTATACACGGCAATCTCACCTGTGATAGCATTTTTATTCAGCATAATGGTCTGGTAAAAATCGGTGCCGTTGTTCCCGATGCGGTACATTACAATATGCGTCTGCATCATCGAAGTGATCAAAGCGAGACGCATCATTTTATGGCCCCCGAGTATGGGGCTACTGAACAGTTGACTGCCGCCGTCGACATATATGCCTTCGGTATGTGTGCATTGGAAATGGCTGCCTTGGAAATCCAACCAAGCGGTACTGAAACAAGTTCGATAAATGAAGAAACGATATTACGAACTATTAATAGCCTGGAGCATGATTTGCAGCGTGATTTAATATTTAAGTGCTTACGCCGGAACCCTGCAGAGCGCCCAAGTGCCAATGATTTACTTTTTCATCCTTTACTCTTCGAGGTAAGTAAATACTTTAACTTAAGACTTTTTGTCCAATTTTTTTTAGTTTAAACTACACAAGCCTTCAAGTTCTTTTTTAAATATTGCGTATGTTTAAGGTGTGCGCACTTTATATTTTGCCTTCATATTTATTAAAATACTTACTTTTGAGAAATTAATCAACCGTTATATACAAATTTTAAATATTTTGATAATTTTAATTATTTTTAAATATTTGTTATATCATTCGTTACTTTTACGCAATTCTGTGTACAGGTACACTCACTTAAATTGTTGGCCGCTCATTGCTTGGTATTTTCGCCTAAAAATCGGACTTTGTTTTCGGAGACTGTCATAGATGGCATGATGCAACGTTATAATATACCCGAAGTGATCATGGCCCATGTTACATGTGGTGAAGATGAAAAGGACTATCGTCTTTCAGATGTGCCGTCAGCAGACAAGCTGGAAAAATTCGTTGAAGACGTTAAATATGGTGTCTATCCATTGACTGCATTAGGCGGTAAGAAACCTCCACATTTTCGGTCGCGAGCCGCTTCCCCAGAACGTGTTGACTCTGTTAAATCGGCCACACCTGAACCAGTGGATATTGAGTCACGTCGCATAGTAAATATGATGTGCAGCGTTAAGAAATTAAAAGAAGATAGTAGCGACATCGCAATGACAATACTGCTTCGCATGGATGACAAGATGAATAGGCAATTGACATGTCAGGTTACGGAAGAAGATTCGGCTTCCGATCTCACTAGTGAATTAGTGCGTCTCGGATTCGTGCACATCGATGACAAAGATAAAATACAAGCATTATTAGAGGAAACCTTGCGTGGCAGTTTTGCTGTGAATGCTGGAGGTGTTTGCCCCTTCGAACAGGGGGCACAAGCGCTAACTTTTAGTGCTACGATTAATGAGCACATGCCGGGAGGGATAGGTGTAACAATTGGTGCAAGTGTTGCTGGTGACCCTTCCAGCAATTTTGGTGCAATTGGTATGAGTGCTACTGGTAGTGGTATTGCCAATATCGAAAGTAATGTGAATGTTCAAGGAAATGTAAAACCAGCAACGACAGCAACTTTGGCAGCGCTCAATCAAATGGAGCGTAATTGGTCGGTGGCAGATATGGATCCCAATACAACAATGGCGAATACCAGCTTACAAGCGGCAACGATGGGCGCAGAAATTGCGGCAACAATGTTTCATATGCAACAACAACAAATGCCAGAACAACAACACGCTCAGGCCTTTCCGCCGCAGATGCAATTGCATATAGATATGCCTCTACATCAGCAACTTCAGCATCATGTGCTAAACACTTCAACGCCGCCAGCTGGATCACTGCCGCCATCATTTACGACTCATTCACAACAACCACTATTGCAAGACCCGCCGCCATTACAGCAACATATAGATGTTTTAGCAGTGACCTCGACTGTTACAGTGAATAGCATAAATGTACCACAACAACATTATACACACGCTCAGCAGCAAACTATACAATCTTCCAATCCAACAGAGACAAATGCAAATTTGACCGCTGCCGCTCCAGCAACAACTGTAATAGCCACAAACGCCTCGACCTCCTCAGCCTCAACAACTATCAATTAATGGTATTTTTTGAAATATTTAAATACGCTAATATTGATATTCATAAAACTGAAGTGTAGTAGAAATTCATAGAATTATGAAAGAAAAATCGAGTGAAAATCTATATTTTTGAATTACTTATAAGAGTAATGACGCCGCTAAGGAGTGGCGCATGTCGTCCTGCATATTAAGTGAGTCAGACAATTGTTTTTTTTTTTTTTGTATCATTATTCATTTATGTATAATGATTATGGATATTTTTATATAGTACAGTGAAAGAGAAATAAAGTTTTTAATTATATTTCGGAAAAGATAGAATAAAGAATAAAAATGACAAATAAAAAGAAATACTAAAATATAAGAAGGCAAAGACAAACGATATAATATGCAGAATGTGCAAGTAAAAGAAATTAATTGTAATAGAATTTAGTAAAAAAATTGTGTAATGCTTCCAGCAGAGGTGACGCTTGCGCGCAGCGGCTATTTAAATAATAACAAATCTTACGGCACAGGTGGGCAAAGAATTTTTGGTACATTACAAATTTTATATATACATATATATGTCTGTAGTATATGTTAAGCAGATCGAAGTACAGCGCAGGGAAGAGCAGTAATGGCCTATGAATATATGTATTGCTAGTGTACATACATACATATGTATACATGTACAAAAAACTGCCTCGCCTGCGCCCATTTGTTGCCATTCCGACCGCAAAGTCTACATTTGCCCACAAATATATATGTACATATGTATATAAGCTTGTAATTGACCGCAAAAGAAAAGGCTACTGAGCAATATAGTTGATCGATATGAAAATCACATAGTCAAAAGCTAATTAAATATTATATTTATGGTATTTAAAAATTTAAATACACTGTAAAAGTCAAAAGCAAAATCCACAATAATGACGAAAATCTAAATACATAAAATCAAAAATAAACAAAAGACACATGCTCACGAAACACTAAACCAACATACATACATACATGCATTCATTTAAATGTATATGTTTACATAAATACATTACAGTCCACATGATAAGATAATAACGACATAATAATGTTAATTAATATGCTACACAAACGAAATTTAAATAAATCGATAATAAGCATAATAAAATGCTTCATATACATACATACATATATTATAACACATATAATGAAAATCACATCAAAGCATCAAACAAATAAACGAATGCAATTTTCATATAATGAAAAGCTATGCATGAGCAAAAAACCATTTCTGAAGTGTTATTATTTCTCAAACAATACTCGGTCATACAATTACATTGTGTAATGTATGAAATGTGCTGTATGCCTATAAATGGCCAAATGGCTACATGCTCTTTATCAATTTTAATTGGCGTCAAAGGCAAATGACAACAACGGTGAACGGCAAGCCTTATATATACATGTGTATGTGTGTTCAGATCCATATAGAATACTGGGTAGCACTAGTTGAAATAAATTGTATGCATACAAAGTATGTGAAGAAGCGCAAAGGGTTCATTAAAATGTAACATTCAACTATTTATAATTATATTTTTCAAAAAAAAAAATTTAAAAAAATTCTTTTCAAAATTGAAAATATTAATTATAAACATTTACATATGTAGTAGAGCTTTGTATACCGGTACCAAAGATGACTAGATGCGAAATTTACTCAAATTCGTTGATATTGCAGCTGAGAACGTTCCCACATCTCACATTCTAATGTAAGAGCAGTGTCAGACCGGAGAACATTCAACAACTGATGTGAAAAAGGTACCAGTACCACTATATAAATAATAATATAAAAAAAACAGTTTTCATTTCAAAAAAAATTGTTTCAGCAGGAAATATTAAAGAAATTTTTGTAATTTGATGTTAAAGCTTAATTCAATTACATATTCGTTTGTTTTTCAATGAAATATCAATCTAAAATTGCAATTAAAGACGATTGTAGTATATCCTGTTTGTAATGAAATACCTAAAATTCCTCTAAAAATCCCAAAACTTTTCCCTATAACAGTATCACTGTGGAAATGTTATTTAAAAAATGTGAGTTTCGTATCTAGTCATCTTTGCCGGATTATCGAGCAGTGCGATTAGCTCGATACTCGCTCAGATCTCGATCATTGCTCAACTGCTCAGCAGATCAAAGATTTTCAATTTTGTTTGTTAAGATTCTTTGGAGTTTCAATGTTTTTTACATTTTGCATAAATTTGAAATTATTAAAAAAAAAGTTCTGAGAAAAAAATCATAGTTTTTATCAAAATACTCAAAGCTCGTGTTCGTGCTGGAAAGTTTCCGAGTAATGAGCAATGGGTAAGTGTGCGAGTGCTCGTTGCGGAAATGCTCGCACTGCTCGAAAATGTTTGAGCTCTAATATGTTCATATAATTTTTTTTTGCTGCTTGTATTTTACATCTGCCTATATGAGTAAATATATGTATGTATGTACACATATATGTAAGTATGAATGAAAATTAATACATCATTTGCATATTATAGTATGAACCAAGGCGAATTCATAAAAGTGAGAGCAGGAGAACAAATACAACAATTCCATTGTATTTTGCTTTTGGTTTTGAGTATTGGTTGTCACAACCATGGAAATATCTTTAGTTTTCAAAACTGCAGAAACTCTCTGTTCCACATTTCTTCCGCACAAATAACATCATAACCCTCAAAATTTTCGTATTTACAAAAAGGAAATCAAACCGAAATCAAACAAGCAAAGCATAAAGAATATTGTATGAAAAAATATTTTATGCATTTATTACATTTGATTGGTTAAAGCATGTATGCTCTTGGAGTTTCTACCACGTATAAAAAATAAATAGAAGTTCATTTATGGAAAGCATACAGAGTTGCTTGCTCCTGCATCATACATAGTTATATGCATACAATTAAAAGATAAAAAAAATTAATTTTTTTACATATACAATTCCAAACGAAGTCAATGCTTAAGATAAATATTTCAATCTCTACATCATATCTTTATTTGGATGATATTTTTGGAGTAACTGAAAATAGGAATAAAATACCTTGGGTGCCCATAAGTAGCAAATATTTGTTCACTTATTTTTTTAGCACTTTCCATTTATTTTGCAGTTGCTTTACATTTGGCGCCATACAGAACCCAATAATAATATACGTTGTTAGATGTTTATTATTAATAAAACCAAATATTTACTTTTCTGCAGATGATATAAAGTCTACAATATAATTAGAATTGGCATTTCATTTCATTGTTGATCTCCAATTGTGAAAATATGAGTTTATTCTGTTGGGATTTTTTCTTTTTCAGTTAGGGATTCGTTCGTATCTGCTACGGACTTGTCAATTTTTATTTTTTTAACTTGTGGTTCATCAAGTGAATCATCAATTGTGTCTATTTCATTGACTAGAGCATCATTTACTTTCTCCTCATCGTGCATTTTCTTAACCGTTTTTTGGAGGGCGCCTTTTTCCTCAAATTCATCCAGTAACTTGCTACCTTCGAACAAAACAAATGGCAATGTTGCACGCTGATAATAGTCTGGCATTAACTCAATATTATTTATAACCGTATCCAACATATGCGATTTCTCACACCATATTCCCGGCGCATCACCCCGCACTGGATTTATATGTAGGTGCAAATGATAGAATGATGGTTGATAATGAAAATACATACGTAATTGTGAATAACACAATCCGTAACGTTTCTCTATGGCTCTTGATACTCCATCGCGCAAATTACGCAAAAGTGGTAAATGTGAAGCTTTGAGATCACGCAAAGATTTAATATCATGCTTGTGTATGATAGCAAGCAAATAAAGAGTTTCTAAAGTTTTACCATCCCATTTTAGATCGGGTAAGAGTATAAATCCCGTTTCCGGGTTTGAATCTTCGTAAGTAATACGATCAGTTTCCTGTAGATGTTCTAATATATTGTATACCCACTGCAAATATAAAAATAATATAAAAATTTATACATAAATAGAAACAAACATATAAATATGGTTACAACAACTTACTTCTAAACTGAACTGACTATTCGTAATATACGGTAGAGTTAGTTGCTCATAAAGCGCCGGAGTTTCGGCAATCAAATATTTTTGAGTTATTGAATACTTTTCAATATGCTTTTCTGTGGCTGGATAAACTACAGTCGTTTTAATACCTAGAAATGAAAGAGACGAACGTAGTGAAAACCAAAATTGGTGTTGTAGCATTTATATATTTACTATTTAATTCAGCACTGGGTACACATTGAAAACTGCCATAAATGTTATTAATAAACTCAGTACAAACTTGTAAAGCTTCATTAAATATACTGGGCACATTTTTTAATGGATTATCATGTGACGTTTGCACATCATGTTCCTTAAATGCTTGCTTCTCCAGCATCAGAACGGCTAAATCTTTCTCGGAAACATCAGGAAATGTGCCAAGTAGCTATACAGGAAAACATATATTTTAATGGCAGTATTTATTTTATTATAATTTTCTTACCGCTATAGTTTTACGCAATGTATTATTTTGTAAAATACGTGTTAGCTTGAATTTCGACAAATCATAGCTTGTTTTTGTCACTCCTGCGCTAGGTGGCTTTATCTCAGAAGATTCAATGGCTTTTTCAACTACCGCTTCTTTATCACAATTTTTAAGAGGAGATTCCAAATCGGATAGACTTTTATTATTAAATTCTGCATTCTTCGACATTTCACTTAAATACTTTTATAACAAATCAAATCTGAATCAGTTTAATTAAACCTAGGTAGTTATTATCAATGCCGGTAAAATCTGCAAATGCTTCTTCTTATTATTCATATCATTCACAATAGAAGTGACAGGTTACAAAGACAAAGAACGTTCATATACGTTCTTTGCAGGTTGCAAGATCAGAGAACGTAGAATATTATCTACGTTCTCTGGCAAAATGCCTCAATCAAAGAACCAAAGAACGTAAATTAATTTATCGGTCCAATACGATTTTGTAAATTAACCAATATGTCAAAGAACAATTTTATATTATTTTATGTAGTTGACTATGTTTTCCCGAACCCATCGAAAACGTTAACTGGATTATGAAATGAAAATACTCCAGATTTTTCGTACAGTGCTCTACTACTGCGCCTGCAGCATTCGTCTTCGCTCTATTTACCCATCCATTGCTCACACATATCTTCGGTTGCTGGGATTAATGGTCATCCCCTTTCATCTGACATATGTATTAGGAATTTTCGCTGTGGTATATTAAGTTGTTTCAATAATAGTGTAGAATTTTTGGTTTTTCTTCTTGGATTCTTGAATTGAGGCTTTGGAGCAATGTCAGCTGGATGTAATTGCTTTGCTCAAGCGGGAGGCCCAGGAAACGTGCTTGTTTGGAGCAGAGGGAGAGGGGTGTTAAATGAATCATGGACAATGAATGTGGAGTGGACATGCATAGAGGTCGTTAGTTTCGTGCGGGACACACGTTGGACATGTCGGAGTCGAGTCTGGACAGGTGGGAGTTAAGCCTACTACAATATCCACACCTTAATTGAGCCAGTATTTCTCGGGTCTCTGGAGGCAGCTTGAGCTCTTGTTCCACAATAGGTGGTGCTTGGATTCCTAGAACTCCATTCATGGGAAGAGAGTTCACAACGTTGTTAACAGACTCTCGGTGAATGATGTTTGAAGCTTGCCATTATGTTGTTTTGTCGAGCGGTTATTGTCGGTATAGCTGTACGTGGTCGGGGTTAGCTTAGTACTTCCTTCCTGATGTGTCTAGCTAACAGATATTGCTTACACAGCATATTAGTATGTACTTTAACTGAGAGTATAGATATTTCACTGCGTAAGTGGTGCACCGGCACCATTATAAGGTTTCCTGTCACGGTTTGGAGGGCGGTTTTCTGACAGGTTTATAGCTTCTTCAACTGCGTTGCTTTAGTCCCGGCATGCAAATCTGTGCATCATAGCTTACTGCCGGCCTCCCAATTGCCTTGTAAGTTGCCAGCACCGTTTTTTTATTTTTAGTTGGCAGTCGGAATTTTTTATGCCGTCGGCTTTCACATCAAGCCGCTACTAATTCATCCAGAGGGTGAAGAGGGCGGCGGGGGATTGCGCAGGATGAAGCTGTAGTTGTCGTGCAGTGAAGAAATGGGAAAGGTCGGCGAGAGAGCAGTTTATTTTCGATCAAAGGCTATCAATATCTAGGCCATATGCTAATATCGAACAATCATCGGCATATGAGATCAAAGAGAAGCCCTCTGGTGGTGGAGGAATCTTCGAAATATAAAGATTAAATAGCAATGGGGAGAACACATTATCCTTCGGAAGTCCTTGTTTAATTTTACAGAGTTTAAAGCTTTGACCCCGAAAGTCTACTGATGATTGTCCACTACCACTCATGGTTATGATCAGTTCATGGTCCACCTCTTCAATCCCAGTGGTAATGAGGGTTCCTCAATGTCCGACAGTAGCAGTAGTTAAGTGGTGCTGTGCATTTTACAGAAGCAATACTGGTGCGCAGCTAGGCTCAGATGGTGTGTAAATGACGGCAGCAGCAAGGCCTCAATAGTCTTCCCTACTGGGGAAAGGAGAGATAACCTTTGTTTGCTGATTTCCTTGGTTTTAGTAGTACCTTAAAATCAAGGAATCAAGCGTCGTGCTGATTGCTTGGCAGCTTACGCAGACAGCGGGTCACTTGTCGTTTCATTTTGTCAACCGAAGGGTACAGTCCGACGAGGCGCGATCACCGAATGAAATTTCCATTTTGGGTTAGACAATAGTTTGACAGGAACCCAAAGCCTGCTGGTTGCCAATTCTCCCTCCCACTTGTTCCGCTTGTGCTGATTCACCTATCGCCCAATCTCTGCGTAGAGTTCGTTGATGAGCGATCTTCGGGAACGGCTTGGGGTAGTGAGTCGTGCCTTGATACTTATACCGACTACTTAGCGGCTGTTGAAATTAAGCGGACGGAACTGGACGGCGGAAAAAAATCACTAGGACCAGCTAGTTTTTTTTGAAGTTAGCAAATATCCGGTGGTCCTCGGGAACGAAGTCGGGAGGCTTGTTAATCAATAATAACAATTGACCACAATTCTGGTCGTTCATGGTGCAGAATGTCGAATCGTTTATCTTCTCTGCCAGCTCCATTCCTTTACGGTCATCCAAAACCAATCGTTTTCGCCTCTGAGTAGCGCACTTATATCATGACGTTATCCAACTGGGCAACAAGTAACTGTAGGAATGAATATATTAAATATTTCGAGATCGAAATCGCCTGACCAGATAGCTGTTCGAGGGAGGTATCCCTGCGGTCGATGTCACCATCGATGAGACGTTGGGTATTATTCTGCGAAAGCTCCGTTGTGCCGTGGAAATCTTGGCGAGGTTACCAAAAGTGCGTAGCGGCGCAGAAGGTAAAATTTTAAAGGCTTGGGGTGCACTCCCTATGGGCCTTAAGGCCTTAACAGGTCTTAAGTTGACTCCAACCATTGCACTAGTTGAAACTACCCGAGATGGAAGAATGGTGGAGTCGTCTTTGGCGCAAGCCAAGAAATAATCCGTAGGAAAATTTAGTTTCTAAACCTGCCCTGATGAGAATTTAAAGCAACCCTGCTCCGTTGATGCACTTTAACTAGAGTTACCTGATGACCGGTACGTTGAACCAGCTGTCGTGAGAATTGAAAACTATGTTCTATTTGCCTACGCTTTCGACAGAAGATATTGTAACCCTTGTCATACACGCATTCATTCAAGGAAAGCCAGCAAAGTTCGCATTAGGTCTATAGGCTTATGCGCTTAAATCTGAATCAACAGAAGCTTTCCAACCGTTTCTTCGCTTTCTCTGTTTGGCGCCATTTGGAAAGTCATATCACCTTCCACTTTATTCTCTCTGAGCAGTATATTTTTCTTATTCCTACAGCGTACTGCATCGAATACTTCAAAGGCTGAGTGCTTTCATCTATTCGGACGTCATGACTTAGCTAATATAGTTGCTGTCTCTTTATTCGCTGAATTATGTCGCCGTATATTTCGTACTACTTAGCGTTCCATTGTCAGCGATATTCGTCGTTACACAAATAAATAAATATCCCTCAAAAACTCCTAATGCCAACTCATCCAATGTTGCCCAAGCCTCTGCACTTTACTTTGTTGTCAATCCGTTCGGAAGTGTGATTCTGAGTTGGATTTCAAGGCTGAAATTATTGCTGGCTTCTAAATAGACGAAATTGTATACGACTTCAAAGTTATGACTGTTCACAGCGACACGGAAACCAAGCTGCGAATGCGCTGCCTGTTTATTTGATGAGCGGATGTATAGATGTATTCCGTCTTAACCTTATTCACTACCAGACTCATTCGCTTCGTTTTTTTGTGTAATCTAGAGAAAGCTAAACGGTTGAGGCCAATAATATCAATATTGTACTCGTACTCTCCCACAGAGCATCCAGCTCCAAATTTGCGCTACTTTATTTGGTTACTGTAGTAGATTTCACAAGAGTCCACTTTTTCCGTCTTTGTCCCGTGCATCGCACTTCTTGGATAGTGGTGATGACAGTCTTTAGCAAAACCTTCCAAATTAAGGAACCGGACATTCCTGGTGCATGTTCTTAAATCAGGATCCTTAAAACGTTTGCAGGGGTCTTAAAACCAGGCATAGTGCTCGATTTGTGCACTGGATAAGATTTTTTATGCAGTGGGTCCCAAACACTACGCCTTCCCACTTTATCAACCTTCGTGGACCTCTAAGCATGGCTCCACACTCCAGCATAAAATCATCACCTCCTAAAACCGCATTGCGCAATACTTTGTGATTCGTCGTCAGAGTTTCAAAATGTATAGTCAAATCTTCACATTTTGATCTTTTATATGGCAGAAGTTATCTATTGGTATCAATAACATCCCGGTTTTTTTTTATAGCTTAAATAAAAAACTTTACATCTTGAAAAACAAACAGGTGGTTAGAATCCGTTATTACAAAATTTAATATCGAACATGAATTTGAAAGAGGGCGTCATAATACAAATCAGTTCAAAGTTCAAATCACCTGAAACTTGCAGATGAGTGAATTAATACAAGTTATTTGCAAAGCATCATTAAAAAAAAAAGAGTATCTACTAACCGTTATAATTTCAAATATGTTAAACTAGCTTTCATTTGTATGTTCAATATATAAGTATATTCACTGTAATAATAATCCGAAGAATTACACGTGTATCAGCAGTGAAGTTTGCTTGGCCTTAAAGTTTTTATATAAATAAAGCCGTTATGCCGTCCAACATACTTAGAAACGCAGAAACATAGTTGCGCAGACACGGCTATTATAATTTGAATTTGGAGTGCATTTCATTAAGCGAAACGAACAGTCTTAATTGCTAAAGTAATGCTGTTAGAACGATTATTTCCTAACTTATTAGACAACAATGCCTGTGGATGGCTTTGCGCCCAAAATATCTGATAACTTTTGCTGATATGACACTAAGGCGTTAGCGTCGGTAATGCCACGCGCTTTACAAGATAACTGCAAAGCATTCAAGTACTGCATTTCCGTAAACTGAGCACCCTTTTCAACAATGTTGGTAAGAATGTCCTGTAAAGGGGAATGTCAATTATTATAACCACTTTTGATAATATTACCATATACAAACATACATCCGGTTCCATGCAAAGCAGTTCGTAAAAGTTTTTCGCCTGATCCAGCGCCACCTCACGAGATGCTGTAATATTACTCAATGTTTGTTGTAATGCTAGCGAATTGCGACACATACGCTGCACAGTCGCTTGATCGATGTGTTCCAAATAGTTGGAAGCTTGTATGAGTATGCGGGCAGCTAAGTGCGCCAAGCCTTCGAAAATATACTGAATATACGAATAATACCATAAAATGAGTTAGAATTATTTTAAATATTTAGGCACATTTAATCAATACATACTCTAGTCTTACGTGGATGCAGCGTTGCACTGAAAGCTTCATCCATTTCTGCTAAACGTTTTGTTAGCATTTGCACCTGCCGATCGGGCTCGAGGATATCCTCGTCTTTGCTGTTCATAAAACTGTTGGATTTGGTGGCAGGTTTCGAACGTAAATAATGGAAGCATTGCACCCGAACCTTGAAGAAAATTGCAAATATTTCATGTTACATTGACATATTTTAGAACATTCTTTACATTTGAGTCTTTCAGAACTTACCTCTAAATGTAATACCAACAAGCAAGTATTTGCAAGTTCATCGAACTCTAGGGCTAAGTTAGTTAACACTTTAATCGTTCCATCTTTGATGGCTGCTGCGTGTGTTGCTGTACACTCGGACGTAATGACGTTAAGACCATTCACCAATGGTTTTCGTAATTCATTGGCGAATTCCGATACACGCACAGAAAACCATTCAACGCTCTCTTGTAATACAGCCAACTCTTTCAACACACTTATGTCTGCTAAAATTTCCTGTTGTGTAATGCCACCCTCGCCCAAATTGCTTGTTAGCATTTCAGCTTCACGAATGTTGCGTTGCTGTACTTGTAATGGGCTTTCCTCTTCTGATTGTTCGAAATTGCTGCGTTGTAGCTTCTTGCCGTGCTTCACACGCTGACTGGATGACTTTAGGTCGGTCCAATTGGGTAATGTTCTGTTAATTATAATGTAATTTATTTTTTTTACAGATAATTACATAGATTTTGCATACACATACTTTAAGAATCGGCTGATATCTTCATCCTTTAACCATGCTACACTGTAAATGCGTTTATCTTCCGAATCTGGTTGCACCACTCCTCTGTAAGCTGTCTGCGCTATTTCGCGGTATGTCTTCAACAACGCACATACCATTTTCAACAAATCATCCGAATAGCATGGCAGTTCCTGTATAAGAATTTTGGTTTCCTGCAAACGTCGCTCTACCATGGCGGTAGATTGCAAAAGAGGGCGTGATAAGCACATTGCTTTCATTTCTTCAGGTGTTATAATCGTACGCCAAGCATCCTGATTCTTCGATAATGATTCGATGGTTAATTGTAAATTACGATTGTGGCCTTTCGATAGGAACGTATCCTTAATGTAATTGTCGATGAAATCATGCAAACTGCATGGTTGACTGTTGTAATGGGGAAACAAAAAGGTTATTAAAGCCATAAACGATTGAATTAAAATTTTACCCCGGCTTGCATTTCATGAATCCTTCAATTTCTTGTATGTAGTTCATAAGTGGTAAATAAACTTTTGTTATCACATTTTGGTCTGCTTTACAGATCAGCACCCTTTCTCTTTGTTGTTTGCTTTGCCCAAAATTACCTCTGCCACTGACAGTGCCGCTGCCACCGCCACCAAGTGCAGCTGCTGTTAAATTATCATCGGTAGAAACATCTGAGGCGTTACGTCGGTGCTCTTTCACTGAGCTGCTACTTGCTGACTGTTCAGCATTTTGTTGTTGTGGATAATGCGATGATTTATCGAATTTGAAAAGCGACTTTTTGGTGCTAAGACATATAAATTAATTATTTATAAAAGTAATTATACGATTTGAAAGTTTGAGCTGCTTACACTACTTCAAATTACATTTATGAGGTTATTCAGTACAATTTAGCGATATTCGAATTTACATATACTGTGAAAAAAACTTCTTTATACTAACCAACGCCCAAAGGTTTGCTTGCGACATCTTCAACAGTTTTTAAATTTTTATTTTGTTAGAAAAGTTATAGTCGAAAATAAAATTTTATTTAATCGGATAAAACATTATGAATTTGTAAATAGAAGTAATAATTAAATTAAAAATTAAAAAACGACAACCTAGAATCAATAAATGCGACCTAATTTTGCATTTTAGAGTTGTTATTGTAATTACTAATTAGTTTTGGACTTTCTAATGTTATTTTTTATGCTTTTCGGGATTATTATTACCTTGGAACTTTGCGCCGCAAAAAATATGAATTTATATTGTTATTTGGTTCAGCGAATGCAGACTGGGCTGCATCTTCCATGGAAGAATTTTGTATATCCAAATAATCGGTTAAAAGCAATTGTAACTATAAAGTAATAAATTTGTGAATTAATTCTGAGCTCTTAAAATATTGCAATATCAAAAGCTTACCACAGATTGTGCCTGTGCCCAGAAATCAGTCAAATCGTACGGTTGTGGTCCTACCACCGAATACTTTTGTACAACCGCCAAATAGTTTTTTAATAGAAGTGCTTGGGTTTTCGCAATAGCCTTGAACTGTTTATATATCACTTCTAAAAGCGTTAATAATGGATTATCGCGCTCATTAGCATTACAATTTAACGCAATTAATTGGTATGTTGTCTGTCGCACAACTTCTAGGAGTTGAGTTTGGATTTGCACCCGCAATACTTCTAATGACTCGGGTACCTTTCCTAGCATGCCGAAACATTCGACAATAATTGAGATGAAGTATGTCATACTAAGTTCTGGATCTACTAAATCAGCATCATCAATTACTTCTGATTTCTCAAGATCAAACCCTTGAGTCATTTCCATGAGTGCTTTGCGAATTCGCGTATTCACTTCGATGCGATCCGTAGAACGCCTAGCACCTAACCCACGTGTAAAACTTGAATTTAAGCGGTTAGAGTTGCTGCGTTGGAAATTTGAAAAGGCCTCCGCTGCTGAATTTTTATATAATTGTGTAACGAGTTCTTCGTGTAGTCGTTGATATAATTGCTGACGACGAGATTGTAAATCCACACGCAAGTCTGTCAATCCTTCTACGCCGCTGAGTGGACCTTGTATAGTCGCAAGAGCGTCGGTAAGTGCTTTGCTCGCATGAAGGTATTGCCGTTTTGTCGTGTAGCTTACAACACGCTGAGGCACTTTTCGTAATTCATTTCTAAGAAAATATAGTTATTAAAATCTATTAGAACTTAAAAATGATGTGTATATCGCATCTATTTTATATAGCTTACATTTGTTCTAACATTTCAAGTACATATTTGTGCTGCACTGCGTCCGTCCACATCTTTTTCAACTCATCTCGGCGGCATTGTAGTAAGCGCTTACACGCACCTAAGTTCTCCTTCACCCCATGAATCCGTTCACGACTTGCTGTGATTTCCGTTGACACTTGACTGAAGAGTGGCAGCACCTGTGTTAACTGCTGATCATGTCGCGATACTAACTCGTTTAGGCGATGATCAGAACGTTTGAACTCCTTTTCAATCTTCAGTTTCTCCTGTTGCCGCTCCTCCGTTGTTTCACTAAAGCCTAAAGATTTGATGACATTAACGAGGAAACCGCAACCCGTCTGTATTTAAAAAAAAACACATTTGTTAATATAAATGCATGTAAATACACAAAATAAAAAGATCACGCCCTATATTTTAATGAATTCGACGCGACAAAGCTATAATGGAATTATTTTTTGACAACTTGTGATGACAAAAGTCCCACCCCCTCCTTATAACATTCCATCTTTCACTCTTCTTTTAAGCATAGCTATTTTCATAAATCTTCTTTAAATTTAAATGTAATTCTTCTCGGCTATTCTTATGGCATATTTTAACAAATCTGCACACTTTTTAATTATAATTACCTCATCTTTTCCATATTTAACTCCTCGCGGAGGTTTCGTTGGTGGTAATTCGTTCATTTTTCATCTAACTAATGCTGTCAGTAGCTGCATTTTGTTTATGACATTTTCCCCATTTAAGCATCGCTCAAACAAAGATCCTAGTACCACCGCGGTATAATCCCGTACGCTATGCGGCAAGCAAGTAAGCAATGACAAAGAACGTATATGAGGTTATATAGCAAAATCGTAACCAAAGATGACTAGATACCAAACTCTCTAAAATGTAGATAAATGCGTTCCTCGATTATTTTCTTTATGCTGGTAACAAAGCCAATTGCAGGAACTTTGAACAGCTGATGGTAAACAAGCCTTAGTACCACTTATACAATAATGAACGCAACATTTTTCATCAGAAAACCATTTTAGGTTATCAATAAATTTTCATTAAGCACGGTAAATTTGTATGTTAAAATTAAGAACAAATTTTGTTTGTATTTATTGAAGTCAAATATTTTCCAAACACAGCAGTAAAAGTGCAAAAATATTTATTTCTACAATTCTTTATTATCAAAAAATGCCCAAAAAATTTCCAGAATCCCAAAGCGGAACTTTTTCATTCAGTGGCACGGTTGGAAATACTTTCAAATAATCAAATACCTCCGGCAACTATGTTGAAATAAATAAAAACTTTAAACATCTGTTTTCAGAAGATTTGATAAAATCTGCTCATAAATATCGAGTGAGAAAAAATGAGTAAATAAAATAGATAATTAAAAAATTTGTGTTTCGAAAATAGACAATAGAATATGGTTAAAATGACTCCTAATCTTGGCGGTTGGATTCATAGCTTTACAGTTACAGACACGTTAACTCACAAAGGCGGTTATACCGTTTACAAAATAACATCAATTGTAATTACGAGAAAGAATATATCTATGTACATATATGTATGTATATTAATTGTAATCTTCTATTTAATTCTTATCTAGGTATTTCCAAGATATCTCCCTCAAGCTCTCACATGTCTAACAATTTGGAAACGATTTCATGATGTGAAACGACTACATCGCGAGCTGTCTCGTCGCCATCGGAGTCTTAAATTGCCAGGCCAACTTCCTGAACCGACAGATTGTAGTTTCTTCAAGCGTTTCGATGCGTGCGTTATAAGTCTGCGCAAAGAATATATTTTAAAACTACTTGATTTTGTGGCACAACACCCCGCTCTCTATAAATGTCATGTTTTCACTCAGTTCTTCAGCGAGGCACAGCAAACTGGTATAGGAGGCGTTGCGAACGGAAGCCTAAATAATACGTCTTTTATGTCAAATGTATCTCCCTTACATTATTTGTATTCCACAGAAGCCCGAAAAAATGGAGCGATATGTGAATTATCAGACAATCTAGGCTTACACTGCGACACTTATGGCATTAAAGGAAGCATTCCCGAATTTGATACACTGAGCACAGATGTGCAAAACGTGGATAATCTTAATACCGCTACGATAACAACAAATGAAAATAAGTACGATGTTGAGAAATCTATACTTTCAAGATTTGAAACTCACAAAGAAGTAATATCAAGAGAAGATGAGAAGAATGAATTGCCTTGTAAAAATTACAAACGCTTCTTAACCCCTATGGCTTCAATTGAAAGTGAGGATAGTGACTACATTTACGAAGCTGCATTGGAATTTAGTAAAGCAGTACAAGGCGAGGCAAACCTGGACTACCAAGAGGCACACATGCGATATAAACGAGGTGTTGAATTACTGTTGATTGGGTCAAAAGGTAAAACTTGCATAAAATTAGTACATCGGACCCTAACCCTTTCGTAACATCTTTCAAATGAGCTTAATTTTTCTTTTGTCAAAAGAAGCTTGATTTTTTGTACAAAAATTTGATCAGATGTTCGAAACTGGTTAGATTTTTTTGTATACATTTCTTTATAACAAGTATACTTAAATGTAAAACCCCTTACTTTCTAAAAGGTGATACAAACGATGAGCGCAGATTCATAGCAAAAGCTAAAATTTCGAAATATCTAGCGCGTGCTGATGACATTTATGAAAAGTTTTTGGATGGCGATTCCACTCAAAGGGGTTTTGGTAATTTAGTAAAGAACTTTCAGCTGGCTGTCGATGTAACAGAGTGTACTATGGATGGCCAGCCACTCTATCTTGAGCGTCCATGGAACCACTTGGCAAAATACAAAGTTCTAAAAGTCCTTGGAGATAGTGTAATGCAGGTTTATTGTGTTACAGAGCCTGAACCACGTGCAATATATGTTATGAAAGGAATTGAAAAGCCATCCAGTAATGCACCTACACAATCAATTTTTCTGCCTCAACATGTACCATATATGGTCGATCTATTAGCATTCTTTCAATCAGATCAGAAAATTTTTCTGTTATTGCAACATGCTGAAGGAAGTCGTCTTTATGACTATATTCAATCATACACACCCAGAGCAGCATCAAAAGCAAGCAATTCTTTCTCAGTATTATTCCCGGATGAAACAGAACCGAAAACAGCGCTAACGACCAATAGTACACAAAATGAGTCAGATAGCTGCAACACCGCTAGTACTTTAAGCACTCATGATTCCGGTAATGCAGAAGCCAACAGCATGCGTGATTCGGTTGAATTGAAGCATGTAGAACTACCACCTTCAGAGTCGTGTGAGTTCAGTGAATTGGTGCGTTCGTCTCAAAAACTACTTCAATCAGTTTCTAAAACTTTGCAACAGATGAAACAATTGGAAGAAACACCAAATACAATTAAAAAAACGAGCGAGAATGAGTTAAAATCATTAGAGCACAAAGAGTGCTCTCCCTCGAAAAAAAATATTTGTGAATTCTGCAAAATTCCAGAGGCTTGCTTGAAACAATGGGCTCGGGAATTGGCAGTCGTTATACATAGTTTGCACAAGAAAGGAGTCATATTAAGGTGAGTGCCTAAAAATGAAATAAATGTTTCGCTTATTATTTTTAAAGAAAAATATCACAAAAATTATTAATGATATTCCAGCGACCTTCATATGGACAATTTGTTGCTGGGTGCTAAAGGTCAATTATTACTCACATATTTTTATCAAAATGAAGGTGCAAATGATGCCGACAGTTATATGCACAAAGCTTACAGTCATGCTGCATTAGATGGTCATTACGTTGCGCCTGAACGTCCATTAACATTCAAATCAGATTGGTGGAGTTATGGCATCATACTTTATCAGTTGCTTTTAGGACTGGTATGTTAATACATGCGAAAAAATCATATGCTTATTGAGAAATATTTGAAATAAACTGTATACATACATATATATTATAGCCCTTCAAATTAGCGCACCCCGGCAATATGGATTTATACGGATTTATACAATACCCTGAAAATTTGGAAATATCAGAGTGTGCTAAAGATTTGATTGAGAAGTTATTGCAGCAAAAGCCAGAAGAGCGTGCAGATTACGAAATAATACAAAAGCATGAATTTTTCAGCGGTACGAACTGGGAGTCCTTGCAAAACTGAGGAACTGGTTGTGTGATACTATTAAAAGCAAAAATGTAAAGCGAATATAAAGACATAGACAAAGCTTTTTTTATATAAAGTAAGTTGATAATATTTACGAAATACTAAACCAAATAAATAGTAAACTGCACTTTATGTGGGTGAGGAAAATGCGCTAGATCCTTTTTGAAGTATGATTTAAAGAAATTAGCTCAACTACAAAGCGGTTTCAATAGTATTGCACTTGTTGCGAGCTATTATTTATTGTAGCTTATGGAGTAATTCAACAATTTCATTAAAATTACATTTTTATTTATGCTTGTAGAATGAGTAAGAATATAAGAATAATTTGGCCATGAAAAGACAAGATTCCTAATTTGTACATGAATTTTTTCTAATACTCTCTAAAGTGGTTTCCCGTTTAGTGAGAGCAAAACTAGTCATTTAAAAAACCAAATATCATCATCAGACATTTGTTATTCTTTTATTAAAATATTCTAAATAAATTTTTACTATTTTAATTTAGAAATCGAAAATCGTTTCAGCGGTTATAGAGCGCCAATTATATACATATAATTTAGTGTAATACATTTCATTTTGGTACAAACAGTCACAAATTCGAAGTATTTAATTAGAATTAATAAATTGTTTGATTTTAATATAATTTTCAAGCTGAATTAAAATTAATTTATTGTATAAATTGAAAAAGTATCATCCCATTTGAGTATAAATTAAACTAGTATTAATATAATATTATGTAGAAAAAGAAACTAATCTAAAATATCTATAAATAAACATATACAAATATATTGTCAATTTCACAACAGTTTCTGAAAAACATAATTTTTTTAAACCTTATTTCTTAATTAAATATAAAGAATTGAGTATGCGAAAAATTATGAATTTCAATTACAATATACGTATTATGTATACAAATATTCAAGTATTTCATTTAAGTTAAATAAAAATATGAACCTAACTATTTTTCTTTATTTCTTACCAAGGCACATGTGGAATGCTCGAAATGTTTTATTTTTTCTCTTCAAATTTTAGAAAAATATGAACATAGTTTTAATAAACCAAATTATTTGCATTATCTGTAATTGTTGATGTTTGATTACGTTTTATTAAACTACATTTTTGTGTGTAATTTAAATAATATAAAATTAATAACGATTTTATAAACTACTAAAAAATACCCGTATTTTTCACATCGAAATGAGTTAAGAATATTAAAGTGTAAAACAACAATCAATCAATTTAAAATAAATTTTTTGCTTGGTATTTTTCAGTTATAAGTATTTAATTAAAATTAATCAAAAGACGCATACACTTTCTACATTAAAAGAAATAAATTCGTATATGTATTTAAATGTGTATGTACGGTTAAAAAAAATATAATAATTTCTGATCAGAATTTCATAAGAATTTGTAATAAAAATTTAAAAAAAATATGGGTATTTTTTCATACATTTCTTAACACCTCAAGTAAATTCCATAGACCACACTCTAACCTACATAAACATGGCAAGACTTTCGATTCTGTTGCTTTCGGCGTATGCCTTTTCAGTAGCTTACAAATATTCATTATTTTACATCTTGAGATTCGTACATGTACATCCTCATATCGATTTATTATACTATATATGTATATCCTAATTAAAAAGAAGCGAAGGTTATTTGTATGTATACAACATAAGCGCCTTCATATGTATAATACTTAAAAATAAGAAGGAACCGAAATTATTGAATTTACAATATATTACATATAATGTCTTCATTTTGAAATGCTCGTCACTCCAGTTTTTTCCCATTTTCCTTTTCCTCAATTCTTATTAAATTGGCCGTTGAAAGCAATTTCTAGGAACAAAGGTGCTAGTCGTGTTTCGCTGAAGATGGCGTCTTCGTAAATTGGACGCAGTTGTCGACATGGACCAGTGTGCCTGAAATTGTTGTTGCTGTTGATGATGGTGCTGCTGTTTCCGATGTGAGAGCATTTCCTTTAGTGCAAAAAAGGCGGCAATACATAACTATGTGTCACATTGGAACCACCTTGGCCTGACCCAGCACTACCGTTATCCTCATTCTTAATCACAGTTTGTAGGCTTGATGTAGTACCATCATTACACGCCACATCGTCCACCCCTTGCGAACCTACCGATCCCGCTACAATACTACCATAGTGTTGTTGCTTCATATTGAGATTACCGTCATGTGGGTGAGTTTGCGTATCAGCTACATGACAGCCACCATTTGCATGATGTGATTCCAATGGATTTATTGCATGCGACACACCACCTACACTTACATATTTTGCCTCTTCGTTCGTTAAATATTTGTTGCCATTGCTTGTGACTTGATGATGCATCACAACGACATTGTGATCAGACATATGTGCCGAAGCTGCGGCAGCTTCATCGATCGTGGATGGACCATAACCACTATCGGTCATATGTATTTTGTGCGGCGCGCTACTATCTTCTGCACTACCACCCGGACCGCCCATTTCCAGTCGCGGTGGACTGCCATATTCAAAGTGACGCATTGGGAAAAGTTGACTTTCGTGCACATATGTGCCATATTGGCTGGAGTAGGTACCATATGGACTGGCGGCTGGTGATAGCAAACTAAATTGTGGACTCAATTCATAGGGCGGCTGATAGCTTGTCCAGCTGTCCATGCTACCCGGTGGTGTAACAGTAGTTGTTTGTGGAAAGGTAGCGAACGGCGGTCCTAATGAAGTGTTCATAGATGAGGTAGGTGGCGTGCTTGTCTTAATATAACCGGTTTTGCGTGGTGGATCATGTCTGCGCCATTTAGCGCGACGGTTCTGAAACCAAACTTGCACGCGTGATTCGCTAAGATTTAATTTAATGGCGAGCTCTTCACGTGCGAAAACATCTGGATATGGAGCTCTCTCGAATGCGCGCTCCAGTTCTTCTAGTTGGTAGGCCGTAAAAGTTGTTCTAAAAAAAGAAAATATCGGATGTTTTCATTAATTTCCCAGCGCAATAATAAGAATTTTATATATATCAGTGAAACATTGCTAAAATAAAATGTACATATGTACATATTCTGTACGAAGAATTATATTCTAGTGCGCAAATACATGGTAACAGAAGCAATGGAATCGATATCATAGAGTTTTCCACACCGACGCCAAATGAAATTGATATGCTCAAATACATTTTTTAAAACGCAATTTATTTATTATTATTTCACCGGCCAGGAAATACATTCTGATATTAGATATTAACCTTTTTAGTTAATGTATTAATTTTAACATTAGAAATACAGTTTTTTCTTATAAACTTTGAAAAAATAAAATTTTATGATAAATATAATAAATTTGCAATTTAATGATATGAATTAATTTTTTTTACTTTGAAATTTAAATCTAATTTCATCTTTAACTGAGGCCATATCTTATATATTAAAATTTGTCTCGCTAAAACTCGAGAATGTCCGAATCGGTTTGGCTAATTTTGATCTCGAAATATTTGTGGAAGTTCAGAGAGGGTTTTAACGACTAGAAACTTCCGGGAAGTGGATTAGTGACCGATTTATTAAAAAAAAATATTTCGAAATTATGGTTTTATTCACTTGAAATTTGGCGGATACATAGGTAGCTCTTTTGCTGGGTTACTCTTACTGCCGAAAAGCGGATACGGAATCGATCTATTCATTCCAGAACCACATAAAAAAATTATTATTAGAGTTAAAGGTTATAATTATGTTTAGATATGATTATATGTTTAATGCTATTGTGCGTAAGCGTATGTTAAATCAAAATAGTGGTGTGTTACTCTCATTTCCCTGAAAAACTTTAGGATCGCAAAAGCGACCGATCTGACCATAACTGCTGCGCACCTCCATGACCAGTTAAAAAATACATAACCCAGCCGCTGTAATATTTAAACGCCTAACTTTAAATGCACATATATACATATCTACATACAAATACATAGTTACTTAAATCAATAATATAATAGGAAATTTCATATTTTGAATTAGTCGAAGCTTAATTAGAACTTTTTTCTTTACTTATAACCTACTTAACAATATCAATTATAAAATCTAAATTGAGCAAAATACAGAAAGCCACAAGAACGTGTGGCCAGATCTTTTGGTAAAAAAAAAAAAATCTGAAGTTTTTACAAAAGTAAGAAAATTAAATATATTTTTTCAAAAAAAAATTTTCATATAAATTAAATTTTTTTTTTTTCAGAATATTTAGAACATTTTTGAGTATGCAGTATTAACGAAAGTATTAAGAATTTAATAACATTTAATAATTTAATCGATATAAATCACATGAAAATCGCGTCAATGTTTTATTTGTTGCTACTTTATGAAAATTAGTTTTAATTTTTAATTGTTTGTTACATTCGAAGTTTTTTTTTTTTTCAATTAACAACTAACTTTCGTCCTTTATGCTTTATTGCCACAACATATAAGATAATAATTGAAGTTTGTTGCTTTTGTCAAGGGGTGAATGGAGGAGGGGAATAATTTTATACCTCAACTAAAGTTAGTTCGATACAAAACATAAAAGTTAGCCTCAAAATTTAATTAATAATTCCTATAAATAACATGAATATTCGAATTGTAATATATCAAACCAGTTATCCTTGTTAGAAAAAGTAGTAGAATATGTATACATACGATTCAATTCGTATCATCTGAGAATCCATTAAATGGTTGTTGAAAATTTTACAAATAATAAAAGTTCACAAGATCATTAACGCGTGTAACTAACATTTCAAAAACACATGAGGGCTTTCAAGATAATTTTCGCACTTTTTCAATTAAAAAAATTAAGGATAAACATATACGACACGACAGAAAATGTACGTTTCATTTTATATACTTATGTACACGTCTGTATATTTATATAATTGGCGATTTATAACTACTGAAGTGTTGTCCTTATGGTTTGTGTCTTAATGTTTTTCCAACAAGCTTTCGAGCGGCTGATGGATTTTTAAGAAGTGCCTTTATTTTATATCAGTTAACATTACCTGCCGAGAGGCGAGCGCAATTAGAGAATGTTATTCTTTAACCCTCATTAGCATTTGTCTCAATTTTGACACAATTTTTTTGCTATGAGAACTCATAATTTTTTTTTTTCGAAATTCAATTATATCCGAATTTCTTCACTTTTTGTTATATGTCGGAATTTGGTTCAATCCACAGAAAAATTATAACAAATTAAACCCTCCATAGGACTCGAATTTAACTTTTTTCATTCTTTGAACATCAAGATTGTCAAAATTATTTTTGAGTTTATATTTTGCTTGCTTGAATTCGATTTGATTTTCTATTTGAGAATTGTGATTTTCCATGATTTTGGCAATTACAACTCAAAAACAAAAAAAAAAGCAAACAAAAATACGGGAATTGTTCTATTGGTTCTCCTGCACTCACCTTTACAAAATCGCCTTAAGGGGGTATTCCAGTCTAGAATTTTGGAAAATTCGATTGTTTTTTTGCATATTTTTAAAGTTTGTTATTTAAAAATATACCTGTGAGGATTTTTCAAAATTCAAATTATTTTCGGAAATACAGGTATTTTTCTGATGCGGCATCCATATCGGCTCGTCCGCGAAACTTTAAACACGAAACTACTTTTTTTCGATGCAGTAACCACAATATCTCAACTTCTAATGAGCCGATTTACTTGAAATTTGGCATGAATATTCTTTAAATATCTCTCTATCACATGAAGAAACAATTTGTAATATATTTAAAAAATGCGACAAATTTAAAAAATTAGTGAAAAAATCGACCTTTATTTTTGAGCAGCCCCCATTTTTTCCAGTTTTGCAGGTTCTTGAGATAGTGATATTCGTACTTATTAAAAATCCATCATTGCTTCATTTTTCAGATGACTACAAGGGTGGAAATCATGGCGATGAGGACACGGCCTTTTTTCCCCTCTCTACTTCAAGGACGCATAACTCCATGAATTTTTTTTAAATTAATTTTGTGTACTCTTGAAATATAAATAAACAAATGATAAAAAAAATGGATAGTAAAAATTTCAAATGCCTTTTTTTTTATCAACTGCTAAAAAACGCTCGAAATACGGGCCTCTAGACTAGAATACCCCCTTAACATACATGTATATGAAATAAACATAAATTTTGAATATAGCCAAGGCAAATAAAACAAAAAATGGGACCCAACTATAAGTTGGTAAGATAGTTAAAAAATAATATCATAATTAAATCGAAAAAGTCCACATCGATCTGGAAAACAATTTGAACAGGAACAAAAGTCACAACGAATAGTTTTGAGTGATTTTCATCAAAACGGCAGGTTTTATCATAAAATTATTTGGACAAAAATCATAAAGCCGATAATTATCTTTATAATTAATGTTAAACAATTTACTCAAAACGTGTATTGTGAAATGGAAAATATTGCAATAAAAGATGTGGATACTTCTATTGAAATTGTGATGAAAAGTTTTCGATTTTAAGATTGTTTCAAAAGTGTCGTTCCCAATAAATTATTTTTTTCACATGCAAATTCCTTCACTAATGTGTACACACATATGAGTGTCTAGTCATAAAATGAGTAATTTGTAAAACTCCTGCTAAGAAGTTATTCTAATAAATACGCCATCGTAATAATAACCGCCCACAGCGAGAATGGGTTGGGTATGTAAAATATAAGATAAAAACTTGGATTTCCTGCTGTCAATAACTTACCGCGTTTTCTTTTTCTTTATGCCATTAGGATCGCCTTTCTTTTTATCATTTTTGGTCTTGGATGATTGCGTCGATGGTTGGGGGCCGTTCGTGTTACTATTGGTGTTAGCTCCACAACTGGCACCACCACTTGAGTTCACATCGCCATTGTTAGTATTTATAGAAGCCATTTGGCACATTTCTTCCGATTTCTTGTGCTTGTTGTTGCTGTTCGAAGACGATTGATTGTTTGTTTGGCCACTAGCTTGTGATAATGTTGCGCCTGTAATGGTAACGCCCACAACACTTGTTGCGCCATTGTTGGTGTTAATTAAAACACCATCGCTGCCGCCATTGTGTGGCATATTGCCAGAGATTAGACTATTTGCCTGTTGTGCAGACTCATTACCATTTAGAGTTACCGTGACAGCATTGCCATCATGTGCGTGTGGCGTATGATGTGGACTAGAGCCGTATAATTGTTGCATATGTTGCTCATATTCCATTTTAGCAGCTGCCGCTGCTGAATTTGGCGAGTAATCGATTTTACTGTTGTTATTAGTCGGCATGTGGGCATGGTAGTCTCCTAGCATTTGTGGCTGGTGTGGATTGTGTAATTGCTTGTGATGATGTATCAAGCCATTGGGACTGCCCATACCACCAGTGTTTGGTGGGGGCGGTGGCGTGGCTGAATATTGTTGTGCGTGTGCGGAGTGATGATCGAGTTTGTGTTGGTTATTGGAATTGGATGTAATAGTGGTGATGTACTCGTACTTTTGTGTAGGTGAGTAGCAACCCATTTTATTAACCGAACTGTATTCCAATTTTTGACCATAGTCAGATGCCTTGTAAGGATCTAATTTCGGTGAGCCACCAGGCAGCAATGTATTGCAATCGGGCAAACGTTGATTACACATTTCACCATTGCCGTTGTGTTGCATTACACCATTTGCTGGCAAACCAATCATGACTGGATGTAGACTATGTGTACCACCGGCACTAACTCCCCCACCAGCTGCGGTTAAAGCCTTTCCACCCAAAGGACTAAGTGGACCGGAGAAATCATTAAATATTTGATCATCGAAGGTGGTGTGCTCCATGCTTACTTGAAAATCGCTCACTGCTTCACTGCTGACGCAAAAGTTCGTGTCTAACATCAGTGATTTGAAGTGAAAGCGTCAGTGCAAGGCTAGATTTTATTTGTTTGGACAATATTCTTTTATCGATTTAAATAAAACTTGTTGAAAAACCTAAATTTCTCCCACCAATTCCTCGTCAGCCTTTTGATTATTATGTGCGGCCATGCGTTAGTATGGGAGGATCATTTACTTATCCATTGCGACTAATCAATGAGCGCGTGAAAATTAAATCAAAACCAATTAATACAATTGTAATAAATTGATTATATGGCGCTACACCAACAACCGCAAAATTGAATTGTTGTAAGTTAAATTGTTGTTAATTGCATTTATCGCTGAACAATCGCAAGTAGTAGCTCAGAGTGGCGATGTGGCGCTTTACTTTTTTTTTTTGCATAATTCTCCGCACACGTTTTCAATTTAGATATGCATATTTTTGCATGGTTACTGCTTTGGAGTGAGTTTTAATTCTTGTCACCAAAGCGCTTTAATTAAAGGAATTAAGTTAATTAAAATTAAAAAAATGAACTAATATGCCTCTGCTTGCTGCAGAAAACATTGAACACTTTGCAACAATTTTTAAACTATTACTTGGCACACACGAATTATATATGTATGTAGGTATTTACTAAATCGTAAGCGCGTAACACTGATTACTGATAGAGTCGATTTCACGTTATCAACCGCCTTTACACAACGCGTGTCTAACGCTAACGAAGTCTGTGCCCTTAATTGTGCCCACAAAACGATGATTGCCTTTTTATACCCAATTTAGCCGTCAATTGACTTTGCTTGCTATTTGACCAATCAGCGTACTGCAATGGCCGACCGCTTACTGTTCACCATACACTACAGTTATTCGAGGGTAGACGAATCGCAGCGCCGTATTTTTATGTGAGTCTATTTTAATGACTGTGTGAGAGCACAGAAACTGATCACATTGCTATGAGTGTAAGCGGTGTAGTTGTTGAAATGTGTTGCATCTTTCCAAATGCCTGGGGTTTTTGAAATTTTAGAGTGTGCTATATGGGTATGTGAAAGTATACGAGTATCTTGCATGTAACAAAAGTATTAATGCAATGCAATGAAAAAATGGTTTCCTTTAATGTGCAAAAGCTCTAGTTCTTTAACTGGTACATAAACGATAACATCGTCCTATTATTGCCCCTTATATTATTCACAACTCCAGACAACAACTATTGTTGTGTGTGCTGAGAAAAAATTAAAATTAAATATAATTACATTATATATATAGATTAAACCAGGACGTTAAGAGGCAACCCTAAATATAAAAAATTCTAACGTGTTGTCTAACCTTTTAACAAATTCATGTGTCTTTCAATTCTGGATGTTTGAGTTTTGCAGTATATAGGTCGGTATGCACCTCTTGCGAAAAAAAAACTCATATATTTCGGGGATGGAAAAATGTAGTAGGCACGGAATTTTGGCAGATGATTTTCTGTTGTGAATACCTCTTTACATAGGAAGAAGATATGCAAACGTAAATAAACAAAACCAAAACTTGAGTAGAGCGCATTGAATATTTCTTGCTGATTATGTATTCTTACCTTTTTCATGGCTAAAAATAAATAAAAGGTGTAGAAATTGATGAAAAAACTAAAAACATTACATAAATTGCTTTATAAACTTGCTTTAATACGTTTGAAAATTAGTCTTCCCCTAGTTTCTCGCGAAATACATATATATGAGACTAATTATTTCGCTCGGAAACCTGTGTTGCCGTGCTTTCGTATTTATTTAAAAACTTTAGAAATAGGCAGTAGAAAACGGAGTTTTTTTCGTTCGAGGTGTGTACTGCCTTATTTATTAAAATAATTTTTTGCGCATCGTTTTTTTTTTTGCATTTTTGATATGGAATTTTTGGTTTTCATTAGAGCTGCATACCGACCTTTTATATCTTATTTTTATTTTGGTTATTTAATTATTACAAATACTATTTTTGCAAAAAAACTTCAAATTCTTTTCTCTTTTTCGTTCCTAGGCAAATTCATTTTCATAATATATAATAAAAATAAATGTTTGTTTTCAGGAAGTGATTCAATCAACCAGTAACCGCGACCTTTCACTATGGGTCTCGGGTTTAGAACAGTCTGAAGTGTCATCGGTCTGCTTGATTTTACCACCTTTGAACTTCAGGCGCGCCCCTCGGGGGATTGGTAATGCTGGGTTCGTCGTCGAAAAAGGCAAAGTGCTGAAAATTTGATGAATGTTAATGACATATGTATTATATGTAAGAGAGTAAATGCAAATAAGATAAATAAGTTCAAATTTAGAATATTTTTTAGAACGCTATGAGGTATTATATCGTCTACTCTATGTCATTATGTTTTGATTTGTTTTATGTTTATATTTTTAACGATGCTTGTTATATATTTTGTTGAATTATATTTTTAAGTACGAAATCTCAAAATCTCAAAAATATGTAGGAAGTAAGATTTTTCTCAAAAGCGTTTCATGTAAGATTGATGCTATTCAATTTATGACACTAAAATGCTTACGTAATTTCGATTTCGATTAGAAGATTAATGAGAGAATGTTAGAATACGCCCACAGCCAACGAATTTCTAACAAACTAAATATTTATGAGAATTATATAAATATTTTTATAGCCGAAAACTCCAAAAGTCGACTTCTGATATGCTTCCATTCATTTATTTTCAGCAGTTTTGCCTTTCGTTGATTTGATCGTATAAAATCAAAAAAATGTAAGAGGTCGAGAAAAAATTGTTGGTGAAAGATATAATAAAATTTAACTACACTTTTACTAACGAAGGACTTTCCCACTGGGTTGCTAACGTTATTGATGTATGTAGATGGGTAAACATTTTTATGGACTTTGTATACATATAATTTGCTTATTGTATTTGTTTTCTCAGCATTCAAAACTTCCTGCATACTTTCGTTGATTTGGCATGCGAACTGCTTGTGTCTGGTATCGTTTTGTCTAACTCCCTTTCATGTGAAGCATCATTCTAGTGTAGGAATGCTTTACAAGCAAACGTGTCGATAACCAAACATTTGGAAAATTGCAGTGCATAAGCCAAAGGAAGGCTATTTAGGGGTGGTAATCCCACATATGATCGTATTCTGTGTTAAGAGCATACTCCTACGTACATACATACAAACATAGATGCACATATACATATATTTAGAATGGATTGCGTGAGCGCTTGCGCGCCCTCAACTGTCAACTGATGAAAGACTTTTGCATTAAAGGCGGTTAGAATTGTTGTCCGTTTTCAAAAAGTTATTTGAGAGCATGGGAATATTTAATAAATGCGTAATGATATGATGCATACATAGTTACCAGTATGCACATAAATTCGTATTGAACGATCTTTTAGTGTAAACGCTGCAATCAATGGCAACAAACGAAACAATTTGATTGAACGTAAAGGATATACATACATACATAAATGTCCACATATGTATGTATGTATGTATGTATATGGCTTCTTCTACTATATGTGTTATCTCCTACGAAAAAGGGACCTAATAGTCATTAGCTCTTAGTGCAAATAGGTTCAACATTGTCAAAAAGTAGTATTTTTTACACAAATACATACGTATTTGCTGTATTAAAAATTAAAAAGCGGCTCTGGCCTGCTGAGAAGTATTGTATTGGAGGGTCACAGTTAAAACTTAGAAAGAAGAAAGAAAATATGAAAGAAAACGCGTTTTTATGTTAAAAATTTGCTTATTCTTCAACGTAATCATTCCAGATAAAAAAACAATGAATCAACAAATGCCTCGGATGAGAGACTCCCATTTTGATGAGGACCTCTGCAAACGTTCAGAATTACGATTTCAGTGCATGCATCTATCTACTACAGCGGCCATTTAAAGGAGCGCAAATGCGATGTTGGGTTTGTGGTGGGAGAGAGACTCCGTCGTCGAGTCTTGGCATTTACCTCGGTGGGTAGACATATAGTTCCCCAATCCCCGATGGAAGCGAGGGACGATGCTTTTTATGAGAGCCTTGAACGAAGTTTTGGCGCAACAGTCGGAAACTTCAGCCTTCACGACGAAACATCTCCAAATGAGCTGAGGTTGATTGACTTCGCCTGGACATGAAATATTGTTGTCTGTAGTACTAGACTCCAGTACACGAAAACTCATTAAGCTACATCGCTGTCAACAGATCGAGAAACACGCAACCAAATCGATCATGTTGTTACAGACGGCAGACTTTTATCCAGTATTTTAGACGTGCCTACGTTCCAAGAATCAAATAACGACTCGGATCATTATCTTGTAGTAGCAAAGATACGCACCCACCTATGTGCAGCAACAAAGCCCGTCAACAAACACAAGGAAGGCTCGACCTCGAAAAAGCTGCAATCACAGACAAGTAGCAGGCACACTTGCTCTCTGAGAGAACTCATCAGCAACTCGATATAAGATAGCTGTGGACTTCTTCAACCTATTCAATGGCAGTAAAAGCGAAAAACCCGGGGACGGCAAACCTGACACTTCAATCGTTGACGATGGTATCGACGTTTCATCGCCCGACTTTGACGAAGTTCGAATAGCGATTGCCTGCTTAAAAAATAACAAAGTGACGGGAGCCGATAGAATTTTTATAAAATTAGACTCAAAATTTATGCATTTTTTAAGTAATTGTTACGCTTTATTTTTGTATAGGGGAGGCTCTAAGGAGTTTGAAAAACTTCAATTTTATGAAACGTTGGAGTGCAGTCGGCAAGCCTGATCATTCTTCTTCTTATATTGCTTCATAAGTGAATTATGGCAAAAAAATAGAATAAAATGTTTATATATTTACAAAAATTACAAAGATTTTAGCATGACAGAAGGAAGCATTTTTTCCTTGTTTTTTTCGCAGGCCCACCCTTCACCATAGTCCATTCTCTACTAAACTTCAACTAAAGTTATTTGGCCTGTTTTTAGACACATTTGAGCCCTTGCATTTACACTTAAATATGTACACTCGTATGTTCATATACTACTATATCGATTGGGAAGTGCAATTTAAATTTTAAGTGCTTTTAGCACGGCCCAGTTTTTTCCCATGTCCGTAAAAGTTCAATGCTTTAAGTCCTGTCCATCTATCTAAATACAAGATACAAATGCGCTCACATACATATGTGTATGTAGGCTCATAAATTGTGTGACCCTCTTTTTTGTTGGTCCTAATTTTTAGCTAGCATTGTGTTTATTTCCATCTCATTAGCAAGAAAAGATACACTTAGAGAAGTGCCCACGTCAGTTGTTCCGCGATGGGACACGTGTTGCGCTCGTTCCGAATTTTTCAAAAATTAAAAATAAAAAACGACTTACATACATATAAAAATATCAACCACCACTTTTGGCAATCCAAGTTTTTTAAAGCGAGTATCACGAAATATCAGCACTCAACTGGTTGTATTTTGAGAGTACAGTGTGTTAGTTTTATAAAAAATTCGGCTGATAAAAAAATGTTTAGTTGCCCTCATCAGTAACAGTACCGCAAGTGTGAAAAAAAACACTTTTTTGTGAATATTTTTTGGAAATATGGACAATGAAATTTGATTGTAGTTTTTCATATATTATTAAGAACGCTTTCGACCACATTCAGTTAAGTTTTGTTTTGTAAAAATATCTGCATATGAGCCAGTGACGGAGCTTTTTCCTTTTGGAAATAGGCCTTTTGCGGTAATCACTGTATCCCTGAAATTATCTCAAAAGAAAAAAAAAACACATAATTAGTAAGAGTATCGCTACCCCGACGTTTTCTCATATTTTTTATTTTTTTATTTTTATATATAAATAATTTTTTTTTTACTTTTTGTGGTCATTCGAAGCAAAAACGGTTATTTTTAACGAACAATTTTGTCATTTAAGTGGAGAGATATTTTATATGTAGAACTTGTGTACCAAATTTGAGAGTAATAGGTAATGTAGTTTTTAAATGACAGTATAAATGAACTTCTGAGAAATGATTTTGAAAAAAAAAACGCGTTTAAAGTTTCAGTTCAGCAACGCCCAGTTCTTCCGAGAACAATCTAGTTACTAACTTTGAGAGTTTTCTTCAAATCGATCTCAAATTTTAAAACGATCTTCTAAAAAGCAAAATTTTTATAAGATAAAAAAAGATTTTTCACCGGACCACCCTTGACTCCTCAGATGACGTTATCGGAGGGACATGTTCATTTAATGTTTTTTTTTTTTAAATAATTGCATGCAATAATTAAATAATAATCAAAAACAATATATATGTACTTATATATAAATGGTGCTTTGTAACCGGTGAAGTGATTTTCGGTCAAGATCCTCCTCCAGTTTGTTTTGCTCATGCTTATGTTTTCCCAACAAAGGGAAGAGCTTACAGTTTATTCCAAGCTATCTCTGAACGGCTGTTGGACTTTGATGAGAAGCTTTTTATTTCACTTCAAAAATATACACGGAGGGGCTGACATTTCTTGGCGAGGTGCGATCGCTATTACAAATATTTATAATTTTGAATGCATGTTGGACTCGAGCTGTAGTCTTCCGGCTGGTAACATGCACTGCTAACCTTCGAAAAAACATACATGGTGGTACGTGGTGGACGTGCGGCGTGAGTGATCTCTGCGAGTGTCGTCGAGGAAAGCCTGAAATAGATAGGTATCGATGTTGCCGCCGAGGTGAAAATAATTACGTCTAAGTTAAGTACTGATTCTACTGCTTCAGTGCTCTGCGATAAGATGATTAAAACGAAAAAAAAAATACATAAAAAAAATATTTGTAGCATTAAGTAGTTCTTCGAAATGTATCAGACCATATTTTTGTTTTTGGGAAATGTGAAAAATTACAACAACCGTCTGAGCGGTAGAAGTTATAGCTATTTCGGAAACCGTCACTTTTCCTCATCAGACTTCTTTCCGGACACCCTTGTTCAAATTGCGTTCGAATTATAATAAATAACAAATGATTTTCAAAGCCGGTTGTGGAATTCAAAATAAATTCAACTAAACTTTATAGATCTGGTTTTTGTTTATTTTTTCATGAACAATGATCGGTTATCAAAGCCCCTGAATCATCTCCACTTTCCATATAAACAATCGATTGTTCAATGCTTGATTTTTTATTAAAGTT
Source organism: Neoceratitis asiatica (assembly GCA_030068015.2). Lineage (NCBI taxonomy): Eukaryota > Metazoa > Arthropoda > Insecta > Diptera > Tephritidae > Neoceratitis > Neoceratitis asiatica. The sequence continues at coordinate 38,202,345 of CM061529.1, forward strand.
ATCAAATGAATATCAAAAACTTGCCAAAATCGAAATGTAAATGCTCCACTGTATTTACGTGTCGGCACTTTTGGTCGTTTCACGTTCCATCACAAGCTCTTACCACTTCAGTGGAGGGTTGAAAATCGCATTTTCCTTACTCATAAGCCAAAAGTAGCGCGTGTCATGCTGAGTTTGATTGACTGACGACGGCGAGTCATCGGGATTCGAGTGATCGTAACCTTTTTCTAGTGTACAAAATATTTCTCATGTGATCTTCTTTGCTGGTCGCTAGTTTGTTGGTATGCCAAGCTAAATAGCGTTGAAGGGAATATTTATGATGTAAGGGGCAATTCAGTCACAATGTACACTCACGCGAAGGGTATTCGTATACTTAAATTTGAGCAAACTCTCACATAATGTATGCAATTTTTGCATAGGGGGAGTTTATCTTAAAAGTTATATTGTGTGACATATGGGCCTCAAACTGCGTTTAAGTTGGTACTTTCGCTTTTCTATCTTTTTTTTTTTGTTAGATCAATTTCGGAAGATCGATGAAACGATTTGAATATTATTCATTTATGCATTTCGTATGGGGCGTTAATGGTTTGTTGGAATGACTTGCATTGCCATGAAGAAGTGGTAGCGATAAAAGTTAAAACTATAATGATAGGTCACCATAGCTAAGTTGATTAAGTTCATTGATTGTTGGTAGTCTGGGAGGGGAATAGGAAATAGAAAAATAAATTCCTGCATGGGATGTTATAAAAAGTAATATCTGCAGGCAACCCGAAATGTGTTATTTGATGCTCATGAATAATATTAGCATGAAACAGTTTGTTAACTTCTTTACGTTATGGATTCACTTTTTGATGGCCCATTGTATCTGGATGATGTGAAAATAAAAAATAAGTATAACACAAACTCAGAAATACATATTGGAATCCTGCCGCAAAGATGATGCATATGATGATAATTTTCTTTCATTGGCTTATTCGATAATTAACGGGTTTTCTCATATTTTTAAAAGCAGATTTATTTATTTTTATTTATATTGACCATTGCATAGCCTTTTGCCATATTTCAGTAAGTCAATAAATTCCACATCCGAAGAAGTGTTGCTTTTTAAAAGTGAAAAACTGATGGGAACGAAACAAATGGTAATCTGACAGTGCTATGATCAGAGCAAAAGGGTGGATGTGACATTCGTTCCGAATTGAAATCTCTTAATTTTTGACTGGTTTTCAAAAAGATGTGGGGCGTTATCATGATGGAACATTGTGTTCAGGAACATAGTTTCTTGTTTTCTTTGTTCAATATCGATAGTTGACGTCAGTTGACATTCGACTTGGTTTTCATTTGGTGAATATCCATAGATTGTTTTCGAACTTCGTTATCATAAACAAACCTTTTTTCATCACCTCATCATTCAGTATAGAGTTTATGTAATGGGTTTGGTGACGCTGACTTCATTTAAGACGAAGGGGGCCAAAAGATTCAGATTGTTTACGCAACCAAGCTGTTGTAATTGGATATTTTGAAGTATTCAACTATCTGACGAGTTGTCAGGCGCATGCTACCAGCGTTATAATGTCGTCATCAGTAGGTATTAGATGATCAGTCGTATGTAAAGTATCTTGCAATCAAAAATGTTCAGAACGAAAACAAACAAACCAAAACGTTCAGCAGGACTATATATACACTATAAACTTCACGTAATTTCTTTCAAGCTTGTACTACATTCTTCCTTCGTAAGCAAGGAGAAGTCCTAGCGGTTATGAACAACTGAAAAATACTTTCTTTTGAACCAAATCAGTTTAGTACACCATATATATTGTAAAAAAATTCTCCATTTGGCTTAGGCACCACTTGCGCGAATCAATAATTGCGCGTCTTTCCTTTCATCTTCTCGCAGTTTGTCGTCAATTGGAAAGACCAAGCGAAGCCAGGTCCTTCTGAAGAAGATCTTTCTAACGGAGTGTATGTCTTCCTCGTCCTCTGCTTCCATGTGCTGAACTAAGCAAAGGGTCATAAACCTTCCACAAAACCTTTCTCTCGGAAGCTCTTTGTGCCATTTCATCAGATGTCGAAGCGTGGACAAAGCGCTTCTGTACCATATAGCAGGACGGGAATGATAAACGACTTGTAGAGTTTGGTTTTGGTCGTCGAGAGAGGACTTTACTTTTCAACTGCCTACTCAGTCCAAAGTAGCACCTGTTGGTAAGAGTGATTCTTCGTTGGATTTCAAGGCTGATATTGTTGCTGTTGTTGATGCTGGTTCTAAGACTGTCAACAGTGACGTGGGGGGAGTCAAGATGTGAATGCCCTGGCTGTTTGTTTGATGACAGGAAATGTTTCGTCTTTTCTACTTTAACCACGAGACCCAATCGCTTCGCTTCTTTGCCTAACCTGGAGAAAGTAGAACTAACAGTGCGGTTGTTGTAGACAATGATATCAATTGAATACTATTGTAAAATATTGTACCTAGTGTATTTAGCTCTGCAGCTCTTAATCCAGCATCCGGTTGAAGAAATCAATCTGAAACCTTATTTGGTATCGAACGGCTCGGAGAGGCTCGTCCCAATTCCCACTGCGCTTGTGGTACCGTCCAGCGTCAGTTTACATAAGTTTTGCAGGGATACCAAATTCAGACATAGCGGCGTAGAGGCAGCTCCTTTTTGTGCTATCGAAGGCAGCTTTAAAATCGATGAAAAGGTGGTGTGCATCGATTATTTTCTCACGCTAGATGGTACTTTCTAAGTAATCGCATATTTTCATAGAATTTTCGAGCATTACCATGTCGGCTGCCTTCTACAGTTCTTCATAGTCCCGCATTTCGGCCTCTTTGTTTTTTGTCCCTCTTCAGCTCTCGATATCTACCTCGCCCCGCGCGTGTTATAGTCGTTTACAAAGTTGCAAGATAGATAACCCGCTTTCTCTCCACTACAGCACGGCAATCCTATTCCTACCAACTCTTTCTTTTACCTTGCCGAAATCCGATTGTTTCTGCAGCAGCGGTACGTAGGGAGCTTGAGGGCAGGAGTGCAAGTTGAGAGCAGGAGAGCAAGTTGAGTAGAAAACTGTTCCGCTGTCTGTTGTGATTGCAGCTTTTCTACGTCGAACCTTCCATGTGTTTGTTGACGGGAGTTCTTTTCTGTACAGAAGCGGGTGCGTATATTTGCTGCTACAAGAACCAATCCGAGTCGATATTTGGCCCTCGGAACGCACGCACCTCGACACTTTCTTCTGTTTATCACCACATGATCGATTTGATTTGATCCGACGACAGCTATGTAACTTGATGTATTTTCTTGTGCCGGAATCTGGTATTACAGACAACCATATTCCTGTCCCCGGTAAAGTCAATCAGCTTCAACCTGTTTGGAAATATTTCATCATGGAGGCTGAATTTTCGATTGTTGTGCGAAAGATATATTCGTTAAAATCCACCGCGGTGAATGCCAGGACTCGACGATGGAGTCTCTCCCCAACCACAAATTCAACACCAAATTTGCCCTCTTTTAAATGGCCGCTGTAGTAGATTTCACAAGGATCCACATTCTTCCAGATTAGTCTTACGAGGACATCATCCAGCTGAGCAGCAGCACCTTCCCAATTAAGGGGCTGGACATTCTGGGTGTGCCCTCAAATCGTGATCCTTGAAACGTTTTCAGAAGTCGTCAACAAAAGGGGATATTTCATCAAAGGCATTTGCTGTTTTTTCATTGGATGGTATTTTTTATGTGGTGGGTCCCAAACTCTACACACAGCCGCAGAGGATTCGCCTTTAGTTTGACTACTCTCTAGCAATTTCTCTTCCATGAATTTGACATATTTTGTTCCCAAAGAACAAAAAATGTTAGAAAAAAAAGAAGTTTCTTAACTCTGATTAGCGCCATCTTATGTCATCTCGTTTAACCTTTTCATGCACCAAATTTCTATGGGAAAATAAGAGAAAAATAAGCCGGAATTAAAGAAAAATTAGCATTAAACGAGATATTGTGCATATACTACATGTACACATAGACCATAAAGTCTGCGTACACCCAACACATTTTTTTAAGTAAAGTACAAACACAATTGAAATAGTTAATTCAGTTAAAAATTTTTTACATTATATTTTTTCATTATATTTCTCAGTTCAAAATGCAAAACCAAAAACCTATATTCCTATTTTAATTTTCGAGATAACAGTATCTAAGTGCAGCAACAAGTAAACATAGACACCACAAAGTCTGCGTTCAGCTTTCTTGATTTGAGAATACCGTTACTTTTCATGAAGATGTTTCTTCTTCTGCATGCTTTATAATGTCTTTTGTTCTCATTAATCATTTAAAGAGTTCATGTCGTGGAAGAATGCAAAATAATAAATCTAGTGAAAGTTAACTCGCGAACTACGTCAACAAATATAATAGAAAACGTAAATAAAACGTTTAAAAAAAAAATTTTTGCAGAAACTGCTAGAAAATTTTTACGTAAAGCTGGATATCATGGTAGAGTCGCTCAAAAAAAACCTTATATCTTACATGTCAAAGGGCATTGAATTTGCTCAGAATTATATAAATAAGTCTTCGGAATTCTGGAAACAAGTCATTTTTTCGAATGAGAGCAAATTTTGTATATTCGGCATAAAAGGCCGCCAAATCATCAACTGCCCTTGAAAAACAAAATCTTGTTGATATAGTGAATATGGTGTGGAGGTGCATGGCGGCTAATGGTGTGGGTTAGCTTGAATTTATCGAATCGACAACAGATAAATGGGGATATTTAAACATTTTAAAAAAGAACTTGAAACAAAGTGTAGAAAAACTAGACTTGTCTTCGACGTTTTGGTTTCAACAGGATAACGATCCGAAGCATTTTGCTTAAATAGTCAGACTTTGGTCCTTGTACAATGCCCCTTCAAGCTTAAAACGCCTCCTCAGTCACCCCGATGACATTCCTATAGAGCACCTTTGGGATATATTAGAAAAAAGAACTTGTAAGCATATAATAACAAGTAAAGAGGTTTTGCGAAGAGTTATGCTGGCAGAATGGTTTTGAATTACAGCTGGGGAAACAGATAAGTTGGTAAATTCAAGGCCAAACCGATTGAGTGAGGTATTAAAATAATGTGGCTATCCAACAAAATATTGAATTTAATTTTTCTTTAAAATTTTTAATGCTTTTATAAATAATTATAAACCTAAACGCAGACTTTGTGGTACCTGTGTTTACTTGTTGGTACACTTAGATACCGTTATAACGAAAAAGAAAATGGAAATATAGGTTTTTGCTTTTTCATTTTAAACTTAAAAATATAATGAAAAAATATAATGTAAAAAATTTTAACTGAATTAATTATTTCAGTTGTGTTTTTACTTTACTTAAAAAAATGTGTTGGGTGAACGCAGACTTTATGGTCTATGTATACATGCATACAACAACAATATTGCCTCAAATATAATATTGAAAAAAAAAGGAGCTATCACTGTTCTTACCGACTCTGACGTTCTGAAATTCGTTGGAAGTCTTAGTTTTGATTAACTTTTAAAGTGAGTATTAATTTCTACACATTTTCTTGCGCTGACGTTTTAAAGGGTATTCAGGCGATAAGGTATGGCGGTATCCATTCCAACAAAGTTTTTTTATTATACTGGCTGATTACTATGTTTTACATAGACCTGTCAGTTCTTTGTAGCTCTACATAGAGGTTGAATTAAATTCGAGGTACCAATTTTTCTACCACCATTCATAGCGCCAAGTTTCGGGTCCTTGTATGACCAACATCCAAAATTATAGAAAAACATTTTAAATTAAAAATTAAGTTAATTTTTCTAATTACAGTCCCCCCTCGGCAGAAAATGCAAACCGCTCGGAGTGTATTTCTGATGTGAAAATAAAATCACTTCATAAGAATCCATCAGCCGTCCTGAGGCGGCTTAGTTTAAACTGAAAAATTATTTTAGATCGATCACTTTAGCGGTTAAAAGCACCAATAATTTAGTAGTCGTCACACAGGACGTCAACGTGAATTTTAAGAGTGCATTGATAACCATTTTTGGAACTTCCAGTAGTTCTCTGAGAACCGAAGCTCCTCAATGACTTAGAGCATATTTTTTGGCTTAGTTAGGAGTTATTGTATTGAAACACGAATGAATGGGCTCGGAAATTAAAAACCCACAGCACGAAGTAGGGTGGCACATACGCTTATTGACAATATGAACCTTATCTTCTTCTTCTTAAATAATAATATCCATGCATATTATCAGTTTGTAATCTTACGGTTGTAATTTCAATGTTTTAAACACATCTTTCTCTATCACTGAAGTAGTAAATACGAGTACTCCTCCAATTCCTTCTTAAAATCGGGAATCAAAATGACATAGAGGGTGCTTGCGAGTCAAACCATCTGTCTGTTTGCAACCCATATTCATGTAGGAACTTGACTTTTTTCCGAATCCGCTCTGATCTGTGGCAGAATTATGAGTAACTAGTATGTGGGTAATCACCCATTTCCGACCTTTGCTCAAAGAATTCAGCTTCAGTTTTTTTTACCGCGGTCCTCATGTTTGGATATAACATAAACCCCAGGAAGCACGCCAAAACATTGAAAGATTTTCAGCACTGATGACGCATATGGCTCTATCTACATATACGTAAAGATGTATGTGTATATGTATATTAAAATATATCTATCGCTTTTTTGTGGCAAATTTTCTTAGATTCCCAATGAGGTTATGTAAGGAATACTTGTTCACAAATATCTAATTGCGCTCTCACACACATCACTATCTACATAGCCATCGACTTGGCGCTTGGGAAGAACCATCATTTCCACAAAATAAGTTAATTTTATAGTCGCATTAATATACCCTCCCTGCGTGAAAGTAACACTTGGATTAACCTTTCTTCCTTCATTCCTTCCTTACTTACTGCTATTAACAGCAATAACAACAACCTCAATTTTTGCTAAATTTCCCACATTAAGACAAACAAACCATTCTAAAAACAAAAAGATGAAAAATAAAACAACAACAACCAGAAACTAGATAAAATCTCATAATATTTGATACTTTATTTCGCCGCATGCTGCGGAATCTTTTTCGATTTCAATCAAGCCATATACACATACGAGTACTCGTACTTGCATCTAGCGCAGTTTTCAACGATGCGGGCGCCTCTTCGCCTTCGACCTTTTGCCCGTTTACACATACTCGTATATACATACATACATACATATATATGCATACTTGCATTCATGTGTTTGTATTGATTGCACTCGTAATCGAGTCCGCACTTAAACTCAATGCGAATACAAATATGAATGCAAAACACAAAACACAAAACACAAAACATTTAGTCACACGCTATCAAACGTTCTTGTGGCTGGCCGCTTAATGAGCGCGCAAAAGAGAATTCACCCCCAAAGGCATGGTTTCGATTCGGAATGCTTCGCTTCGGTTTGTTCTAGCCACTCGATAGATGTGCTTTCGCTGATCGTTTTATCAAAGAAGGGAGACAATCAGACGCATCATGAGTACTGTTTGTTTGTTGCTGGTTTTAATTTGACAGGGGTAAATGTTTTATGAAGGTTTTATTTGAAAAGGTCCTCGAAGGTGAAGTGTGAAATGTTGGCCGAAATGGGTTGGGTTGGGTTGTTCCTGTATTGTATTTGTAAATAATTTTCGTACTTATCATATTCACACAATTCAAGCTGGTTAATTACACGCGCCGCATCAATCAATTGAAGTCAAGTAGAGATAACTTTTTCTTCACGCTACCAAACAAAAAGTTAAAATTCGTTAATGAAAGGGGTGTGATGGGAACAAAGTCAAGACTTTTCACGGTTTTCCAAAAGTAAAAGAAATAAACAAAATGCGTGTAATTTGCGAAATGTATTGTATTTGATAGAGACGTAAAGAAAAAAAACATACCTGAAAAAAAACTAATTGCAAAAGATGTTTCACTTGCTAATTAAAAGCAGAAGAAAGACTAATATAATGAGCGTGCTGATTTTATTTAACAAAATATCAAAATTTTATTAACAGAGTTTCATTCGATGATAGCTTTATTTACTATATGGAAAGAATAAAATGTTAACCTTAAAAAAGCAATAAATTTTTTCAACAAACAAACATACCCCGCTGGAAAAAGGGGATATTCCTTACTTTTCTCAAGCAAGAAAGGATTTACAAATTTTATTGAACGAAAACATGCAGGGCAATGTAAGCGGAGTGGCAATGTGAATTACTTTATGCAGGAAAGGGTAATGCAGAAGGTAATGTTTCGCTCTCGATATATTACTTCCGTAGAACATTTGCTGTGTTAAGGTGAGTATGCAGCTCTTACGAAAACCAAAAACTCCATATAAAAAAGAGCAAAAAACTATGCGCGAAAATTTTTTTTACGAAGCAGTACGCACCTCGATCGAAAAAAAACTCCATTTGCTACTGCCTATTTCTACAGTTTTTAAACAAATACGTAAGCACGGCAACACAGGTTTCCGAGCGAAATAATTAGTCTCATATATATTTCGCGAGAAACAAGAGGAAGACTAATTTTCAAACGTATTAAAGCAGCTTATAAACCAATTTATGTAATTTTTTTAATTTTTTTTTATCAATTTCTACACTTTTTATTTATTTTAAGCCATGAAAAAGGTAAGAATACATAATCAGCGACTAATGTTTACCGCACTCTACTCATGTTTTTCGTTTTGTTTATTTATGTTTGCATTTCTTCTTCCTTTGTAAAGAGCTGTTCACAATAGAAAATCATGTGTCAAATTTCCATGCCTACTACATTTTTCCGTCCACGAAATATATGAGTTTTTTTTTCGCAAGAGATACGTACTGACCTTTAAGGGTAATGTATTGACGGAATATCGCTAGTTTACTTTCTGCATTACCATACATTACCTTTTTCAAGTGAGTATATATGCATGAACATATACACATACATATTCGCACATGTGATCAAAATTGATTTTCAAAATATTCTTCACTTAGATCAATTTAATTTCTCATGGAGTAAAGCAATTTTTTATAGCTTTCATAAGCATCAAAAGGTATACTCTTATTAAAAATTTGGTATTCTACACAGGTACGAGTATATTCTAAAATCATTGAAATCGGATTTCGCATTTTACAATGAATTTGATATGTTCATGAAAGGTATAAATATATCAGATCTTTCTTGTTCTTTTTATACCTTTCATGTACATGAACTTTTGTTCGAAGTATGTAAGTACCAGAAGGATCAGAGATATACGCACCGAAATTTATACCAATCGTATCAGAATCACGGGCTGAATTGATTTAGTCATCTTCGTCTGTCCGTCTATCTCTTTGAACGCAAACTAGTCCCTCAGTCCTTGGGATATTTCAAACAAGCTTGGTAGGCAAATGCACCTATACATTTAAACGACCATTTGTCGGAACCGCCCAGATTTGTTCAAATTTTGGTTCATAAATTCATTAAAGAAGTGAAACTGGTATGCTACAAACACCTAATGAATTGCATGTTGGTTCTGAAAATCGGACAACTATAACATATAGCTACCATATACCGATTTCTTGAGATGTGAGGCTTCGGTCAAAACCCAGTGAAGAAAGCATCTAGGAACGTGAAATTTGGTATTCTACACATACATACATCATGAATTGCATATTGGTAGTGCAAGTCATCGAAATCGAAATATTGCCTATATGTCTAAGAGCGTGAAATTTGGTATTCTTCAGACATAAATTGAAGTTTATATTGACACTGATAATCATCGAAATAAAACTTTGCAAATTGCAATAAATTTAATATGTTCATGAAGGGCATAAAAACTTCGGCATGGCAGAATTTTTTATTGCGTTTACCAAGTGCGATTTAGGTTGAATTAGATTGTTATTCATTGCCAGGATTTGAGAAGTATTAAATTTTGAAGTCTAGATGACTACGTATGTCTTTGCAATATATGCATATTTAAAGGGTGATCAAAGTACAGGTACTTTTTCCAATACGAATTTTTTGACAGATCACGCGTGAGTCGTGTCAAGCTACCATGTTATTTTAGTTCAGTATTGTTTGGCATTTTATCATGGAAAAACTTACGCCTGAACAACGTTTATAAATCGTTCAACTTTATTACGAAAATTTACGTTCTGTAAAGAATGTGTTTCGCGCGCTTCGCTCAACTTATGGTCAACATAATCGGCCTACTGGGCGTACTAATCGCAACACCATTACCCAGCATTCATTATTGGATAATGTTCGACCGAATAGACCATGTCCAGCACGCAGTGAAGAAAATATAGGGGCCGTAACTGAGAGTGTACACGAAGACCGTGGAGAGTCGATTCGGCGCCGCTCGCAGCAACTCGGACTGAGGTAGGTAACGACTGGACGTATTTTACATTGAGATCTTAAACTGAAAGCGTACAAAATACAGCTTGTGCAAGAACTGAAGCCGCTCGATCTTCCCGAGCGACATCACTTCGCTCTATGGGCTCTTGAAAAGTTTCAAGGAGATCGGACGTTTTCGAGCCACGTTTTGTTCAGCCATGAGGTCCATTTCTGGCCCAATGGATTTGTAAACAAGCTAAATTGTCGCATTTGGGATGAAGAGCAACCTGAAGAGATTCAAGAGCTGCCATTTCATCCAGGAAAAACAACGGTTTGGTGTGGTTTGTGGTCCAGTGGAATCATCGGTCCATATTTCTTCAAAAATGATGTCGGTGAGAACGTAACCGTCAATAGCGACCGTTATCGCGCCATGATGCCTGAAATTGAAGCTCGTGATCTCTACAACATTTGGTTTCAACAGGACGGAGCCACTTCCCACACATCGCATCAACCAATTGATTTATTGAGAGAACACTTCGGTGAGCAGATAATTTCACGTTTTGGGTCGGTCGATTGGCCTCCAAAATCCTGTGATATCACACCATTAGATTTTTCCCTGTGGGGATACGTAAAGTCTAAATTCTATGCGGAGAATCCCGCTCAGTTTCAGCAAAACATCACGCGTGCCATTCGCCAGTTTCCAGTCGAAATGCTCCAACATCGAAAATTGGACTCAACGGATGGACCATCTAAGACGTAGCCGCGGCCTACATTTGGAAGAGCTAATCTTCAAAAACGAAATGCCAAAGAATGTTCTTTCAAATGATAATAAATATTCCCCATGAAATTTGAATTTTCTGTGTTTTTTTCTATAAAAAAGTAGGGAACCTCGAAATGGATCACCCATTTATATAATTGGCTAATTGGCGCCTTATAACCTCTCAAGCGATTTTCATCTGCAAAAGAGGACGAACCGGTCTATTGTTCCACTAGCAAAGGTTTGATGGTTATCATACTACTCAGCATAGAGGTGTAATTTTCAAAAAGAAGTCTTAAAGCAGTGCTATTTCACAATGACGGTTTGTTTGCTTCCATTCTATATCAACGTCCGTACAACTCAAGGAAACCTAAAATAACTTGGAATTGGTTCTTTGCAAATTAAAATATAAAGTTCACGGTTGGGAAGTGTTTGGCTTCTTACAAACCTGAACGTATGTGGCTTGGATTTAATAAATAACCTATTTTTTGTGTCTATAGGATATCAAGTGTTGGCTTCCGAGGGAGTTTCCAGCATGAACCTTTTACGCCTACTTATAAAGTTATTATATCAGCGTTTTAGTAAAGCTGGGCTGGTGAGGCAATTTGTGGTCATTTCCAAGAGATGACAATTGCAACAAATTCTTAAGAAGGAGTTTTTGTTGGACCACATATTAGATAGCTTATGGCTGATCCACTATTCAAAGCAGCTCTCACAAATCTTCAAAACGGAAGGTGAATTGCCTTTAAAGAGGTTATGAATAAATTTTTAGACAATAACAAAGATCCAAGCTAAAAAGAAAAATTAAAAAAATGTGAAAAGCATTTAAAGCTTCAGATTACCTAATGATTTTAAAAGTACATTTTCTTCACTCCCATTTCAGATGCTTCCTACAAGCGAAAATGTACCTAAAGGACAAATAAATTTCTAATGAATGTATGTTATGTTTGATAGAAGAATTTTATACCCAAGTATAACTAAAAAAAATGGAGTCTTATATCTTTTTATTTTTTATTGTTTATTTTTGAATTCTTGTGATGCATCGCTAGTCACGATCTTTTAGTCGTTTTTGATGCACCTCGATTGAACGATTTGAACACTACCAGTAAACAAATTTTTTTAAAGAACTGGGTTCTTAGCATTGAATTGGAGACCACCATAAATTGAAAGAGGAGCCCGCTTGTAGGCAAATCAACAAGAACGCGCCAGCCGATTTTTCATTTCGTGGTTCGGCGCCAGTTTGAGAATCGAGTGAGAGTTTTCTCTTTCTCTGCCTGCACCAGTGTGTATTGAACCGAATACTTTCAGAGCTAGAGTCTTTGCGCCCATCCGGACACGTAGTCTAGCAAGCAAAGCCTGTCCTATCCCTGAATTCGTTGAACCATAGTAAAACAAACTTTTTATTTTTTTGCAAAATTCTTTTTTTATTCAACATAGTTCTGTTCAGGGTGATACACTAATTATAGTGAGCCTCCAACTTTTCGATAACATTTTTGTAGTACGATTTGTCCGTTGTTTTAAAATAGGTCTCAGTTTCGACGATCACCTCTTCCCTCGACGAAAATTTATTCTCAGAGAGCATTTTTTGAGATATGAGAACAGGAAATAGTCGCTGGGATCTGGAGAATACGTGCATTGCCTTGGTGAAACAGCAATTTCTTTTTCTTCAAATGCGATCGCTTTTCGGCGATTTCGTTTTTCGAACGGTTCAATAACGCCATTGAATAGACGCTCTTTTTGTTCCTTCCTTTTTCAAGGTAGTAAATAAAAAATTTTCCATGCGCATCCCAAAATACAGACGCCATAACCTTGCTAGCCGACTATTGCGATTTTCCACGCTTTGGAGCGGGTTCACCATGCGCAGTCCACTCGGATGACTGTCGATTGGACTTCGAAGTAAAATGATGGAGCCATGTTTCATCAACTGTCACATATCGAAGCAAAAACTTGGGTTTATTATGCTTGATCATCTCCAAACACTGCTCCGAATCATCAACTCGTCGTTGTTTTTGTTCAAAAGTGAGCTCGCGCGGTACCCACTTTTAACAGAGCTTTCTCATACCCAAATATTCGTGAATGATATGATGTACACGTTCAGTTCATACCTTTAGAGTGCCTGCTATTTCATTCAATTTCAATTTACGGTCATTCAAAATCATTTTGTGATTTTTTTTGTTGATATTTTCTTCGGTAACAACCTCTTTTGGGCGTCCACTGCGTTCACCGTCTTCGGTGCTCATTTCACCACGTCTAAACTTAGCATACCAATCCTTGATGGTTGATTTTCCTGGGGCAGTATCCGGAAACTCATCATCAAACTAAGATCTTGATTCAACTGTATTTCTTCCCTTTTAAAACCAATATTTTATCAACACGCGAAATTCATTTTTATTACAATAACAAAAGTTGCTTCACTCAAAATGCTATAATTCACAAACTAATCATCCGCCAGCTAACAAATTTATACATGCGTCATTTGAAGGTCCATTATGTGCCAGACCACCGAGGACTTTTCAATTGACCTGTTATTCAAATCACCTCTTCAATCAAGTGCGGTATTCGCTTCTTCACCATAAAGTATACAACGGGAATGATGAACGACATGTCAAGTTTGGTTTGTGTTTGTTAAGTGAGGATTCTTTTTTGAGATCCCCTTTCAATTTGTCGTGTGTGGCTTGAAGGTTTACCAAGAAAATGGAGGAAGCTACATATATTCTAAGCCGCACAGCCGATGGAGCATTTTTATGAAGAGCTTTTCTTTTCATGTCAGAAATACATATGTACATTCGAAGCGGATGATATCAAAATTAAATTTTTATAATTTTGTATTTTGTTCTGGCCAGGGTTCGAATTTATGACCCTCCTTTTGCAGGGTAATGCAGCTTGTGCTTGGAGCTTATCACATTTTCCAATGAAAAATCGGCTTGCAAACACATTACAGACGTCCAGAACTTCCTTACATAACTCTCACATTACTCATCTTGTCTTGTATGAATGTGTAAAAGTAAAAATGATTTGATGTAGTATATACATATGTATGTCCACCGAAAACGATTTGTTTTATGCAGTTGAGAGTAGTGGTAAAGTAAAAGTATAACCAAATAAAAGTTCGAGTATAAGCACACCTACTTATACATACATATGAACCGACGTACATTACGTTCATATATTCATGATGCTTAAGCATAACTTATAACTATGTATAAATATCTTCTTTTTTAAGTTCACTGAAAGGTCCACGGCGATCTAACGGATCCGCAGCTACTCAATAATAATGCTTATGTGAGCGTAAAGCATGCCATTAAAACCTTCTCATCAGCGTTACTAGGTAATGGCAAAGTGAGTCTGTCAAAAATCATTAGAATAAATAAGAGCTAAAAAATGTTAGAAATTGAATGACAAAGACCAATTTCAAATATGGCGTCGTCGCCATTCTGTATTATGGCGCACTTGATGTCAGCGAAGTCAAGACAACTTGTGTTGAAACGATTCAAAGAAAGTAGTTTCGTGCTCGTAAATACATATCCAACTATATATAAGTACATATGTACATATACATTGGTTTGGATATGTGCCTTTCGTTGTTTTTGTTTCGTTTTGTTGCTTTTGCTGTCTGGTGTCAAAGACACAGTGGACTCGAGGTTTCTACGCCAACGATACGTCATTTTGCTAAGCCTTACTTCAGTTGCATATCAATGCAAGTACATATTTACACACATTTGCACATTCATACGACTACACACATATCCGTATAGCCACGTATAAAAGTTAATGGCTTATGCATTGGTATTTGATTTTCCTTTAGGAGTATGTACTCGCATGTATTTTTACGAACACGTACATATGTATCTGAAAAAATTTTCAGTTTTATTGTCAACGTGAATGTAAATTTGCTGAGCAACTCACCAATACAGACGCAATCAATTAAGCTTCATTAAGATCAATTTAAAAAGTCCCGCATAAATTTTCAAACGGTATTTTGTGTTGTTGTTTTACAGTTTGTCATAATATGTTATTTTTCTACGCTTAAAACACCGAATAATATCAGCAAGCGCGCCGAACATTTTATTTATTTCATAGTCAGAGGCGTATGTAGAATTGGATACCAGTGCAGCGGGTTTCTCGTTCATCCGTTAATGAATAGATGCTGATTTGGCGCTAACCGCACTAGTGTCATTTGTTTAGGAAACTTTTATAATAACTTTCAAAATATATATTAATTTCTCTAAAGAATGGCGAACAGTACCTGCAGCAATTCGCGTTGAATCTTTTCAATCGGCTAAAAACAGTTTCGACGAAGCAGTTTTTTGAGCTTGTTGAATAGCCAGAAGTCACACGGAACCAGTTTAGACGAATGCGGGGGTTTTGGAACAATATGGGTTGAATTTTTGGTGGAAAACTTATGAAGAAACAGTGCAATGTAAGACGGTATATTATCGTGGTGAAAAAAATGAAATGACTTTCCATAAAACCGTCCTCTTTTTGCGAATAGCTTTAAGTAGGCGCTGACAGATTGACCAGAAAGAAGTCTAAATACTCCTTGGTGTATCGATGTTATGCCGAATATCGCCTACGTCCTATGATGGTATTAAACTAACACTTATCGGTGGTACAATATGTTCTCAGAGGGTTGAGAAACCTTGAACGACTGTTTCATAATGAAGGAGAACATCAATGAAGTGAAGATAATAGTTTGGTCATTAGTGAATTCACAATTAGTAGGGTAGATAGAACTACGAGTAGATGGAAACATATTCTTCTTATATAACACTAAAAATAAAGTTATTTATTGAATCTGCGCTATTAAAACTTAACAATAAATTAAAACAATTGAATAACTTGTGAATCCCGTTTTAAGCTATTCGGAGCAATGAGCAGCAGCTATACTGAAAGATCCTTTCTTTGAAGAAAGTTTGCTAGCGGATTGAAATGAGTTTGGAGTTCTTCCTGGTATTGGTGACCTCTGTTCGCTTCGGTTCGTTGATATATATCGGACGTTTTTGATTGAAATCGCTCTATTATATGGATACTAGTTGTATCCAATAACCATTTAAGTCACTATTTCTCGATCTCTTTTAAGCGCCAGTGTGACAGCCAACAAGTGGTTTTCCAGCGTTTGCGAATGTTGAGGTTAGCACTTTTGCAAATCATCTGTTTGCGGTCAAGATGTTATTAAAGCTTAATCTCTCAATATCTAAAGTAATAACATTTAACTGTTTCTGGCGACCATTTATTGGTAGCCGCAAGAGCCGAGTGGTTAGCAGTGCATACTACCATCAGGGAAATCCCACGAATATCCAAAAATTATATAAATTAAATTTAAAAGAGGTATTTGGTTAATTTTTCTAATTTCACTCTGAGTATATTTCCTCTAGGAAATAAAAAACTCCTCATAAAAATCCAACAGCTGGTCGGATATGGCTTAGAATAAATAGTTGGTATCCATTTATTGGAAAAAAAAATCATAGCGGACACCTAAAATTAGAGGAGGAGTTCAGCCGAAAATTTCTTCAGCGGTTACAAATCAGCAATTATACATAAAGATATAAATTTTACGATCGCTTAAGTACCATTGGTTAAGATTTAGTAGAATATAATAAAAATATAGCAAATTACGTAATGGCCAAGTTAAAAGCCTTCCTTTAAGGAGTTAGGCCACTCTAGAGGGCCACCAAATAGGTCTTTTTTGAGATTTTTTTCGGAAAAACTATTAAATAAATCTGATTTTTGACAAAAGGCATTTACTATACATGTACATTAAATATTTATAGCTATTTTTTAAGAAAAATTAATTTAAAAATGGCGGCTATACAGCGTTCTCCGTAGGATGTCTTCATTTTTTCGGGAACCACGGCCGGACACAAGGCTTCTGTAATTTTTTTATTTTAACAAATTGTTGAACGGTTTCCTCTTGTAAATAGCAATGGCTACTGAAGTACGTAGGATTTTTTCAATATGTGCATTTTTGACAAAATGATGTTTCTCTAAAAGAAAAAGTAACAAATTGGCCCAAAAAATTGTTCGAAATTTGTTAATAAAAAAAAATGCAATATAAAAAGATTCTGCGTACTTTTGTAGATAATGTATTTCTGAGGATTTGTTAAAATTTCAAGTGAATCGGTTGTAAATTATTTGAGTTATATTTCCGGCCAAGTTGAAAAAAGCAGTTTAAAGTTTTGACGCTTCAACTAGAGAACGAAAATGGGGCATTTAGAAATTTGTATCTGTCATAATCTTTCGGGATAACATATTTGTGACCATAATGTATCATTTGAAAGAAAAAATTCCATTTTCCGAAAATTCTAGAGTGGCCTAATCCCTTAAAGAGTATATAAGAGATAAGAGTATTAAACAGATAATATTATAACTTACAATAAATTTTTTTTAATCATAATCTCCTTTCGGTCACAGAAAATATTTTTCAATTGCTTGTTCTGATAGTTTACGAAATTGCTTCAATAACCAAATCAAAATATCCCTCCAACAATACAACATTTGCGAGCACAGTTATTGGATTTTGTAGTTATTTTTTTTTACATACATAATAATGTATGTATGTTTAGAAGTTTTTTCATTTTTGTTGACGTTGATCGTAGTTGCCGTTCAGAGTGTCTTTGTTGTTTACTTTGTTTTGTGGTTTGCTATTATAATTATAAATTATATTTATGTATGTAGCCCACTCTCGTAAAATGTATATAGAACCACCAAAAGCGGTTAGTTTAAGAATAACAATAGCAACATCAACCATAAGAAAAGAAACAATCGCAACTAAATTTCGAAATGATATTGCTCACCCTTGTCCTGGTCAGAGTTGCAAATACCAATACAATGTATCAATAATAATAAGTTTATTAAAGATATTTTCAAGAGAAGAACGTATGGAAAAGTATTCATATTATAATACAAGATAATATGTGTACAATATACACCAAAAAGTGTCTGCGTGATTTTAAATAAAACTAGAAAAAAACTGTTTTCCTCGGCTATACCGAAGTTTTTATACTTTTCATGAATATGTCAAATTTTTTGCAAAATACAAATTCCTTCTGATGATTTCCCGTGTAAATATTTATATAAAATAATATATATATTTATATAGGTATAGAATATCAAATTTAACAATCTTATATACTATTCCACAATTTATTTTTCCAAATCATCAAATCCGAACGAATCGGTTGTACGGGGGCTATGTGAGTTTTCCGATTTTGATGATTTTTAGTGTCAATATTATTTACCCAAAACCTCATATTTGAACAAATCGGCTATGTGAGGCTTCCAATTTCGATGAATTTTGGTATAAATATTAACTTTTACTATATGTGTGTAGTATATCTATTTTCATGTTATTAGATGCTTTATTGAAGTATTCATGATCAAACATCTCACATCTGAACAAATCGGCTGTTTGCGTGCTATATAGCCGATTGGTCCAGCCGGCTGTGACAATTGATCAATACATTACAAAAATACATCCCTATACTAAGTTTCATTCAAATATCTCAAAGACTGTAACAGTAGATTGGGTTCCAACGGACGAACTTGGCTAAATCAAGTCAGCTCGTCATTATGATCACATAGGTATAATATTTGATGGGCCTATCTCTTCTCTACATTTTTAAAGAAAAAAAAAACACAGAAAATTCAAATTTAATGGGGAATTTTTATTATCGATCGAAAAAACATTCTTTGGCAATTATTTTTTTAAGATTATCTCTTTCAAATGTTGGCCGCGGCTACATCTCAGATGGTCCATCCGTTGAGTCCAATTTTCGATGACTCGTTGGAGCATTTCGACTGGTAACAGCCGAATGACACGCGTGATGTTTTGCTCCAAGGCCTGAATCGAATCGGGATCGTCCGCATAGACTTTAGACTTTACATATCCCCCCAGGAAAAAGTCTAACGGTGTGGTATCACACGGTCTTGGTGGCCAATCGACCGACCCAAAACGTGAAATTATCTGCTCACAGAAGTGTTCTCTCAATAAATCCATTGATTGATGCGATGTGTGGGAAGTGACGTCGTCTTGTTGAAACCAAATGTCACGGAGATCATAAGCTGCAATTTCAAGCATCAAACAGTTGTTTACGTTCTCACCGGCATCATTTTTGAAGCAATATGGACCTCATCGTTGAACCAAATTTAACTCGAAAACGTCGGATCTTTTTGGAACTTTTCAAGAGCCCATAGAGCGAAGCGATGTCGCTTGGGAAGGTCGAGCGTCTTCCGTTCTTGTACAAGCTGTTCTTGCATGCTTTCAATTTAAGATCTCGTCGTAAAATGCGCCAAGTCGTTCCATACCTCAGTTCGAGTTGCTGCGAACGGCGCCAAATCGACTCTCCATGATCTTCGTGTACACTCTTAGCTACAGCCTCTATATTTTCTTCACTGCGTGCTAGACGTGGTCTATTCGGTCGAATATTATCCAATAATGAATGCTGGGTGATGGTGTTGCGAATACGCTCAGTAGGCCGATTATGTTGACCATAACTTGAGCAAAGCGCGCGAAACATTCTTTACAGCGCGTGAATTTTCGTAATAAATGTTGAATGTTGTTCAGGCCTAAGTCTTTCCGTGCCAAATGCCAAATAATACTGAACAAAAATAACATGACAGCTTGACACGACTCACGCGTAATCTGTCAAAAAATGGCTATTGGAAAAAGTACCTCTACTTTGATCACCCGTTATAAATATCATTAAGATATAATTAATTAAGCAACAAACTAAATTTTTTAGACGTAAAGAACTGTTTTACTTTTGTTAGATTGAAGGACTTTTTGGGAAATTAAAAGCGAATAGCAATAGACCAAACTCAATACATATATCCAATTGATTCGATGAAATAACTAAATAATTACTATTCAACTGAATTTTCCCATAATTAGTTAGTAAAAATAATTTACTCTCCCCTATTTGTCAAAATTCTACCAAATGGGCCGAAATATACAAATTAGCTGGTTCTTATACTGGGCTTACTTTTTACGGCGTCGTTTCAAAATTACTTAGGTATACTTATATAAGTTTAAGAACCTAGCTATTGAAGTTAAATTATTTATTATTTTTTGCTTTTTTCATTTCGAAGGTTCTTGTTTTTAGCAAATGGTCTAAAAACTTTCGTCCCTAACTTATAAATGACGCTGGTTTTATTGCCTTCATTTCTTCTTTCAGTAAGCGGCTAACCTTTAAAATAAATAGTTTTACGCTCTAGAACATGCCAGTTGTCGGCTCCTCTCTTTCATCTCTCTTGAATGCCAGATGAAAAGGAGAAGCCTATAGCTGCCATGTTTTAAAGCGTGAATCGAGAACATTCGCAAAGAGAAAGATTTGATTATTCCAGGCGGTTTGCTGCGAACAACCGAGTGATATATAAGAGCGACACACAAGTGCAGAGAGTGAGTAAGGAATCAGTCGTCAGGCGTTACAAGTGATTGTAAATAGTAAAGTGAATTGTAATTGAATTGTGAATTACTAAGTAATAAAAGGACATTAAATAAATTCTTTATATAAAAAGAAACTGCAAATTAAGTTGGCGCTTTTTATTTAACAATCCAGAGATCGTACCCGAAGGATTTGGGAAATCATCGAGGTTTAATCAGCAAGATCGTAACAATATAAATAAATATTTATTAAAATCCATCCATAATTATATTTTTGCCCACATCATATATGAGAGGGAGGTACAATGTGTTGATCTGACGGGATATTAGACCGCGCGCGACTGATTTCATTATTAAACGACGAGTCGGGAATCTAATGCTTGGTTCCGGTCGAACTTAGCCACATCTTACTTGTATGCCTTATTTTCTGTGTTTTGGGATCTCGTGTGGAACTTTAATAAATGAATTCTTTATTATGATGCTATTATGTGTATATTATAGTGTACATATATATACAAATATACATGCATATGTATATGCGTACAAGTAGAAGATAGCTGTTGTGAAACATATGCATGCACATATATAAGTATATGAGTGTATGTAAATATTTTTATGCACATACTTTCCATAGTGTTGATGGCGAGTTTCAGTGGAAATTTTCTGCTCCAGACACAGCTTAAAAATACTATAAGATTCGCATTTATGTATGTCTGTAATCATATATGTACATATGTATGTATTATGTAGCGGATGCGCGTTTTGACCTACGATCCTAAGCCAGTTAGATCAACTGAATATTTCTGAGGGTGCAATGTGAATGGTGCTTATATACCTATGTATCTACGTATGTACAAATGTAAGAACATAAACTACTTGTACGCTGACTATTTCTCAAATAGTATGTATGTATGTATGTACATAAATATACAAATCTAATTGGTAAAAATTCGGCTTCATAGGCCATTTCCATTTTTAAAAGTCGTTTTAGGACTAGTTTTGCAGGAATGCGTATATATGTACATAGTTCCGACGCATTGATCATCAAAGATGGCTCTATAATCTGTGTAAAGTTTACATAAATCGATACCTTTTTGTGTTGTACCATTTTTTTTTTGGAACCAACAAAAACGAACAACTATATACAACTGATGTTCCAGATATGTGTCATGTTGGTACAGAATCATCGTTTACTTTAACTTCAATGTGTACGCTTCGCTTACGCGATTATAGCAGAACCAATAATTTCACTCAGTCGTCTCCTCTCTTTGCGGTTCGGACCTAATTGGAAACAATAAATGAAGCCAGGTTCTTCTCCACATGATTCTTCCAACGCAGTGGAGACATCCATTATCATCTGCTTACAGTTACGGTGAAAACTTTCCAAGCAAGAGTATTTTCATTTCTCTGGTACAGCAGGATGGGAATTATTATTGGCGTTGATGCTGCTTCCTACATAAAAAAAATTACCTACGGAACTATATGACTGTAAGAGCGACCTGGAAGCTAAGATGCGAGTACGCTGATAGTTTCCTTGATGACAGGAGATATTTCAACTGGTCCACTTTAACTACCAGACCCATTCGCTTCGCTTCGTTATTGAGTCTGAAGAAAGTTGTTCTAACGGTGGCGTTGCTGATGTCATACACCAGCAGTTACAAGTTCTTGTAGAAGATCATACCTTCTCCGTTTACCTTTGCACTCATATTTTTCCCTTCTAGGTTAAACAAGTCACACACACTGACTATTTATCCCAGCCTGTCTTATTTAATATCAAGCAATGTTCAGCTTCAGTTTGCGAGTCCAAAAGTACATAAAAAGACTTCAGCTTGACCGAAGACGTCACTTTTTGGAGAGGTTGCCATTCTCAGCCGTGAAACGACCGCTTTGCAAAAAAATCAATAATATTTGATGTTAATATGACCGTTCGCATAGTATACGCATTGCTATCATTCTCACAATATGAAATTCGAAGCGCTTGGAAAGCTCGACGTACACAAAATTCCAGCATGTTTTGCTGTTACTAACAAAAAAATTCTCTTGAATCTCAGCAGCCTGTAAATAATTTAAAAATCTACAAGATATTGACCCAAAGATAATTGCTATCCGATAATCGAATTTAATTAATCTCTTCAATTGGGCTGTCGCGTTTTGCAAAAAATCACCAATGAGTTGTTGTATTTGTATTTTCGGCCGTAGTTTTAAGCGTCCACTTTGTGCCACAGACGTCATTGAGTTATTCCACACGACCTTGCGCAATTGACTTAATTATCAAATAATTAAGCCGCAAGAATAGAAACCATTTGTTTGTATATAAATGTACATATACGCACACGCAGTTATAAATAGTTACATACATATGTACTATATACAACTAATCCGATAAATGTACAAGTATTTAACCACACAAGAGAACTGTTAACTACACTCTGTTAATTTTAAACAATCAATACAAAAATTAACCAAGGACATTGTCAAGAATACAACAACATTTGTTTGAGTGAAGAAAACCTAACCTCAATTCGTATAAATACTTTCAATCAGCTTGCATTCGGATCATTTAATGGCAACGTCAATAACCTGCAATAATTCTGTGACGACATCAGCATCAGCATGTACAGCAACAATTAATTGTGTTAAATTATAGCCCTTACTGCATATACGGCTTACATTCATCTCTATACTTGTATACCCATATATATGTATATGTATGTATAGTATATCTTAAATTAAATTAGGTTAGTGGGCTTAAGAATCATTCTGAAGTGGCGTCCAGTTGCAAAATAATTTACTCAGTTCAATTTATTACACAATCACTTGAATTTAAATCAATTATGTAGTGCGGGCGTCGGACACATTTTGGATAGCTTGAGACGAGCCCACCACACGTGATAAACTCATGCTGTTGCACATCCACCTACTCTTTGTCTCGCCCATAAGTTGTATATGGTTAAAGCTCGGTCAATGGCCTTAAATGATAATGAGCAACTAATTGTAAACTAGAATGTATATACATATGTATATGTATATATATATATATATATATATATGTGTGTGTAATAATCGATTTCATTGGTTTTAAAATGCAATTAGTGTCTATGATTTTTGTGAGATTTGTTTGGTCACTTCGACAGTTAAAGATGAGAATTAAAGATTTAATGCGGAGTTGACCTTCACAACTGTATGGGAATTTCTTTGTCCTTTTGCTGACACGAGAGCATCATTCAACGGGCTGCGTTATTTGTCGTATCTAATCCGCATAGGGCGTAGCTTCTTTACAATCAGATGCGTTCACTCAGTTTCCTTGCCAAATCTAAATATGCGGTTGTTTAGCACAATGATACCAACGGCGACGGGGAAGGCGTCTTTGAAATCAAGAAACTGTTATCAGATATGATAGCTACAATGATTCTAACGTGATTTGTTGTACTTCCAGTCGTATCATTTTCGGGTGCTTCCTTCTCTAAACAAACTTGAATTGCATCGCCCTTCTCTAAAACACCTCTTTAAAGAATTTCAACTTGAGCCAACTTAACAAGATCTTCTTACACATGCGATATCGTTCTCACAAGTCCATGGTGCATTCTGTTATAGTCAGAAACTACTATAACATGATGTTAACAAGTGTTATCTGAGCGAATAGTTGATTACTGTAATCATAGCTTCCTCAAGTATGGACTTGCAAGCGGACATCCTGTGCTTGTTTGAACAGAACCTTCCCTGGAAGTACGCATATATATATATATATATATATATATATATATATATATATATATATATATATATCAAGTGTTTCTTCCACGACAACACTATCAATTTAATAACTTTTTTATTCGGTATAATGACAGCCAAGAAACCGGCGTTCATAGAGGAGGCTTTTGGTCTATACTCGAAGACAAAGCCTCTCTTCTAACACAAAACAACAACATTTGTCACCTCTCTAGCGAATCTCCCTTCTTTCCACATATATCTGATTGCTGGAATTACGTTGAAGAGCCATTTACTTTTTGATGACATCGACTAACACCAAGAACTTCAACCGACTGAGAAAATTTTCAATATACATATGTTTTATCGTAAAGGGAGTGTCTGTAAGCCATGTGGTCAGTTTATACATCTGCTGGAATTCCATTCATTCTTCACATAGCCTTTCCTGTCACTCAACTGTTTTTTCACAATTCTTTTCGTTTTCTAGTATTCCAAGTTTACTAAAAATTATTTAATATTAAATGAATAACGCGCAATTTTGTTTTTCTGACCGTTCTGACTTACATATATGGTGTCTTCTACATAAATTTATTCCTTCGTAAAAAAAATTTTTTAACAAAATTTCCATCTGCAGAAAAAACTACGTAGTTTTGTTCTCACCTCCTCCCGCCGTTGCGAGATTCAACGCGCTACCTTGGTCGAGCTATGTACATGGTTTATGGCGCTTCCAAAGATATGAAACGTTTATCGTGTATTATTCGTTGCGAAAAAAAAGAGGCATATTTGTTGTCTCATCTAATTTTTCTTGGGACAGACTTCATTAATTGCTTGACATCTGTTAACCAAAGCACAGTGGGATAAACAGCTGAGTTAGCGGCAATTTATTAATACCTTCTGCAAAAATGATGCCACTGTTGTGCGGATAATTTTGTTTTGTAGAATTTATTTACTATACTAATAATTTTTTGTTTTAAAGCAATTCTATTAATACCACATAAAAATTCTCTACTTAATATCGGGCCGGTTTCGACTAAATAAGGTATTTCTTTTACCAATTTTAAATTAAATTTAGATACTTAAGAAATATGTGTATGTAGATATTTTGACAAAATTTGGTATAATTTGGGCAACTACATCGTTTAAAAAATTACACCTAAAGTTAATTTTACTTGCACGTACATCTCGATAGAGAAATATTTAGCCTAGCTTTAACATATTCACATATCTCAGATCAGTTCAACTTATTTGGGATCAAGATAAATACAAAATATTTAAAAAATAGGCTAAAATTATATCTCAAATATTTATTAGTGAAATAATAAAATTAAATAACAAGGTAAAGGGGAAAAGAACAACATTGATAAGTTCCGTTATGACATTTCAAAGTCTTACGGCATTAATGAAAAACATTCTGCATGTTGCTAGGAGCAACAAAAATTTTACAGCGATTAGACTTGACCATTGTTAGTTTTTCAAATAGATATTTTTATTTATTATTTTTATTATTTTTATTATTCAGTCAAATGAACAATAAATTCTTACCGACTATAAGGAAAGAATAATTATGCCTATTTAAAGTAATTATATAAGATAGCTCGAGCTGCTCCACAGAATAGAGACAAGCCAAGATTCAAAATTCCATTTAATTCCCTAAGAGTTCTTCTTAATGGAGTTTACGGGACATTGTTATTTTTTATAGGCCCAATATAAAAAGAAGTTACTTGCCTAAGATTTCGAAACCAGGCAACGCGACTCATACGAAGGAATCGGTTCAGAAAAATGTAAGGAGCGTAAGGCAAATTTTATGAAAATCTTCTGGACTCTTTCTAAACAGCTTATATATGAAGGATGGTGCGTTCTCCAGCTAAATGAAGCATAGTCGAGCCTTTTTCTTAGCAGAGAAACATAAAGAATCCTCAATGTGTAGGGCTCTGAAAATGGAGTACTATTACGAAAATAGTATAATTAATAGGATTAGAGAAACTTAATTTTGTATCGAAATGGTTTAGATAATTATAATTAAATTTCAATCTTATTGAAAATATTTTAACATGATTTCATTCCAAGTGTAACGACGAAATGTTTTTAATATCAAGTCAATGTCTACTTCCACGTTGCGATGGATATTATTAGAAGCAGGCCCATTTAAACTATCTTCTTTTATTGTAGACCTCAAAAAAGATTTAAAAAAGGCCTTTCTTTTACTGCCATGGAAATAGGCAAAACTGCTATGCTTCGAATAATTTGGTGGACATTTGGTAAGGCGTCTTTTTGTCAAATATCTAGGGTTTGAAACGGATTTTGGATATCTGTACCTGTGATTCGTTCCCACTAAATTTGAGCTTCGTTTATCCATGTGACCGGGTACATAGCTTGCCAAATTTGCGCATGGAAAAAGACAAGCTAATGCGATAATAATATTCAACGGTGTCGGTGAAGACGTTGCAGCTTTGCAAATTATGATATGAAAAAATTTCAATTCAGAACAAAACTGACCAAGTAATTCACATTTGCATACGGGATTTCAGCTATCTAACCGCCCCCTGTGCATACTGACTTTTTTCGAAAAATAAAAAATTTTTGTTTCAAATTGATTTAAATAATTTGGTAACTTGGTGCAATAACTATGATATGCCTTACCTACAAACGTAACAACATTTCATTCTCACGAAAATATATATCTTTAATCATCATAGCCCAGAGCAAATATGTAATATTTTTGATTTGGGTGTAACAATGGATACAAAATTTAATTTTAATCTTCACAATAATACCAATTTGTTGTAAGCTAAAGGTATCCTTATCTTTGTAAAGCGATGGTCTAAAGAATTCAGAGACCCTTATAATAGGGAAATACTTTTTACGTCATTGGTGAGACCAATATTGGACTACGGTTCGGCTGTGTGGAATCCTAATTATAATGTCTATTCTGGCAAAATTGAGTCCGTTTTTTTATATATAGTTTTTTGTCGCTCGGGATTCTCGTCAAATTCTTCCTCCGTATACTAGTGTCTTAAAACTTATTAATTTAAACCCTTGTTAGTCGTAGAGAAATGCTGGGAATAATTTTCATAGTCAAGCTTTTGAACGAACTGATTTGCAGTTCATTTCTCTTAGATGAAGTGAGTTTTAAAGCGCCCATCCAGTTTTCACGACAGCTTAGACCATTGCTTTTGAAATTATATAAAACCAAGTTTGAACCTTATGAACCATTTCCCCGTCTATTTCAAGATTTCAATTGTTATTCCAACACATTTGATTTGACACACTCACTTTTCATAACAAAGAATACTTTACTAACTTCCTTAACAAGTAACAATCTATATTTCTTGGTAGTAGTATAATAATCTGATATTTCAGCTAATGAATTAGTTTTCTGTAGCTGAGAATTTTAAAACCACGAAACTTAACAAATTTGCTTTAAATGACGCGAAAAATTTCGAACCTCATGTGGAGGGTACCCCTCTTGCGGTTGGGCGGGAACAGGGTAACACTTTGGCTTATTATTATTATTATTATTATTAATTCATCCTTTTTTGGAAAAGGAAATTGAACCTTTTGATATCATCGTAATGAATTTTTTCCAATTAAATAAAAGTGTATGCGCCAAGTCCATATAAGTCTTCTTTGGGTAACCATTACCAATACATAATGCTAAGGCTTCCTTTGCATAGGGGAGTTATGAAGGAAAATTTGTTTCGGCCTCTATAAGAAAACCAAGCGAGAAAGATTTTCATATTTCTGGAAGAATTCGAAACCTGCCATAAAAAAATATATATTTAGTTGGTTTAAAGGTTGGTTTAAAGGTTTTGTGTGTTTTATGTTCAAAAATAGTTCATTGGATTTCTGTAAAGATTTGAGCTATGTTTATATATATGTGCATTTGTATGTGCGTATGTAACATAATTCTCAAATGCTTTCAACAAATGCGATCATGTCATTTGAAATTTTTTCTTCCAAACAATAGTACTCTAATGCGTGAAGATGATGATGGTTTTACTCCAGTAACGTAACGATGGGAACTTCACCCTTACCACTAATTTGATATTTCATGTGAAAACATCATTTCAATTCGAATTAACCAATATTCTCGCTTAAGTGTACCCGCGCAATATGTTTTCGTATTTTAGTAAAAGTTCAATATAAACAAGAGGAGTGTAAGCGTATCATGTTTTCTGGTTTCTGCTCCGCTGTCATATCGCGTGGGCATTGAATGTTCAACCCTTAGGTGTTCATATCCGTCACACACTTAATTGCATAAATGACTTAAACTGTTGTACTTTTAAAAGGACTGAAGTATTTAATTTCTTGTGTTACACAAACTTGTGACGTTTAATGTAGATCTAATTTGAACATGCGTTATTTAAACAAGACGCAAACCCCTTTTGCTTTTATATTTGCAAAATTTTATAATTTATAAATGTTGTATACACGGGATACCATATGTATTGAACATACACATGAACAAATAGTGTGAATTGTAATTACAAATCTGGTTATATTTGATTTCATATTGAATCCCACGGATATTGTAATTGAATTAGAAGATATACTCGTAAAATGATCGCAAACTTACTTATATAAATATTTTTAAGGACATTTCGTATTTCCCGTTGATTTAAAACCGATTATATTTTAAGTCCGCCATTTTAGACCCTATGATATGAGTAAATATTCATTATTTGTAAGTGTGAAACTGCTAAGAAAGCGTGGAGCCGGGTATTAGATACTCATAGCAATTCAGTTGAGGGTGGAGTAGGTTATTGGCGGTGGCGGGTGGATGTTGGTGAGTGATAAGGATGCTAATCGCTCACATTTTCCGAGCTTTGATTTGGAACATTTGTTAATATCTTATAGTATAGATTAAAATGGAAACGTACAGGAGTGGAAGAGCTCGAGCTGACCCGTGTGATCCGCAAGTAAGGCCTAGTTAATGTAGTAAACTTAATTTCTACTTCGACTCGAATTCGTCTTAACGCACCGAGTTTAGTTTGTTGTAACATAAATCCGTGACATAACAGTAACCATATCTTTAAATGCCCACAAAACCGACTCATCTAACACTACCTTTCTTCTTGTGCGAGCTCGTCGAAACCTCTAATTGCTGTGCTGCTCTTTAGTACCTAACCTAAAAATGTAACAACCAATTTTAGTGATTTCAATTTTCAAGCATCTACAAATATTCAAAATTGATTTTTTTTTTGTATTCTGAACGAGATTAAAGAATGAGTTAATCCAACTCAAATTTTTTTGTTAGTCACATACACTATGCAGCCTTGGTAGCCGAACGGGGAGCAGAGGTGTTACGAGGGGGAAGGTAATGCGTTCGTGTTCTGGTCAGACTATCGCTTTAAAGGTGATTTCCGAATGAAATAACTCCTCCGCTGGGAGTTTCAGTGATCTTGAGTGTATATCCGACCTAAAATAAAATGTTTCTCATCATACTCCACCAGCACGGTGATAGCTTAAAATTGTAAATCTTATAGTCGGTGTAAAGCTCTATCGATTAGCGAATATTTGTGTACCGAAGTAATAAAATGATTGAAGTGAAAAAAAAAACATTGTATATCGCAGAAACTTAATAGATATTTTTTAATACCCCAAATAATGCTTTAGTCAGCACACGCTATGAAGAAATAGTTTATAAAACAAAACGACGCGTAGCAAGCTTTGAAGAGTTGTCGTTTTGAGTCCCTGAAAAGCTATGGAGCTCACGTATTACATGGCAAACCATTACAAATTTTAACGTATTTTGAAATGCTTTTGCTCAATTTATGTGAAAGACAGGCAACCAATTTTAATGTCTTTCCGAATTACATTCACGGCTTCACGATCTGACAATATTACAGCATTCACTTTTTAAAATGGTTGTTCTACAATCCTTGAAACATGTTTCTTACAAAACTATGTCTGTTAACATAAACCTGTTGGAGATGGAAGTTCCGTTTAGTTCGAGGTGAAGTAGTCGTCATATAGGATGACAACGCTTTTTGTGAAGTTTTCAAGGAGCCTTGATAACCACTTTTGATGCTTCATCAAGTCCTTTGAACTGCGAAGCTCCTAGTTATGTAAGGCGTTATCCTAGTTATATAAGGCGAATTCTAGATAAGTCCGGACAGAAGCAATGGATGTGTTCCAGCGTCTCACTCCTGCCTTCTTCCCTGCACTTCCTGCATGTCTTATTGTTACTAATGCCCATTCGGGTCGCGTGCAATGCCCTTAAGCTGTGAGCTATCACACCGTCCTGCATTCCATCTATCTTGATCTGTCCGTTTCGGAGAATTCTTGTGTATTCCTGCACTGGTTTGGTAGCCAGACTGATGGCATTTTTGGCAATCTCACCAACTCTTTCGTTGCTCGGAATGCCCTTGTGATCTGGAACCCAATATATTTGCAACCGCTTTCCATCTATCACCACATCTAACGTCATGTCATGCTTCTAAGGGCATTTTCTGAGGAAATACGAGGTGAGATTATTGCCTTAATTGCCGCTTGGCTATCGTCGTATATATTGATGTTTAAAACGTTGTTAACATAACTATCTCAGCAGCTAATCGCAAATATTTATGCCTGGATTGTAGTGCAGTATTTCGGAAGCTTGAAGAATTGCCTAAGATCTAGTTTTCGCAGTTCCGCTGGCAGGTCGCATGCTCTTGCACCATCCACCCTTTATTAATGTGATTTGAAACCTTCTTTCCCACATAAAACTTGTGAATATGTGATCTATTTTTTCCACCAATCCCCTGCTTGTCGAGCAAATTCCGAAGGTTCTTGTCAAAAATTCACTTAAGGAGGCCAATTTTGTAGCTGTCTTCGCTACAAAGCTTTCCACAGCAATATCGGTTGATGGCAGGTTAAGTAGTAGTTCTTAGCGCTCCCGTTAGTGCAACGAGCCGTTGTATTCGCTCCAAAGATTTCCTATATGAGATTTTGCTGGCTGCCTTGAATTTGGCGCGAACATTTTCGAGCAGATCGAATACTCGCATACTTGTTCGATCACGAGCTTGAGCATTTTGAACAAAAACTTTAAAGTTTTTCTTATCACTCTAATTGTTCAGCAGCATTAACAAACAGTTGAGCAGTTGAACAATGAGCGAGTATTGAGCGGGCATCGAACAGCGTTAGCAGGTATGTATCTAAAATTCGATTTAAAAGTAAATTTCTGCATTCGACTTAGATCACATACAATATATTTTTATTTTTCCCCCTTGTCTCCTAATCTGTCACTGTTTTAACTGAGTGGTTGTCAGTGCGTACAGACAGAGTATCATAGGTCCGAACCGCGACCATACTAATATATGTTCGGAGGAGCTTGGAATGCATTTTAGGTGTCCATTTGCTTAAAAAACATCGTGACGCCCGAAAAACGCTTCACCGGCTGTAAAACGCCAATTATATTTATATTATGTTGCTTGTGTTTTAATTTAGAAATAAAATAGTTATTTCAACAAGCTGCAGCTGAGAGTTTGACTATATATTGCTAGAGAATTAATATGAGCGTTCCATATTTTTTCCGGAGAGATTTGCTGGAAAGTAAGAATAAGTTACTCTGTCTCATTTCTGGCCTCACAATGACTCTAATTCAGGCCTGGGTGTAATCGATGTGATAGACCAATTGCCACCACAACCTAACCACATACATAACCCACTTCATCTGAAGAAATAACATATCTTACCCGGAGTGCAAAAACCTTCTGTTTTACTTTATTTATTATTATTATTTTTAATATTTTATATGCATATTTCACCAAGCGGTCGCAACAGCCAAGTGGTTAGCATTGCATACTACAATTCGGAAGACCTGGGTGCGAGTCCAGGTTTGAGCAACATCCAAAATTATAGAACAATAATGCGGTCGCCCCTCTTTATTTCTGGCAGGAGCCGTTCGGAGGCGGCTTAGAATAAACTGTAGGCCTTTTGTTGGTAAAAAACATCAAGACGCACAAACGCAAGCATAAGGATGTGACTTTATGTAAATCTATTTAACTAATGCAATATATGTATGTGTAGATGTAAACCCCACAAATAAATACATACATATGTATCTTATAGAAACTTGTGTTTGAAATAAGAACAAAAAACAACTGATTTTATACAAGTGACCGAAACACTCTAGTGTTTTCTGGGCATTCGCGGAGTTTTAAGCGATATATGAATGTGTATATGTACTCATATACAATTTCATCTCTGGAGTTCTTAAAAGAAAAACTAGTTGATGTATATGCGCTTGTATAGCATACATGCACGTGCAAAAAATTGTGATATAAGAAAAAAAAAAACAAATGTGCTTATAAAAATTCCAAAAGTTATACTTTAACGAATGCTGGTATTCGCGTCAATCGGTGCGACAAACCGACTCAGCGGCTGTGAGCGGGTAAACAAGTAGATACTCCATAGGGGAGGCTTAATTGATTTTAACTAAGCTTAATTGGTTGCATTTGTATTGGTGATGTACGTACATGAATATATATTTATGTGAAAAAAGCGAATACTCCATGCACGCATGAAATATATACTTCGCATGCATGAAAGAGTACTCCAAAATTACTGGCAATCCATATAAAACATAAACATATGCCCCAATTAGCATTGCGATGACCTGGAGTATCTACAGAATATTACTTTATGCATTATCCACGAGAAATTACATTCAATTCTAATTTTTAGTTTTGAATGCAATCCGCTTTAAAAAAAAAAAACAGTAAAATAAAGAATTTGTAATTTGTATACCTGGTGGTAAATATATAACCTAAAAATTTCAATTTGCGCAGTTCTTTTATTATCAGAAAATATTAGCACGTCTTCTGCGTACCAACAAACCTCATTAACTAAACGCAAATGATGTAATTTCAGTTCTATAGGGTTTCTGTATATAAAACTTATTGTACACATGTGATTTCGTGTAAGGATGGCGATTGTTAAAACACGAGCTAACAACATGGGAAATTAGTTGGTCCAAAGCCGCATTGCGGAGAAGTACTTCAATAGACGAGCTAGTCCGCAATTTTTTGCGGGGTATTAGTCAAATGTATTTCTTGAATACACAGGGAGAAATATCTATATCGAGGAAACAAAATTAACGGCAATATTTTTAACATATATTTATACATCATTATAAGTTAATTTAATAATCGGACAATAATAACGCCTTCAAATAATGGACTTCTGAACTGCACTGCCCTTTTTGACTTAACAAACAAAAATTAAAAATCGGTAATAATCAAATACGTGTCTATTTACCTTTTTGAAAGTTAAGTATTTTTTAAAAATGTCCACAATCCTCAACATTCTTCCTATAAAGTATAAATTGTACAGTTCCACCTGAGTTTTGAAAAATTTCGTCAAGAATATTAACATAAATATACTCTCCTCATTTTACGGATGGGTGAAAGCTATACATCTTTGAAAGTATTCGATGCAGAACTCGTTGGTGAAAGCAAAAGAAAACGAAGATCTCTACTCCGTTGAAGATATGTAGAGAGAGAACTGATTCAAGTATGGGATGAAATGTCGTTGTGGCGTTGTGTCTGCCTTCGAGAAATACTTTGTTTTTCAATTGGAATTTTGTCACACAACGACAGCTTCAAAATTTTTCATGAAATTTTCTTCGGAATTCTCACGCTTCAACACTAGTTTAATGGTAACAATATTTTATTTCGTGGTTATTTAATTGTATATTGAATTCCCTTCTCGAGATTTTTCAGAATTTTTTTTTTAAGAATGTTCGATGTTGCAATGATTTGCACCTTCTCGTTGCTTAAGTTCTCTTGGTGCGATCGACTAAACTGATTCTACGTAAGTTCGATCCCCGCGATCAAATGTATTATTGTACAAAGATGACCTTTGCTGCATGGTTCTGCGTTTACAAATATTTCAAAGCAACAGGACTAACAACAACAACCCCTATTTCTGGGAATGATGATTTGTTGATAGAGTTTACAATGCTGTAATGAATAATTCCTGCCAGTGTGCAAAGGAACATAAATCTTTCGTAAAACCTTACTCTCGGAAGCTCTTAGTGCCATTTCATGACATGTCGACATCATCCACGCTTCTCCACCATACAGCAAGACGGGAATAACGAGCCACTTGTAGGATAAATTCCGATTTCGATAAAACTTTATCTGCGATATTGAGGAAGCTTATCCCAGGATAATTGGCACATACTGGCGGGGTCCCGGAATTCTTCATAGTAGGACATCTGGTGTTTCATTTTCACTGCCTTTCAGCAAGCTGGAGAAGTGTTCCCTCCTAGCTGTTCTTTTTACCTTTCTAAAAATCAATAGTTTCGGTTGAAGCTGTGTATAGAGAGTTTAAAATGCCACCTCATAGCTCCCTTATACCAAGTTGCTGATGAGTCCTCTCAGAGGGCATTAGTATAAGTCGAGTAGAACCCCTTTCGGCCGTCTGTTGTGATTGCAGGTTTTCGACGTCGAACTTTTCTTGTGTTTGTTAAGGGGCGCTCTTTGTTGCACAGATGCGAGTGCGTATATTTGCTGCAAAGTATTGTTAGGACCTCGGAGCGAACGCACGTTAAAAACACTTTAGCCAGAGTAACAACATGATCGATTTTGTGAAGTGTTTTTCGATCCGGCGACTGCGATGTAGCTTGATGAATTTTCGTGTGCTTGAATCTGGTACTACAGACAACCATATTTCAGGCCCCAGCGATGTCGATCAACATCAAACCATTTGAGGATGTTTTTTCCGCCAAAGTCGCCAAACACAATTTTAACATCGTGGCGGCGGCAGCTATATGTAAAGGGTGTTTTTTATAGAGGTATAGAACTTTAAGTTGGCATTACTTTTCAAGATGGCGACCGATTTAACAGCTGTTAAGTGATTTATTCTCAGTTTGGTTTGGCAATTCATCATGAATAGACTCACGCCTGAACAACGCTTGCAAATAGTGCAATTTTATTTCGAAAATAATGGTTCTGTGTGGAAAACGTATCGCGCACTACGTCCATTAGCGATGAAGCGCACTTCTGGTTGAATGGCTACGTCAACAAACAAAACTGCCGCATTTGGAGTGAAGGTAATCTTTAAGTGTATGTTGAAACACCGTTACATCCAGAAAAACTGACTGTTTGGTGCGCTTTATGGGCTGGTGGAATCATTGGTCCGTACTTTTTCAAACACGATGGTGACCAGAACGTTACAGTCAATGGTGATCGGTATAGACCCATGATTACTAACTTTTTCATTCCTGAATTGAATAACCATGATGTCCAGGAGATGTGGTTTCAACAAGACGTCGAAACATGTCACACAGCTCGTGCCACAATAGATTTATTGAAAGACACGTTTGCTGACCGCCTAATTTCACGTTTTGGACCTGTGAATTGGCCTCCAAGATCTTGTGATTTAACACCGCTAGACTACTTTCTGTGGGGCTATGTAAAGTCATTGGTCTATGCGGATAAGCCACAAACGCTTGACCATTTGGAAGAAAACATTCGCCGTGTTATTGCCGATATACGGCCACAAATGTTGGAAAAAGTCATCGAAAATTGGACGTCCAGATTGGACTACATCCGCGCCAGCCGTGGCGGTCATATGTCAGAAATCATATTTAAAATGTAATGCCACAAGATTATCTTTCGGATAAATAAAATTCATGTCAATCGAATAATCCATCGTTGTTTTATTGCAACTTAAAGTTCTATACCTCTATAAAAAAACACCCTTTAGTATGCTCAGGCGCTCATAAAAGGTATCCTTGGTCATATCGCCCGTCTCTTCCGTCAAGGCGGGCGCAAATCGGTGATATGTTGAAGAACTTCGCTTTGATGCGGATTGTGGCTAGACGTCCATCCACAGGGGTGAATGCCAGGACTTAGCGACTGAGTCTTTCTCCCACCAAAAATCTTATAACAAATTTCCGCTTTTTTATATGGCTGCTGTTGTAACTGTCACAAAAGTGGGCTTTCTTATGCGCGGCGTTGTTGAACTTTACTACGTGGCGGGTCCCAACTCATCATTATTTTCATATTTTTGTGATAAGGATTACATTGAAAAGTAATTACAAGTTTCCTCTGTGCAAGCTTGAACAAGTAAATATGAATCAATGTACTTTCATACATACATAAATATCTATGTGTGACTCTCCATGTATACGAGTAAACACATGTATTGCGCCTTTTTACGCCTATTTTAAACCAACATAAAGTTTAAGATGTTACATATAATTCAAAATAGGGGACTAGAAAAGTTTAAAGTTTTATTAAATTATTTACTGTATATTTTTATAAAACAAACGAAAATTTTAAGGTTATATCAAGGGTCATTCACTGATGTTAATTTCTTTTATCTATAATTTATATATATATGTACATTTAACGCCAACCACTGAAGCGAATTAGGCCGAGCTTTTTTTGTGGTTTGCGTCTTGATGTTTTTACCAACAAATGGAGGGACCTACAGTTTATTCCAACCCGCCTCCGAACGGCCGATGGATTTTTATGAGGAGCCTTTTATTTCATGTCAGAAATACACTCGGAGGGCTTGACATTCCCTGCCAAGGGGCGACCGCTTTTAGAAAAATGAATATTCTATAATTTTAGATGTTGGTCGAACCTGGACTCGAACCCAGACCTTCCGAATGGCAGTACGCAATGCTAACCATTCGGCTATCTCGGCCGCCATGTATCTATAATTTAGCCCAGTCAAATTAGCCTAAAAAACATGGTACCTTTTGATGGTTCGCAACAGGGTCCAGTCACTCATTAAAATATTAACCCTTACCAGCCAATAAATTTTTAGCTTGTTTTGAATTAAAACAAAGGTTAATGACCATTCTGACCGGGATAATTTTTTTTTAATTTTCCATATTGCTATTCTTTGCGCCACACTTATCAATAATACTCAGACCTTCGCTGGAAAAGTCTTGTATAAAATATATTTGTACGGTTCATAACGCAAAAACTACTTCGAAACTAGTATACACAGCCTGCCAAATAGGTCGCCAAATGTATTTTTCAAACCGTGAAAGCTAATGATTGCTAGACGTATTCATTTAAGATTACCGGCTGAGGTCTTCCAATTTCGATTACGACCATTGCAAACGAGTATTAAAGCAATGATTTAAGCAAATGTACTTGTTTTGTTCGATCCCTCATATATTAAAAAGTAAGGCTGACATCACCGCCATCCAGAAAGTGCGATAGACTGGACATGGATGAAAGTATATAAGCCCTTGTGAAATTTGTTATAAAGGCCATAAAAAGAAGCGCAAGTTTGGTATTGGATTTGTGGTGGGAGAGGGACTCAGACATCAAATACACCACGGGAACGAACGCATCGTCGTCAGAGTGGAGCGCTGCCCCCGTCACGATAACAAAATCGTGCAATTTTAACGCCAGAGTGGGCAACGAAGGCATCGGTTGGAAAATTCAGCCTCCACGGCCGAGATCTCTCTTAATGAGCTGAAGTTGATAGACTTCAACGGTGCACAAAATTCATCAAACTATATGCCTATCAACGGATTAAAAATCGCACAAGCAAGTCGATGATGTTGTGATAGACAGAAAACTCGTCTTGTTTTTTAGCAGGAGTCCTACAATTCACTTGAACCAATAAAATGTTGCAGCCGAGATACGTATCCATATTTGTACAGCCAAGAACGTACGTCAATAAATATGTGGAATGATCGATGTCGTTAAGCAACAATCAGAACAAGCATCGAGAGCATTCATCAACAACTTGGTATATGGAAACTGTGGAACAGAATTTCAACCTCCTTACAAACGAAACTTTTAGTTTTCCACGAGGTCAAAAGAAGAGCTAATTTAACAAAATTGTCGTGCCGCAGTGGAGAGCAAAAAAGAATGCTAGTTTCACGCTGTGTGGGTGATATTACGAAAGTTTTATAGGAAGGCGAGACGCATTTACAACGAACAAAAAGAAAGGGGCCGAAATGAGTGAGCTTGAAGAGTTTAAGAAGAAAGCCGACAATGAAATGGCAGTGAAAATTAAAATGAAACAGCAGTACATACCATATCTGCTGCCTTCGACAGTCCGAAAATGAACTGCCTCTACGCCGCTATGTCTTATTTGGCATCCCCGCAAAACTTATACAGCTAAGTAATATAAAGCTGAGCAACATCAAAAGCTCCGTAGGAATCGGAAGGAACTTTCCTAGCCGTTCAATATCGAACGAGGTTCAAAACAGGTTGACTTTTTATAGAGTGACTTCTTTAACTTAATGCCGAAGAAAATAATACTAGCTGCAGAGGTAAATAGACAATGCACTATCTTCTATCTTGGTGGCCGCGATAGCCGAGGGGTTAGCTTTGCGTACTACCATTTGGAAGACCTGTGTTCGAGCCTAAGTTCGACCAACATCCAAAATAATTTTTATAATTGCGGTCGCCCCTCGGCAGGAAATGTCAAGACCTCCGAGTGAATTTCTGACATGAGTCAGGTCATATTTGTTGGTAAAAACATCAAGACGTAAAGCCACAAATTGGAGGAGGATCTCGGCCAAAAAACGCTTCAGCGGTTACAAAGCGCCAAATATATATGTATATACTATCTTATAGCGTGCAATTTCTGGTGTATATCCATGATATTCACTTCATCGGCATCAATAACCGAGTCGTTAGTTCTGCTCCCTTCTGACAGGATAAGGAAACGAGGTGAATGGGTCTGATAGTGATGAAGACAAGATGTCAGCGCATTCACGTCTTGGCTCCCTCGTCACTGTTGACAGTCTTGACTTTGAAGTTGTAGTCGATTTTGTCCATCTGAGAACTAGCATTACTGCCGATAACAATGCCTTCCAGGCTAACAACGCAGAATTTAGCAACTTATACCGATCGGAGCAGAACGACGAACTAAGATAGCCATGTCCTTCTGTTAAGACGCAAACTAATCCCTCAGTTTTTGGGATATTTCAGCCAAACTTCGAAAGTAGATTAACTGGCATATTTATACTAACATTTGACAAAGAAAGAGAGAGACAGATAACCAGCATGTTCTAGAGCGCGTGAACCGAATGTTAGGACCATCGTCGGGTATTAAAAGAGCGGTAGCATCTATCGCAAACAATAGAACTGAAAACTCAGTTTATAAAAAGTTTTAAAATAAACTATGGTATATAGTGAAGAGAATTGTAATTTATTAAGGAGTAAATAAACGTTGTGCCAATTCCGGGCTATTAAGAAGCCGAAAAAACAAATTTTGGACTTTTATTTAGCAATCCAGTGATCGAACTCGGTTGATTCGGGAAATCATCGAGGTTAGTTATGAAAATCGTTACATTTGGTGTCAGAAGAGAGATTGCTAAATAAATTTCGAACAGAAATTAAAAATGGTCAGCATTTGAGGATTTGTCGACACCATCCTTCGAAAAGGAATTGGCGAAGAGAGAATCATTTTCAACCGGAAATAAGGCGGGGCTACAATCACGGTTGCGAGAAGTTATGGATGCCGAGAGCATTGACTTGAGCCAATACGAATTACGTCGTGAGGACGAAGAGGCAGCCACGAAGGATATTGGGAAGGAAGAGGCTGTTGATGCGCTCTAGAGAGCAGCCACCAAAAAAGATCGAAGATCGAAGGCCCATCTACTGATATGGACATGAGCATGTTACTGGCTGCAATTTCACAAATAATGCCAAGATGTCACAAAGGAGGATGTCAAGATGTCAAGATGAACAGGTTACCAAGCTGTTACAAATGAATACCCAATTTAATAACAAATGTAAGACCAGAAATCGCGTATTCCATTCCCGTTCATACAGCTTCAAAAAAGTTTTGTCAAAGATTTCGCAGTACTCAGTGAATGAGATAGGACAAAGTCGAAGAACGTCAAGATAAAATAGTGGAACCCAATTGAGATCAAAGTCAACGGATTAGAAGATCGTGTCCGC
Organism: Neoceratitis asiatica; assembly: GCA_030068015.2. Lineage (NCBI taxonomy): Eukaryota > Metazoa > Arthropoda > Insecta > Diptera > Tephritidae > Neoceratitis > Neoceratitis asiatica. The sequence continues at coordinate 38,242,360 of CM061529.1, forward strand.
GATTTGCATTTTAATCAACCAACCACTTTGATAAACGGCCCATAATCTCCGTCTTTCAATCTCCGTTCCTTTGATATAAAGGTAAGAAAAGTAACAATTGGCTGTACATAGATATGTGGGCGGATGTACATAGATATGTGGGCGGACATGAGCTAATACTAACTATATATATGGCCGCATTGCACTCCGTCCTTAGATCTGACTTGGCCACTGAAGAAGTAAGGCCATTCATTAAGTCTGGACCAAGATTGAGGACACCCAAGTTGTAGAAGTAACATGTGAGGTCACAATAAGATTGTAGATAAGGTCATCATAGCAGTAGACTTCTTGCTTGACCAAGACCTAAACATAGACATGTATAACAGAATTATGGAGTACAAGAACATGGAAGTACTACTTACCATTGGCTATAATGCCTCAAACAGTAGCCATCGAGTAGTTCAACAAAGCAACGAGCTGATCCCACCAAAATCAGAAGCAGTTGTTTGAGCAAAGATTGATGGAGACTGTAGGACAAAAAAATGTGTGTTGTCGAGGCAGTACAAAATTCTACATCGGACATACTTATTGGTAAACCCCTGGCTAAGCCACAAAAGTACGGAATCATCTTAGTTCGAGTGTTAAATGAATTCAAATCATCAATGAAACTTCGAAGAGGGACGGTATTGGGGCAATATCAACAGGTAGACGCCATCATTAACTGCAGAGATTTACATAAAATCGATTCCATTGTCGAGGACATTGAGGAAAAGGTAAATGCATGGACACAAGGATTGGACGGCATATAAAAGTAAATGCAGCTTATCCGCAAATACTCCAATATTTATGGTTACGCTAGGTCGATTCATCAAAAACTTCGAAGTGTCGCACTAGCCCAACGTGAAGCTGTTAGCCAAATACTTTAATAAAAGAAATGAGCGCGAGCGGTGTTATCTAACCATCGGCAAATTCATAGACAAAGAAATATATTTATGTCCTGTCCATGCGCGATGCTACTCTTTAATAAGCAAAGAATGGTTCGCAATACCCGACCTTAATAGCAGCTATTGGCAAGTGGAAGAAAGTGAGGAAGAGCAGGAGGAGACAGTCTTTAGTGCTGCAATCAGTCTTTGACAATTCAGAGTGATGCCCTTTTGATTATGCAACGCTCCTGCCACCTTTGAAAGATTAATGGATCATGTGCTGAAGAGATTTAGACGATATCATCGCACGAACATATATGTACATGGCGCATAAGCAAAATTTGGTTACATCAAACATGGATTATCATTACTTATTTTTAAATGGAGTCAAAAAACAAACTGGTAGATTTCGGATACCGTAATATACATATGTGCAAACTTCGCTAAAGTCGAGTTATTGTTTTAAACAGTTACGTATTTATGGACTCTATAAGCATAATAGGCTGCAGGTGGGATTAAATATGCTATTGTAATTCAACAAACATGGTGATCTTCTTTCCTGATTATTTTCCTATTTTAGATATTGTAGGAAAACGTCAAACAAAATCTTAATTTTTGTAAATAGATAATATTAAATTTATTTTACGCCAATGTTGTTTCTTAAAGCTGGGCTATTAAGATTATTTATTTAATTTCTTTTTTTTTTTTGATTCGCTACAGTTTACAACAATTGAATTAATCTTTTTGGTTGTTTGTTATTTCAACTATTTTTTGCTTTACTGCTTAAGAATTCTACATTTATTTTCGAACGTTAGGAGAAACGCTACATTAAAAAATATTATTGTCTCTCCTTCGTTCTCCTCAATAATTCACTAATGGTTTTGATATTAAATTCAACTTGAATGATGTTTGTGAAATAAAAATATACATAGTACATTGAAACCCCAAGTATGATTATGCCTTTGATATTTATTCCGGAGATAATCAGCTGCTTAGAGTATCCATATACATAAAAACTACGAGCTTGGCAGTGATTCCGCTTAAGCATTTGCGAACTCAACACCCTTTTGAATGTTCTTCTTCAGCTCAGGCAGTGCAGCGGCCAACAGTTTTTTCTCGAAATCATTCAATTTGGGCAGACCCAAATTCTCTTGCAGACCATTTTTGCCCAAAATCAATGGAGTAGAGAAGAACGACGCTTCAGTGATGTCAGATTGCACGTAAGAGCACTCTACAACTCCCTTATCACCGTTCAAACCTTTTAGTAAAGAGCCAGCGAAGCGAGCACCAGCATATGCCATGGAAAGAGTTGCTGATCCAGCACCAGCTTTGGCTTTTACAACTTCGGTACCAGCTTCCTGAATACGTACTGTCAGTTTTTCAATGGTGGATTGATCACCCTTGAATGCAGGTTGGCATTGAGAGATGATGGGCAAAATAGTAACGCCGGAATGTCCACCAATAACGGGAATATCAACCTGCTGGGGGTTAACATTCAATGCTGCACCAATAAAGGCACGCGCACGAACTACATCCAATGTGGAAACGCCAAATAATCGTTTAGGATCATAAACTCCAGCCTAAAAATATATGAAACTGTCAGGTATTATATTTTATACAATATAAAATAGTGGCTAAGCACGTAATATACGTATATATGACTATTTTTATAGCGCTCATTCACTTGAATTATGTAATAAATCGAAATATATGTTTTTTATAGGGGAGCAACTTATAGTTTAAAATGATTTCTCTTTTGAAAATATATGAGAAATAAAATAAAATTTTTAAATAAAATACATAATGGCACGTAATGTCCATAAATATAAAGGGTGTTTTTTATAGTGGTATAGAACTTTAAGTTGCAATAAAACAACGATGGATTATTCGATTGACATGAATTTTATTTATCCGAAAGATATTCTTGTGGCATTACATTTTAAATATGATTTCTGGCATATGACCGCCACGGCTGGCGCGGATGTAGTCCAATCTGGACGTCCAATTTTCGATGACTTTTTCCAACATTTTTGGCCGTATATCGGCAATAACACGGCGAATGTTGTCTTCCAAATAGTCAAGCGTTTGTGGCTTATCCGCATAGACCAATGACTTTACATAGCCCCACAGAAAGTAGTCTAGCGGTGTTAAATCACAAAATCTTGGAGGCCAATTCACAGGTCCAAAACGTGAAATTAGGCGGTAACCAAACGTGTATTTCAATAAATCTATTGTGGCACGAGCTGTGTGACATGTTGCGCCGTCTTGTTGAAACCACATCTCCTGGACATCTTGGTTATTCAATTCAGGAATGAAAAAGTTAGTAATCATGGCTTTATACCGATCACCATTGACTGTAACGTTCTGGTCACCATCGTTTTTGAAAAAGTACGGACCAATGATACCACCAGCCCATAAAGCGCATCAAACAGTCAGTTTTTCTGGATGTAACGGTGTTTCAACATACACTTGAGGATTACCTTCACTCCAAATGCGGCAGTTTTGTTTGTTGACGTAGCCATTCAACCAGAAGTGCGCTTCATCGCTAAACATCGCTAAAATGGACGTAGTGCGCGATACGTTTTCCGCACAGAACCATTATTTTCGAAATAAAATTGCACTATTTGCAAGCGTTGTTCAGGCGTGAGTCTATTCATGATGAATTGCCAAACCAAACTGAGAATAAATCACTTGACAGCTGTTAAATCGGTCGCCATTTTGAAAAGAAATGCCAACTTAAAGTTCTATACCTCTATAAAAAAAACACCCTTTATAATATAATAGTGTGTGAAAGTCAAATAAAACTTGCATTTAAATTTTTCTGTTATTTACATATGTAGTAAAGCCAACGCAGCCTTTGTGCAAAACAACTTTTAACGCCATTTTTTTTTTTAGTAAACAAAAGCCGAATCTACTTTTTTTACACAAAAACTTTACTACTTTGAATTATGACTTCTTTCACAATACTGATCAGGACGTTGCGCTCATTTTTGTATAATTAACCAAAAAAACGTATATTTTGATTTATGGCACTCAGTAAATAAGCGATACGTAAATAACAAAATATTAACTCCAAACCTACATACAATTATTGAATTTAACTTACCTTTTTCAGAATTTCGGCAGCGATTGGAACACAGGTATTAACAGGGTTGGTGATGATGGCAACTAGTGCCTTTGGGCAACTCTTCGAAATTTCATTAGCAATATCACGAATAATTCCTGCATTAACATTGAACAGATCATCACGGGTCATGCCAGGTTTACGCGGTACTCCAGCGGGTATAACAACAACATCGGCATCTTGAAAAGAAAAAAATATATTTTGAGTAAATTGTGTAGCTCTCGTAATATTTTGAAAACTAATAAAGTAATTTAGAAAATCACCCACATACATTTGGCCAAAATTCAAAAAGTATGCCGGACTCGAATGAAATTTAATTTAAATTCAAATTTTGACAAAATAAAAGTTTAAATACTTATGCCAGTGCCCTCATTTTCCGAAACCAAGTTATATATAACTGCAGCAATTTCTATGTATTTACTGCACTTTTTATCTTTTTAAATTTATCGTACTCGATGCAGATAAAAAAAACTACCAGGTAATAAATGTTTGCCAAAAAGGTTTCTAAAGAATATGAAATAATACACAATATTTTACCTATAATTTTTTTTGTCAGAAAATAAATTATTTGTCATATTGCAATTGCATTATTTCTTTTGACGCTTCGAAATGATAATACGTCAGTAATTTATTTAAATATTCTTATTTTTTTTACTTATCATGTTAAAACCACATGATAAAGTTGCCTTTACACACATATGTGCCTATCTACATTTCCATATAACAAATTACATATAGAGGCCCTGTGCGCAAAACAGACGTGATAGCTATGATTTTCGATTTTTTTTTTATGAAAACAGATAGATTATTATCACACACATCATCTCGCGAAGTTTTTTTTTTTGCTTTAAATTGGAATAAATGGAAGTTATGTGCTTAATTGCATGGTAATATATAAACTGGATGAAAAGAAATTAAAAACAAAACTTCTATAAAATTCTTCTTCAATATCATCGATTAAATGGATTGGTTTGACTTGATTTAAATTCTAAAAAGACTACGAATTGTGGGTTTTATGTAGGAAAACTTTCGGAGAGAATGTCAATTTCTCCACCTGCATTTTCAACATCATTTTAGGATTTCATTAAAAAAAACTCAGTCTTTGGAGATTCCTTAACACATTTGTGGGATACGCACAATAAATCCAATTATAAGCTCCGCCGAAATTCGGTTGAGCAAAAGTAGCAATTATACATACATACATACATATGTATAAGACCGTATGGCATGAATACGGTACTGTTTGGGCATTTTTGTTTGTTTTGCTACAATTTTGGTAGACAAAAAAAAATACGGATTACATTGCTAAAATCATCTCATTAAACTTATATCAATATTGGAGTGGAGTAAATGGTGTACTTACTTTTAAGAGCCTTGCCCAACTGATCTGCTCCCATGTGGCCTTCAGTGGTGCTTTGGGTGTCAATGTGCGACAAATCGGCAGCCACACCAGGTGTGTGTACAATATCATAAAGCGCCAAATTCGAAACCAATGGGTTGTTCTTCAACAACAGCGAAAGTGGCTGACCAATACCGCCTGAGGCGCCACATACGGTGACCTTGAAATTGTTCTACAAAAAAATCAAATAAGCAGGTTTAAATTTTTTACCACGTATAAGTACTATGTGCACATTGTGATAGTTGTTGATATTGTTTGCACGGAAGAAATCATATATGTAAGTGGTCCTTCAGATTCTATTGAATTTTCAGTTAAATTTTAGCCGATTACGTAAACGGAAAATACTTGACAACTCAACTTGACATCTTCGTACCATAGTATCTATCATATTTAATACTTTAAAATAAATTATTAGCACCCACCTGCTTTGTGGTAGCAAATCCTCGTGTGGATTGGATGGCCAATTGTTTGGTTACTTGCTTCAACATTTTGCTATTTCCTTTTTATAAAACGAATTTCTTCTGACGAATGTATTCCTGTTTCAATGGCTGCTGATTATGCACAAACATTCGTGTCGGCAAAAAATTTGTCTACTTTGTATAGCAGATTCGCAACTACGATCGCAGCGCAGCCGACTTATCCCCAACAACAACATACCATTAGTCAATAGGGCATCGGAGCACAAATCCGGGGGTGGAAGTCATACTGACAACCGCAGCAGCGACATCAGCGGCAGAGAACGTTCCTGAATAAAGAACAATGTGCGTTTAACTTTTGATGTTTTTAGTTCAAGGCGAATTCATATAAGGTGGTGGGAATTCATTAGCTTTATGAAGTTGGATTACCAAGAACACAAATATATATTTTTACGATTTTGCAAAATTACCTCAATTATTTCTCAAATCCTTCAAGTCCGATCACTGGATTGTTAAATAAAAGTCACAACTATGTTTGCAGTTTCTTAATTATAAAGAATTTACTCAATGTTACTGTATTACTCAATAACTAACAATTCACTTCACTATTAGCAATCACTTATAGTACAACTTCAACATTGTAATATTTTTACTTCACAGTAGTGTTATCATCAACGAATTCACTTTAGGACTGCTTTGCTTTGTGGCCTAATTTAATATCAAAAGAATTTGTTTTTCAAAATTAATGTTTATGATCATAAAAAACATTTTCAAATTATAATTATTTGTCAAGGTCGAAAAAGACACACCTAAGTCAAGACCACCATGCTAGCAAACGTAAATTTGGGTTTTCCTAAACGATCCCAACTTGTACTCCTGGGTATATTCTTTTACTTTAAAACACTGGATTAATAAACAAAGTTTAATTTAAAAAAATCAAAAAAAGTAACACTAGTTTTTCAAAAATATTCACTAAGTTAGTTTTCATGGAATATTGCAGGAGTGACCGTCCTTGGCCTATTAAAACCAGGGTTGTTCCGGTATAAAGACCCAACTGTCTTACCGCGAATAAATTCTTGGACCCATAAACCGTAGCCGTTGTCTATTGATTCGCTGAACTATGTCAATATCGTCGTATATCTCATACAACTCATCGTTCCATCGGCTGCCGGTATACGGAAATTGACTCACGGTGAAGAGTCACCCTGAATGAAACCCCGTTTGGTATCGAACGAGAGGCAGCTTATTTTCGTGCTCTCGAAGGTAGCTTTAAGATTGAGGAAGACTTGGTGTCTGCTCTATCGTCATCGATTGGGATGGGAAAGTGTTCCCTACACAAATTGTGGACTCTTACAAGACTGAGCCTCTTCCTCACCACGAATCCGATACCAAAATTGTACGATTGGATTTTAGACTCATTTATATTAAGAATAGCTTGCATCAAGTCCAACTCCTAATCGCAGCACGCTTTTGGTGGCAGACGCTGTAGAAAGACTCGAGTGAAGACTTAGACTGGAAATGGGAGAGTGGATCAACTAATGCTCCCTTCCTGTAACCCGTTATCAAGGATCTCAACGGGTTGGTTATGAAAGGTTTGCTAAGTTGGGTATAACCTTGTAACTGTAACTGCATATCCAGAAGTGAGATTACACCGATGAAACGACTTTCGGCTGAGCCTTTCTTCAAATTATTCGCTTATGGTTTGGTGTTATTCCAACAAACGAAGAGACCTACAGTTTTTTCTAAGCCAACTCCAACCAGTTGATACACTTTTATAAGGCTACACAATGACTGAGTCATTTGATGAAACTTGATATTTTATTAATATTTTAACAGCATAATTAGTCTATAACTAAGCAGTTATAATAATCTCAACAATACACTTAGATAAATACATACATAAAATAAAATTTTTGGAACTTTTAAATCCGAGTATATGCGTTACAGCGTGTTTGAATAAATGTAAGGTTTACGAAAAAAAGGAAAGCATTCACCTGAGTAGCCGCTACTAAAAAAATTGTTTTTTAATTGAATAAATGTACATCGCTTTGTATACTGAATTGGCATCTTATGAAATGTATCATAATCAGTTAAAAAGAGAACTCTAATTTATCTAGTTATGACCTGTTTCAGGTGATAATATACCCATACATACATATACACGCTTACTTTTATATCCATATTGTGAAGAAATAATAATTATTATAAGTATGATTTGTACAGTAGGTATCATTATCACCATTATAATATGATATACACGTATAAACAGTTTTCGCTATTAATACTTGTTAAATTAGAAATTTTGCAGTGCCAATTCTACTTGCATTGTGATACATTCACGCCGCTCTTCGAATAACTCTTTTGCAAGTATTTCTTTTTTATGTTCCAATAAGGTATTTTCCCGTATATAATGTTCTATTATTTTTTCATAATCGACAACGCCACCAGCAGAGGCGTTCTCTGATCTAAGGCCTATTGTTGAAGCATTATTACTAATTCTAGCCGTTACTGCGCTATGCTGCTGTTTCAATCGTAGCACTTCGGCCCGTTCTGAAGTTATACGTGCTTGCAGTTGTTCTTTCCATGCAAGTAATTCTTTATTTTCCAATTGCAATCGCAGTAGTTGCATATAATCTGGATGTGTCTTCGGCACCATTAAAAATGATAACTTTTCGTCAATATAAAATCCATCAGGATGTGAGCCGTCGACGGCCAGCGGTGAGTTGTCTGCGTAAGAGTTTTTTTCGTGCTCTTCTGGGATTACTGGAGTTGATATATGTCCATCATCTTTCTGTATTGAATTCTTTTCCGTCGATACCTTAACCGATTCCGTATTGGGCAACTTTGAGAAATCTTCTGCCGTCAGAGTTATGTGTGTGGTTAAATTTACAGAGCCATTAGTTTTCTCAGCAATCGTATTCGATGGCTGTTGAAGTGTGAAATTAGAATCTGTGGTGTCGCTAACATTTGATAATGCGCACGCATTTGATATTTGTGATTCTTCAATCGACTTCTCTTGGCGTTTCTCAAAACTACGTAACTTTCGCTTGAGCTGTGTAATAATGCGTTGTACTTCCCACAGCTGTTCTTCACGCTTTTTCGAGACAAACCCAGCATTCATTTCAGCATGGATTTGTGTTAATAAGCTTTCTTGTTTTCGTAGCTCTATATGAATATCGTCCGGATTATCTGGAAGTTTTGGACTCGATGGTGTTATTGGCGGCACATATCTTTAAGAAAAAGACATTAGAGAAAATATTAAAATATTAAAATATGAGACTCCTTACTTGATTAGATTTTTTACAAGTCTATAAAAATGATTTGAGTTGTATCTTGCCATCTTACTCTTTAATTTTGACTAAATGTAACTATAAATGTTCTATTGTAGGTGTGTAGATTATCTTATCACTGATATTGCTACAGATGCTGTTCATATCTGGTTTACTTACTTGATAAGTGAGATATTTGTAAACAAAATTCCACTGTGAGATAAAAGTGCTACTAGTAATCGGTGAGACATTTGCATCGGAGGACTCAACAACATGGCCAACGACTCTATTGTTAATTTATTATACTTTCCATGCTGAACAACCGAGTCAAAGTGTAGTATTATCCATGTGAGAAGAGTTATGTTGCAGCTTGGTAGTAACCCAAGTAATTTATTTAACTCATCTTGTTGTTTATTTAGTGAGTTAATTACTGCGGCATCCTCAAATCGAGATATCAGATCGGTCGTCAAAATCGGTTCTGGTAATTCACTGCAGTTAAAGTAATCAATAATACAAGCAACTCAGGAAAGAAAATATGGTTCAATGTTACCGTAAAAATAATTTCAATAATGAACATGCCGTTGGAATATCCAGCTCATCAGAATCTGGATGGCGTTCTCTATTATTATATAGGCGCCTGTAATGCTGGACTCGTGTTTTCAAGGGCTCCACCTTATATATTTGATCATTTTTTAAAGCATGTTCCTGAAGATAATCAATGCAATCACGTACAACAAGCGGCAAATCCACACCATCATGGCAACGACTTCGTTCAGTAGCTAGGCTGATAGACACTCCAAAAACAGGTTGCACATCGCCCAATTCTAGTACTTCCTCTGAAGCGATACTAGTCTGTTTAGCCTTTTTATCCTTTTTGTCCTTATCTTTGGATTTTTCTTTCTTTTCTTTTTCTTTGCGATCCTTATCTTTTTTCTTTAAGTCTTTTTCCTTTTCAGTCTTCTCTTTTTCCTTTGGCTTCTCTTCCTCTCGTAATTCTTTCTCGGACTTGTCTTTATCACGTGATTTCTCACGCTTTTCTTTACTTTTGGACGAGCTAAACTTGAATGTTTTAGACTTTTTTGACTTTGATGGACTCCTGTTGAAATAATTTACAAGTTAAGAGTATTAGAATATAGAGAAATAACATTGGAGAAAGAAGTGTTCTATAAATTCCAAATCAAATTTACTTTGCATCTAAGTCCTCTTCAGGGGAACTCTCTCCCTCTAGAGCTGCGTAGCCACGATCTTTACCTTTATCCTTTTTATCTTTTCGTCTACCGATAAGCAAATCCTTTTTACTCACTTTGTCATGGTCACCTTCACTATCTGAAGATATTTTAATCATTAAATTATTTAAATTGGTCTTAAATATTTTATTTTTAAATTTAAATTGTTATTTGTTAACAATAATGTAAAAATAAAAACTTACAATCGCTATCTTCTTTACTCTTTTTTATTTTTCCATCTCCTCCTTCAGAAGCATATAAACCAGGAAAATCTTTTTCCACATCTGGACTGTCGAAATCCATAATTTATTAATGGACTAATTTTATATTTATTTTTCAATTATTTGTTAAAGAATTAAATATTTACAATCTGCTCCAAATTTACATTTTTCTCAATTGTCAACAGCAAAACTGTCAGCTGATAAACAGACTTGCATACAAATTGAATTTGGTTTGAGTATTACCCAGCAAACATATAGTCTCATTTTTGAGACACCAAAAAAGTTTTGTTACCATTCTATTAGATTTTAGTTTCTTCTTAAGACAAGCATGCCTTACTTTTAGTAAATTTTTTAGCCCCTAATTTACCAATGGTTTCCGCGACATCCTGGTATTTATACCGGAACGACATGAATTTTTATCCGGCTAAAAAGACCAATTCGGGGAATAATTTTGCTATACAACATACTGCTATCATTCTCAACGGAAAAGTATCTCAACTTTAAGCTTGCGTACTCATTTATCATAGTAAAAGACTCATATTTGAGTTGTGAATTCTAAGCGCTCAGAAAATTCCTTAAAAGTCATCATGACATTTTCAATAACTTCAAATTTTAATAGGAGGATTAGTGAAATAAGTATATCTTATACATCGCTTCTGGAATTTAGTATCGCAAAGGGTCACAAAACTCAAAACTTTTCTCTCGATATTTACTAATGCCATCTCATCCGACATGATCATTTGCTACGCAGTTGGTTCCTGTGTTGTATTTCAAGGTTAGCATTGTTGGTGTTGTTGATGCTGGTTCCAAGATAGACGAAATTGTCTACGCTGACTGTTTGTTGGATGCCAGGAGATATTTCGTGTTCCATCAGTTCGTTGACGGTGGACTTCAATCTCTCAAACAGTATGTTCGATGGAGGTCTTATTTTATGAATTTGGCAGAGCACATTGAAGTTCATGCGTTCGTCCGACCATATTCTGCAAAGAAGCTGCTGCATGCCCTTTGTCAGTTCTTCGCCACCGTATTTGAATAGCTCGGCCGGCAAGCCACCGACTCCCGCCGCTTTATTATTTTTTAAACGGGTAATCGCTGTTCGCACTTCGCCGTAGTCGGGTTTTGGAATGTCTATTCTATCATCTTCCATTCACTGCCATTCAGCGTGTTGGAGAAGTGTTACCTTCATAAACTCAGTATGCACTGGACAAATGTGAGCTGATTACCTCCTTGGCTCCTGTTGTTGTTGTAGCCGCAGAAATTCTCAAATGGGGCTTCTGGTAACATTGCGGGAGTGACAGTCCTTGGCCGGATAAAAATCCGGGTCGTTCCGGTATAAAGACCCGACTGTCACCGGAACTGTGGATTTTAGCCGGCTCTTACGACAGGCATGTCTTACCGCAGGTAAATTCTTGAACCTCTAACCCGCAGGGGGTTCTCCTTGGCTCCTACACGAGTATGCTTCGGTCTTGAAACCTCCTATAAGTCGCCGCTTCATTTCATAGAAATTGCAAGAATTTACACGTGTTGTGTCCCTTGGCCTTGCCGAAAATCAACTGTTTATAGAGCAACAGTACGTAGTGGCTTTAGAGACCTTCCACAGTTCCCCTATAACGAAGTCCTGGTGAGTGCTTTCAGACTGCAGGAGTGCTAGTCGAGTAGAAAACTGCATGGCTATCTGCAGCATTTCGACGTGGAACCTTCTTTGTGATTGTTGACGGGCGTTTTTTGTTGCACAGGAGTGGGTGCCCGGATACAAGATAATGATCCCAGTCGATATTTAACCCTCAGAACTTAAGGAACGTACGCAAGTAAAGGACACTTTAGACATATCTTCCTTTTATCACAAGATGTTTTATTTGGTTGCGCGTTTTTTGATATGGAGACAACTACGTAGCTTGATATACTTTCTTGTGACAGAATCTGGTACTACAGACAACCATATTTCGGGCCCCGATGAAGTCGATCAGTCTCAGCCCGTTTGGGATGCTTCGTTATGGAGGCTGGGTTTTACGACTGTTGTGCAAAGATATCTTCTTTACCAACCCTGGAGTTCACGAATTACTTCTTCAACGATAGTAGGATCTTAATCTCTTTACTTATAATTTCCAAGCGAACGCAGCTATATGCTAGATCTTCTGATGTCATTGAACATACATATGTATTATGCTAGTGCTAGTATTTAAAGGGCTTAGCGGCGAATTCATCAGCTGTTAATATTTCTCCTTACAAATCAAATGTAGTGTTTATATTTTAAAACATTGGTCAGATAATATTAATAAAAGTTTCACTTATAAATTTTGTGGTTAACTGAGGGAAAAGGATGGTGTTAAATTTAAAAAATGATCAACGTAAGCATTTGAAACTGTTATGCCAACGTTCTGCCGAGGACGTAGTAGAACTATGCAAATCAGCTTTTGAGTACTTAAATCATGGTCCCAACATTCAACGTTACCAACATCTTGCTGGAAAATATTCTACAAATCATAATGTGGTGCAAAGTGCAGTTGAAGCTCTAATTGCTTTACTCGTTGATGCCACTAAAGGGAATGCTAATGCTGTGGATATGCAGCGGTTGCAACATGAAGAAGGATATAATAATAGTGTTATGGAAGTGCTCACACATTTTGTAAATAGCAAGCGTACTTTTATTGAAGGATCTATCAAGTCTGCAAACATAAGAGCATTTCGCCTGGTGAACATTGAATGGCGCTTAGAGGTACGTCTCGCGACGAGAAGCCTTCTACGACAGAGTAATATACGAGTTACGATGAAGTTATATCTACATACCGAACCGAAAAACGAAAACAGGGATCTTCTCGAAATTTCAAATGAACAATCAGTTCACCCCGATGAACGCCGAAATCGTAGGGATCTACTAGTGCAAACAGATCCAAATAGTTTGGTACACATGATACAAGAATTAGAAACAGCACTTTATGAATCAAAGAGTAGGCGAATTCGTAATGTAATAAGTGCAATTCATTAAATAAATGTGTATGTAGTTTTACTTATTAAACAATTTTTAAATACAATTTTAAAACTATTTTATTAAAAATAAATTCTAGCATTAAATAGTATGTGTTTATGTATTCAAATTATTCACTATTGTGTATTGTTTAATAGCTCCCGGGCTGCTGCTTTTATAAGATCTTTTTTCTTCTGTCTACTTTCACGTTTTTCTTCGGGGGTTTTCTTCAAACCCTTTACACGACGCGTTTGTATCTTTGTAACATTTTGTTTACCCAAATGCACGCGACCGTGAGTATTTCCAAGTTCATCGTATGTGAGGTTCTTCTTTTTCTTCGGCTGCAATTGTTTTGGTTGTTTTCTTGCCTGCTTGTATAGATCCTCAGATGCAATTTTCGTGCGCCGAATTGAAAAATCTGCAGAAGGACCAATCTCCACGAGTTCAATGCGAGGAGTTCTTTGCCCTGATTTTTTCAACATTATTTTGTAGGATCTCATAAGTATACTCAAATCTTCTGTACATGTGAAACTGATTACATGTTCGATGCCTTGAAGGCGAATAGCGTCCACCTTATCTTTATGGAATGTGTCTATAAGCAAATTACGAAGGCGTCGTAGCTCCTCAGTCTGATTCCAACGTGGTCCGTTGAAAATTAGGCAAGGTTTTACGTTCGTTCCAATTTTTTCAGTTTTAAATTCGGACATGGAGGTGTATTGCTTTATGCCCAATTCAATCATATCTAATATTTCATTTTCGAAAATACGACCAAGAATTAAATTGTTGGGTCGTTTTTTCGACGTTGACCCGAATGCAAATAACGCACAATCATTTTTCATTGTTAAGCTAAAGAAAATCGGATTGGCAAATTATTGCAGTAAAGGTAAGTACTTTAAATTTGAAGAAAAAAAATTGATAAACTCACAATTCCAATGATGATGGATCATCAAAAGGTGTAATATCGTTATTACGATTTAACACTTTAACTAGAGGCTTGCGAAGCTGTTGTAGATCCTTCATGCAGGACTTAACGTCTCCGCCACATTTACGACCATCAACAAAGAGCATAGTTCGAGTGGACTCTATAAGCTGCGGCTCGCGGGCCAGTAGAATTTGTTTTCCCTTACGGGTTTTCGGTTTTCTGAAAAAAATTCCATTTTAATATAATGAATACCATAATCATAACTTCTTTTACCTTATTCGCATTAGAGACATGGTTTTTTATTTGGTTACTTCTGTGATAAAATGAAAATTTTTAGAAACGCTTGTACAAAAATATCAGTTTGTTTGCACCGGGAATATCACACGTGTTGACAGATTTTGACATTTATCGATTCATTAAGAGTTTGACATTTCGTGGCTTTGTTCCTTTTGCAACATTTTGCTTACTGCATGCAAGGCGAATTCATGTAAGGACAAGTCGGCAAATTCAGTTTACGAGAAACCCCAATTGATTTCAATCAATGTTTGTTTAGTTCAGCGGAAAGATATAAAGGTAAAAGTAGAATAATAAAATGGGAAAGACTTCTAAGGATAAAAGAGATATATATTACCGGCTGGCAAAGGAAGAAGGCTGGCGTGCTAGAAGCGCTTTTAAATTGTTGCAAATCGATGAAAAGTTTCACATTTTGAAAGGTTAGTTTATCATTTTTTCCTAATAAATATTTGCTACAACTTTTCTTTGATAAGATGTAACTCGCGCCGTTGACCTATGTGCTGCGCCCGGTAGTTGGACTCAAGTGCTGTCGAAAAGACTCTACGAAAATCGCACCAACAGCGAAGAGATAAAAATTATTGCTGTGGATTTGCAAGCCATGGCACCGTTACCTGGTGTAACACAACTCCAAGGAGATATAACAAAATTAAGCACAGCTCAAGCTATAATTGATCATTTTGGGGGAGAATCACAAAAAGCACAGTTGGTTATTTGTGACGGTGCACCAGATGTTACTGGTCTTCACGATATCGACGAATATATACAAAGTCAGCTCTTGTTGGCTGCACTTAGTATAACTACACATGTATTGATGACAGGAGGAAATTTTGTGGCCAAGATTTTTCGAGGCAAAGATACAAATTTACTGTATTCACAGCTTCGTATATTTTTTGAAAAAGTTTCCATAGCTAAACCAGCTAGTTCAAGAAATTCTAGTATTGAAGCCTTCGTCGTATGCCAAAATTATCGTTGTCCAGATGGTTATATTCCGCAAATGATAAATCCTATGATTGATGATGTACAAATGATAGTGAATGCGACAGAATCGAGCGTAAATCATAGGCTTATACCTTTCGTTGTTTGTGGTGATCTGCGGGGGTTTGATTCCGATATGTCATATAGTTTGAATGTAAGTATTTCAATGAAGTATAATAATATTCTTTAAAAATATTTTTTTTTAAGCTAAATGACGACTCTGAATATACATATAAAGAAGTTGTGCAAAAGCCTATCTCCCCGGCTTATAAAGAAATTTTAGAAAAACTCAAAAATTGCTCCATCAAGCATTCGGCCATAACTGTTAAGCACGAGGATGAAACAGTAACTACTGAATCAGCATTAAACGATGACCCAAAGTAGAGTCTTTTAATAACAATTTATCTAATATTTATTGTGTTCTAAACATATACATATATACATTAGCAAATATATGAATAATCGCGTATAATTGTGGATTACTTCTTAATAAATGTGAATAAAGACTTGCATTGAAATAAGGTTTTTAAGACAAAAAATTCATATATGATATCGCCAAGAAAAATTTTGCACACCTTACAAAAACAAAAGCTATAAATAAATAAATAAATCTTATCGTTTCTCTTTTTCAGTTAAGGAATTCTCAAAAGGCAAAAAATCAAATACTATTGATTTCGATCGCCTCTGAGGGGAATTCACGGTTAGCTTTACAAAAGCAAATTATTGGACTCTAAAATCTATAGTATTTATTTGTCACTGGTGCGCGGCGCTTGTTTCAGTACTTACAGCCGTGGCACCGTTTGTTCTCCCTCCGGGTTTCATTCCGTATTTGTAAATTTTATTTAAACTCTCTGGAAAGTCGGGAAGCAAATTGTTGAAATTCTCTACAGGTTGTATTTGCTGTTCGGTCCAAATACCATCCCCAGTGAAATGGAATTCACATTCAATTAAATAGAGAATCAGCGTCAGCAATTCATTATTATCCAAATCGTAAATACTGTTGACCGGCAGTTGTAGATCTTTAATAAATTCTGGTTCGTGCAATTCCGCAAATTTTTCCTCAATTCGTTGTCTATGTAATAATTAAATGTATGTAATAAATATTATAATACTATAGAAAATGAAAATGTATATAGTGATCTTACAAGGGATATATAAGAAGATGTATGTTATCATAAATTGCTGATATTGGAAATTTTTTTGTTTGCAAAAAGTCATAGCATTGTTTTACTTGTAAAACGGGTATATGACACCAGTTGGGGTGACGAGAAAGTAAAGTACGTATATCGCTTTCTTCCTTTTCTAAAATATTTGCCAAATATACAACAACGTCACGACCTTTTGTACGATCTGATCCTTCACGTGCGAACCTTTAAGAAACATTTATATGGAATGATATTATTTTTAATGTATATATAATATTAATACTTCGCAAATTTTTCTGATCCTCCTGATAATATATGCAGTGAGGCACAGCGTACTTTAAGTTGGTTTAAGTATTCCAATCGCAAACGTGCTTTATTTTGGTAGTGTACTAAGCGTAGTATTCGTGGATTAGTTGCCAAAACTTTAAATTCCTCTATTGAGTTTAAGTCTTTCAGTCGCTCTAGTACAGTATCTGATCCTAAGGTTAGTATTTCTAAACATCTTGTTACTGCTGACTCATTTATTCCATAAGATTTTACGTATTCAAGTGTTTTTAATAACCCATCACAAGACGACATTAAAATTTTAGGACGACGGTAGACGATATCTCTTATATCTTGACCATCTATAGACTGTATTTCACTAATTATTCTTCGCATGTTTTCAGCATCGCCGTGGAGCAAGAAGGCATTTTTAATGATACGCTCTTTTGGAAATTGCAGATCTTTTAGCAGCAATTGCACCACTGATTGCACCGATTTGAAACTTCTGTGACGAACGCGGCCGTAAACTTTCCACAGTTTCTTAATATCATCATCTGTCATATCTAAACTTTTCCGCAAATAAACATTTAATAAGCATTCCCGTAAATATTTGATGAGCATTTCGTCATTTATAGCTTGAAAGTCTTTTGCAGTCAACTCCACGTCTGTGATAGATTTACATAAGCTGTCTAATACGTTAGTCTCAAACGGAATATATCCAAATGATTTCAGCATTGAAACACTTTTGTTTATAACTGTTATGTACTTGAATATTAACAAGAGTGTGACAGGTTTGAAACCACATTCATCAAGAACTTTATAGCGATTTTTTACCGTGAGCGCATTCTGATGCAGTACTAGTGGCTTTGAGACTATGTCTTCAATATCGAAGTTGAGTTTTATTAAAGAATTTGCCGTGTTAATTACATCTTGTCTTTTAATGGTTTTCAGTTCCGGATTCTTAGCTAAGACGCTATTCCATTTGTGATAAGTAGAACCTTCAAAATATAATATAAAATAAAAATATATATACGATTAAAGGGTAATTAGTACATAACATTGTTTACCTATTTGAGTTTTTAAAAAATAAGCGTTTATTGGCTCTTCCAAAGGCACATCGTAATTATTAGAATCTTTCACCAGCGGCGTTTTGGCAGACTTGCTAGTAGAAAGCCTATATTGCATCAACTTATTTTGCGCCCTGTACCTGAATTGCTTCTTCAGTAATTCTGATATAATAATTTTATTACTTCGCAACATAATTTATATATTGCTTTATACTTTAATTTCATAAAAACAGTTATTTACTTGCTATCCATTTGCTTTGTAGCGCGAACACGGCGATTTAAGTAGAAAAAACAGCTGTTCTCGCAACGAACAAGGCACATTATAGAAAGTGAAGTCGTTCTACCATATTGTGGCGAAAATGCGAAGCGAATGACAGAGGAAAGAGAGGAGCCGACAACTGGCATGTTCTAGAGCCTAAACGAAACGATTATCGTAAACGAGGCGATTATACTAACGAGACGATTATCGTAACGACGCGATTATTCCAGGGTTGGTTTTCAAGCAGCAAACAAGTATATAACGACGACACACGACTTCAAAAGTAATCAGTCGTGAAGTAAACGCGTTGGAAATTACATTACGGTACAGTAATAAAAACAGTACATTGTGAAAGTTGTATACAAGTAATTGTAAATAGTAAAATGAATTGTGCATTACTGAATAATAAAAGGACATTAAATAAAGTCTTTATAAATAAAGAGACTGCAAATTAAGTTGGCGATTTTTATTTAACAGTCCAGAGATCGTACCCGAAGGATTTGGGAAATCATCGAGGTGATTCAGCAAGATCGTAACAATTGGTGTCAGAAGTGGAATTGTTAAATAAATCCATAAGAATAATAATTGAAAAATGGTGAAGATTCAGGATTTGACGATACCTCCTCTCAAGATGGAGTTGGCAAAGCGAGGATTGTCTACAACAGGAAATAAGGCAGAGCTGCAATCGAGACTGCGAGAAGCAATGGAAGTCGAAGGTATCGACTTGAACCAATACGAATTCCGCCGTGAAGATGAAGATGTATCCTTGAAGAATGTTGACAAGGAAGAGGCTATTGTACAGCGAAGGAAAAAATAGAAGCAGTGAAGGATTGGCCGAGACCCAGAATATTGCATGAATTAAGAAGTTTTCTTGGGCTGTGTACTTACTATCGCCGCTTTGTTCCGAATTTCGCCAGTGTAGCTCATAGTCTCCATGAGCTCACAAGGAAAAATAGATCTTTCGAGTGGAAAACTGAACAAGAAGAGGCTTTCCGAGCCTTAAAAGAACGACTATGCACTGCACCTATGCTAGCGTACCCGGTTCCAGGTGCAACATTTATTCTGGACATAGATGCTAGTGGTTATGGCATAGGAGGTGTACTTTCGCAAGTGATTGATGGGCAGGAGAAGATAGTTGCCTATTATAGCCGGTCTATTGGGAAACCAGAGCGGAACTACTGCGTAACGCGGAGAGAACTATTAGCGTTGGTGGATTGCATTAAACACTTCCACAAATATCTGTATGGTCAACATTTCCGCGTTAGAACGGATCATGCAGCGCTGAAGTGGCTACTACAGTTCAAGAATCCCGAAGGGCAGCTTGCACGGTGGATTGAGAAACTGCAAAGTTATGATTTCACCATCGAGCACCGCAAGGCTAATACGCACGGAAATGCTGACGCTATGTCCCGTCGACCAAGTAGTTTGGAATGTAAGCATTGCTCAAAAGCCGAGGGTAAGGAAGACATAATAGACGTCCGGCTAATGACAGTTACATCAGCAGAAGAGTGGGAGGCAAGTCACTTAAGGAAACGTCAGCAAGAAATTCCGGACTTGGAATTATTAATGCACGGATTGGAGGTGAACAGACGGCCAATTAAAGAACAAATGGCAGCGGAAAGTCCTATCGCGAAGGCATACTGAGCACTATGGAACAGTTTACAGTTGATATCTGGCTGTTTGCATAGAGTATGGGAAAGTGAAGATGGCCAGTGCTCTCGGAAGCTTATAGTAGTTCCGAGATTAAAAATTCCGGATATTCTTAAAGAATTCCATAATGGTCCTAGTGGAAGGCACCTAGACATTACAAAAACGCTGGAGGAGGTCAAGCAGCGGTTCTATTGGGTTGGCTGTCGGCAGTCGATCGCTGAGTGGATTGCTAATTGCACGGAGTGCATTGCAGCTAAAGGGCCAAAACCACGAAACCATTACGAATTGAAGGCCAGGTATGACAAAGCGATGAACTCTGAAGGCTTCCAAAGTGGAGATTTGGTGTTGCTGTGGAGTCCACAATTGAAGAGGGGTCTGTCCCCAAAGATTCAATGCGTTTGGGATGGTCCATATAAGGTAATCAAACGGCTAAATGACGCAGTGTATCGAATCCAGAATGTTGGGAGACCAGGAAGCAAGATGAAAGTGGTCCATCTAGAGAGGCTTGCTGCGTTTGGAACAGCGAATGTGTCTGATCGGGACGATCAGACTTAGGTGGAGGACAGTGTGGCGAAAATGCGAAGCGAATGTCAGATGAAAGAGAGAAGCCGATAGCTGGCATGTTCTAAAGCGAATTCGAGAACATTCGTAAAGAGAGAGATTCGATTATTCTAGACGGTTGTTTGCGAGCAACCGGGAGGTATATAAGGGCGATACACGACTGCAGGGTGGTCAGTCAGTTTCAGTCGTGAAGTAAAAGCGTTGGAGATTACATTACATTTAAGTAATAAAAACAGTATATTGTGAAAGTTGTATACAAGTGATTGTAAATAGTAAAGTAAATTGTAATTGAATTGTGAATTACTGAGTAATCAAAAGGACATTAACAAGGACATTTGGGAAATCTTTCGGGTACGATCTCTGGATTGTTAAATAAAATCGCCAACTTAATTTGCAGTCTCTTTATTTACAAAGACTTTAATTAATGTCCTTTTATTATTCGGTAATTCACAATTCAATTACAATTTATTGATTACTCTTGCAGTCGAATGTCGTCCTTATATACTTTTTTGCTGCTTGAAAAACGAAACTCCTGGAATAATCGCGTCGTTTACGATAATCGCCTCGTTTACGATAATCGTCGTTTACGATAATCGCCTCGTTTACGCTCTAGAACGTGCCAGTTGTCGGCTCCTCTCTTTCATCTGTCATTCGCTTCGCATTTTCGCCACACTGCCCTCCACCTAAGTCTGATCGTCCCGATCAGACACATTCGCTGTTCCAAACGCAGCAAGCCTCTCTAGGTGGACCACTTTCATCTTGTTTTTCGGCCTCCCCACAGTTTGTATTCGATACACTACGTCGTTTAGTCGTTTGATTATCTTGTATGGACCTTCCCAATTGCATTGAAGTTTTGGGGACAAACCTCTCTTTCGTTGTGGATTGTACAGCAACACCAAATTTCCATTTCGGAAGCCTTCGGAGTTCATCGCCTTGTCATACCTAGCCTTCATTTTGTCACTCATAATTTGAGTTCGCTGCCACACAAGAGCATGTATCTCTCTAACTCTTCCTCGAGAACAGTAGACGCTTCCTTCCCAATTCTTCTCGCATCACCAGTTATTCCAAATTTTAAATCGCTGGGCAACCGAAGTTCACTACCAAACAGTATCCTGGCAGGTGTTTGACCTGTTGTTTCATGCACTGCGGACCGATATCCCATAAGGAAAAGCGGTATGTGTACATCCCAATCATCTTGATTCTTGTCCACTACTTTCCGCAAGTGCTCTTCCAGGGTCCGGTTGAATCGCTCTACCATGCCATCTGATTGAGGATGCAGGGCTGTCGTTCGTGTTTTCCGAATACCAAGTATCTGGCACATCTCTTGCAATACCGCCGCTTCAAAGTTTCTTCCTTGGTCTGAGTGCAATTCTATAGGCGCACCGTATCTGATAACCCAATTGTAAGTGAATGCATCCGAAATTGTTTTCGCTTCCTGGTTTGGAATTGGGTAGACCTCAGGCCATTTACTAAAGTAGTCCATAACCACAAGAACGTATTTGTTTCCTTGTCTGCTCATAGGGAATGGACCGGCTACATCCATGGCAACCCGCTCAAATGGTGCACCTGAGTTATACTGCTTCATCTGCCCATGACTTCGTGACTTTGGCGCTTTAGCTGCAATGCACTCCGTGCAATTAGCAATCTACTCAGCGACCGATTGACGACAGCCAACCCAATAGAACCGCTGCTTGATCTTCTCCAGCGTTTTTGTAATGCCTAGGTGCCCTCCACTAGGACCATTATGGATTTCCTTAAGAACATCCGGAATTCTTAACCTCGGAACTACTATAAGCTTCCGAGAGCACTGGCCATCTTCACTTTCCCATACTCTATGCAAACAGCCAGATATCAATTCTAAACTGTTCCATTGTGCCCAGTATGCCTTCGCGATGGGACTTTCCGCTGCCATTTGTTCTTTACTTGGCCGTCTGTTCACCTCCAATCCGTGCATTACCAATTCCAAGTCCGGATGTTCTTGCTGACATTTCCTTAAATGACTTGCCTCCCACTCTTCTGCTGATGTAACTGTCATTAGCCGGACGTCTATTATGTCTTCCTTACCCTCGGCTTTTGAGCAGTGCTTACATTCCAAACTACATGGTCGACGGGACATAGCGTCAGCATTTCCGTGCGTATTACCCTTGCGGTGCTCGATGGTGAAGTCATAACTTTGCAGCCTCCCAATCCACCGTGCAAGCTGCACTTCGGGATTCTTGAGCTGTAGTAGCCACTTCAGCGCTGATATTTGTGAAAGTGTTTAATGCAATCCACCAACGCTAATAGTTCTCTGCGCGTTACGCAGTAGTTCCGTTCTGGTTTCCCAATAGATCGGCTATAGTAGGCAACTATCTTCTCCTGCCCATCAATCACTTGCGAAAGTACCCCTCCTATGCCATAACCACTAGCATCTGTGTCCAGAATAAATGTTGCACCTGGAACCGGGTACGCTAGCATAGGTGCAGTGCATAGTCGTTCTTTTAAAGCTTGGAAAGCCTCCTCTTGTTCAGTTTTCCACTCGAAAGATCTATTTTTCCTTGTGAGTTCATGGAGACTATGAGCTGCACTGGCGAAATTCGGAACAAAGCGGCGATAGTAAGTACACAGCCCAAGAAAATTTCTGGGCCACGGCCAATCCTTCACTGCTTCTATTTTTTCCTTCGCAGTACACACGCCCTTCGTTTTTACTTGATGACCTAAGTAATTAACCTCCTTCTTTCGCGAATAAAGAGCACTTCTTAGGACTTAGTTTAAGACCAGCGCCAGCTATTCTCTGGAAAACTTCTTCCAAATTACTCAAATGTTCGTCGAAGCTCTTTCCCAATACGATTATGTCATCCAGATACACCAAACAGGTCTTCCAGTGTAGTCCTTTGAGCACATGGTCCATTAATCTTTCAAAAGTGGCAGGAGCGTTGCATAAACCAAATGGCATTACCGTAAATTGCCATAGACCGTTGCCAGCACTAAACGCTGTCTTTTCTTTATCTTCTTCACTCACTTCTACTTGCCAATACCCGCTCTTAAGGTCAAGTGTTGAGAACCATTCTGTGCAAGTTAACGAGTCTAGTGTATCATCGATCCTGGGCAAAGGATAGCTGTCTTTCTTTGTAACATCATTTAATCTCCGATAGTCCACGCAGAACCGCTACTGGCCATCTTTCTTCTTCACGAGTACCACCGGAGAGCTCCATGGACTTGCCGATGGTTCGATAACATCGCTTTCGCTCATTTCCCTAATTATTTGGCCAACAGCGTCACGTTTGGCTAGTGGAACGCTTCGAGGAGCTTGACGAATTGGTCTTGCGTCACCAGTATCAATGCTATGCTTCACTACGTTGGTCCTGCCTGGTTTGTTGCCATCCTTGTCGAATATGTTGGAGTATTTACGGATCATCTGGCTGGCCTTGTGCTTGTACTTATCGTTCAACCCTTGCGTCCATGCATTGATATCTTCCTCCATCTCCTTGCTGCCAATAGAGTCGATTCCATATTAATCATTGCTGTTAATAATGGCTTCTACCTCTTGACATTGCCCTAATACAGTTCCACTAGGAATTTTTACTAATGATCTGAAGTCATTTAATACTCTCACTGGGATGCGTCCATTCTTTCGTGTCTTAGCGAGTGTTTTTCCAATAAGTAAGTCCAGTGTAGAATTTTGTGCTGCTTCGACAACCCACAATTTGTTTGTCCCACAATCTCCATTAATTTTCGCCCAAACAACTGCTTCTGACTTCGGTGGAATCAGTTCACTGCCTTCTAAGACCACTTGTTTGCTGCTGTATGTGGAATCGTAGCCCATGCTTAGTGGTACTTCCTGTTCTTATACTCCATAACCTTGTTATTCAAGTCGATCTTGATACCTTGCTCCATCAAGAAGTCCACTCCTATGATTACCTCATCTACGATCTGCGCGACTATAAAGCTGTGTAACACCGTCACATTCCCTATTGAGACCTCACATGTTACTTCTCCCACTACTTGGGTATCCTCACCAGTCGCCGTTTTCAATATTGCTCCAGGTAATGGTCTCACTTCTTCAGGGATCAGGTCAGTTCGAATGATGGAGTGTGACGCGCCCGTATCCACTGTTAATATTCGCGCTCGTCCATCCACATATCCACCAATAGTAATGTTGCTCGTTTTTCTGCCAATTTGCGAGACGGAGATTATGAGGTATTCAATTGCAGGAACCAGCATACGCCCCTTTAGACTGGCTCGTTTTAGTTTAACGACTGAGAAGTTGATGGTTTGTCCTCCTCAGCCTTCGCGTGCGAAGTGACCAGGCTTTCCACATTTAAAGCATTTCCCAGCCTTCTTTTTCTTGCCACCAGAACGATTCATTCCTTCTAACGCCACTGTTTCAGCGAATGTTAACTTTGGATTCGCATATGTCTCTCGCTTGGTGTAAACGTCTTTTATGCCGCTGATAAATTTTTGTATTTTCACCCTTTCGAGATGCTCACCCGATGCGTCTCCGATGGCTAAATGAGCCAATCTCTCAATTTCCGAAGCATATTCCTGTAGAGATTCGTTGGGTTTCTGGTCGCGCTTTTCTAGTTCCATCTGGTAAATTTGTCTTCTGTGTTCGCTACCATAGCGTCTTTCCAGGGCTCGCATCAATCTGTCGTAATCATTTCTCTCATAATCAGGTACAGTTTGCAAAAGTTCTACCGCAGGTACTTCCAACGCAACGAATAGTGCAGCAGATTTTTCCTCCATGCTCCATTTATTTGTCTTCTCAAACTGGAGCTTGAAGACTTGGAAGGGAATTTTTCCGTCAAAAGATGGTGTTTTTACCTTAGGAGCGTTCACTGAAGTGGTTGGACGATTTAACTGCAAATCCCGGAAACGACCTTCCAATGTGTTGACTTTGGCTTCAATTAACTCTTCCATTTTTTCTTGCCGACCTTCCAATTTGTTCACTTTGGTCTCAATTAGCTCCTCTATTTTGTCTTGTCGACCGTGCAATTCGTTGACTTTGCTCTCAATTAGATCCTGTCTTTCCTTAAGTTCTGCATTGTCTTTCTCCAGATTTTGCTGTATTTGCGCGATGGTTCCTCCTAAGGATGATATTTGCTCCCTCTGTTCAACCATTTGTGATGTAATGTTGTCATTCATTGCAGACATATTTTGTGAATTACGGGCATTTTGTGCATCCATCTTTTGTGAGATTGCAGCCAATAACATGTTCATGTCAATACCCGCAGATGAGCTAGTGGCCTTTTCTTGAATCTTACTTGATGGCTGCTCCAACTCCTTCGCAGAATCAATATCCTCTTCCTTGTCAACATCCTTCAAGGATACATCTTCATCCTCGCGGCGGAATTCGTATTGGTTCAAGTCGATACCTTCGACTTCCATTGCTTCTCGCAGTCTCGATTGCAGCTCTGCCTTATTTCCTGTTGTAGGCAATCCTCGGTTTGCCAACTCCTTCTTGAGAGGAGGTATCATCAAATCTTGAATCTTCACCATTTTTAAATAATTATCCTTTGGAATTTATTTAACAATCCCACTTCTGACACCAATTGTTACGATCTTGCTGATTAACCTCGATGATTTCCCAAATCCTTCGGGTACGATCTCTGGATTGTTAAATAAAATCGCCAACTTAATTTGCAGTCTCTTTATTTACAAAGACTTTAATTAATGTACTTTTATTATTCGGTATCTCACTATTCAATTACAATTTACGTTACTATTTACAATCACTTGTATACAACTTTCACAATGTACTGTTTTTATTACTTTACTGTAATGTAATCTCCACGAGTTTAATTCACGACTGATTACTCTTGCAGTCGAATGTCGTCCTTATATACTTGTTTGCTGCTTGAAAAACGAAACTCCTGGAATAATCGCGTCGTTTACGATAATCGCCTCGTTTACGATAATCGTCGTTTACGATAATCGCCTCGTTTACGCTCTAGAACGTGCCAGTTGTCGGCTCCTCTCTTTCATCTGTCATTCGCTTCGCATTTTCGCCACAATATTTACCGCTACTACAAACAGCTGATTTTAATTAATCTCTTAAAGCTTTTTAAGTAATAAATATTTTGATCGAAGTGTCCTAAATGTGGAAAATGTGATCAATCAAAGGTATAATATTATTAGGCAATGCAATACATAAACTTTGAGAGGCCGATACATGTGTGCATAGGCATGTACATATGTTTATTTGTAGTATGTATGCTAAAAGATTTGGAAGCGCATCATAAAACGTCTGCACATAACTTTATTATATTTATATAGCTTACAATTTTTTTATTAATTAATATTTCCCACTTTAGATTTTAACATTTTCTAAAATCCAACATTATTTAATCTCTTCATGTTGAAAAGCACCCGAAACATGAGTTCTAAAAGCTGGAAGAAATCAGACGACATCGGAACATACATATGTACATATGTACATATATGTTTAATAATTATAAATAATCATCTTTTGATGATTTTCAGCGTGAATATCAACTTGAATTTACGTCTGTAGAATACCAAATTTTACGTTTCTAGATGCATTTTTAGTGGTTTTTGGACCCAAAATCTCATCTGAACAAATCGGTTGTAGGGGAACTACTATATGATTTAGTAGTCCGATTTCGATGATTTTCACTACCAATATGCAGTTCATAATAAGTGTGTATTATACCAAATTTCACGCCATTAGATGCTTTTGTGACGGATCTTTGACCCAAAACATATCTCAACCAATCGGTTGTTTGGGGGCTATATGACATAGTCGGATTTATGGCCTAAAATCAAATCTGAAAAATAGTCGGTATATATGATATAGTGGTCCGATCCGGGCATTTCCGATAAATGATCGTTCAAACGCTTAGGTCCGTATTCTTACCAAGCTTACTTGAAATATCTCAGAAATTGAGGGACTAGTTTGCTTTCAAACAGACAGACGTGGCTAAATCAATTCAGCTCTTCATTCTGATACGGTTGGTATAAATTTCGGTGGGTCTATCTCTTTTTCTGGTATTACATACTTCGGACATGAAAGATATAAAAACTAGCTATTATAATACATTAAATACTTTAATTAGAACTAAAAGGCAAAAGGATTTAAATGGAATATGGAAGTCATCTAATTATAATTATGTGTAATGCAAAAATATATAATTAGTAAAATAATGATTTCTTGGGACAGTGCCACGATCATCTGTTACAAATGACCGTAAAAATAATACGCGAAAACGAACTGTAAACAAATTAATAGTTTTTTTTTTGTAATTTAGTTACGATAGAATCGTAAATAAATTTCAAAGAAAATCAGGGTTTTGTAAACCTCTTTATTAGCATAAATAAATACATAGTATGTCTGTACCTACATATCAAAATTTTTTTTATGTGTTTGATAAAAGCGGGAAGTGACCCATCTATTCAAAAAATTTTCATCGCAAATGCCATATTTGGTCTTTAAGCTCACATATTTAGTTCTTTTTTGATAATTAAAAGGCTGAAAACAATTTTGTTAAAAAATATTACTTGCATTATGTTATTAATTCCTAAACCTTTTTAAAAAAATTTGTTTCTTTAATTTAAAAACTTTCACCATTAACATTTATCATTTAAAAATAAATACTACATAGTATTTAAAATCAAACGTACGTACAATTAGTATATGTATATAGTATGTATACATTTATATATATAGCTATACATGCTTAATATTATTTGGACATGTTATTAAGTTTATATGGTCGTACCCACCCGCCGAATGCATGTTCTAATTCTTTGGCTACATTTAGACACAATCTGTCATTCATTTCATTCGCAACAACTTGTATACCCATAGGCATGCCTCTGGAATCCAATCCCATTGGAACTTGTGTAACTGGTACTTGCAGTACATTGAATATACTGAAATAATTGAAGTCGGCGAATTTTATTAGAGGGTAGTAATGGAAAGGAGCAGTACGCGGTGAACTATGGAAGAATAGTACACCATCGTCGCCAAGTAATGCATTTAGTTCACTCTTGCACCTTCTTGTTGCTTCTCGAATCTTTTGTTCGCTCTCCGGAGGAAGTAAAGCGTCGATTAGTGAGTAAATCGCAGCCATTGTGAATTCGCTGCGTCCTAAAACTTTTTTAAATAGTTCAAAAAACGGATTTAGTGTCTCCCCATTTCCCAATAACTTATTGAAATTTGCCGGCTCTTGCGTCATCCAGTAACGCCACATTTTGCTCGATAATTCTAGGTCTGGTAAGGTGGCTAATTTCACATCAGTACCTGATAAGTCCGAGAAATGGCGACATATCTTAACCATTAGTGCTTGTTCTTCTTCACCCATTGGATTGCATTGCAACATATTATTGCAAGGTATATAGAAATAACGTAGGTTTTTTAGGTTTACTGGTACATCCAAGCGCAACGCTGTGCTTTGTCTGGGTTCAATCAGTATTTTCATTATGGGAATTAAATCCTCAGCATACCGTGTCATAGGTCCAGCGGCTACCATTGTATGCTCTTCATCGCCAGTACGAAATGTGCAGCCTCGCATGTTGACTACACCCCTGGAAGGCTTGTGACCAAAAATTCCACAATTAAACGCTGGTATCCGAATACTGCCACCAATATCTGTACCCAAACCAAATGCTGTACAGCATGCACTAATTAACGCTGCTTCCCCACCTGAAGAACCACCAACAGAGCGCCTATAGTCATAAGGATTTTTAGTTTGGCCAATAAGCATGTTTCGTGTTTCAATCCATTTATTAACTTCAGGAACATTTGATGTTGCTATTATAATTGCGCCACTTGCCTTCATTAATCGCACGCATTCAGCATCTTTAAGGCTACGTTCATTACGACGAGATACTAAACCTAGTGTATGCAACTTGCCTGCTACTTCTGTGCTGTCTTTTGTGGTAAATGGTACTCCAAGAAATGGTTTTATTTTTAACTCTTCTTCTGTGATCTCGCCTTTTTTGAAGCGTTCATCAATTTCTCTCGCCTCTTCAAGAGCTTCCGAGAATGGACCATCAACAACAGAATTTATTTCACGATTTACGGTAACTAAACGATCGTAGTAGGCTTTTACTACGTCATAGGAATGTAATTTTCGTTCACGAATTAAACAAGCCAGTTTTACTGCGCTAGTCGATAGCAGTTCTTCCTGTTCTTTATTTGGTGGTATTGGAACATTAAATGCGGGTCCTAGAAACCAACCAAGGACGAATTCCAAAAATCTGTCCAAAATGATATGCAGAAAATATATGAGCGTAGATAGCGAAGATTTTTTCTGATCTGACATTGCAGTTTATATTTGCAAATGACACTGCGTTTTTTAACAAACTTAATTAGTTGCACGTTCAACCAGCCACGACCTAATTAAAATATTATAATTAATTCAGCAATCGAAATAATTATGTATTTGGAAATGTGGTTATGTATGTACCTTAAGGCAGGTGCAAAACGTTAATGAATCAGTATGTTGGCACTTTTCTTAATCAAAGCTTCTTCCGACGTAGCTGACCAGTTTTACTGCGCTCAAGCCAAAGAAATGATAATATGAAGCACATAATGATAATATGATAATTAAATATACGTTGATGTCCAATGATGTTATCTCAGCATATTAAACAAATTTCTTTATTTGTAAATTTCACTCACCAAAAAAGAAAAGTACTTTTAACATATACAGATTACATTTCGAAATAATTATAATTATATTAATATATTTTACTTAAAATTTTGCACTATTATTAAGTTTGAGAAGTAAAATAAATGAGTATTTTTGTGAGCTTAAAAGGAAGCAACACTGAAATTATTAATTCGCCGCAGTTTTTTTTTTGAGGGGCTACTGGCGCCTCTCGTTTACCATGTGTGCTTTTTTTTGCCGTTTGTGTTTCTGTCGCCGAGCGTATATAACCAGTTTATGGTATTCACTTGGAGTAAGTGCTTATAGTTTTAATATAATTTGCAAATAGTGAAATCAAAACAAGTGAAGCTAACAAAAAAATTACAAAATTGCTATAGGTGAGTTTATTATTATTCTATAAAGGTTGACATAAATAAGAACATTTGCAAATACCTAAATCTATGTTGAAAAAGTTGAAAAAAGGAAAAGTATATGTACATATCTATGTACCTATGACGAAGCTATTCCACCAGTCATTGTGTCCTGATTGTTTCAGTGTTATTCCGAAATAAATATTGCTGTAATATTAATTTAAAACTATTTAAGAAGTCATTGTATATTTACATGAAAACATACATATGTATGTACATAATTGTTTCTTCACGATCGAAATTAAGCCTAGAGCAAAATGTAAACATATGTACATATGTATGTGCATACAGATAGTAAATAAAGGTGCAGGGTTTGCAAACTTCATTGGAATATATGTATCTGTACAAATATATAGACCCTCTACCTGTTAATGCAATCGGCTTAGTTTAAAATACGTATTAAAAATTAGATCTTTGTTACGTTCCAAAAAGGATAGAAATATTTATATAAGAAAACGTATACATTTTGCATTGGTATGGGCTGTTAATTTTAGAGGATGTTGGTGCTATTACTATTACACACAATACTACTTATTACATAATATATAAAACTCATCATTTAAATAGAATAATTCATTGAGTCACGATATTCTTCTGAATATAATAAAATTAAATATAAGATTTACTTACTTTTACGGCAGTCATTTCACTTGCCGGATAAAAATATGGGTTCTTTGAGTTAAAAATCTGAATTCTGTGATATTTTTTAATATACGCTGCTTTTACGAAAGTTATCTTATGTTGTATAAATGGTCTGCGCTGGCAATTGATGAAGAGAGCTTCGCTACTTAAAGCAAAGGGCACGACACAGCTAATGTTTTTTTTTAACTACCACAACTTTTTCGGAGTTTTCAGGATTTGGTAAACTCATGAATATTCAGGTTTTTTTTCAAACAAATCAGCAATAAAACAAAAATACAAGCAAACGTACTATTAAAATTAAAAATCTGGTAAGTGATGATCATTGCAAGGCGTAATATCTATTAAATCGTTTTCAGAATTTATAAGAAATGCTTAACGCTTGACTAAAATAGACATTTATATTACTGAGACACATATACAATTCGGAAGGTCTGGGTTCGAGTCCAGTCGTGGAAATCAGTATGATTTTATAACGATTTTCGGAACGTTAAAAGTACTTAGCGGCAATTTTAACGATTCGAGTATTCGCTAAGCATATTGTATGTAAACGATAAGTTGCTAATTAAACGACAAAAATTTTGGAGTCGTTAGAGCCATCAACTAAAGATTTCATATTTTATATAGGCTAAAATAAACAGTATAAAAGTTGAAATAAAATGCAAATCGGGGAAATTACCAATAAAAAAATCAAAAAAGAATAAATTAAAACTGAGTTGATTTGGTTTTGTGTTTTTCCGACAGGGTGGATACTAGATTTATATCGGAACGAATTTCCGTCATCCCTTGTCCATTTTGGTTTAGTAACACACCGGTTTCGGCAAACCGCCATCTTCAGTGTTTGGAACGAAACCAAACACTGAAGATGGCGGTTTGCCGAAACCGGTGTGTTACTAAACCAAAATTGACAAGGGATGACGGAAATTCGTTCCGATATAAATCTAATAAATTAAAAATGTATTTCGAGTATTTGGCATATGCTTTATCCCAAGATGAGGAAATAACGCACTCTTGGTCAGTGGCTAGAAGTTTGTTGCGAAAAGTGGAAGATCCTTTCAATTTGAGTAAAAGAGAATTTCGAAATGTATATCGATTAAAACCAGATTTAGTTGATGAAATTATTTCTCAACTTGATAGACAACTAAAAGGCAGGAAAACAGGTAAATAATGTAACTTTCAAGTGTTTTTCAATTTTTAACTTTATTAAATTGCTTGCGGGTTCTAACCGTCTTACTATTCTTTGCAACAGCATGCTATCGATGCTATCAATGTCCTGTTGCAGAGCAGCTGGGGAGAGCCATGAGCCAGTCGTCCATAAGCCGCTGAACACATAGAGTAACATACGCAATCAACCGGAAAATTTTCACCTCATCAAACTCACCATTTGTTGGAATCTCGAATGCGCTCATGTACTAATCATGAGCTCCAGAAATCATGAAGAAGTCTTTATCAACCACCATGGATACGCTCTATCAATGTGCAAATGGTAATAGAATTTAACATTTTTTAATTTTTAAACTTTGTAATCCATTGCAACTCATTTATTAAATAATTGCTTTCACGAATTTAGTTGTTTTTTGTCGTTCCTCTTTGTGCTTTTCGAATTTATTGATGTTTTATTAAGCTGTGGAAGTGTTAACTAACAACAATCGTTATAATTGAGCTACCGAATCAACCAGTCGTTAGTGCAATCGACAAAATTCGTTAGTTTACAACTCGACAACAAAATTCGTTAGTTTACAACTCGTATCGATAAAATTTACAGAATTCCCTTACAAGTTCGAGCAACATCCAAAATTATAGATAATTAATTTTTCTAATTGCGATCGCCCCTCGGCAGAGAATGTTAAGCCCTCCGAGTGTATTTCTGACATGAAATAAAAGTTCCTCATAAAAATCCATCGGCATAATGTAGTGGTTGTCATGCATCAGTTAAATAATTTACCAAATAAGCTTGTAAGATTTCAAAGTCCCGTTACATGGAAGATTGTTAAAGTTATTTTCTAAGAAATGGCATTGTTACGCACAAAACATTTATGACAGCGTTAATGACTGTCACTTTTTCGGCTACTTAACCCCGTTTAGGTCAACGGGTAAAATTAGTATACATAGGTCACTAAGTTCTCATTAATGTCGGTGTCGCCAGTGACTAATTTCGCAACGGAACATGATATGTAAATGTAATATATGGTATGTATATAAAGGCAAGATAATTATATGTTAAGAAAGAGCAATTATCTTTACTTTGGCAACTGAATTGTACTTGCAATTTTGAATATAATTATTCTGCAAAACTGTAATTTTTAATCTCTCTGCTACACGAATTGATTATCTGATGATAACATTTGTTAAAACGAAACTAAATTTTTTACGGTGATAAAAAAAGCGATTTAACAGTTAAACTATTTATTTGTTCACAAAAGCTTTAGTCCTCTAAACAATATCGTACGAAAACTTGACCCACCCTTTCACATACTATATATATGTTTATATATATATATTGCGACGGAAATTCCAAATACGAAGGACAGACAAAAGGAGTAGCAGTGTGACGAGATTTCCAAATAAAAAGGACAGACAGTATAATGCAAATTACCCGTACAAAGGAGAAACAAAAGGATCGACAGTAAGGATAAACTGAGCGGCTGCAGCTACCGCAGGCAAACGAATAATCAGTCTGTTCTTGAGCGTCAACTCAATCAGGTATAAAAAGTGCGGCAGCAGCTATCACAAGGGGAGACGAGTAGAAGACGCATGGCAGTTAACATTGCTGTGAAATCATCGAGGGTAGCCACGAAAAACGTTACAATATATATATATATTTTATATATATATTTGGCGCTTTATAACCGCGAATCGATTTTCGGCACAGCTCATCCTCCAATTTGTGGTTTTGCGTCTGGATGTTTTTACCAACAAATGAAGGGACTGAATAAATGAATTTATTGTAAGCCGCCTTCGAACGGCTGATGAATTTTTATGAGAAGCTTTTTATTTCATGTCAGAAATACACTCGAAGGGCTTGACATTCCCTGCCGAAGGGCGACCGCAATTAGAAAAATTTATTTTCTATAATTTGGGATGTTGGTCTAACTTGGGCTCGAACCCAGGCCTTCCGTATCACATACTTTAAGTACACATCATATGTTATGTATATGGATATGTACGTACATACATATGTATGTACATATATCTCATTGAACTCTCAAAATAAGGAAAATATTTGGTAATTAATATGCGCATAAATATTTCATTTGAATTTTTATTGAGCAAATTCAATGTGCGCAAACGTACGTACGTATGTATGTATTTATGAATGTATGTATGTATGAATGTGTGTATGCATGCATGCATGCATGTACAGTGACTTACAAAAGTAATCGCATATGGTTTTGTATATACGGTGCGCAATATATACCGTTATGTAAAAACAACAAAAATGAATGCGACGGAAATTTCTATTATGCTGCAGCTAGCAAAAAAAACAGCGTCCCAGCTGTCAAAACCTATCATATGAGAGCGCCACGAAAATGAAAACTTATCACCGATTGGCGCTGCGCTTATATTCGAAAAAATATATCTGCACATTTGCAATATGCTCGCAGTTAGTTTATATCAAAATGTAATAAAACAGTGCAAATAACTCAGTAATTTATAAAATATTACAGCGAACGGGCGGAAAAAATTGCTGACAGTTAGCGTGAATGAGAAAAGGAAGTCAAATATTCATAGAAAGTAGTCGAAATCCCAAATATATATGGATCAACTGGCAATATTAGCCCTAAGCTACAACCAACAGTGAGAGTGCGAAATAGCGAACGAGAAAGCTCAAGAAGTGACTAGTATTAATGATCACTATGGACGTGTAGCACTCAAAAACCGCAAATTTTTAAGAAAATGAACACTTTGCCCCAGAATAAAAAAAATTACTAGCGAACTTTTTTCAAAAACTTATAGTATCTATCCCAAAGCCTTTTAATGCTGTTTTCCAAAATAATAGTTACCATGAAAAACACTAAATAGATTTTAAATTCATTTTAGTCAATAGCAAATCAATACTAATCTAAGCTACGAATTACAATTTTTTTACGATTTTCTATGTTTATAAGCGATATAAATGCTTTCTTTCGACTTTTAATGACGTAGTTTAGAGCAGTAAGCTACAGTTCGCATGCAATATATATACTTCTGTGAGCCACTGTATATGCATATGCATGTATGCATTTCAACACATCACGGCCCACTTGGAAAAGATAATGAATGTATGGTAATGCAGAAAATAAGATATCGCTTTTAGCATTTATACAGTACACAATAGCATAGCATAGCAAAAGATCAAGAACGCGTCAAAAATGGAAGTGGTTTTTGACTGCATTTAGAAATATGCAAAAATCAGAACATTTTTAGAGGTTAATTTTAAATGAAAGCTGATAAAAGCGGTAGTTGTCATCCAAACGGATACTTTTTTGACGATTTTTTTGGTGGATACTTTTTTGTGCTTAGTACAAATTTTGATGTACATGCATAAGTAAACATTTAAATGTTTCGATGTTTAAAGTTTTTGAGAGAAAATAAGTAAACAAATAAATGCATTAAACGAACCTTTGTATAATCAATTAACATCATTTGTTCTTTAATTTGTTGCAGAGCGCATATTTTATGAACTCAACTTAACAAAAACGAATAAATCAAATCTATTTTCTCTAAAAATTCTAGAATATTTTATATATATTTGGGGGGTATTCTGGTATAGACGCTTGAATTTAAGCTAATTTTTGAAGTGTCATAAAAAACGGCAATGAACAATTTACTATACAGTTTTTGATAAGATATTTATTCATATTTTAAGAATACAGAAAAAAAAAGTAAAAAAAAAATTCAAAATTCAAAAAGTGTATTCATGGCCATTCATATTCATACGCAAACAGTCGAACCTTATATTCAACTTTGAAGCGTCCCTGCCAACCAGCACTGGGTAAAAAACTAGATAATTTGAGCAAGCGTTTGCTCAAAACTGGGTAACAGCATAGGTATTTTATTAAAGAGAGTGCAGATTTTACCCACTTTTTCCTTGTGCATGTGATTGACATCCTTGTCACACTTATTAAATCACGTCGTTGAAAATATATAGCTGTGTTCTTCAAATTTCAAATTTTTTGATTTTAGGGGAAAGTGGGTAAATTGATTGGCAGGGGTAAAGGGCTCTTCATACTCATGTTCAATTACATGTATAAGTTGTGAACACTCTGACGGGTTTCTTCCCGAAGTGCAAAGCCGATGAAAATTTTTCACGATTTGAATACTAGGAAGTTGTGCGTGTGTATGTTCGCTGCGCTGTATTAGCATACGATGACTGATATTGGATAGATTCAGATGGTCGTTACTATCCAATATACTTTGTGAATATATTGAATCATACAGCCCTGAAGAATGGAGCATACCAATGACATCTATTTTTGAGTTTGACGTTACTATCGCATACATACCGGCTGCAACTGATGTTAATAAGCCCAACATAGTTGTGCGTATAGGTGGATAGTAGCAGTAACACTCAGCAATATACTACGCAATGACATTCAAAATTGTATGAATGACTGCGAATAGCGTGCGTGCAGATCTCTGGTGTGGATGCCGCGTCTGCAAAACAGCTACAGTGGCGGACAAAAGTCTACAAACACAAGCTGTTTTCGTTGAATTGAAAGTCCAAAAGGTTTATTGGAAAATGTAATGATACAGTTTATTTCAATTACTTTCCCTTATCACAAAAAAAAGGTAAATCCAACAATGACAAAAGTCTACAAACAGTACATACATAACTTATCTTAGCGCAAAAACTTTGATTCATATCAGGTAACCTGATCTTTTTAGTATTTAGTTGGTTCGCCGTTTGCATCAATAACAGCTTGAAGCCGTCGTGGCGTCGAAGCTACTAAATTTGTCAATTCTAAGGGAATAATACTGTCCCAAGCTTCAATAAGACGTTCTTTGAGTAATGCTGGGCTGGAAATCTGTTTTTTTTAATTTTTCGCTGAAAATTTCTCCCAGAAATATTTAACAACATTCAAATCTGGGCATTTAGGTGGTGTGTGCGTGTCTTGGAGCATGATAAAGCAACCAATCCTTAAAAATATGGACGGTATGCTTTGGATAGTTGTCCTGTCAAAAGATCCAGTCTGCACCAAGCTCCTAACTTTCCACCGAAGGCTTCAGAATAGCTTCCAACAATTACTTATATTTCAACCGATCCATATTACCCTCAATAAAAACAAGCTTTCCAACTCCAGATCCCGCAACTTCTCCCCAAACCATTACGTTGCCGCCACCATGCTTCGCTACTGGTACTATATTTTTGGAGTGAAGTGCAGTGTTTTCTTTTCTTCAAGCTTTTAATCTTCCATCGCTGCTGAATATACTTATACCGAACTTCGATTTGACCGTAAACAAAACTTTTTGCCAAAAATCCATTCCCTTGTCTAAATGTGCTTTAGCGAGCTCCACGAACGAACGATTTTTTTTTCTCAGAAATAAGAGGCTTTTTACGTGGCGTTCTACTGTGAAACCCTTATCGTTCAGAACTCTTCGAATTGTTCTTAAATTGACACACTTTCTTGATGAGTTTGCGATGTTTTCAGTTAATTTTGGAGTAGTAACTTCAGGATCATCATTTACTTCCTTCAGAATAAAGCTGATGTCTCTTCGAGTTAGTTTCTTCGGGCGGCCAACACACTTTTTTTTTCGGTGGTTACATTCTTTTAAAAGTTTTTTACAATGGTATGTAGCTTTGGTGGACTTAAGTTTAAAATTTTTGAAATTTCCAAATACGATTTCATCTCCTTTCTGTGCTGAATAACCAAGTTTCTTACGTCAATAATGTGTTTAAACCACAACTAAATTCAATACTAGCAAATTAGAAAACAGTGTGTATGTAGACTTTTGTCAAGGCTATTTTTGCGTTTTTTCACCATAATTTTTTATTTTATGTTAGAGAATGGATATGTTTTAATACATGCGATTAGAAAAAGACTTAAAATAAAACTGTATACCGACATTTTTCAGCAAAGCGATAGTACTCTCTACACAACGAATACAGGCGGTATAAGTAGACTTTTGTCCGCCACTGTATATGTATATATTTCTCGCTTTGTAACCGCTGAAACGATTTCAGAGCTCCTCCTCAAATTTGTGGTTTTGCTTTTATTTCATGTCCGATATGCACTCGGAGGGCTGACATACCCTGTCGAAGGGCGACAGTAACTAGAAAAATTAATTTTCTATAATTTTGGATGTTGCTCGAACCTGCACTCGAACTCAGGCCTTCTGAATTGTAGTACGCAATACTAACCACTTGGCTATAGCGGGGATTAATTTTAAGGATTTATTTTACTTCGTAAAAGTAATAAAAGAATTTATTTATTTTACTTAGTATGCACTGAACCAAAAAAATACTAAAAACCACGTTAAGTTAACATTTTTCGTTTACAATTCTCAACTGAAATGAAAAAATGTTAATTTTATCATTTCGACTCTATCATTTTTACGTGAAATTTATTAATATGAAACACGTACAATTAACATGACGACCATGTATTATTGATATGATACTCATGTATAATTAACATGATATTTATGTAATACTCACGTAGAGCAACGTTGAAACAACATTTTAAAAATGTTAATTGGAAATGATACGTGAAAGTAACGTTAAGTCTACATTTAAAAACTGTTGAATTGAAATGAAAACCACCACCAAATTGAAATTATTTTTAGTATATTTATTATTATATTTCAATTCAATAAAATTAATTTTTTTTAATAAATAGGCACTTATTTACATATTTTTTTAATGAATAAACAGGAACTAAAAATTCTTATTTCTTATGACAGGGTTCCTTCGTTAATGTAGTACAAATGAATAGGTGGACTCAAGTTATTGAAGCGATTGTATAAAATACCAGACGCATTGCTTCTCCGTCCGTCCTTGCGAGATATGTAATATATTTCCTTTTTTTCTGTCGGAAAAATTTCTACAACTTCTTCAGCCAATTTATTCATATGATACGGACGCGGTATTATGTACTTTCGTGAATTAGAATCGAAGAAGTTTTCCACAATAATGTTAAGCAATCTTTTTCTATCATCCATATCCAACTTTTTCTTCATTTGATACAAGCTTAGTAGAGATTGGCCGCTTTTTGAGTTTTTCACCATGTCAATTACATTCTGCAAGAAAATGCAGTTTAAAGAATATCCACAGCTTCCAAACAACCCTTACCGTAACTTTCGCCGAATTGGAATTGCTAGCTGGTGAGTGAAGAGGCTGATTTCAAGCCAATTTTGTACATTTGAGTTCATACTAAGAGTCGAAAGAGATTCTTCTGGAAACTAAAACAGAAAATTGTTAATTTTTGTTTTTTTTTTATGGCCTGTTTTTTTTTTTTTAATATACGTACTATTTAAAACTTCATAAAGAAATATATTACGTTCTTGTGTTTCCAAGGCATGATTTTTTCCCTAAGCTCAGCTCTATAACCTATATTTTCGTTGCCTGGAAATGCCAACGCCAAGTCGTCGCAGTTTATGTACTTCAACCGGTCATATGTGATTCCATAAGCTTTATTTGGGTCAGTTAAAACTTGATTAGTTACAAGAGATTTTTATTATAAATAAGATAAACCATTACCATAAAACTTGTCGTAAGCGGCTTCTACATTCATCTCTTTCAATAAGTTTTTTAAACGCTAGTCCTCTCCTGATTGAGTTTGGACAATCTAGGCAAAAAATATCATGATATGCATTTAGATCAGTCAATGTCGTTACAGCTTTAAGGTACTCCAGAGCAGCAATACCAACGAAAAATATACCCTGCTACTGCTCCGGCTCTGACCATAAACAGAGTAAGGAGCAGAGCCGTAGCACAAACAAGTGATAGAACTTTTAGGCTCTGCATTTTTTCTGCTATATTCCCCGCTCTAAAACGCTACGTAGTCCATAGCAGAGCGTAAGGAATGTTATCAATGTATTATGCTAAGGCTCTGCTCTATGCGCCATACATGTTCAGAGCAGGAGCAAAAGCTTGAGAATTGCATAGCATTTTCAATGGATGGCCTTCCAATTAACCATATAAAAAACAAGTCGTTTATAAAAAATCACTTCTTACCAGTTGTAAATTTCCACACAGAGCACCTTGAGTCACAATCTGTTCATTTTCACCAATTTGTACAGGTGTTTCTTCTAGAAAGAAATGCTGACCAGCGTTACCCATTGCCAGCGAAACGTTTTCGCCAAGTAATAAGCAATTATCACTAATTTTCACTTTTTATTTAATGTCTTCACTTTGTTCTTTAATCAATACTCTCACTTTTTATACTTTTAAAATGGGTACACAACGATTTAATGCGATTTTCTATGGAGCTATCGTTTTTTAATAAATATTCTTTGCACGCTCGAACATGAGTGTCATTTTAACAGAAGAGTGTTTTAAACATAATGATTTAACTGTTTTTATATCAATTTGACGTGAAAGCTGTTACTTTGATCATTTTCAATGTTTGATGGTGAATTGTATTATTAACATGAGAAATTGATATGACAATGTAATACATGACAATGTTGATTTAATAGTTATCATATCAATTTAACGTGAAACCTGCTGCTTCAATAATTTTCAACGTTAAGATGACATTTTTCGCCGAAATGTGAAATTGACAATGCATAAATGTTAATTTTACATGAGACTTCTCTTTCGGTGTGCACAACTGAAAAAAGCTTGATTACACAATTTGGCTTATAGCACAAAGTCTTAATTGGATAATGGAATTTTAAAATGATAAACAATTAAAAAAAATATATATTTTTTAATCAGTTAGACCTGTGTACAACAGGTATATCATCTCACGTAAGTACATATATAAATGAATGTAATACTTGTATATAATGGTGGCCGCAGTAACTGAGTGGTAAGCAGTGTGTGCTGCTATGCGGTGGGTCATAGGATCGAATCCTCGCTAATCCAAATCCAATTGCGGTCGTTTTCGGCAGATAATGTAAACCACTCCGCTTGTATGTCTGACATGAAATAAAAGTTCCTGATAAAAATCCATCGGCCGTTAGCAGGCGGCTTAAAACAAACTGTAGAACTGTAGGTTCGTTCGTTCGTTGGAAAAATGTCAAGACACTCACTTCAATATATATTTATAATTATAAGTACATATACATATAATAGTAATTAATAAGATGGTATTCATATGTGTTATAGTTCATAAAAAACTTATCGCAGAGAGTAATCACTAACTAATTATTACGGGCGCAATAATCAATTCATCTGAGCAACATATGAACATTTGCAAATTACACTATGGCAGGCGTTTGTTAAATTGTAATTAATTTAAGAAAGATTATACTTGTAGATATTTCTAATTTTAGTGCTGTCCAACAAAGGAAACGGTACCATTTCATTTGATTTTGTTCTGTTTCGGCGCCATGCTACCAAAAGGAAATTAAATCGTTAATGTTGAAGCGGTAAACAATTTTCATTGCCAGCACATTTAATATTAACATAAACATTTATGATAGCATTTTATGTGAATTTTAATGTGGGGTCTCTCATCCGAAGCACATGACAAGACTCTTGAGGAAAGTATCAAAATACACATTTTTTGCCGATTTTTTTATATGTACGTTCGACAACAAAAAAATAAGCCTATAGACAGCAATGTCTGAGTTTGGTTACTCCGCAAAACTTATAGGGCTGTGAGAAAACCAACGCTTAGCAACATTAAAAGCATTGCATGTCAAAATTTATAAAGGTCTCTGCAAGCCATTCAGTACCAAATGAGACTTCAGAACAGGTGAATATCGAGTGGCTTCTTCAACCTAATGCTGAATAAAATAATGTACGAACTAAAAGGCGTACAAATGCTGTCGTTTGGCGATGATATTGTAACGAACTTGCTAAATTCACCTCGATTATTCTCCAAATTGTTCGAGTCCGATCACTGGATTACTAAACAAACTCCCAAGATTTATTTTTTCGGTTTTTTTAACCGTCAGGAATTTATTTCTACAATTTTGTCTTTAGCCAACTGCTTACTTTACAATTATTTATACACAATTATTATTTGCTTCACTCAGCTTATCCGTTTCTCAAACACACAGCTCACAGCAGTGTTAACTCCACTAAGTTGTCTACTCGTCTTTTCTTGTGATAGCGGCTGCCTCTCTTTTTATACCTGTAGATGACCTAACCATTCTGTTCACGCGCTTAAGGATAGGCTGATTGTTCGTTTGCCTGCGGTAGCTGCAGCTACTCCGTTCATCCTTAACGACGTGGAATTTCCTTTTGTTTGTCCTTGGTATGGGTAATTTGCATTATACAGCCGCTTCTTTATTTTCTGTCCTTCCGGGAATTGCATTTACATCGTCAACAGTTTTGTTTGTCCTTGGTATGGGATTTTCGTCACAATATTAATATTGTAGTAAGTTCTGCCTTCTCTAAACGGGATAAGGAAAAGAGTTCAATGGGTCTGCTAGTGAATACGACAAGGTGAAATATATTCTTATATCAAACAAACAGTCCATATCTTTGAAGTTATAGACGACCAGCACTACAGTGCTACTCTGATTGCGTAGGCAACTGAAAACTAAGTCCGCTCTCAAAAAAAAAAAATCTTCCGTAACACTTTATGGTGTAGAGTCGTTATCGTGGTCGTGACTACGTTTGATGAGGCGCATTTCGATAGAAAGATTTTGCGGAAGACTTTTGGTCCTCTGCGTATGACCATTTTACATACTTCCCAGCCATACCATCCGACTGGACGAGGGTTATATTGTTAATAGTTATCGACGTGATTTATTCTCAGTTTGGTTTGGCAATTCATCATGAATAGACTCACGCCTGAACAACGCTTGCAAATAGTGCAATTTTATTTCGAAAATAATGGTTCTGTGCGGAAAACGTATCGCGTACTACGTCCAATGATACGGACCAATGATTCCACCAGCCCATAAAGCGCATCAGTTTTTCTGGATGTAACGGTGTTTCAACATACACTTGAGGATTACCTTCACTCAAAATGCGGCAGTTTTGTTTGTTGACGTAGCCATTCAACCAGAAGTGCGCTTCATCG
Organism: Neoceratitis asiatica; assembly: GCA_030068015.2. Lineage (NCBI taxonomy): Eukaryota > Metazoa > Arthropoda > Insecta > Diptera > Tephritidae > Neoceratitis > Neoceratitis asiatica. The sequence continues at coordinate 38,285,807 of CM061529.1, forward strand.
CTAAACATCGCTAAAATGGACGTAGTGCGCGATACGTTTTCCGCACAGAACCATTATTTTCGAAATAAAATTGCACTATTTGCAAGCGTTGTTCAGGCGTGAGTCTATTCATGATGAATTGCCAAATCAAACTGAGAATAAATCACTTGACAGCTGTTAAATCGGTCGCCATCTTGAAAAGTAATGCCTACTTAAAGTTCTATACCTCTATAAAAAACACCCTATATGTATAGAATACCGTATAGAATGCGTTCTTAGGTACTTTTTTGACAGATTTGTGACCCAAAGTCAATTTAATATTTTTGCTTAGTTTTAATTAAAGCTTAGTCGGAAACCTTTCTCTCCCCTGCTGTGGTGCTATGTGGTAATGACATGTAAATTCATTAAAAATTTCGATTGCTTCAAAAACTCTTTCCGCTAACTTATGTATATATTAAGGAGATTTGAGAATAACTATATATATATATATATATATATATATATAATATGCATGTAAATGTATACAGCTCTGGGTAGATATCTAGTACAGTTGGAGAAAAACATTACTATACAGTTTTTAATAATATTGTAACGAACTTCCTAAATTCACCTCGATTATTTTCCTAATCTTTCGAGTCCGATCACTGGATTACTAAACAAACTCCCAAGATTTATTTGTTCGGTTTTTTTAACCGTCAGGAATTTATTTCTACAATTTTGTCTTTAGCCAACGGCTTATTTTACAATTATTTATACACAATTATTATTTGCTTCACTCAGCTTATCCGTTTCTCAAACACACAGCTCACAGCAGTGTTAACTCCACTAAGTTGTCTACTCGTCTTTTCTTGTGATAGCGGCTGCCTCTCTTTTTATACCTGTAGATGACCTAACCATTCTGTTCACGCTGCTTAAGGATAGGCTGATTGTTCGTTTGCCTGCGGTAGCTGCAGCTACTCCGTTCATCCTTAACGACGTGGAATTTCCTTTACACTTTGTTTGTCCTTGGTATGGGTAATTTGCATTATACGGCCGCTTCTTTATTTTCTGTCCTTCCGGGAATTGCATTTACATTGTCAACAGTTTTGTTCGTCCTTGGTATGGGATTTTCGTCACACTGCCCTCCACCTAAGTCTGATCGTCCCGATCAGACATACCATCTGTTCCAAACACCGCGAGCCTTTCTAAGTGAACCACTTTTATTTTGGTTCGTGGTTTTCCAACGTTCTGGATTCGATAGTCCGTACTATTTATTCGTCCAATTACTTTGTATGGACCTTCCCGCTTGCTGTGCAAAATTTTCTTCCGTGGAGAATCGTGCAGTATTACCAAATCTCCTTTTTTAAAGCTTTCAGGATTCCTCACCTTAATACATCCTTCTACCTTGTTGTTCATAACCTTAGGGCGTTGCTCAACAGTTTTGCGTACCTCTCTCAACTTCTTCATTAGGGCAGGAGACATCTTGCTATTTCCGTACGTATTTCCCTTCTGCTGCTCGTTCTTTACCAGGGGCACATCATTTCTGTTGTACGCATGATCGTGGCCAATACTTAGCGGTAACTGCATATTTCCATACTCCATCACTCTTTTCTTTAGGTCGATCTTCATTCCTTGACCAAGGAGAAAGTCCACACCAACTATGACTTCATCTAAGATTTCCGCTACTAGGAACTCATGCAACACTGTCATATTCCCAATAGTTACTTTACATGTGGCTTTTCCCAGAACTTTGGCGTCTTCATCAGTTAATGTTTTCAGCTTAGCTCCATGTAATGGGCTTATTTTCCTGGTGATCAAATCGGATCGAATGATGGAGTTTGACGCGCCCGTGTCCACAGTTAGTTCTCGCTCATGTCCATCCACATATCCACTGATAGTAACGTTGCTCGCCTTGTTATCGATTTGTCTCGTAGAACCCATATTACAATCGCGAGCTAAGTGTCCAGGCCTTCTAAAGTTGTAGCAAATCCTGGTTCTCATCAGTTTGGCGGTTTTCGACGTTTCCCAGATCTTTTCATCACATCTGGGCTTTCCAACTTCGCACAGTTCGCTTTGTATGCTGGTCTGCACAAAAGCTCGGCCGCTTCCTTTGTCTGAGCTTACGAGACAGTCTCGGCAAATGTTGGCCTTGGATTCGCATACGCCTCTCGCCTGCTATAATTGTTCCTTATTCCGCTGATAAACCTCTGAATATTTATCCTCTCGAGGTATTCTCCAAGACCATCTCCATAACCCAAATGAGCTAGTCTCTCAATCTCACAAGCAAATTCCTGCAAGGTCTCGCTGGACTTCTGATAGCGATTCTCTAATTCCATCTGGTAGATTTGTCTTCTATGCTCGCTACCATAACGTCTTTCCACGCCTCGCATTAGTGCCTCATAGACATCTCTCCCGTATGCAGGAATTATTTGCAAAATTTCCGTTGCAGGTCCCTTTAATGCCATGAATAGTGCAGCTGATTTCTCCTCCATGCTCCAGTTATTTGCTCTAGCCGTCTTTTCGAACTGAAGCTTAAAGATGTGGAAAGGAGTGGTGCCGTCAAAGGATGGTGCTTTTATGCTAGGGGTGCTCCTCGAAATGCTTGGACGATTCGAAAGCAATTCGTGGACACGTCCTTCCAATTCGCTAACTTTGGTCGCAATTAGCTCCTCTACTTTGCTTTGCCGACCTTCTAACTCGTTGACTTTGGTCTGAATAAGCTCCTCTATTCTGTCTTGCCTTTCCTCGATTACGTCCTGTCTCTCCTTGAGTTCTGTGTATTCTTTAACAATTTAATACCGGGATGAAATACGCCCTTCTTGGTCTTGCATTTGCGATGAAATGTGGGAATTCATTTGTGACATGTTGGTATCCTGTTCATCTAACTTCTGTAGCAACTTGGCATCCTGTTCATCCAACTTCTGTAGCAACTTGGCATCCTGTGCATCCAACTTTTGTGACATCTTGGAATCCTGTTCATCCAACTTCTGTAAAATTGCAGCCAGTAACATGTTCATGTCCATACTCGTAGATGAGCTAGGAGCCTTTTCTTCAACTTTAGTTGCTGACTGCTCTGAATCTTCCGTAGTCTCAACAGCCTCTTCCTTCTCCATTTCTTTCTTGGATGTCTCCTCGTCCTCACGGCAGAATTCATATTCGCTCAAATCTATGCCTTCTGCTTCCAAAGCTTCTCGCAGCCGTGATTGTAGTTCAGCCTTATTCCCGGTTGAAGATAATCCCCTATTCGCCAATTCCTTTTTGAGCGATAGTATCGTTAAATCTTGAATCTTGACCATTTTCAAATATTTTTGTTGTTGTTTTTTTTTTCCGGAATTTATTTAGCAATCCCACTTCTGACACCAATTGTAACGAACTTCCTAAATTCACCTCGATTATTTTCCTAATCTTTCGAGTCCGATCACTGGATTACTAAACAAACTCCCAAGATTTATCTGTTCGGCTTTTTACCGTCAGGAATTTATTTGTACAATTTCGTCTTTAGCCAACGGCTTATTTTACAATTATTTATACACACTTATTATCTGCTTCACTCAGCTTATCCGTTTCTCCAACACACAGCTCACAGCAGTGTTAACTCCACTAAGTTGTCTACTCGTCTTTTCTTGTGATAGCGGCTGCCTCTCTTTTTATACCTGTAGATGACCTAACCATTCTGTTCACGCGCTTAAGGATAGGCTGATTGTTCGTTTGCCTGCGGTAGCTGCAGCTACTCCGTTCATCCTTAACGACGTGGAATTTCCTTTACACTGTCGACCCTTTTGTTTGTCCTTGGTATGGGTAATTTGCATTATACGGCCGCTTCTTTATTTTCTGTCCTTCCGGGAATTGCATTTACATTGTCAACAGTTTTGTTTGTCCTTGGTATGGGATTTTCGTCATATATATATATATATATATAACCAACCGCTGAAGCGATGTTCGACCGAACTTCTCCTCCAATTTGTGGTTTCGCGTCTTGATGTTTTTTATCAAGAAATGATGGGATCTACAGTTTATTCTGAGCCGCCTCCGAACGGCCGATGGATTTTTATGAGATGCTTTTATTTCATTCCAGAAATACACTCGGATGGCTTAACATTCCCTGCCGAGAGACGACCGCAATTAGATAAATTTATTTTCTATAATTTTGGCTGTTGGTCTAACTTGTGCTCGAACCCAGGCCTTCCCAATGGCAGTACGCAATGCTAACCACTCGGCTATCGCGGCCGCATGCATATCATACGTTATGTAATAATTTCTTCCAATCTTTTATTTAAATTATGCTGATAAGAAAGCTCTGGGGGAGGTTTAGCAATAATTAGATTAATTTTTATTGCATATATTGTACATGCATACGCCTGTTGTCGAGTATGAGCAAATGTCTGTTCTAAAATCAACTTATCGGATATGTTCAACATTGTGTAATTATATGTCAGGCCAAACTGTTTACTTATATTTTTATTTTATTCATTCGTAATATTAGTTTCGTTAAATAATAATAATAACACTTGCCAATAAAACGAAGAGAGTTTTTTTTTTTTTTTCTTTAGGTCTTCAAGACCTAATTCAAATATCGTTTACAAAAAAAAATTTTATTGCACATTTAGTGTTTTACAATATAAAAATAGTTTTTCTTTAAACTTATCAATATTTTCACAGTCTTTTATTGCGGTAGGTAATTCATTATACATTTTATAACCTATATATTCTAAAGTTTTCTTTGCAAATTCAGTTCTTACTCTAGGCAGTCTTATATTATTACAACTTCTAGTTGCATAGTTGTGAGTCTCATTATTTAATTGTATTCTATAACTTAGGTACTTCGGTAACATTCCTAGTTTTACATTATGTATGAATTTCAATGTAAAGAAACTTATTGATTGCTTTATACTAAGCCAGTTTAACGAGTTTAGCATAGTAATTTTTGGTGTTCTTGGGGAACATTTTAAAATTAATCTCATTGCCTTGTTTTGCTGTATTTGTAGTTTCTTTATTTGAGTATCATTCGCCAATAGCAGGATTGTAGGACAGTACATAAAGTGCGGTTCAATAATTGCTCGATATACTAATAATTTGTGACGCTGACTAATGTGTTTACATGTTCTGTACATAAAGCCTATCTTTCTTGCAATTTTATTTTCTAAGTAATTTATATGTTCACCAAAAGTTAAGCTTTCATCAATTAATACTCCTAAATACTTAATTTTGTCGACTTTTTGAAGTTCATCGTTTTTTATCCTTAGACCAATGTTGCTTAGATGATTGTTGCCCGTAGTGCTGCGGTTTTTGCAAATTATCATAAACTTTGTTTTATCCACATTTAATTTTAACTTTCTGATGCATAGCCATCTATATAGCGAGTCTAAATCTTCTTGCATTTTCAACATTGCATAATATGCATTCGTTTCACTGATGGTAACCAATGCATCATCCGCAAACAGCCGTATTTTACAATGTCTCAAACATTTCTTAATATCATTGATGTAGATTGTAAATAATATTGGGGCCAGCACAGAACCTTGTGGTAATCCAATGTTTACATCAACGACGGATGAAACTGCACTTCCAATAATCGTCCTCTGTTTCCTATCGCTCAAATAACTTCGGAACCATTCAAAAGCTGTTCCACGGATACCAAGCTTAAATATTACGCTCAACAGTTCTCCTCTATCAACAGTTTCAACTGCCCGTTTTAAATCCAAGAATACGGAAACCACAACTTTTTTTTCAGCGATGTCTACTTTCCATTCCGCAATTACCATGTTCAGTGCTGTTTCGCATGAATGACTCTTTCTGAACCCTGATTGTTCAGGTATTAGCACATTATGTTTGTCTAGGTGAGCTACCAGTTGATTTTTCACCACAGTTTCCATAATTTTTTCATCTACAGGTAAGGTGTTTATCGGACGGAGCTCCTCTGGTTTAACTGTATTTTTAACTTTTTCCGCAGGTACTATTGTGGATATTTTCCAGCAACTAGGTACAATGCCACTGTTTAGAGACTCGTTTATTATATCTTTATATAAGTGCGCAATGTATGTCATGGCATCTTTAAACACACCTTCCGACAGAAGCTTTTTCCCGCCATATTTATTTTTAAACGCTTTAGTGATCCTTATTATATCATCTAGCTCTATGTTTATAAATTTAAAAGTCTCAATTGCATTAATTAAGTCGAATTCAGTTGTATTAGGTATTTTTTCAATGCTGTCATTGATTTCAACTATACTTTGTACAAAAAACTGGTTTAGGAGATTGGCTATATCATATTCAGTCTCAATACATTGACCATTGATTACTATTTTGGCAATATCTTTTTTATTATTTGTCAACTCCGCGGTGTCTTTCAGACACTTCCACATCTGTTTCATGTCTCCTTTATTTCTTGTGACTCGATCTTCCATGAATTTCTTCTTTTTATATTTAATTTTTCTCTTATATATTTTTTAATGGCATTATAATCATCCCAATAGCCCGTGTTTCTTGCAATATTATAGAGGTCAAGTTTCCTTTTATTAAGTACTGTTAACTCATGATCATACCATTTGTTCCTGAGTTGCTTCCTAATTCTCTTCTCATATGTTAGTCTTTGCATGGCTTCGTTTAGTATATCGTTCACAACTTGAACTTTATTTTCTACTTCAGCACTAAGCACCAAACTCAGATCAATTGATCGCAACAGTTTTAGTAAATTTTCTGCACTGTAATACTCCCAACAAACAACATTATAATATTCTCTCATTTTGCAATATTTTGTTGTAGGCACTTCAAAATGGATAGTCTCATGATCTGAGATTCTATATTCACCTAAATGTTCAGTTTTAATTTCATCATTATTGCTGAATAACAAATCAATTTTTGTAGTTGAGTGCTCTGTTATTCTAGTATTAAAGGTAATTCTCTGTATCATAGCCATCTGGGCAAATGTATTTGCTAGCTGGTTAGAATATGTTGACGATATGTTCATATTAATATTGAAATCTCCGATTATTATATTATTGATTGATTCCTTGAGGTGCTCAGTGATGATATCATTTAAATATGTAATAAATTCAGCATCACTGCTACTTGGTGAATGGTAAAGTACCCCAATTTGCCATTTTAATGCGCATTTTTTAATTTTTATAATAATGCACCATATATTCATATTAAAATCTTTATTGCAGACTATATTAAATTGTAAATTTTCGTGTATATACATTAGGACACCACCAGTATGCCTGCTGTGGGAATCGCATCGAATCAATTTGTAGGTCATAATATCTAGCTCGGAATCCATTATTAAATCCGTTGTGCATGTTTCCGCGCATAATACTATGTGTGGTTTTTTTATTTCCATAAGTCGTTCAGCTTTATTTGCAATTATACTATTAATATTAAGATATATACACCTCAAGTTATGCACGTTTGTGCTTTTATTTGTATAGTTTTTCGACCTTTGTTTGTTGTTTGTACCTTCCGCTCTTGGTTGCTAGTACCCAATCTTCCTTTTTTTTGCAGCTAGCTTCTGCTGATATACAGGACAGTTTCTATCCCTGGAATCGTGGTTCTCATCTAGTCCCAAATTTAGCTCCTTATTCGTCCTCATACAATTAATGCATTTATTTATAGCATCTTTATTGCATACCGCATATTTATGCTCACCTAAGCATTTAGTGCATACTTCTTTTTCTTTGCAATCAATCGCTTTATGATTTAAAGCAACACAAAACTTGTACTGCGTCAAATATTCTACAACGATCCCAACCAACATTTAGCCTCTCTTCAGCTAGTATATTTGCGAACGCTTCTATATCAACTTCTAGAATCGCATTATAGAATATTTTGTCGCCCCTTTTAACTTCATATTGCTTCACCATTTTTATCTCCGTTTCGTTTACACAATTATTTTGCCGTCTAATCCTCTGAATAAGTTCATCATCCTCATATTTAAAATTTATACCAGTTACAATGATTTCCGGTTTCACTTTTTTAGGAATCTTTACTTCATAATTATTTCCAATATTATTTACAATGGCATTTTTAATTTTTTCGCGTTCTTGCACATTTGCACTTTCAACAATTACTACTCCGCTTTGCCTAGCTACTATGTTCGTTATTTGCAGATCTTTAGGATCCACTTTCGAGTTTAGGTCATTTTTAGTGATTTTAGCATCTTGTTTACTACTCGGTTTAATTATTATAGGAAGTACTTTTCTTACATCTGGCAACGCTTCTTTTGTTTTGTTTTCTTTTCCAGTTTTTGTTACAGCTGCATATGATACCTTGGCTTCCGTATTTACATTTTTCTTAATTTCAGTACACATTTTTTTATTTTCCTCGCTAATGGCTTCTATCATTTTCTTATTGTCATTTTTGTTGTTTTTTATTTCATCACATACTTGCTCACTGTTGCGCTTGAAACATTCAGCTATTTCACGTATTTTGTTTACTTCTTTCACACTTTTTTCGCATGTATCCTGTGCTTTTTGCATTGCCTTTATTCTTTCAGAGAATGCTACCTCCATCGCTTTCAGTACTTGCTTAATTTCGCTCTCGTGTTTCTTCAGTGCACTATCAAATTCGCTCTTATATTCGGCTAGATGTTGTCCATTTTTCTTCACCACCATTTGCATGTCTTTAAGAATGTCATCAACATTATTTATATACTGCAAACAATTTGTACACATAAACCTTAGCATCTCACATTCCTCCAGTGTATTTACACTATATTGGTCCAAACCACAGCATTTTGTTGTTAGATGGTAATATTTACCACATACACCTTCACATCGAATTTTCTGCAGTTCTGTACGAATAGAACCTTTGCATTTGTCACACTTTTTTTCCATTCTCTATATTACCAATTGGTAATTCGATATTTATTTTGCAAAAAGATACGCCCGCCAAGTTATTTTACTTTCGGTAAGGCGATTTATTTAATAATTATAAAAACTTTTGCAAGAGCTAACAAAATTGCGCGCACATCAGCATAGAGTTACCATTTCCTCTGTTGTTGCTGGTTACATGTGATTTTTTTCTTAACTGATGGGTATTCTTTAAATATATTTTTTGAGTTATAGTTAAATACCCCTATTAACTATTTCTACTTAGGTTTGCGTTTTCTTTTATTGAACAAATAAAATTTATTGTTTATTTTTGATATGGTTTCATCAAGAAGATGTTGTGTGCTTGGTTTCGATTGTTTCTGCTATATTTTGGGTGAATATATGTAAGAGGTCATTTGAAAAATCCTCGGCCCACCATAGTAAACACATTTTTTTTTTGTTGGAAAAATTAATTTTTTTATTCAACAATGTGATACAATGATTTTAGCAACCCTACAACTTTTTTATGGTATGTTTTGTCCTTTGCTTCAAAATAGGCCTCAGTTTCGGCGATCACTTCTTCATTCGGCGAAAATTTCTTCCCAGCGAGAATTCTTTTGAGATCCGAGAACACTGAATAGTCGTTGGGGGCCAGATCTGGAGAATGCAGAAGCAATTCGAAGCCCAACTGACTTTTGACACGGTGCATTGCCTTTGTGAAACAGTACTTTCTTTTCCTTCAAATAAGACCGTTTTTCAGCGATTTTGTCCTTCAAACGGTCCAATAAGGCTTTGTCATAGTCCCTGTTGATGTAGTAGTCAATGAAAATTATAGACGCCAATTATACAGACGCCATAACCGTGTTTTCCACGCTTTGGAGGGGGTTCATCGCGTGCTGTCGATTGGACTTCGGAGTGAAGTGATGGAGCCATGTTTCATCCATTGTCACATAGCGGCGCAAACACCCGGGTTTATTATGCTTGAACATCTCCAAACACTGCTCTGAATCATCAACTCGCCGTTGTTTTTGGTTAAAAGTGAGCTCGCACGGCACCCACTTCGCACAGAGCTCGCTCATACGCAAATATTCGTGAACGATATGATGTACACGTCCAGTTGATATCTTTAGAGTGCCTGCGAGTTCACTCAATTTCGCTTTACAGTCATTAAAATCATTTTGTGCATTTCTTGATGTTTTTTGTCGATAACAACCTCTTTTGGGCGTCCACTGCGTTCACCGTTTTCGGTGTTCATTTCACCACGTCTAAAATTGGCATACCAATCCTTGATCCTCCTCAAGCCAAGTTTTTTGCTTCCACTGTATTTTTTCTCTTCAAAAAGCAATATTTTATCAACACGCGAAAATCCTTTTTACCCATTTTTTTTCACAATAACTAATAATAATAAATAAAAATAAATGATAATTCACAAACTAATAATCCGGCAGCTGTCAAATTTATACACGCGTCTTTTGAATGTTAGGGCTAACTAAAAATCATATGGATTTAATTCCTTCTAATTCCATATATGTGTCAGGCCGGGGACTTACCAATTTACCTGTTATATTTGCAAATTATCGAACACTTATATCGCACTTTTTAAAAACTTAATTAATTTAAAATTAAATTGTGAATTTCGAAACCATCTTAACGTTTGTTAATTCTGCTTTGTGAAAATAAACGATGTGAAACCTGGAGATTGAACTATGTGGTCACATCCTTCTGCTCAACGACGTCAATTTAAATCACAAATCTAAATAATCTGATAATTCAAATTCCTATGAACCCGAACTTAATACATTATTTAAAGACTCTTATTTTGAATTTTTGATTTTAATTTCTCGTAGTTTTAATGGGTCACAGATTAGGTAACTCGTGAAAGATAAAAATTTTGCCGAATCAATGACTGAAGTCGAATACAAAGCTTGGAATTCATTCGTTTTGGTTATGAGTAATTTCCTAGGCAAAAAGAAATCTGACAACTACGTAGAGCTTGTTGAGTTAAGTCCATGCTATCAAACTTGCAAAAGCTAGGGTGCAACATGAGCTTAAAGCTCCACTTCCTGCAGTTGCATTTGGACCGAGATTTTTTCTTAAAATTACTTATAAATTTTCTTTATATTTATTTTTATCAAAATAATAAAACCGTATGCTTTTAAAAGTGAAGCTTTTGGGCAATCTCGCATTGTTTTTTTTTTTTTTTTCAGAAATACCTATTAACAGAAAAAAAGTAATGAAAACAAGACTTGTATTTGACCAGTGTAATAGTTAATAAATCCTTTAAAAAAGTAACTATCATTTCTCATTTACAGAAATTACATTGATTACTAGTCACTTCAGGGCCAAAATAAATTAGCATTATGAAGACGGCGACATCCCCATTGTCGCCAGATCCGCAGTCCGTTGGGGCGGGAACGCTTTATATGGACGAGTTTGAAAACATCATCGCTAGTGGCAAAGAACCGGTTATGACTAAAGAGTACAAACCACAAATGGCTAATGAATTTGAGCGATATTTGAATCCACAAACTTTGAAGCGCCATGTATTTCGTAGTGAGAAAGTACGCAAAATTATTGAGCATTACGCACAAGTTAATAACAGCTCCGTAAAGCAAATTGAAAAGCAAGTAAAAGACATAATTGATGAAATCGGCTTGGAGCGTAACTTAGCAATTATACGGTGGTGTGGTATGGCCATAACTGCAATTGCCAAACGGATTCTCTCGGGCATATATGTAAACTCAGCCAATATTCGAAGAGTTCGGGAGCAGTTGGGTCGTAATCCGGTTTGTTATTTGCCCTCCCATCGGAGTTACATGGATTTTGTATTAATGTCATATATTTGCTTTTATTATGATATCGAGATACCGGGTATAGCGGCGGGCATGGGTGAGAATAACTATATTAATATATGTACGTTATAATATTGAAAAAAAAAACTGCTTCAGTCGTTATCCAGTGCCAATTAAATATCAATAAATTATATTATTCATCTATATATGTAGATAATTGCTTTAAGTGTATAAATATAAATTTTTTTACGCCTTTTTAGATTTCCATAGCATGTTTGGTATGGGAACAATGCTGCGAAAAACGGGAGCATTCTTTATGCGTCGGTCGTTCTCCAATGATGAGCTCTATTGGGATATTTTTCGAGAATACATGTATGCATTAATCTCAGTCTATCACATCGGCGTAGAATTCTTTATCGAGGGAACGCGCAGCCGAAACTTCAAGGCACTTGTACCAAAGATTGGTTTGCTCTCAATGGCATTGCTACCCTACTTCACCGGCGAGGTGTCAGATGTCACAATTGTGCCAGTGAGCATATCATACGAACGTTTATTAGAAGAGCAGTTGTTTGTGTATGAATTGTTGGGTGTGCCAAAACCGAAAGAGACAACTAAAGGATTTTTCAAGGCGCTCAAAATTATCGATGAACGATTTGGTAAAATGTACTTGGATTTCGGAGCACCAATATCTGTGCGTGAATTCTTTGGACACACAGGAGCACATCGAATGCCACGTGCCACCATGGGAGCGCATTTGCAAAAGTTGGATAAGTGCGAATTGGATTTGATTAAAAAGTTAGGAAATGAAGTTAGTATATTTGTTATTCACATATATTTCATAAATTTCTATAACTTTCCAATATCTTTCATCTATGCAGATAATTTATCAACAACAGCGCGGTATCGTTATTAGTACCTTCAATTTATTGTGTCTGTACTATGCTAGTCTATTATATTCAGAACGTTCAGTTAATATTGACGAATTAGCTAATGGAATTGCAGAACTTAAGAATTTGTTTGAAGAGCTGGGCGCGCATGTTGCCACCGATTTAAATCATCTCAAAGTTGATATAATGGAAACTGTAAAGATACATTCGAACATTGTTCACTTTCACAATGCGCGACTGCATTGTACACAGGTCGCGGCAGCACAATTAGCGCAGGATATCGATAGTAAAAGACTGAAGGCACACGCGCTTCTGCCACAAATAATGGCGGTTGCTGTACCAGCATTGGCTTTACAGCTTTATATAAATCCATGTATGTTTTGGCTTGCTCGACCGGCATTTCTCATAATAGCAGCACTGCAATTGCAAGAAGAACAACACACTCAGATAGATGGTGAGATCCCAGGAGCGTTTGACAATTACTCCGATGTGATCAACAGTTTGTCGCAACGTGTGTCTACACTTGATAACATTTTTAAACATGAATTCATAATTGAGTCAAATCGTGATATGGAGGTGAGAACTTTTATATATTTTAATTAATTCAATAAAACATTATTCCTAAAGTTACATATGGTCACCTGACCAAATAGAAAGAGATTGTTAGGTCACCCTGTGACATTTGAATATGTTAATTTTATTTCTATTATTTATCGTTCTTCCTTCTATTTGTCCTATTCTAAGTACATATGTATTTATATTATTAACGGGAAGTTAACTGTAGAAAAACTGTATTCGACGTGATTGATTAATATAAGAAGTTTTATTAATTGTTTTTACGGCCATTATTATAAATTTTTGTTATGAGTTAGTGACAAAAATGCCAAGTTATGTATGAATTGAATATTTGTTTTTACAACAAAAATAAAATGGTAGAAGTGACAGCTGTTTCGGACTTCTTATGGCAGAGATCGAACCAACGGATCCTGACATAACAGCCAACATCAGCCATATGTTAGTTAGTTTTGTTTTAATCATGTATACTTTCAGGCATTAATAGTCTGACTTACGTGTACGCAGCATTAAGTATCGGGCTCAACTTATGTATTATGTACTGCAAAAGAGTGCCCAGCTAGCTTATTTTCAACTGGCTTAAAATTTGCATTTTCTTTACAACATAGGTGTGTTGGCAGTCAAAATATAAAAAAAGTTTTTAATAACATATTTAAGCATAAGCAAAACAAAATAAGTTATTCCGAAGAATCTTTGGTAAATATATGTATTTAGTTCATTTTTCTCTCTTGCATTCTGATATATACATTATTTATATTTTATTTGATATATATATTTATGTTTTAACTTTGAGCCGCGATTTTACTGACTGCTCCATTTTGAAGAGTAACTTAATTTTGAACTTTAACTGAAATTCCCCAGTTAGATCTTTAGCAAGAATTTCCTTTGCATTTTTTCAGTGGCCCATTCACAATAAAACCACTTTCTTTTCTTTGCAACACTTTCAGTCAAACCGAGCATTGCTCGATTTCAACCTAAGCCGGTTATATTAAATCAAGTTGCTTATTTTGTGTTGTTGTTTTCCATGTTATTCGATAACCTACCTACCGTTCTTTTGCAGGTCTGGTGCAAAAGAAAACATATTTATACATTTAAAATAGAACATCTTTCATTTCATCAAATACTTTGTGATTTTCGTGATAAGTAGTTCAAAAGCAGATTTTAAGTCTATATCGCTCATATACATTTGACTATTTTAATTCACTTAAGAAGCCACAACTTCGTAATTCATTACTAAGTGTGCTGATATCTCTAGTTTCTTGTGAATGAGTTTGAATTTGTCGATTTTATATTTATAAATCATAAATTTGAATATTGATTTAAGAACTTTGGCTACGACGGTATGACAGGCGGATTTTTTTAACATATAAAAAGTTAGATATCTTATATGAAGTAAATAACATTGAACTTGGCTTAAAGTTGTCTTGTTAAAATTTATAGAATGCGCAGAATAATTAAGTAAATATATGGAAATTAAAATCAGCCAATGGACGATGTTAGCAAAAAAATAATGTTAGTCAACTTTTGGCGTTTCGTTAACGCCAGCGGACGGAGATTTCGTAGAGTTGCTTGTATTCGTCTTAGACGTGAAAGTCGATTTGTCACACAAACCGGCAAACCGAGCTTAACTCCTTATTGCTTGCGTTACCTTCGTAGTTAAGTTTACGTGCTCGCAATTTCAAAAGTTTAAATAAATAAAAAATCTCAAAATAATGACAATTACGCTTTATTATACCTTTCATGACTATTAAATGGTATATTAACTTTGACATCGTCTTATTGCCACCATATAACCGATTTGTTCAGATATGAGGCTTTGGTATATCAGAAACACATCCAAGAGCGTAAAATTTGGTATTCTGCAGACGTTAATTCATGTTAATATTAACACTGAAAATCATCGAAATCGGAGGATATGATATCAACCCTTTACAGCCGATTTTTCTGATATAATAATTAAAATTTAATCCTAAAATGCAATACCATAATTTTATATGTTCATGAAAGATATAAAGACGGAAATTCCTTCTTGTTTTTGAAACACTTTGGTTTTTCTATAAATCCTTGAATTGGTGGTGGAAAAATTAATAAAAAAAGACTTGGAAGAATGTAAAGAATAACTTAGTCATAATTAAATTTAGTTTGCGTTAGAACTATTAAATGTTATTATGTTATGGAGATACGAATTCGTATGTACATTTGCATAAGGTTAGTCTTCAACCGTTGCAGCCGCAGCACATTAATATCATACCAATTTTCATCGAACTGTTGATCTGGAAATTATTCTATATGTTAATCTAGGCAAAAATCCATAAACATACTCAATTTCAAGCAAATCGGTTATGGTCCATTTCCGGGAAATAATATAAAAAATATACACATTGATCAAAGCATAAAAATATCTTCGTCTAAAAATTCAACTGAATTGAACCATAAACAACTTAAATAAAACATTTTTTTCCAAAAAGATCGTTATCTGATCGATTGATATCTGAAAGATAAGGAAATCGAATAATAAATACGATTTTTTTTAGAATAAGTCGGTACCTCATCCATTTTCTAGAAGATAAAGCAATGTTCATATATTTAACTTAGCAAAAATCAACTTACCTAATATCGGTCTCAGATCCACTAGCCGGAAGAAAAGGTGTTACCTATGTTAATTTAGGCAAACAGCAGAAGAAAATCGGACCAAAAATACGATTTTTTTTGAAGGAGTCCCTCCTCGATTTTTCTTTCGGATTCTTTTTGTTTTGCCGAAATTGTGCGAATCATCGAAATCGGAAAATTCACTAAAAACGCAATAAAGAAAATAGGGTTTGTTTATTGGGTAAAATGCATTGAATATTATATTATTATATAACAGGATCACATGGCTGTCGTTGTCTCAGTGGTAGAGCACTCGCCTGTGAAGTCAGGATCCGTTGGTTCGATCCCTGGCAAAAGAAGTCTGATGAGGAGATGTGGTGATGTCCGAAACAACTGTAACTTCTACCATTTTTCTTTGTTACAAATAAAAAATATTCAATTCATACCACAATAAATAGGTCTTTTCCTTACCACCTTGTAACTAAAATTTATAGTAATGACCGCAAAAAAAAATTTTTTTTTAATTTTTTCTTATACATATGTTTGTATGTATGTATATATTTATATATTTATTAGCAGTTAAATAATTGTAATATATAAAACTCAGTAGAATTGTTCAGCATGTATGTTGAGGACCAAAGTAATTAAAGAGAATTTTAGCTCAGAAAAGTTTAGTTTTCATTCTATAACAATATAAAATATTATTATGATTAACAATTATTTTCATTCTGTGATTAATTACTGTTATAGGAATTTAATCGAAATCTTAAGCTCCTTTCAAAGCATGGTGTACTCACAATCGCAGAAGATAATGGCCAAATTACATTCCATCAAAATGTGGCTAGTAACGTAATTCTTTCGTCACTGGCACCTTTTCTCTGCCTCTACTACCAATTAGCTGTGACCGTCAATGAGGTAAATTTATAAACAATACAATGTATTATATAAAAATATATTATTAAAAAAACAAATTTATTTTCTTTAAAACAGTTTCCATCTGTAAATTGCACTACCTCTTCTAGTCGATCTAACGAATGTAATGAATTCAGCACGAAGGATGTTCTTATCCATATGCAGCAACGTATAGAAAAGCTTATGCAGTTGCCAAATGTTGCCAATATTCATCCATATTGTCTGGCTTTAGATAACTTGAACATTGCATTATACTCATTTCAGCAAGCCGGTTATATCAAAAAGGACAAAGATAGCGGAATGTTGCAGCATGTACATGAAAAACCATTACGCACACTTGAGGCAGAATTATTACACTATTGTCAGTTATTGCCTTTCAAACAATACTATAAGGTAGCAAGTGCTCATATGATCTCTACGCCATCTAAGTTATAACTATTAAAACAACGTAGTAGAAGTACACTCGTGACACAGGCCAGAAATTGTCACGTTGCAATTATGTTTATATTGTTAGTTTTTATTTTACCCACACTTCGATTAATTATCGGTATGTTCAATTAGTTTAATTTGTGAGAAAAAAGAAACCAACATTTCTGTCCATACATTGTTGCAATATATAATTAGAGGTTTGATATAATAGTCAATGATACACTAAAAAGAATTCATATTCGACAGCATGGTAGGGTTTGCAGCTGTAAAATAAATTAGTTCTCTACACTTACTTCATTTATTTCAATTCATTTATAGGTACATTAAGACACAATTAGTAGGGCCGAAAGAGAATCTATTTGCACAATTCCACATATAACTACTTCTAAAATAAGATGTTTTGTGCCACGTGCCAAAATTTCCTATTAGGTAGAGATTTTTCCTTTAAGTATTTTACGAATTAAGCATTTTTGTGCCATATGTGTATGTATGAAAATATGTTCGCTGTTATGCATAAATATTCTATAAATAAATACATATTTACAAATAAATACATTCACAAATAAATACATTCGCACATTTTGCATATATATAATATACATATTCAATACTTTTGCTCAAAAAACTATTATGTTAATGGATATTGTACCAGTTATTGAATTTTATATTCAAACTATTATTAAGCTATGGTTGCCAGGAAGCTATGATTTACTACTTATTATATAAATATAATTTTAGTTAAATTTTTTACTTATGTACATTCATATATTTATTTCAGTGTTATGTTAAGTTGATCCATTTAATTATGCGATCACGTAAAACTGTGATGGTATACAAATAAACAAAAAAAATTTAAACGTTTGTATCAGTATATAGGATCACACCGTTTGTATATTAATGAAAATTGTACATTTATACTATTTAAAAAAAAAAACCAAAAATTCAAATATACACCGGGAAGAGTTAAATCGTATTTTTACAGCAGTTAAATTTCTAGCAATTTTTTATACATTTACACAATTGTTCAGGAAATACGCAAAATTTCGTTACCTTGGTAAAGGAACAAGAAAGTTTTATATTGGAATGAATTTTCGTCATCCCCTGTCAATTTTGGTTTTGTAACAAACCGGTTTCGGCGAACCGCCATCTTCAGTGCTTGATTTCGTTCTCGAACGAAACCAGTTTGTTACAAAACCAAAATTGACAAGGGATGACGAAAATTCATTCCAATATAAATCTAGTATCCACCCTGTCGGAAAAACAAAACCAAATCAACTCAGAACAAGAAAGTTTTTTAATTCCTTAAATCGTAGATTAAGTCGAAGAAACCGGAATGTTGCTTTACAATATAGAGTTGTCGATATATTTTTTTGTCTTTATTGTATTTATTATATGCGATATGTACAGCCGTGATTTTGCTAAGTCTCTTATTGTTTGACGGAGTTTAAAAACGGCGGTTACTGTTGTTGTTGTTGTAGCGGCATACGCCAGCCCGTCTAGGGTCAGGCAAGTTTAGTTTTAGTCATCGAGATCATCTAACGGGAGGCCCAGGAAACATGCTGTTTCGTGGGGTTCGGACCAAAGGGTGAGGGGTGTTAGATGAGTCGGGTTAAGTGGGAATGCAAAGAGGTGGTTAGTGACTGTGCGGGGATTCTTTGCATGCGGGACATGTGTTGGATATGTCAGGGTCGAGTCTGGATAGATAGGTGATAAGCCTACTACAATATCCAGATCTTAATTGTGCCAGGGTTACGCGGGTCTCACGAGGCAACTGGAGCTCTTTTTCTGCGATGAGTAATGGTTTGACTCCGAGAACACCATTCACTGGAAGAGAGTTCAAAAAGGTGTTGACGGACACTCGGTGAATGGTGTTGATGACCTGTCTGTGCGCCGTCCTGTCCAGCGGATCTTGTCTGTATTGCTGTATGTCGTTCCGGTAGTCAAGTACTCCCTTCCTGATGTGCCTAGGTGGTGGTTCGGCTTCCACCAGGCGCCTGCTGCTCATTATCGGCAAATATATGTTTTGATGTTGCCCTTCAGAACATTTAAATTTATTTCATTTTCGCATAGAAGATAACTTATAGAGAAGCTTTCTATAAATTTTGATTCTAAGTGTGTGTACATAAGTTAAACTTAATATAAGTGTTAACGCATCCATTCTTTAAAATTTGAGCGGCTGCGAAGTCACAAAATTAATTTTAATAGGTGGTCTCAATTGTGAACCATCACATCCGCTGGGTAAAAATTTGTTTGTACCACCTTGGCGGTCAGAGTTTCACTCAACAAAAAAATTTTTAGTTTGCAAAAGAAATTAATTCCAAGTTACAGGCAACAAAAAATTGTAAAACAGAAGGATCAGGGAAGTTGAAAGTGTTTCAATCATATTAGGCTTCTGGCCAGTTCCATCAAATTTTAATTTTCTAGTAAATGTCAAACGACAACTCCGTTGTACATATTTTCAAGAAGTATGTTTTTCTAAATTTCTAATATATTGAAAAAATTTTATTCCTTTTAATTTACTTAATTTGAACACGATTTGAAATGTGTTCGGCGAGAAGTCAGCACGAACCAGCCAGTAAAAAAACTGAGAGAGTAAGATGTCTCCCAAAGAGAGAAATTTACTAAGCTTCTCCTGAACGCAATTTAGTAAAAACTAACCAGCTGTTTGTTTTGCCAGTTTCATTTGAATACGTTCATTTGTACAGTGTAAAATTTAAAATTAAAACTTCGTGCTTACAGAGGGCTAAGATATTTACTAGTATCTGAATGGATTGACGGCTATGAAGCGTTCATTGTTGTTGTAGCGGTTAGCTAGATTAATTAATACAATTAATAGATTGAAAATATAAAAATGCCATAAATTTGCTAATTTTATTTAAATACTTATGAAAACTTAATATCCGAAAACAATAAACTGTATGAAATGAATTGACGGTTTCAAATGTAACTGCTAAAACAAACAGCTAATGAACTCATTACTTTCTTATTTTTTTTTTTTACAAAATCCTGTTCGCGCAAAACTCGTTCATTAAATGAGTTATAAATCTTATATTAAATATTTATATAATATATTTCTATATGTTATATACAATCACTTTATTTTATTCTTAATCTTTCTAAGCTTTTATTATAGATTTCTTGAGAGGAATTCCCGTTTAAATTGTTGCAATGTTAGTTCGCTAATAACAATAGTCATTAATAAATATTCGGAACTGATCTCATCAGCGCGTACATTTGTTACTGCCGTATTTTTGTACAACCATGCCACCTCTGCTCCTCCGTTGCGTACACGCATTGTCATTTTCCGACGTCCAGTCACAGCTAGTATTTGTCTTTCAATATCCACTAACAAATCTTTAAGACCTGTGTGCCGTGTTGATGAAACATAATGTATATCTTTAGGTGTCTGTGGACTCACTTCCGATGATAGCAGATCGGCTTTATTGCCAACATTTATAATAGGTGGCATTTCAGCAGTTGTAGATATATTGTTTTTAAGTGTTTCCAAGGTGGTGACCACATGTTGCTGTTGAGCTTGTTTACATCTATGTGATACGTCTTGTACATGTAAAATTATATCCTAATAGGGAAAAAGGAAATGACAGTTTTTTTTTATATATGTAACTTAACTCAAAGCACTTACTGCCAACATAGCATCCTCCAATGTCGCTACAAAGCATTCAATTAAACCAGTTGGTAGATCAGACATGAAACCAACTGTATCCATATATATAACTTCAAGGTTGCATGGCAAGATACCAGCATGTGCTGTTACATCTAGCGTCGCAAACAGTTGATTTCGAGGTTGCATATTCTGTTCCTGTGTTAGTGCTTTAATTAGTGACGTTTTTCCAGCATTTGTATAACCAACTACCGCAATCACGGGAAAGTTTTTCTGTTTGCGCTTATTACGAAGTAGCCGCCTTTATAAAGAAAATAACTATTTACCACTATGTTATTATTTATGTAGTTGTTATTAAATACCTATGGTCCCTAATCCGATTCAGTTCCATCTTCAACTTGCGTTCTCTTGTTTTTAGAATTTCTCGTTGGGTGTCTGTAAACATGTAGCCTTGCTTGCGAGCTAGTGTCGGATTCGCATCTTTAGCTTGACCCCATATGTAGGGAATTTCAGCCATAGCTACTTGAAGACGTGCTTCTGCACTAGTGGCATGCAAACGTAAAATTTGAATGACAACCGAATAACGATCCAAAACCGTAAGTTTGAATGTCTCTTCCAGGTATCGTTTTTGAGCAAATGTTAATGTGCTTTTGCTGATAAATAAACATGAGAATCTTTCTTGGGCATTGTTATCATGTAACTGTTGCTTAAGTTCCTCGATTTTGCCACTGCCAAAAAGCGCCTTACGATTGAGTGTTTCGAGCGGTACCTTGATCGCATAGCCAACACGCCAGTTGGGTAGAGAACCGATAAGTGCTTTTGCCTCTTCCAATTGATCATCGGGGCTAATTGATGTATTACGGTCGTTCCCCCATTTAATATATGGTTGTATAATGAATACGTTTTGTGTTGAAGAGGGTGCGGATATAAACATCGCGCTGTTAACTAATTCTTCATAGGCGCTATAATTGTGATTTGAAACGCATATGAATATTGCAGAGTCGATAGAAAATTGTAACAATAATGTTTTTAAAAAAAATGTATACATGTGTGTACATGTTTGGGACTTACCTATCGCTCAAATTTAGCGATCCATCTGAATTGACGTCTTCAAAATCTTTAGAAAATGTCGAATCCGAATCATCGTCAGCTTTTGGAATTGCTTCGTAAGCATTTTTCTTGCTTCTTATACCCTTAACACCTTTATGTTGTATATATTTGAATCTTTTTGGAATGCTGTTATTTAATAGATTAAAATTAGCGCATAAACTTTTTACAGGCACGAGTGTATTTCCTTTTAAATTTCTGTAAGCGGTAAAAACCCTGCTCATGAAAATGTTTGCTATACTTTTGGAGCACATTGTTTTAATATTTTAAAAATGGCTATCAGGAAATTATATCAATAAAATTTGTTTGTCAAAATAATGAGTCTATTTCGTTTTTTATTTAATAATTTCCTTCTTTCAGTACAGTATGAACATCCTCTTCTGCCATCCAAGCAGCTTGACAGGCTTTAGTCCTTGTTGTTGTAGTTTTATACGATACACCAGTTGCCACTAATGCAGATACCAAAACGCTGTATTGGAGAGGATAGACAATTTTTTTGCGTATAATCTTTTGAGTAAAGTAACAACCAGAAAATGCTGTAAAGGCAAAACGAAGGAGGTAGCAACAGAAAATTTTTAAAATTATGCAATTAAATTATGAAAAGAATAAAATAAATGTAGGTATAAGAATAGTGCCTTAAAACTTACTTAAGCAAAATGAAGCTAGGCCAGTAAACAAGGCTCTAGTCATGCAATTGAGATATGAGTCAAACCCAGGATGTTTATCACGTTGTTGATCCTTTAAGCGCTTAATATCATTCATGTTAATTAACGATCACTCTAGACAAGTAAATTAAAATAAAACTTTTGGTAAGAAATATGACATTTAAGTGAAGATTGTTCAATAAGGCGGAAAACATCTGATCCGTTGATTGTCAAATTAGACCAAAATATAACAGCTGAACGTTAACGAACCAATAAATACTAGGTCACGCAAAACGAAAGAGATGTATTTGCAATTGATTTTAGGTTAAAAGTAGTACGAAGTCATATATCTGTTCACGAAGGCGAATTCAGATAAGGTGAAGTTGGTATCACAGCTGTTGTCTTCTTCTATCGGCTGCTGGATAGCTCCTTTTCAATCATTCTCTTTATAAAGTCATATATAAATTTTTCGAAAATTTACATGGAAAGAGCCAAAATTTGCTGAGACTTTCTCTTATGCTTGTATACCAGACTACAAAGCGAACCGTGTAAAATTGAAAAGTCGAGATATGACAAAAGGAATCTCGGAAACGTCGAAATTTCTGAAGGAGAAATGTTGTGCAACCGCCAAAAAGGTTATTACCAGGATTTGTTACAATCGTAAGATATGAGGACACTTCGCACGCGACTGTAATATGAGCACTGCCAGATAAGAAGGAGCGCGAAAACATAAAGTTGAGAAAGAATGTTCCATAATTTTTCGTCTTGCAAATCGTTAGTAAAGCGAGCAAAGTTATAATCGGTAGATATGTGGATGGATATGAGCGAGTACTAACTGTGGATAGGGGTGTCACCAAGGAAATAAGTCCCTTGCAAGGAACTAAGTTGAGTACATTAACTGGGGAGGACTACAGGTTGTAGTAAAAACCAGCCTGAAATCATAATCGGGAATATGATCCTGTGTAGAACGGTTAGAATATGCTCCTATATCCTAATGGAGAAGTTGAGAGATGCACATAAAACTGTTGAACAACGCGTTATCGAACGGATGAATAAGACTAGAATCCAGACCGCAAACAAAGAAACAAGATGGAAGTGGTCCACCTGAAAAGGCATGCAGTGTTTGGAACAGATAGTGTGTCTGATCGGGATGATCAGACTAAGGTGAGCAGTGTGACGGTGAAAGAGTTAAAGAGATTAACTGAGTTATAACCAGCATTTTCTAGAGCGTTTGAATCGAATGTTTAGGCCATCAGCGCGTATGAAAACATCGGCAGCAGCTATCGCAGGCAGACGAGTAGAAAACGTAGTGAAATAAAATCAGAGTAAAATGAGTGTTTAAAAGAGGATAAAAAGAGATAAACTGTGTGAGTATAGTGAAGGGAATTGTAATTTATTGAGGAGGCGGCCGCGATAGCCGAGTGTACTGCCATTCGGCAGGCCTGGGTTCGAGCCCAGGTTCGAGCAACATCAAAAATTATAGAAAATAATTTTTTCTAATTGCAGTCCGAGTGTATTTCTGGCATGAAATAAAGCTCCTCATAAAAATCCATCAGCCGTTCGGAGGCGGCTTAGAATAAACTGTAGGTCCCTTCATTTGTTGGTAAAAACATCAAGACGCAAAACCACAAATTGGAGGAGGAGCTCGGCCGAAAATCGCTTCAGCGGTTACAAAGCGCCAAATATATATATAACTAAACGTTGAGTAAATTCCTCACAATTAAAAAGCCTAACGAACTACCCCTGGGACTTTTATTTAGTAATCCAGTAATCGAACTCGAAGAATTTGGGAAATCATCGAGTTTAATTATAAAAAACGTTAGTAGAACAATAGGTTTGAGTATAGGATAATTTTCCCATCGTAATATATTTTTTTTACATGAGTTTTGTTTCTGTGCCTTTGCATGACTTAGAGAATATCCCTATTATAATATATTTGTAGTATATCTTGCGCTAAGTGTTTTTCTTTTCCAGCTTGGGCACTTTGGCAGGAAACTTTGCAATCCTTTCACCGTAGCATGCATTTCCTAGCCACAGAGAGTTCCCCTAATGAATTTCTTTGTATGTGTGCATATGTACGAGGTATGTTCAAAGGAAAAGGTAAATTTTGTCTTTTTTTTTGCGGGTTGTGTACATTCGATTATCGAAATTTGGTTTTTGTTATAATCGGACACATATGTTTATCATGTGCTTGCATTAAGAGCCAATTTCGATTAGTAGTTTGTTTTTGACAACAGAATAGGTTAGTCGCGTTTTTGTGTGCTCTTCGATTTTTGACTTTGGAAGGAAATGGATCAAAGATTATGTATTAAATTTTGTGTTAAAAATGGAATAAAGTGCTCCAAGAAATGTTGACTGTGGCATTCATTGAGTCCACTTTGTCTCAAAAAAGTATTTATAAGTGGTACAAGCGCTTTACAGAAGGCCGAGAAGATGTTGATGACGATGAGCGTCCTGGAGTCGCGACCACGTCAACAAGCGAAAAAAACATTGAAAAAGTGAAAAAAAAAAATTGTTCTTGCAAATCTTCTAATCACTACTAGGCAAGATTTGGAGAGGATGTTGGCATATCAATCGGCTCAAGCCATTCAATTTTCTCGAATGTTTTGGGCATAAAACGTGTGGCAGCGAAGATTGTTCCGAAATTAATAAATTTCAGGAGTTGTTGAATGACGTCAACAGCGAAACCGGGCTTGCTCAAATGGGTCATAACTGTTGACGAAACGTGGGTACATCGTTATGACGTCGAAATCAAGGTCCAATCATCCCAATGGAAGCTGCCAGATGAGTCGAGACCGAGAAAGGGACGCCAAGTTCGATCTTTGATTACAATGGTGTGGTGCATCATGACATACATTTAATAAGGAATACTACAAGGAAGTTATGTAACGTTTGCATGAAGCAATACGGCTCAAACAATGGAAATTGTGGAAAAAGAAATCGTGGATTCTGCACCACGATAATGCACCAACTCACACATTAATGCTTATTCGTGATTTTGGCCAAAAACAAAACCACCCTCAACCACCGTATTCACCAGATTTGGTTCCCTGCGACTTTTTCCTATTCCCAAAACTAAAGAAACCAATGAAAGGAAAGCGTTTTGCCACAATTGATGGGATCAAGTCAGAATGGAAGAAAGAGTTAAATTCCATACCGAAAAGCGCATTTCAGAAGTGCGTTGGCACAAGTGTATTATATCCAAGGGGGATACGTTGTTTTTGAAGGGGACAAAGTAGATATTGATGAATAAATAAGTACTTTCCAAAAAAAATCTAAATTCACCTTAAGCAAAAGAAAAAAAAAGTATGAATACAAAATTAAAACAAACAACTCCTGCAAGAACAGGACTATTATTCTTCTTTTTAACTTGTGTTAAATGATATTCATGTAAGAATAGAATTCAGTGTACTTGTAAAATATAATTTATACTTTATTTTAAGTAAATACTATGTTACTAAATTGGTGAGATGTTTTCGTCTTCTATTAATTATATATTCCACAGCCACTGCAATGAAGAAAATACCGCTTGCCGTAATAAAATAAAATGCGTATACAGTGTATTGCCCTCGAGTGCTTAAAGCAAAACCAGAATTTGAGACTACAATAATTGTAAGCAATGTCTGGAAAAGGAGTGCCATAAATGTGTTTACACCAAACACTAATCCGAAACTATCTTCTTCTAGGTAACGTGCCACTTCAGCGCTATATAAAGGAAAAGAAAATTAATTTTTTTCCAAAAGAATTATTCAAAGCATTCACAATAGAATGCTCATAGACAAATGTACACTTTCGTATGTACGCATAAAATGTATGAACATTTGTACCTTGCAACTGTTATACTGAAGGCATAAAATGCTCCAAAAAGTATATAAGCTATGTAGGAGACATAAATATTGGTGGTTTGGCAGCATAGAAGTAATGCACCTCCTTCTAACGCTGCAAATGTTGACAAAACCAATAAACTTTGGAGCGGTTTCAAGCGACCAGCGTGTATGTAACCAGCTGCCATTGCCATTAATGCCGCTAACAAAGTCAATACAACATCAACGGCACCATTCCAAACCATTCCAATATCCGGGTCAATTTCAATCCATAAAACTTGCATATAAGAAAGCACTTGCAAATAACCACACAAGCTTATTGCATACCAAATACTCCATTGAACGACTTTTAAATTGCTGTAGGCATTATAAAAGTGAGTCCAGATCAGATTAAATGCCGCTTTTGTAACTTCAGTTTCGGTGCTTTGTCGGTCGTCTGACTTTGCTTCTTGCAACTCCATAGTGGATGATCCAACTGCCGATGTTGGTTGCACAGTATTCTTACGATGGAAGTATAGACTTCTCTCCACTTTAGGTAAGGTAAAAGCCCATAGTGTGGTAAAGATTTGACCTGTGAAAACAATTATTTTCAAATGTAAACGATTCTGAAAGCATTGATTGTATTTAAAAGAATATAGTCATAATGTATAAAACTGCTTTATTTTTATTTATTTCATTCGATGGAATAAAAAATTTTAATATTAAAATTCAATTTCCGAAAAATCTTCTAATATAAATAGACCCGACGGATCTACTCGAAAAAATCAATAGAAGTCTCTTTGCGTAGATTAATATGTAAATATGTAGCTTTTCTCTCCGGGAAGTGTACGTGACACTGATCTATTCGAAAAAAATCGCTGTTTCGGTTTGATTTGCTTGAAATTTGGCAGATATGCCTTTGTCTAGATTAATATGTAGAGAACTTTTCTTTCCGGGAAGCGTAGTGGAAGTGGATTCAAAAATATTCTTTTATTTTATAAGTATTCAAACATTTTAACATAACAATTTATGTGCTATAATAAAACAAATAACGAAGAAAAAAAACTAATCAGAATCATTTTCAAATTTAAGAAATCTAGTACAGCACAATGCTAAATTTTTTAAAAATTTCTGCAGAGAAAATTAAAATCCTTGGCTGTGTTTATTCATACCACAAACCGAAATGAAAATTTCGTCGAAAATTTTGGTAAATTAACATAAATGTGATGCAACTAAAGTATCCAATTTTAAGTCGCTGGCCAATTACTTTTTCCGGTGAAATAAAATAAAAAGGTTGAATTCATTCAAAAATTAGAAGAGGCAATGCGCTCAAATAAATTTATCAAAGACATTCCTTCCCGCGAATGTTCTTGCGCTGGCTGAAGGAAAGTATCAATTCGCAACTGTTACTGCTACAAAAGCAAACCAAGTTCTAGTTCCCAAATATAACTAACTCCCACAGCTGCTGCACAACCGGAAGTATATCTCCAACTTCCTACAAGTGACCCTCAAACATTCTATGGTAGATACGATCAATGGACGGCTTTCCGAGACGTGTTCATGGGCGTATACATAAACCAACCACTACTATCTCCAGCCAAAAAGTTATACTACCTCCAGTATAAGACAGGAGCCCAAGCAAGAGGAAGAGTTAAACAATTCGCTTTATATAACGACAATTTCCAAACGACTTGGGAAGCTCTCGATTCCCGATATGAGAATAAGCGCCAATTAGTCGATGATCAGGTCACTTTATACTAATTTATATTACACAATAACAAATTGTTTATCAGTGCGCGAAACCCTCGGCACGCCCACTGACAACTGGGAGCCAATTCTGGTGAATATTTCAACATCCTCCTGCCTTTGGACTTTGCCTTCACCAACTTGGCAACAAATGAGAGAATTCCTGTACAGGCTGTTTGAAATAATAGAATGCGCCGCAAAATGTGCTACACACAAAAGAGTTCAAGTTATTCTTATTCCACAGAACATCCACTAATCGTGTAAATTGTGCAAAAGAAATCACTAGCTGACCCGGCCACACGTTGTTGTGGCTTTCTGTATTTTCTCCAATTTTTATTCTAATTGGTGCTTCAAAAGGTTATTAAAGTTCTAATTAAGCAATTTGTCAGTATGTCGGTAACCCTTTCCCGTAAAGAAATGTTTCAAGCAAACTGAACTTTTTTCCTGATCCATGGTCCATTTAGACATATCTAAAATTTTAACCAAATCGAAGCATAAATCAATTTTTTCTCAATTAAATCGGTCCACAGCCTGGCAGTCATCATTCAAGTAAATCGAACCATAAATAAGAATTCGAACAGGTCGGTCCATGGTCTACTTTCCGAAGAGAAACCTAAGCAAAAAGCTATCTATGTACCAAATTTCAAGCAAATCGAGCCATAAAATCGATTTTCCCGAATAGGTCAGTCCCTGGTTCACTTCCCGGTATGAAAAATAGATAAAAACCTATTCGTAGATCTGACAAATATATATACGGAATTTCATTAAAATCGGTTCAGCCTATTGGAGGAGTTCGAGGACAGACACTGTGACAGATTTTATATAGATAGATAAGATTTCGAATAGGGTGGTACATAGGAAATTTCAAGCAAATCGAAGCATAAATACGATTTTTCGAATAGGTCAGCCCTAGGTCCACCTCCCGCGTTTATGTGACAGATGCAAAACATAGATAAAAACAATCCTTGATGCGGATTGTATATCATGCTTAAATTTCAGCTAAATCGGTGAAGACCTTTTTGAGTTTTTTTATAAACATATACGAGTAGAAAACAACATTTGTAGAAATTTTCTAGCCTTATACCACACCATCAAAGTGCACATGACAATTCTCATGCTTCTACTGCTTTGGAAGTAAATCTTTTGCACATGAACTCAATACATAGGCATGTCCGAATCAATAAAAGAACTGCATCCTTGACCACCCAGATTCAAGATATACTTATACAAAGAAATGTGATTTTGGTCCCTCCGTGTCACGTGAACATTGTGATAATCACCGCAGATCACAAACCACAATCAGTCAGCAAAGATAATATCCAATCCTATTTCTCAAAACATAAGAAGATATATTCATTACATACCCTGATTACCTCAAAATGAGAGTATTTACAAAAATGCCTCTCAAATGTGTTCTACATTTCGCGTAGAGCATGAAGAGCACCCAAAATGTTTGCTTGAAGTTCCGGTATTTTATACTCAACTAATAGATATAATCTTCAAAAGCGTTTGTAAAATTGAATCAGCTGAATGTAGATCATATTCAGGACATGCATGGTGGAGCACGGTTGAGACGTTTAAGTTATTAGTGGAAGGAATGAAACAATTTGTCAGACAGGCCCTTCCTTTTCAACCAACCCACCACCAATAATTTATTGCCCGTGATTTTTGTTCCTCTCAAAAAAAGAACTTGTAGTAAATTTTTGCTGTATAGGGAGGGGCATACGGAGGAATAGACAGACGGACATGGCTAAAATGTGTGCACAGTACAGCAAAAAAATATAACGAAAACGAGTAAATTGCCTATAAATTACAGGAATTACTCAATTGACAAATAATACACTCCCTAGAACTTTTTAAATACTGATTTTTCAACACTATTTTCGTTCTTTAAATACTTAGAAGTAATGCTAAATTTTTCATTACAATTATGTCATCACTCTAAAATCACTTTTCAATTCAAACATACTTACTGCTAAACGTTATATAGGTTAAAGACTTGTATGTCATGACATCCAAACTGATAAGGATTTGTGAGGAACCGCCACCAACTAACTTGCCTAGGAACATGGCGGCACGTGTATGAGCAGTGACTTTGGGATAGTACGCTTTATCGACTTTTGCGTAAATATATGTGTAATAAGCCACTTCAGTGGCCGAGTAGAGTCCATAGAAAAACTCCAATGTTTTGAGTGCAGCAATCGAAGTGGTCCAAATCAACATGCTTGAAAATATAATGCCACAAGCACCCATTACAATAATTAAAGGTTTGTACCTGTAGGATAGAGATAAGATGCGATAAGAAATTTAATTATAAAATTTTAAAACTAGATTGGAAAAACGTTTTCATATGTTTGTATACATTTATTTGTATTCATATATAGATGCATATGAACAACATTGAAAATTAATAAAAAGCGTTGTCTTCTATTACAGTTAAAACTTTTTTCAAATTTAAAATCTATTATCCATTCAAGCGCGGTTTTAAACGGAGGAAAGTTAACCAATGAATATTATGGAATACATATATTAATATAATATATATTTTATTATGAAATAAAAATATATAGGAGTAATATTCGATATATATTTAAAAGCTAAATATTCCAAATTTTCAACAAAATTTATTATTAATGATCCTTCTTTTATTTTAATTCAATTGTAGAAAAAATTTTCTGACACCTATATTATTTTTCTGCGCTCAATTGAAATTTGTGTATAAGTTTTTGTATAGATTAAATCTTTAATTGTAATGCTTCAATGTATATTAGAAAAGTAATGACGTCATAGAATAAAAAACTAAAAAGTATTTGAACTAAATTTGATTATGATATAATTTTTTCTGTAAAGTTTAAAGCTTTTTTGGTTTTTATTACATAGTGTTATTGAACCTAATTGATAATAATAAATATATAAGATGTTATCTGTTTGGTAATTTGACGTATTCGAAAAAAATTCAAATTGACTTGACATTTGTGGATTTGCAAAAGCATTAAACTTTTCTAGATTTAAACCTAACGCCATATCACTTTAAGATTAATTCCGTGCTACACAATTACATACATACATACATACAGCTTTTTTAGAGCTTCAAAAATACAAACGATTAAGCCTTAAAACATGAATGAAAAATTAGTTAAGCCATATTTTTCATACTTAACATAAATATATGTTGGCAACAAATGAAAGAATTCCTGTACTCGCATGGGAGTATTTGATAGATATGAATGCATTATTTACACGAAAGATTTAATTCATTGAGATTCTACACAAAAATAATAAATAAATTAAAATTTTTTTTAAATCAAACTTTGGAATTTCTTGAATTTTTTTCAATTTTATTAAATTTGCTTAAAACCATTTTATTAAGAAAAAAACATTTTAAAGAAAATCACTTTATTTTTCACTAGGTGTCAAGTATGAAAATTAACTTACCTCAAAAGGTCTGTAACTAAAAATACCATCACCAGCGTCGCCAGGTAAGAGTAACTAACCACTGGATAAACTTCTCGACTGAGCTAAAAGCAGAATTTCACATTTTTTTTAATATTTGTATGCGTGTTATTTTAAAATATTTTCAAAATTTATACCACTTCATTTGTGAAATTTCGTCCATCATTCAGCAAATATTGCGTTAAATATGGTTCTGAAGGACGAATTTCGCGTGCAAATCCACATATGCAAAGTAGATATGAGATTCGTAACCATTCCTTCATAACGTGTTGTGTTTTCTATGAAATACGTATGATATTTGAAAACTCCCGGCAATTAGTGTTCACTTTAAATACCGAAACGGTTGTGATCGATGTCGATCAATAATTTCATCGTTCATTTAAATGAATGAAGTGTGTGCTGCGTACGAACTTTTCGTTGCGTGAGCTAAAGCTTCTACACACTACGATATAATACAGTCGTTTGTCGACTGCACGAGGCGTATTCGTAAAATGTACTTATATACATATGTATGTACATTCGAGTGTCGTTTTTATACCTTTTATGTAAATGAAATGGTATATTAACTTTGGTCTGACGTATGCAAGTACCAGAAGGAGAAGAGATAGTCCCACCGAAATTTATACCGATTGCATCAGTGTGTGATTTAATCTGCTGTTGTAATATTAAATTTATTACTAACCAACAACTATTGAGTGCGCTACTATTTAGCCGCTATTTTTACTTAATGTTGGGTTAGTGAGTTTTTTGCAATCCTGCATACTTTCAGGCATTAATTGTCTGAGAAATCTACATAAGTAGGATTGATTGTCGGGCTCGATTTATATATTATGAATTGTTTAATGTGGATTTATCTTGCTGGAACGGGACAGATCGGACCACTATAGCGTTTGATTCAGATTTGAACATTTTGATCAGAAATCTGTCAAAAAGGCATCTATCAATCGGACGGCAAAAAAATCCACAAAAAAAGCATCTAAGAGCATGAAATTTAACACTGAAAATCAGCGAAATCGCATTTTGCATTTTGCAATAAATTCTGATTTCTTTTTATTTGTTATGTTAGTATACTCAACTGGAAAATATGTTCACAGTTTCACCCAGATTGCATATTTAGTTTGGGACAAAAGGTTAAAAAAAAAGAAATTGCATCAAACTTTATATAAAATGTAAAATTAAACTTCCAAAGAAGCTTCAATATTAACAGTATCATAAGGTGAGTGTGGTCTGAGCCAAAAAAAAATGTTTACAAGTGATACAAATGTTGCACAGAAAGCCGATAACGCAGTACACCAACAATCAATGAAAACATTTTTAAAAAATTATGAAAACCGTCAAATTCGATCTTGTTTCCGTTTAGGTAAAAACCATACAAAAAAACACTCGGCATTGTACAAAAGTAATTCATGTCCAGAATTCGTCGGAATTTTTCTTTTCCCAAGACAGATTGAATATACCCAGTAAAGACCGGTTGCGACGATTGTGGATATCGTCAATTTGCTAAATGTGCTCTTGGACGTAACAAACCGTGCTAATCAGAACTATATCAAAGAAGAACTTGTTGACTACTTTAAAGAAGACAAAATATAAATTGAAGCTTAAATAAATATTTTTTTATTAAAATTCTAAATTCTCTTTATGTTTGGAAAACACCTCGTAAGCTTCTAACTTGTTAGAAAGTGCGTTTTACATACAGATTGAATTTAAAGTGAATAAACATACACACGTATATTGTTAAATAGTTTATTGTTCTGTTATAGTTTATTTTTTTTAATCTTAAGTTGGTTATCTGCAGATACTATAAATAAGGACTTTGACTAGTTTATCTTATGAATAAGTAACAGTGGCTGTGTTTGACGCCGACATCTGGCATGTATGATATTACTGATAGTTTTGAAATATTACAATAATGCAGAAAATAATTTCATTTATCAAAAATGTCAGATGTAACGTATGTGCATATATATTATATTTATAACATAAAACACTTGATAGCCTCGTCAAATTAGAGTGTCTAAAATATAGACAGACCTATAACTGATTATTTATTCCACTGCCTTTCTCATGGGTTAGATAAGGAAAATGAGACTAGTCATAAGTTCAGTACTTGGTATAAATATAAGCAAAGCTTTCACGAACATTCAGCGTCATCTTTTGATTATGCCTCCACGATCGCTATTCAAAAAGAAACTGAAATTGTCATTGCGATAGACAAAAAAATATGTTTGAAGCATCGAGGCGTTCCGACAACGAATGAAATTCATCTTCACAAGATAGTTACCAGTTACAGAAATTTCTTCCAATCGTTGTGTTTTGTGAGGCGTTGAATGGCTCACTATCGTCGTGGTTCAGTATAATCATAAAGCACCGTCTCGATCTGCTCGTTTCTTCGAACATCACTTATTTGTTCCGCAAAATGGTTTTGTTGTCTGCATTTGGAAGGCGTGAAAATAAAGGGCTTCGAAAATTGTTCTATGGAGTGCGCATACTTATCAAAGCAGGAATGTATTTTAAATTTAAATGTACGAATGTTTAAAGTGGGAGTTCCTCTGTTTTGTTCTTCATGAGACAAATTTTATGTTGGGAATAAAATACGTTTTTATAATTGAGTAACAACTATTTCAAACATAATGAATTTTTCTTCAAACCGCACGATTAGAGTATAAAAATAATGCATAGATTTCAAGCACAAATGATTATTTGCGTCAACACCAGAAACAGAGAGTCACCAAAGTACAATGCGAATCATCTACATCGAAATTGAACGTCTTTTAATCGAAAAAGGTAGACAGCGCAGAATAATCTATCCCCTTCGTCTAAATTAAAACTTAAAGCTGTTGAGAAAAAATGAGGAAAGCTCTAAACTGTGAAGAAGAGACGCACTTAAAACGAATTATTTCTACTTTGACGTCGAACTTTTCTCAAAGAAATTCATGTTGGAAACTTAAAACTACCAAAGATAGTTATAAAAAATCTCCTGGTTACAACCACATTGCAGAGCTACCAAATATTGCTTTCAATTTCTTGTCTCAACTCTTTAATGTCATCCTTAAAATTGGAAATTTTCCAAATGCGTGGAAAAAGTCGCAGACCATCATGATAGCCAAACAATTAAAAGACGCAACGCTGCCGTCATCGGCTGATATGATTAGATTGCCCATTTTACCAAACTTTTCGAAAAATTGCTACTGTTCAAAATATCTCCTTTTCTCCACAAATATGTAACTATACCAAATCATCTATTTGGTTTTCGGGAAAAACATGGTACTATATAGAACAAGTCGAGTCCATCGCATTACCAGTATCCATCGCATTTGAGTTGAAAGAGTATTGCTCAGCACTATTTCCTGATGAGACTCAAGTATTCGAGAAGGTATGGCATGAAGGACTTATATATATATATATATATATATATATATATATATATATATATATATATATATATATATATAGACAAAATATATATATATATATATATTTGGCGCTTTGTAACCGCTGAAGCGATTTTCGGCCGAGCTCCTCCTCCAATTTGTAGTTTTTGCGTCTTGATATTTTTACCACCAAATGGAGGGACCTACAGTTTATTTTAAGCCGCCTCCAAGCAACTGATGAATTTTTATGAAGAGCTTTTATTTCATGTCAGAAATACAATCGGAGGGCTTGACATTCCCTGGTGAGGGGCGGCCGCAATTAAAAAAATTATTTTCTATAATTTTGGATGTTGCTCGAATCTGTCCAATTTGGTTAATAGCTGAAAACAAATATGGAGCGATATATAGATTTCAATGGTGCACCGTGGTATATGGAAAAAATACGTGTCGAAACTGCAAAATCATCTGAATCTTCTAGCAAACGTTTTATCCTGCCCAATAGGCCGAACACGCCTTCAAAGAAGTGATCTGTCAGTCTTATCTAATCAAAAACGTACCAACGTACTAAATTTCAAGCAAATCGAAATTACTCTATTTTCCATATCCAGCGTTTATTTGTCTAGAAATAACAGGTCAATTAAAAAGTCTTCGGTGGTCTGACACATAGATGGTGTTACTAGAATTAATTAATTAATGGTTTTTTGTTAACACGCGTGTATAAATTTGACAGCTGTGTCGGGTCATTAGCTTGAGAATTATAGCGTTTTGAGGGGGGCAACTTTTGTTATAGTGAAAAAATTGATAAAAAAAAAAGATTTCGCGTGTTGATAAAATTTAGCTTTTTGAAGGGGAAAAATACAATTTAAATACACCTTGGCTTGATGACGAGTTTCCGGACACTGCTCCAAGAAAATCTACCGCAGTGGACGCCCAAAAGCAGTGTTACCGACAAAAACTTCAAAAAATCCACAAAATGTTTTTGAGAGACCAATAAACCCGAGTTTTATCATCGATATGCGGCAATGCATGAAACATGTTTCCATTATTTCACTCCGAAGTCCATTCGGAAGTCATCCGAGTAGTCTGCACACGATGAACCCGCTCTAAAGTGTGGGAAAACGCAACAGTCAGCTGGCAAGGTTATGGCGCCTGTATTTGGGGATGCGCAAGGAATAATTTTCATTGACTACCTTGAAAATGAAGGACGATCAATAGCGACTATTACATAGCGTTATTTGACCGTTTGAATGGCGAAATCGACGAAAAACGGCCGTATTTGAAGAAAAAGAAAGTGCTGTTTCATCAAGACATTGCACCGTGTCACAAGTCAGTTAAATCCATGGCAAACATCCACGAATTGGGCTTCGAATCGCTTCCGCATCCACAGTATTTTTCAGATATGGCCCCCAGCGACCTTGGGAAACCTATCCTTTCCTAAAAACCTTCTGGCAGCCAAATCAACCTAGCTATTCTCAGTTTATGAATTATTTATATTTAAATTAACTTTATTTTGCTGATAGGTGTCACTCTTTCAAAAATATTCAAACTTCGATGGAAAACTCTTCTGGTTTCAATGCTGCTATCCTGAAAATTTGAACAAAATCGGCTTAGTGGTTTCGGCGCCAATAGGCTGCATTGATACATACATACGAGGTATGTTCAAAGGCAAAGGTGAAGGTTTTGCTCACTGTTTTCTTCGATTACAATGATGTAGTACACTATCAGTTCCTGCGAAAAGGTCGTACAGTTAATAAGGAATACGTTTGAGTGAAGCAATACGGCTCAAACAATCAGAATTGTGGAAAAAGAAATCGTGGCTTTTGCATCACGATAATGCACCAGCTCACACATCAATGCTTATTCGTGATTTTTTGAGCAAAAATAAAACATTCGATGGAAGAATAATAAACGAGCAAACAAATACTAATTCGGACGAAATATTTGAATCTTTAAAACTGATCTACAAAAAACAACACAAAGATTCAGGTACACCGAACAAAGCAGGAAGCATAACAATAAACAAACAGAACCAGCCAGGAAGCAGCATAAAGCAACATACCAAAATTACCGACTTCTAACCGCCTCAAGGTACCACACCAGCCGTCAAACTATGAAGCCAAAAACATCCACAGGTATACACAAAAACAACCCTTATACACGAGAGCTAACACCACACACACACATACATGGATGCTGCATAACAACAGCAGGTACCTAATGTAATAACTGAAAATCACTATAAATACCAGACGAAGTATAATGACAGATCAGAACGATCAACGACACTGAAGATGGCAGAACGCCGAACCCGTTTGTCTCATAACCAAATTTGACAAGGGACGACGGGAACTCGTTCCAATATTCATCAACTTTTCACCCTGTCGGAGAATCAACTGAACAAAACCAATCAAAAATAAAACCGTAATCATGCTTCAACCACCAGATTTGGCTCCGTGCGACTTTTTCCTATTCCCAAAACTAAAGAAAACAATGAAAGGAAAGCGTTTTGCCACAATTGATGAGATCAAGTCAGAATCGAAGAAAGAGCTGATGGCCATCCCGAAAAGCCCATTTCAGAAGTGCTTCGAGGTTTCAAAAAGCTTTGGTACAAATGTATTATATCCGAGGGGGATTACGTTGAAATGAACAAAATAGATATTGTCACGAATTTGCTAAGTTAACCTCGATGATTTCCCAAATCCTTCGAGTCCGATCACCGGATTGCTAAACAAAACTCTCAAGATTTGTTCGTTTGGCCTCTCAACCGTCAGGAATTAACTCAACGTTTATTAAGTCTTTGGTAATTACAATTCTTTACTATGCACAATGGATTATTTTACAATTCTTTATGATACACACTTATTATCTGCTTCACTCAGCTTATCCGTTTCTCAAACACACAGCTCACAGCAATGTTAACTCCACTAAGTTGTCTACTCGTCTCTTGTTGTGATAGCGGCTGTCGCTCTTTTTATACCTGTAGATGACCCAAACATTCTGTTTACGCGCTTAAGGATGGGCTGATTATTCGTTTGCCTGCAGTAGCTGCAGCGACTCCGTTTATTATTAACGACGTGGAATTTCCTTTAAACTGTCTACCATTTTGTTTGTCCTAGGTAAGGGTAATTTGCATTATACAGCCGCTTCTTTTCTTTTCGGTCCTTTTCTGGGAATTGCCTTTACACTGCTACTCATTCAATCTGTTCCGTCACAATATTGATGAATAAATAAGTACTTTTCAAAAAAAAAAAAAAAATTCAAAATTCATCTATTCCTTTGAACACATCTCTTGCAAGTAATTCTCGTTTTACACGCAGGAATTCGTTTATATATTTTAATTTATTGAGCATGTGATATAAAATTATGTAAATTATACCACCTTAAGAAAAAGAAAAAATTAGAACAGAACAATTCGTGTAAGAACATGAATATTTTTTTTTTTTTACTTGTGTTAAATGATATTCATGTAAGAATAGAATTCAGTGTACTTGTAAAAAATTATTTATACTTTATTTTAAGTAAATACTATGTCACTAAATTGGTGAGATGTTTTTGTCTTCTATTAATTATATATTCCACAGCCACTGCAATGAAGAAAATACCGCTTGCCGTAATAAAATAAAATGCGTATACAGTGTATTGCCCTCGAGTGCTTAAAGCAAAACCAGAATTTGAGACTACAATAATTGTAAGCAATGTCTGGAAAAGGAGTGCCATAAATGTGTTTACACCAAACACTAATCCGAAACTATCTTCTTCTAGGTAACGTGCCACTTCAGCGCTATATAAAGGAAAAGAAAATTAATTTTTTTCCAAAAGAATTATTCAAAGCATTCACAATAGAATGCTCATAGACAAATGTACACTTTCGTATGTACGCATAAAATGTATGAACATTTGTACCTTGCAACTGTTATACTGAAGGCATAAAATGCTCCAAAAAGTATACAAGCTATGTAGCAGACATAAATATTAGTGGTTTGGCAGGATAGAAGTATTGCACCGCCTTCTAACGCTGCAAATGTTGATAAAACCAATAAACTTTGGAGCGGTTTCAAGCGACCAGCATGTATGTAACCAGCTGCCATTGCCATTAATGCCGCTAACGCAGTCAATACAACCTCAACGGCACCATTCCAAACCATTCCAATATCCGGGTCAATTTCAATCCATAAAACTTGCATATAAGAAAACACTTGCAAATAACCACACAAGCTTATTGCATACCAAATACTCCATTGAACGACTTTTAAATTGCTGTAGGCATTATAAAAGTGAGTCCAGATCAGATTAAATGCCGCTTTTGTAACTTCAGTTTCGGTGCTTTGTCGGTCGTCTGACTTTGCTTCTTGCAACTCCATAGTGGATGATCCAACTGCCGATGTTGGTTGCACAGTATTCTTACGATGGAAGTATAGACTTCTCTCAACTTTAGGTAAGGTAAAAGCCCATAGTGTGGTAAAGATTTGACCTGTGAAAACAATTATTTTTAAATGTAAACGATTCTGAAAGCATTGATGGTATTTAAAAGATATTAATCATAATAAATCATAATAGAACTACTTTATTTTTAATCCTTTCATTCAATGTAATAAAAATTTCTAATATTAAAATTCAATTTCCGAAAAATCTTCTAATATAAATGGATCTGCCTGATGCACTCGAAAAAATCGCACCTATTTAAGGTTTGATTTGCATGAAATTTGCTATATAGAAATCTCTTTGTGTAGATTAATATGTAAATATGTAGCTTTTTCGGGAAGTGTCTATTCGGGGATCTATTCGAAAAAATTGATGCTTCGGTTTGATTATACTACCTCCATTATAAGAAAGGGGGCCAAGTTAAACAATTCGCTTTAACTAGCGACAATTTCCAAACGGCTTGGGAAGTTCTCCATTCCCGATACGAGAATAAGTGCCAATTAGTCGATGATTAGGTCACTTTATACTAATTTATATATCCCTCGGCACGCCCGCTAAACACTGGGAGCCAATTCTGGTGAATATATGAACTTCCTCTTTATCAGAAAACCCACTAACCCTATGGGAGCAATCTTTCTGATCCCGAAGACAAAGCCCAACTTGGCAACAAATGAAAGAATTCCTGTACAGGCTGTTTGAAATAAAAGAATTTCCCGCAAAATGTCCCACACGCAACCGAGTTCAAGTTATTCTTATTCCACAGAACAGCCACTAATCGTGTAAATTATGCCAAAGAAATCACTAGCTGACCCGGTCACACGTTGTTGTGGCTTTCTGTATTTTCTCCAATTTTTATTCTAATTGGTTTTGCAAAGGGTTATTAAAGTTCTAATTAAGCCAATTGTCTGTCTGTCGGTGATCTCTTTCCCGTAAAGAAATGTTTCAAGCAAATTGAACTTTTTTTCTGATCCAAATCGAAGCATAAATCAATTTTTTTCTCAATTAAATCGGTCCACAGCCTGGCAGACATCATTCACGTAAATCGAACCATAAATAAGAATTCGAATAGGTCGATACATGATATACTTT
Organism: Neoceratitis asiatica; assembly: GCA_030068015.2. Lineage (NCBI taxonomy): Eukaryota > Metazoa > Arthropoda > Insecta > Diptera > Tephritidae > Neoceratitis > Neoceratitis asiatica. The sequence continues at coordinate 38,326,011 of CM061529.1, forward strand.
CCGGAAAGAAAAGTAGTGTGTTCCTGCTAATCTAAGCAAAAAGCAATCTTTGTATCAAATTTCAAGCGAATCGAACCATAAGTACGATTTTTTCGAATAGGTCAGTCCCTGCTTCACATCCTGGTATAAAAAATAGATAAAAACCTATTCGTAGGTCTGACAAATATATATACGGAATTTCATTAAAATCGGTGCATCCTTTTGGAGGGGTACGAGGAAAGACATTGGACAGGAGAATTTTATATAGATAGATAAGATTTCGAATAGGACGGTCCATGGTCTACTTCCTGGACAGAAAAGTAGTGTTTCTCCTAGACTAAGCAAAAGGCTATCTATGTGCGAAATTTCAAGCAAATCGAAGCACAACCACAATCGGTCAGCAAAGATAATATCCAATCCTACTTCTCAAAACATCATTGCATACTCTGATTACCCAAAATTTGAGTATTTGCAAAAACGTCTCTCAAATGTGTTCTACAATTCCCGTAGAGCAGGAGTTTTACTCATGTCAGCAACATAAAAATATTCATAAAACTAAAATTAGAGAAATCAATTTCCACTGCAGAATATTTCCAATTCTCTCATAACAGGGAAAGTACAGCATCAAGGGAAACCCAGCTCTACAGAGGAAAGCGCCTCAACACTTCCACATCCTACTGAGAAACGCTTAACCAAGGACACTTGTCACTACTTCGTAGTGAAACCGCACAGTAACATCGCACATTAACGACAATGGGAAATTATCCATTTCACCAAAAATGTTTGCTTGAAGTTCCGGTATTTTATACTCAACTAATAATAAGTACCACTGAGTTATAATCTTCAAGAGCGTTAGTAAAATGGAATCAGCTGAATGTAGATCATGTACAGAGCGTGCGCGGTGGAGCACGATTGAAACGTTTAAGTTATTAGTGGAAGGAAAGTAAACAATTTATCAGGCAGATACTCCCCTTTCAACCAACCCAGAACCAGTAATTTATTTCTCGCATTTTTGTACTTCTCAAATGAAGAACTTGTAGCCCAAGGAATGTCTTTACCAAGCTTCATTATAATAACATGTAAATTTTTGCTGTATAGGGAGTGGCACATGGAGGAATAGATAGACCGACATGGCTAAATTACAGGAATTACTCAATTGACAAATAATACTCTCGCTAGAACTTTTTAAATACTGATTTTTCAACAGTATTTTCGTTATCTTTAAATCTTCTTAGAACTAATGCTAAATCTTTTCATTACATTATGTCTTCACTCTAAAATCACTTTTCTATTCAAACATACTTACTGCTAAACGTTATATAGTTTAAAGACTTGTATGTCATGACATCCAAACTGATAAGGATTTGTGAGGAACCGGCAGCAACTAACTTGCCTAGGAACATGGCGGCACGAGTATGGGCAGTGACTTTGGGATAGTACGCTTTATCGACTTTTGCGTAAATATATGTGTAATAAGCCACTTCAGTGGCCGAGTATAGGCCAAAGAAAAACTGCACTGTTTGGAGTGCAGCAATCGAAGTGGTCCAGATCAACAAGCTTGAAAATATAATGCCACAAGCACCCATTACAATAATTAAAGGTTTGTACCTGTAGGATAGAGATAAGATGCGATAAGAAATTTAATTTTAAAATTTCAAAACTAGATTGGAAAAATGCCTTCATATGCTTGTATATATTTGTTCATATTCATATATATATATAGATGCATATGAACAGCATTGAAAAATTAATAAAAAGCGTTGTCTTCTATCACAGCTAGAACTTTATTCAAATTTAAAATCTATTATCCATTCACACGCGGTTTTAAATGGAGTAAAGATAACCAACCAATATTATAGTAATTTTCGATATATATTTAAAAGCTAAATATTAAATTATTTCCTGCAAAATTTTCTACAAAATATATTATAAAAATTTTCAAGGTCATTTTTCATTAATGATCCTTCTTTTATTTTAATTCATTTGTAGAAAAAATTGTCTGACACCTATATTATTTTTCTACGCTCCAATGAAATTTGTGTATAAGTTTTTGTATAGATTAAATCTTTAATTGTAATGCTTCAATGTGTATTAAAAAAGTAATGACGTCATAGAATAAAGAAACTAAAAAGTAGTTGAACTAAATTTGATTATTATATAATTTTTTCTGTAAAGTTTAAAGCTTTTTTGGTTTTTATTGCATAGTGTTATTGAACCTAATTGATAATAATAAATATATAAGCTGTTATCTGTTTGGTAATTTGACATATTCGAAAAAAAAAATTCAAATTTACTTGAAATTTGTGAGTGATTTGCAAAAGAATGAACTTTTCTAGATTTAAACCTAACGCCATATCACTTTAAGATTAATTCCGTGCTACACAATTACATACATACATACAAACATCTTTTTTTGATCTTCAAAAATACAAACGATTAAGCCTTAAAACATGAATGAAAAATTAGTTAAGCCATATTTTTCATACTTAACATAAATAAAGAGTGTTTTTTATAGAGGTACAGAACTTTAACCTGCAATGAAACAACGGTGGATTATTCGATTGACATGAATTTTATTTATCCGAAAGATATTCTTGTGGCATTACATTTTAAATATGATTGATATGGCATATGACCGCCACGGCTGGCGCGGACGTAGTCCAATCTGGATGTCTAATTTTCGATGACTTTTTCCAACATTTTTGGCCGTTTATCGGCAATAACACGGCGAATGTTGTCTTCCAAATGGTCAAGCGTTTGTGGCTTATCCCCATAGACAAATGACTTTACATAGCCCCACAGAAAGTAGTCTAGCGGTGTTAAATCACAAGATCTTGGAGGCCAATTCACAGGTCCAAAACGTGAAATTAGGCGGTCACCAAACGTGTCTTTCAATAAATCTATTGTGGCATGAGCTGCGTGACATGTTGCGCCGTCTTGATGAAACCACATCTCCTGGTTATGGTTATTCAATTCAGGAATGAAAAAGTTAGTAATCATGGCTCATACCGATCACCATTGACTGTAACGTTCTGGCCACCATCGTTTTTGAAAAAGTACGGACCAATGATTCCACCAGCCCATAAAGCGCACCAAACAGTCAGTTTTTCTGGATGTAACGGTGTTTCAACATACACTTGAGGATTACCTTCACTCCAAATGCGGCAGTTTTGTTTGTTGACGTAGCCATTCAGCCAGAAGTGCGCTTCATCGCTAAAAAAAATTCGCTTATGAAAATCGTGAACAACGGTAATCTCGTTTTCCGCACAGAACCATTATTTTCGAAATAAAATTGCACTATTTCCAAGCGTTGTTCAGGCGTGAGTCTATTCACCATGAATTGCCAAACCAAACTGAGAATAAATCACTAGACGGCTGTTAAATCGGTCGCCATCTTGAAAGGTAATGACAACTTAAAGTTCTATACCTCTATAAAAAACACCCTTTATATGTATTAAGAATCGCATGGGAGTATTTGATAAATGTGAATGCAATATTTACACGATAATTTTAATTAATTGAAATTTCTATACAAAAATTATAAATAAATTTAAATTTTTTTAAATCAAACTTTGGAATTTCTTGAATATTTACAATTATATTAAATTTACTTAAAATGATTTCATTAAGAAAAATCACCTTTTAGAGAAAAACACTACTCAAAATTTTCACTTTATTTTTCACTAGGTGTCAAGTATGAAAATTAACTTACCTCAAAAAGTCTGTAACTAAAAATACCATCACCAGCGTCGCCAGGTAAGAGTAGCTAACCACTGGATAAATTTCTCGACTGAGCTACAAGCAGAATTTCACATTTTTTTTTAATATTTGTATGCGTGTTATTTTAAAATATTTTCAAAATTTATACCACTTCATTTGTGAGATTTCCTCCATTATTTAGCAAATATTGCGTTAAATATGGGTCTGAAGGACGAATTTCGCGTGCAAATCCACATATGCAAAGTAGACATGAGATTCGTAACCATTCCTTCATAATGTGTTGTGTATTCTATGAAATACGTATGATATTTGAAAACTCCCGGCAATTAGTGTTCACTTTAAATACCGAAACGGTTGTGATCGATGTCGATCAATAATTTCATCGTTCATTTAAATGAATGAAGTGTGTGCTGCGTACGAACTTTTCGTTGCGTGAGCTAAAGCTTCTACATACTACGATATAATACAGTCGTTTGTCGACTGCACGAGGCGTATTCGTAAAATGTACTTATATACATATGTATGTACATTCGAGTGTCGTTTTTATACCTTTTATGTAAATGAAATGGTATATTAACTTTGGTCTGACGTATGCAAGTACCAGAAGGAGAAGAGATAGTCCCACCGAAATTTATACCGATTGCATCAGTGTGTGATTTAATCTGCTGTTGTAATATTAAATTTATTACTAACCAACAACTATTGAGTGTGATGCTATTTAGCCGCTATTTTTACTTAATGTTGGGTTAGTGAGTTTTTTGCAATCCTGCATACTTTCAGGCATTAATTTTCTGAGAAATCTACATAAGTAGGATTGATTGTCGGGCTCGATTTATATATTATGAATTGTTTAATGTGGATTTATCTTTACATTTTTTGGAATGGGGCAGATCGGACCACCATTGCATTTGATTTTTCAGATTTAAATATTTTGATCAGAAATCTGTCAAAAAGAGCATCTAAGAGCATGAAATTTAACACTGAAAATCAGCGAAATCGCATTTTGAATTTTGCAATAAATTTGATATATTTATAAAGATATATTTATAACCAAAGACATCACTGCTTTCTTTTTATTTGTTATGTTAGTATACTCAACTTGAAAATAAGAAAAAACACTCGGCATTGTACAAAAGTAATTCATGTCCAGAATTCGTCAGAATTTTTCTTTTCCCAAGGCAGATTGAATATACCCAGTAAAGACCGGTTACGACGATTGTGGATATCGTCAATTTGCTAAATGTGCTCTTGGATGTACCAACAACTATCTCAAAGAAGAACTTGTGGACTACTTTAAAGAAGACAAAATAGAAATTGAAGCTTAAATGAATATTTTTTGACAAAAATTCTAAATTCTCTTTATGTTTGGAAAATACCTCGTAAGCTTCTAACTTGTTAGAAAGTGCGTTTTACATACAGATTGAATTTAAAGTGAACAAACATACACACGTATATTGTTAAATAGTTTATTGTTCTGTTATAGTTTATTTATTTTTAATCTTAAGTTGGTTATCTGCAGATACTATAAATAAGGACTTTGACTAGTTTATCTTGTGAATAAGTAACAATAATGTAGAAAATAATTTCATTTATCAAAAATGTCAGATGTAACATATGTGTATGTGTATACATATTATTTTTATAATATAAAACACTTGATAGCTTCGTCAAATTAGAGTGTCTAAAATATAGACAGACCTATAACTGATTGTTTATTCTACAGCCTTTCTCATGGGTTAGATAATGAAAATAAGAAGTGCAGAACTGGGTATACATATGTATACATTTATATTAAAAGGCCTACCATACATGGATTATTAAAGTTCCATCACATTTGTTTAAATATAAGTAAAGCTTTCACGAACATTCAGCGTCATCTTTTGATGCCTCCTCTTATGCCTCCACGATCGCTATTCGACAACGAATGAAATTCATCTTCACAAGATAGTTACCAGTTACAGAAATTTCTTCCAATCGTTGTGTTTTATCGTGGTTCTTTATAATCATAAAGCACCGTCTCGATCAGCTCGTTTCTTCGAACATCGCTTATTTGTTCCGCAAAATGGTTTTGTTGTCTGCATTTGGAAGGCGTGAAAATAAAGGGCTTCGAAAATTGTTCTATGGAGTGCGCATACTTATCAAAGCAGGAATGTATTTTAAATTTAAATGTACGAATGTTTAAAGTGGGAGTTCCTCTGTTTTGTTCTTCATGAGACAAATTTTATGTTGGGAATAAAATACGTTTTTATAATTGAGTAACAACTATTTCAAACGTAATGAATTTTTCTTCAAACCGCACGATTAGAGTATAAAAATAATGCATAGATTTCAAGCACAAATGAATATTTGCGTCAACACCAGAAACAGAGAGTCACCAAAGTACAATGCGAATCATCTACATCGAAATTGAACGTCTTTTAATCGAAAAAGGTAGACAGCGCAGAATAATCTATCCCCTTCGTCTAAATTAAAACTTAAAGCTGTTGAGAAAAAATGAGGAAAGCTCTAAAATGTGAAGAAGAGACGCTCTTAAAACGATTTATTTCTACTTTGAAGTCGAACTTTTCTCAAAGAAATTCATGTTGGAAACTTAAAACTACCAAAGATAGTTATAAAAAATCTCCTGGTTACAACCACATGCAGAGCTACCAAATATTGCTTTCAATTTCTTGTCTCAACTCTTTAATGCCATCCTTAAAATTGGAAATTTTCAAAATGCGTGGAAAAAGACGCAGACCATCATGATAGCCAAACAATTAAAAGACGCAACGCTGCCGTCATCGGCTGATATGATTAGATTGCACATTTTACCAAACTTTTCGAAAAATTGCTACTGTTCAAAATATCTCCTTTTCTCCACAAATATGAAACTATACCAAATCATCTATTTGGTTTTCGGGAAAAACATGGTACTATATAGAACAAGTCGACTCCGTCGCATTACCAGTATCCATCGCATTTGAGTTGAAAGAGTATTGCTCAGCACTATTTCCTGATGAGACTCAAGTATTCGATAAGGTATGGCATGAAGGACTTATATATATATATATATATATATATATATATATATAGACAAAATATATATATATATATATTTGGCGCTTTATAACCGATTTTCGGCCGAGCTCCTCCTCCAATTTGTAGTTTTTGCGTCTTGATATTTTTACCACCAAATGGAGGGACCTACAGTTTATTTTAAGCCGCCTCCAAGCAACTGATGAATTTTTATGAAGAACTTTTATTTCATGTCAGAAATACAATCGGAGGGCTTGACATTCCCTGGTGAGGGGCGACCGCAATTAAAAAAAAAATTATTTTCTATAATTTTGGATGTTGCTCGAACCTGCCCAATTTGGTCAATAGCTGAAAACAAATATGGAGCGATATATAGATTTCAATGGTGCACCGTGGTATATGGAAAAATTACGTGTCGAAACTGCAAAATCATCTGAATCTTCTAGCAAACGTTTTATCCTGCCCAATAGGCCGAACACGCCTTCAAAGAAGTGATCTGTCAGTCTTATCTAATCAAAAACGTACCAACGTACTAAATTTCAAGCAAATCGAAATTACTCCATTTTCCATATCCAGCGTTTATTTGTCTAGAAATAACAGGTCAATTAAAAAGTCTTCGGTGGTCTGACACATAGATGGTGCTACTAGAATTAATTAATTAATGGTTTTTTGTTAACACGCGTGTATAAATTTGACAGCTGTGTCGGGTCATTAGCTTGAGAATTATAGCGTTTTGAGGGGGGCAACTTTTGTTATAGTGAAAAAATTGATAAAAAAAAAAGATTTCGCGTGTTGATAAAATTTAGCTTTTTGAAGGGGAAAAATACAATTTAAATACACCTTGGCTTGATGACGAGTTTCCGGACACTGCTCCAAGAAAATCTACCGCAGTGGACGCCCAAAAGCAGTGTTACCGACAAAAACTTCAAAAAATCCACAAAATGTTTTTGAGAGACCAATAAACCCGAGTTTTATCATCGATATGCGGCAATGCATGAAACATGTTTCCATTATTTCACTCCGAAGTCCATTCGGAAGTCATCCGAGTAGTCTGCACACGATGAACCCGCTCTAAAGTGTGGGAAAACGCAACAGTCAGCTGGCAAGGTTATGGCGCCTGTATTTGGGGATACGCAAGGAATAATTTTCATTGACTACCTTGAAAATGAAGGACGATCAATAGCGACTATTACATAGCGTTATTTGACCGTTTGAATGGCGAAATCGACGAAAAACGGCCGTATTTGAAGAAAAAGAAAGTGCTGTTTCATCAAGACATTGCACCGTGTCACAAGTCAGTTAAATCCATGGCAAACATCCACGAATTGGGCTTCGAATCGCTTCCGCATCCACCGTATTTTTCAGATATGGCCCCCAGCGACCTTGGGAAACCTATCCTTTCCTAAAAACCTTCTGGCAGCCAAATCAACCTAGCTATTCTCAGTTTATGAATTATTTATATTTAAATTAACTTTATTTTGCTGATAGGTGTCACTCTTTCAAAAATATTCAAACTTCGATGGAAAACTCTTCTGGTTTCAATGCTGCTATCCTGAAAATTTGAACAAAATCGGCTTAGTGGTTTCGGCACCAATAGGCTGCATGGATACATACATACGAGGTATGTTCAAAGGTAAAGGTGAAGATTTTGCTCACTGTTTTCTTCGATTACAATGATGTAGTACACTATCAGTTCCTGCGAAAAGGTCGCACAGTTAATAAGGAATACGTGTGAGTGAAGCAATATGGCTCAAACGATCAGAATTGTGAAAAAAGAAATCGTGGCTTTTGCATCACCAGATTTTTGCTCCGTGCGACTTTTTCCTATTCCCAAAACTAAAGAAACCAATGAAAGGAAAGCGTTTTGCCTCAATTGTTGAGATCAAGACAGAATCGAAGAAGGAGCTGATGGCCATACCGAAAAGCGGTAAGCAAAAGAAATTATATCCGAGGGGGATTACTTTGAAGGGGACAAAATAGATCGATGAATAAATGAGTACTTTTCAAAAAAATTCAAAATTCACCATTTCCTTCGAACACATCTCGTACATCATATTATATGTAGTACATATATAATATATACATGTAAAGTTAGAAGATTAAAATACGCTTCAATTTTCTAATGTTTGCTTTTCTTCTCACTAGGTTGTTTTTGTCTTACTTGCTTCAGATAGTCACTGTGGGACTAGGAGGTTAACGTAGCAGTTTTACATAATAAAAACATAATCCGAAGGAAGCTTGGTATTGAAATAAGACAATGGGCTTGTCCACCATTGCTGTTTGAAAATTTATGCATTGGAGTGTCGGCGTCTTGTCGCTCTTATGTTATGTCAAGGTTTAGGATTGTTTTTTCATTCAAATAGCCGAATCAACAATAGCACGTCACTCGTTCCTTCTCTTTGCTGTTTGGCGGCAGTTGGAAATACCAAGAGAGAACATTTTCAATGCTGGAGTGCTTTCATCCATTCGGACGACATGACCTAGCCAGTGTAGCCACTGCCTTTTTATTCGTGCACTATTTCAATGGCATCGTATAACTCGTACAGCTTTTCGTGCCATCGTCGGTGGTATTCGCCGTTGCCGACGCGGAAAAGACCATAAATCGTCCGCAAAACTTTTGCCTTGAAAACTCTTAAAGCTTGACTCGGATGTCGATAACTTCTGCACCATGGGACAAGAGTGATCAGTGAATTGAAGAGTTTTATTTGATGGCAGGAGATATTTTCTCTTGCCCTCGTTCACTACCAGACCCATTCGCTTCGCTTCTTTGTCTATCCTGGGGGAAACAGAACGTGCGGTGTGATTGTTATGGCCAATAATATAAATATCATATGTTCTGAACCCTTGCGCAGGAACTACAATGAATTCGCTTTTAATGAGAACGGATAAGCGCAGTGCCAAACTTATTACTTATGCTGAAGACTTCGCATTAGTATATGAGCGAATTCCCACAAACTTCGTGCTATTTCAAGCAGGAAAAGTACCGAACTAGTCTATTCAGTTTAAATTTTGCGTCAACTCAAATAAGTTGGAACTTTTTGCAAGAATATACAGAATTGCGCCACAGATACGAAGACATATCCTACCACTCTCTGCACATGGAAATAGGGTTATTGACGAAGATTTGCGTTAAATCTAAAGAGAGCAAAGAATGTTGGATGAGCATATATTAACCTTTATTGGCAGTGGCAATGTCAACAGCAATAAAAGTACTTGGCTTACTTTAGATTAACTCTCAAAATGTACTGGACAGTTGCCGAAATCTACAGGAGATGGCCAAACAAAGTAGACTACATATCACTCATACTGATTCATGGCCGCCGGGCCACAGAGGAAACCTAATGGGAGGCAGACAAACTTGCTAACGCATAATCAAGCAGGTTCTTTTGCATAAAAACCAAAGAAAATCTGACCGAAATGCGGTTGGCGTGTATATATATATACATATATATGTATATATAAATGGCTCTTCCTCCAATTCGTGGTTTTGCGTCTTGATGTTTTTTCCAATAAAAGGGGGACACACTACAGTTCTACAGTTAACGGACGGCTTATAGCTTTTTATGAGGAACTTTTATTTCACGTCATAAATAAAAATTCAAATCGAAGGGATTGACATTCCGTTCCTTCAGGTATTGCGGCCGATCACATGATATATGATTCTTAAAAAGGGAAGAGTAATGAGATTTCCGACAAAAGATTGATTAATAGGATGATATACAGAAAGAAAACAATGAGGAAAAAAACAATAATTTATTTATTACTGACGAAAAATAAGATTAGGGGTTAAAGAATTTACCCACGGTAAGATATGAATGCCGTAAGAGGTAATTAAATCCAAAAGTTTAAGCAATAGCCGAATCTTTATACCGGAAAGACACGGATTTTTATCCGACCCATGACTCAACATGTTCGCGATTATAACATTACAACAACAAAGCTCTCAATAACTTTTCACAGAATTATTCGATATTGATAATAATTTTTTAATGAAAATGGTATGGTCTGAATTTGGGGGAAAAAATTTATCAGAGGTATGAGAAAGAGGGGTTGAGTCGGTTGTAAGGGGACTATATGATATAGCAGTCCGATTTCGATGATTTTCAGTATCAATATGCAATTTTAGTATCAATTGAAAAATCTCACATCTGAAAATATCGGTGTATGGGAGCTATTTGTTACGAGGTGTATTCAAATGAAATATGAATTTTGATTTTTTTTTAAAGTACTTATTTATTCATCAATACATCTATTTTGTCCCTTTTCAAAGTAATCCCCCTCGAACAAAATTCATTTGTGCCAATGTTTTTTCCAATCCTCGAAGCACTTAAGAAACGCGCTTTTCGGTATGGCCATCAGCTCTTTCTTCGATTCTGACTTGATCTCATCAATTGTGGCAAAACGCTTTCCTTTCATTGGTTTCTTTAGTTTCGGGAATAGGAAAAAGTCGCAGGGAGCCAAATCAGTTGAATACTCTGGTTGATTCATGATTACGGTTTTGTTTTTTGTGAGCTGGTGTATTATCTTGATGCTGAATCCACGATTTGTTTTTTCACAATTCCAATCGTTCGAGCCATATTGCTTCAAGCAAACGTTTCTCAACTTCCTTGTAGTATTCCTTATTAACTGTACGACCTTTTGGCAGAAACTCATGATGCACCACACCATTGTAATCAAAGAAAACAGTGAACTTCACCTTTTTCTTTGAACATACCTCGTATATTCGTCCGATTTCGATGATTTTCAGAACCGATATGCGATTCATTATATATGTATAGTACACCAAAATTCACGTTCTAGGACGGATTTATCTGAAAAATCGGTCGTATATATGCCAGAGTGGTCCGATCTAGCAGGTTCGGACAAATGATGGTTAATATAATAATAGTTGCATCTTCCTACCTGATTGAATATCTCAAAAATTGAGGGATTAGTTTACCTTCAAACAGACAGACAGACAGACAGTCAAAGGAACAAAAGGACATGACTAAATCAATTCAGCGCGTGATTCTGATAAAAATCGGTATAAATTTCGGTGCGTCTATCTCCAGTAAATATACAAAATTGTGAAGCGGCCAATTCTCTGAACTATTTTTAATAAACTGTATAAATTAAAGAAAATATCATCTATAATATTGTAACTATATTGCTAAATAATAGTCCAAGATTTGTTCTTTTGGTCTCTTAATCGGCAGGAATTTACTCAATGTTTATTTCGTCCTCAATAATTACAATTCTTTACTATAGCCAATGGCTTATTTTACAATACTTTATAACACACAAATATTTTCCGCTTCACACAGTCTATCCGTTTCTAAAAACACACAGCTCACTGTAATGTTAACGCCACTGCGTTTACTACTCGTCTCTCCTGTGATAGCGGCTGCCGCTTATTTTATACCTAATACCTGTACACGCGCTCAAGAATGGGCTGATTATTCGTTTGCCTGCGATAACTGCAGCCGCTCCGTTTATCTTTAACGGCAGTCCAAACATTCCGTTCATGCGCTAACTGGTCTACCTGTAGTAGTTGCTACAGCTCTTTTTGTCAGTCCTTTTTACGGGGAATTTCCAGGATACTGTCACTTCTTTTGTCTGTCCTTAGTACGGGAAATTTGCATCGTACTGCCGCTCCATTTGTCTGTCCTTTTTATTTGGAATTCTCGTCACACTGCTACTCCTTCTGTCTGTCCTTCATATTTGGGATTTCCGTCACAATATAAAACAATGCGCGTGTTTTGACAAAGCAATTGCAATTGCAAGCAAATTATATAATTACGTGAAGTTTGATGCGATATATGTGATGGCGACGGGGCCTTTCGACGGAAAACGCGGAACGCCATAGCTTTGAGTTCTAACAGGACCAATAACCGTAATTACAGTAAAAGGAATTTCTACAGGCAGTCACCCTCGGAAGAGAATGTCCAGAAACTCTCTGGTGTATTTCTAACATGAAATAAACGGCGTCTTAGAATAAACTGTATGTAGGTCGCTTGATTTTTTTGAAAATCATCAAGATGTATAACACAAACTGCACGAGTAGCTCGTCCGAAAATCGATTCGCGATTATCAAGCGCACATAATATATGTATGTAGGTATATATATTGTTCCGTGTAACTACCTTCAATTTAATCTATGTTACCCATAATAGACATATCCTCTTTTACAAAGCAAATTTTGTATCATTCTAGGAAAGAAAGTATTATGAAGTAAAGAAGACAATTTGTTTGCATTTTATCAAAAATACCTTAATTTCTTTATTTTATTAGCTCAGAAAACAAAATAAAAACATTATTTACACGTACATACACACATACAGAAGAATTGACATTTTTTTTAAGAAACAAGTAATTCAGAATTATGCATTTTATCATAAACTAATTGACTATAAACAACCGCTACTAACAATTTAATGTTAGAAAAAGTATTTTGATCATTTTACGTATGTACATACAAATATTTGGTATACATTGGAATTGTGTGCCTCTATTAAATTTAAGTAGAAGAAAAATGAATATTAACATTTAGTACAATATAAATTGCTTTAATTATTATATTAGTAAAGCAAATTGCTCTTAGCGTATTCTAGCTTTCGTCAGCTATTTTTCCGATTTCCAAACGATTAATGTACATAAACTTTAATTCTCCTTCTCAAAAATGTTATAATTTATATTTGTTAATAGTATGCATTACATGCATTAAGGTAAATTTATTAAACAATAGATTAGCTGTTCGAGGCACAATCTTCCAGAAAAATAAACGCCATATTGATGGTTGAGTAATATTGAATTAATAAATTTTACATTACTGAATACATATTACAATTCCTTTTAATGCTTTTGGCTTAATTCATTTTAATTTTTATAATTTCATTATTAACTAAGCATTTCTATCGCATTTATTTTTATTGTTCTTATAATTTTACTTCATTATAATCATAACAAATTTGGCAACATCCATTTTCAAATTCCACAGTGCTTTACATTTGCTTTACAATTAATTTTCAAATAAATTTATCTATTTTAATTTTCACCATACTCTTCGTTGATATTTGTACCGTTTGCTCCATTTCTTCCTCCTGTACAGCAGATGCGTAACGTAGTTCGTTATTGTTGTGCGATGGGCGTAGCGTTCGTATTTTCAGCTGAACCACCACCACCACCATTGGCACTATTCAGCTCGTCAGCTGAGAGAAAAACGATAGCGGCCGAATTAATACAATAACGCTTACGCGTTGGCTTGGGACCATCCTCGAAGACGTGCCCCATATGAGCATTGCAGCGGGCGCAGCGTACCTCTGTTCGTATACGTTCTGGATGTTTAATTAGTAGCAAAATATTACCCCCTTTTTAGTTTAATTGTTTTTGCACAAGTGGATTATATGCATTTATAATATATATAAATATGTATATAAGACATTTTATATTGTAGAAATCATATTAGATATTTGATGATGGGTAGTTTGAAGATATACAAGATATTATTTAGCACATATTCCATAAGGGAGATGTGTTTCAAGGTGTTGCAACAATTGCAATTTACAGTTTTTGTTTTCAATTTAATTTGTCATTAGTTGGGTTTCAAATTGGAGTACAAGGAATTTTATAGTTGATGGGAACATAACGGTAAGTAATAAAATAATACACAAAATAAATAATAAATAAATAATAAAAAATAAAAACAAGGGTTGAATATGTATTTTTTTTTTTTTTGAACATAGACAAACAAAAAATATAAAAAAAACAGAATAACAAAAAGTGAAATGCATAAGTGAGACATGAGCCATGAGAGTGAAAGTCGAGAGCAAATGAGTCGAGTCAATTCAAATGAAAAGTGGAACAACGAAGCGATGAGAGTAGTATGTAGAGTAAATAGAAGTATTTATTAAAACAAACAAAAAATATCGCAAAAGATGAAAAAATCAAAAATTTAATTGAAAGAGTGCAGCAAAGTGGTTTAAGTGAAAATTAAAATCCATCAATATTTATGCAATGAATAAACAATATTGGTAGTTTAGTATTTTATTAGATATGTATAGAAATTGCCAATGGCATTTTAATTACAGTTAATAATATTTTACATGATGAAAATCCATAAGCGTTGATTGGTATTGTTGTTTAATATGGATGAAATGTATGAAAATAACAAAAATATCACAACGTTTAAATGATATTATCAGATGCAAATATGTTTATATTAAATATTTTTTTGAATGATGTAACAGATTTTAATATTGCATTATTTGTATGTTGTAATGAGTGTAAAATTGAGACCCCCGTACAGGCACATGTATGTAAAAAGCGAAAAAGGGAGAAATAGAAAAAATATATAAAAAAATTCATTATTTTCAATGCCATAATTAAAATTATCAAATGTATAAATATTTAGTTTTAAAAACAATATTTTTCAGTTATTCACTTATTGATAGGCTGCATTTAGCGTAAAGCATGCGAAGGCAAAGAATAATTTGGGAGCCAATTTAGTGTAGCTGGAGTACATAAATAGTTCACACACAATGAGTGGCTACGAAATATCAAAATTTCAATATTAAAAAAAAAATGCCTAAGTAAATAGGAAGGTATTCCTATAGTCAATTAATTACTTTTAATTCGAATAAATTTCTTCATGATTTTGCTGAGCTAAAAAACTTATTTTTTAAGTTATATACATAGTTATTTATGTAGACGCGTACAAATCTCTCAAGGTCAAAAGTTATATTGGATTTGCAAGTACTACTTGTACTACATTCTGAGAAATTCTGAGCTGGGAGATGCACAGCTCCTGTACATGCACTACCGTTAGTTTTTCTTTGTAGGTATTGTAAAATAAAAAGTTGTAATGACACACATACATTTACCAAACGCCAATAATAACATAATATTAAGTACTTTTCCGTTCCTTAATTAGTTTTTCTGTCTGTTTTTTGTTATAAAGTTATGACTTTTTTAACTATCACGTAGTAACCAATCGTACCAATTTGGCCGCATGAACAATCAATGTTCAATATACACCACCATCAGGCAATAATGTAAAAGAACTGTATGGTTTTGTTAATGTTGGAATGAAATACGTCTGAATAATGTGATAGAAAGTAAATGTTCGTATGTATAAGAAAATAAAAAATGTATGTATATGGAGAAATAAAGGTATGACTACTAAAGTTAAAGAAAACAATTGGAAGTTATGTTTAAATAATTTTATAAAATAAAAAAATTGAAATAAACTTTATAAACTTTATAAAGTAATAAAATACATTAAACCGACAGAATTACTTAAAATTTTTTATATTTCCTTTGAGTCGAAATTGCAGAATAAGATACTAAATGTAAAAGCACATACATTTATGAATTTTATTTTCATGTACATACCATATGTACGTATGCATGTATGAAATCTAGAATTAGTAATCCTTGACCTTTAGAATATTCATATTACTTTTCTTGATGAGTAGTATAAAATTAATCTTCACCTCTTTTAATTTTAATAAATAATTTGTTGCAAAGAAACATATATTATCTATAAATATGTAGGCATGTAGTGCATAAATAAATAGGCAACTTTAAATATTAACTCTTTTTTTTTTTTTTTGCTAATAACATACATATTCTGTAGATGATTATTTTTTCACATGCCCTTTTGAGAAGGAAGTGGTTGCGGTGGCGTTAGATGAACCAGAGGCGGAATTGCTGTTGGACTTTAGCGATGCAAAATCAATTGACGCCGAATTGATGCAGTAGCGTAGATTCTTTGGTGGCGGGCCATCATCAAAAACGTGTCCCATGTGCGCAGAGCATTTGGAGCAACGTACCTCTGTACGCACCATGCCTAGCATTTTCGAAATTACTACTATGGTTCATTAGCACATTTATTTTGTACATACATATTCAAATATGTATGTATGTGTTGTGTATTCAAAATAGTAAATTTTTATTTAAAAAAAAGTGTATGCAAAAAGCGCACGGTGTAACAATAAATGCACGAGTATGTATGTAGTAGATTGATTTCAAATATTTAATTCGTTCATATTTTAGTTATTTTTCAATATAATATTTTTCATTGACGAGTTTTAATTTTTCGCGTATTTTAAGTAAAAATCATGTTTTTCGATAGCACGTACAAATTAATAGATGTTGCGGTAAGGCAAAAGAAGGAAGGAAGAGAAAACTTCAATTATAGGGATTACAATTTCATAGCACTAATTCAATAGATGCATGTACATACATACTAAATATATATAGAGACATTTAGTACATGTACGCTTACAAACGAATGAACGAACATACAAACGCATATATATTGGAATTAACGAACGAACAAGGATTTCAAAATATTGTTGTTAAAAATTTAATTAGTTTATTTTTTGACATACAATAAACGAATAAAGCAAACACCTACATACATACGCACACGCACAATAGACACTACTTGATTGGAAAGAACAATTAGAATACCATTAAATGCTAATGAGGCAAGGAAATTCAATATTTATATACAATCTTTCAATCTGCATTATTCAGCTCTAAAACACACTACCCACATAATTATTTCTTTATTTCGAAATATGATAGATACATATTAAAATATTTGGTAGAAAGGTAAGAAATTCAGATTTATTACAATAGAGTCAAGAGTTACTCTTTTTAAATAACTTTTAGTTTTTTTTTTTAAGAGTTACATTTTTTATGAAAATAAATAAATAAATAATAATACCGCTAATTTGATATGGTATAAATAAAAAATAATATAGCCTAATGCTATGCCTTCTATTCTATGAAGCTGCCACAATAATATATCAGTTAACATATAAACGCATGGATAAAATCATAGGTGTCTTTAGGATTAGTTTAATATCTGGAAACAGTTAAGAACTAAAACTAGTTTTTTCTTAATGTAAAAAATATTCACTCTATTAAACATAAATTCATTGCAGTTTTCTTTATTTTAAGCTTTAAAACTAAAATTTATATTTTTGTGGACAAAATACTAGGGTGTAATGAAGTTAAAAATAAATAAGCGTAAAAATTTTCATTTTATTTCAATTTCGGCTATAAGTTTTTAATAACCAATGTATCCTGCATTGTTTTGTGAAAACTTGGACATTCTACTCGACGTAAGCTAGTTATTTATTAACTCGTGGCTTGTTTCCAAGCGAGTTGCTACGCATGATTCCTGTTTAACTCCAATAGTGTTCTCTCTTTCAAAATAAAAAGGCTTATAATATCTTCTTGAGGTTATTTCACAAATTTTCAATCGTTTTGAGATCAGGGAATTAGCTCGGCCATTGCATAAGCGTGACATTTTCCAGATATTTTTGCCATGCGTTTATGTATATATTATAATTTGTTCAAAAGTGTTGTGAAAAATTAAAAATATCAGTTTAATTTAACTTTATTATTGAGAATAATTGTCAAAGAGATTTGTTGGAGCAAATAGATATTACTCTGTTTAGAAAACGCAATCAGTCAAAGCTAGTAGACAAAGCCAAAATTTATAAAACTTAAAACCAACAACTGTTACGGTGACAGTTTATTTAATTGCCGCTACAACAACAACAACAACAGTTTATTTAACTATTTTATCTGAAAAAAAAAAACGAATGCGGGCAAATCTTTCAATTTTATTAATAAAAGCCTAAAATAGAAAGTGCAATAGTTAAAAAAATTTTTTTTTGCTATTCAGAACAATTTTTATGCATTAAAAGAAATTAAAATATGCCATTTATAATAATTTGAAACCAAAAAAAGGTGATTACCAATTGAAATCAAATTTTAGTGGAACACTGTACTGCCAATTTGTTGAAAGTTCAAACCAATATTTTTTTTCGCGTTATTTAATCGTAGTTGCATTTCTATCAGCCATTATAACTCATTGTTCGTATAATATAAAAAATATATATAATATATTTGCATATCCATAGTGCAAAAATTGTAGTTTTCACTAAAATATTTGAAAAGAACACACTGACAGGCACAGCTATAACTTTTGTAGATATAAAAACAACTATTTGCCAAAATTATTCAGGTATTTGCATAATCTCAATATACATATGAGCCTCTGTATGCCGTACAAGCTTTTATAAAAACGACTATAAGCTAAAATTGCACAAGCACATAAGCTCAACTTTTTTGTAAACACCAACAAAATTTAAAAAAAAAAATGGATATTTAAAAACCAGAATTTAAATTATATTTCCCGCCAATTCGTGCAACTATAATACGCATATATGTATTTATGTACATACGTACTCGTGCACAGGAGCACGAGCGCAACTATAGCAGCAACAGTAACAGTCGCAAGCAAACATCTAGTTACCTTAAATGCAAATTCTTTTTACCTGGAATGCTGGCATCACGGTGTAGTGTTATTTTGCCTTTATCAAGCACATCATTGAATGCGGGCCATCCACAACCTGAATCGTATTTGGTATCGGAACTGAAGAGGTCTTGCTGGCAAACAATACAACGGTATATACCCTTTTCATAGTGTTTATTGTAACAACCTGAAGGTATGATCGCAATATGTAAATGTGTGGATTTTATTCAGGGTACGAAATTATTTTGCACGTACCTGTAAATGGTCGTTCCGTAGCAGCCTCCTGCGTCACCTGATATTGAAGGGGTGTTAGACGTTTCTTTAGCTCCTCTTTATTGACACTAATTTTTTCGGTTTTGTTTTCCATTTCCTTACTTTTTATATTAACAGTAGTTTCCTCGCTGTATGGTTTATCTGTAATTGCATGTGGAAGCTTTTCGATTAATATTTACATATGTATGTATGTAGTAGAGCGATCACATCCTTAAGTATATACAGGTAAATTTATTCACTTTTATTTATCCAATAATAGTTTAAAAACCTGAAAGCTTATAAGGGTTATGGGATATTATTTTCAAATTATTGTAATTCCATCGATACTTGATAAGTGTGCAATTTAAATCTGACTGTTTAATGAGGTTTAAAGTAAGCAAAGAAACAAACATAGAGGTTATAAAGCTGTATTAAAAATGCGTTGAAGGCCTTCAATTAAAAAAACACTTAAACCAAACAAATTGCAATGTTTTATATTTATATGAAATACAACATGTGACACTCAAGTTTTATTTAGTTGTGTTTAAAGTTATCTTGGCAAACGTCTGAATTTTAAAGTATTTTATTAGGCATAATGTAATTAAGATAAACTAATCTAAATAACATTAAGAAGGTGATAGATTACCTATAGTATATAGTATACTGTTAGGAAGTACATACACACACATGTATATTCACTGAGGAATAAAAATTTGTTGTTATAAGAATGACTTAAGATACATATAATATAATATTTAAAATACAAGAAAATAAACAAGTTTTGTGTCCCGATTTAAACTAAAATTAGTGAACTAATATTTAGAAATGAGCTTAGCCATGACTAAAGTTATAATTTTGATTGATATAATAAAGTGATTATTAGCAAACATCATTTTTATTTTTCCTAGCCATACTCAACTGGTTTAGAAAAAAGAACCATGAAGAGGTTTATTTGTCAAATGCAATTTGCAGTTTTTCTATTGATGAATATTATATGTGAGAAAACGATCAATAAAACTGTATATAAGTCGATATGTATGTAAGAAGTATATCGCATATTAAATATTTTTTCGTGTATAGATCCGTATGAATGTATCTGTACATATATTTTACAAAGTTCGTTACTATCTTAATTAAATAGGTATGTTTATACAATTGTCATTTAGAAGTTTCTAAAATTGTACATTATTATTTCCTAATATGGTTTTGGTTTTGTATTTACAGCCACCTGCGACACACACATACGTATGTAAATAGTTTTATTTTTAAACGCAATCAATTGAGGCATTAAGCAGTGCCCGAATTGTTAACATTGGCACGCACAGAGCAAATGCTATATAAGATATTCATTACCTATGAAGATATTCGTACATACATATATGTATAGCTAAGATTTGAAGCATGCTCGTACGTGGTAAATTTGGTTTGCCAAACTCTTAATAAAAACTTTCACTTTGTTACCGTTTTTATGACCAAATTAGTGGCGCAACACCCAAACGAACTTATGCTTTGATCAAAATAAAAATGAATACATGTATGTATGTACATATGCGTATATGTATATACTGAAGTATTACTTTAAATAAATGCATTCAAACCATATTTACTTAAATGAATTTATTTTTAAGTACATACATACATATACATATGTTAAACAATTTTTTCAGGTATGTGATCACTCACCCGAAAAATTTCTTAGATTTGTAAGTGCGTTCGTTTTTTGCACAGGGAAATTCAGATTAATGACTCCAGTAAAACTGTAAATTGCTGGATCCAACCGAATGCTCCGTTGTAAGATGTTACGAAAAAGCGAAAACATTTCCCTTAAAATACATAGGTATTCATAATAACTAATAAATTACGAGGTTTTTAGACATATGCGCCTCCACGCCTATATTTTCATTGTTACTTAATCAAATTACTAAATAAGAATTACAATAGTACCAGAAAAATGTTCCGTTGATATTTGTATATATAAATTGCGCAGCTCTTTACAAATAGTCGACAATTTTCCCATCTAACCCATTAATTGAAATGTCAAAACAAAGCAATATAGGGTAGAAATAGTAATAATGCAAACTGCAAAAAGTAAATAGTTTTCCACACGCCTATTTGGCCAACAAATCCGTCCTTGAGCAATGGCCGCCATATTAGCTTCAAGGCAAGGTTATCGTTTATTTATTCCACTTAATTATCTCACCTGTCTTGACCTTTAGATATTTGTCCACTTTTCGCTTAAGCTATTAAACTATTTAAATTTTTATGTAGGCATACGCACTAAATTTAAATCCAATTACATTAAATTTAATAATTAAAGGTTGTTTCTACGTCAAACCTAAGAAAACTGACAACTACGAATAGATCAATGACAAAATAATGGGGAAATATCTCAGCAGCGAAACGTCACATGCGGGCGCAACCAAACTTTGTATCAGAGAACGTATAGTTTGCGGATGTACATGTAAAAAGCGCAAGCAGATCGTTTGAATGTAGTAGTTTAAGTTTTTATTTTCTGACAACGATTTGCCGGAAAATGTAAATAAAGGAAAATAGGAAAACTCATTAAAACAAAACATCAAAGTCAGCTGTTGATAACAGATTTTTGTGAATGGAATATTTTCCTTACACAAAGTCTACACGTGCTAAATAGCTTTGACTTTACGCTTACAAGCCTTCATTTTCCTTGAAGCGGAATAAAATCATCTTACCCAAATGGGAGCAGATTATCTCGCCCATATCAGATATATATGCCGATAAAAAATACTGATAAACGCGGTATCGAAATAAAATGAAAATTTCGCGAGAGCATTTTCCATTGAAAAACCTTAATTTCCCAAAAATTTCTTCACACGATAGGCACATCTTATCATGGCTAAATTCTTGAATCTTGTTGCTTAATAACTTTGATTTTTTTTTTATTTAATTTTACCGGTATGACATGAGTTCACCTTATCTGAATTCGCCAAGGCTTTTAGTTATTGTGGCGAAAATGCGAAAGAAATGTCAAATGAAAGAGAAAACCCGATAACTAACATGTTCTAGAGCTTGAATTCATAATGTTCGTTATCGAGAACATCTCGATCATTCCAGGCAGTAATATGAGCGGTCGGTTTAGTATAAAAGCTCGAATCACAACTGCTGGCCTAATCAGTCGTAAAGCGAAGTCGTTGATGATAACACTACTGTGATGAAAAAATATTACATTGTACAAGTTGTAACATAAGTGATTGTAAATAATGAAGCGAAATGCTAGTGATTGAGTAATAAATGAACGTTGAGTAAATTCTTAAGATTTAAGAAACTGCAAGCATAGTTGCCGACTTTTATTTAAAAATCCAGTGATCGGAGGATTTGGAAAATTATTGAGGTTATGAAGCAAAATCGGAACATTAGGAAAGAATTATTGTGAATAGTACCCACAGCAGCCAGAGAACGTAGAAGACAGAGAAGGACCAATTACGAAAAATCGTGTAAAACGTCAAGAATAAGCCAGAACATCTCAAGGGAATTTCACCACTCCCGCCAGAATTTAACAGAATTGACTTTTGGAGCGTAACATATCTGAGCGTAGTAATAATAATTATGCTCAGAAATGTCCGTGCATAACATTGCTATATGTTAACCATAGATAACAAATTTACGTATGCTTGTTATCAAAATAAACGAAAAAAAAAATATTATTTTATATAAATATTAATAAATTTATAGAATAGAGATGAAACAGATTGAACTAATTAATAGATTTCATACGTTTTTCAAATATCTTTATAATCTGATAGCAAACTTCAATTATCTGATTAATAAAATTGTTGATTTGTCGTCGAAAAAGAAGGGTTGTTTATATTTGGAATTAATAATTTTATTATTTTATTAATGTATACCACTGAAAAAAGTTCAAGGATAAATTCTAAAGTATCAATTAATAGTTTGGATATGACATACATATGTATGTACATGTGTTCGTATATACACTATTGAAAATATTGATCTGTGTCAAGAAATCAATATATACATACACGCATGTCCAAACCCATAGAAACATATTATTTGCATTAGAGATCGTATACATACAAACTTCGTTTACTCCACAAAAATCAATGTTATCGGCATATGCCAGCAGTTGTACGATCTTACCGAATATTGTACCTTCTCTAAGGAAAGAGAAGCGAGAGTAGCGTTGTCTGCATCGTACAGCTTTACAAGTATGGACAGAGAACGTAGAAGAGAGAGTAGAAGCCAAATATTAATAATTGATGTTGAGCTGACGACAATGCGAAAACATATACATTCAAGCACTTTAATACGTATACGCGAAACATATACAATCATACCAATGCGGATTCCCTTCCTTCATGCATTCCCCAGTCAACAAACATCTTCTCCGCGACGATGACAAAATTTATAAAACTCAAAAATTTAAGTTGAGCTGAAGCAAAGACAAACACATTCAAAGGGCCATGTATGTATACGAAAAACGCATACATACAAAAGCCATCCCAACTTCTTTCCTTTGTGCCCCGTCATCCACAAGCATTTCTTGCGACGATCGAAAAATCAGCCAATTTAATAAAATTAAAATAAGATAAAGGAGTTAGGATTTGAACTCAAGGAACTTTAGTCGTGTGCCAGCACAAGGCAGCAGCTTGCTTCATATTGAGGTAACAGGCAAACAGCAAATATAGAGAGCGATGATAGATTTTGTATGGTTTGCTTCATTACGGTGGTTGACACTTGACTTTTTGCCGGAGTCAAAGGAATTGTTTATTGTTGTTGCTTTTGCGTAACATTTCGCGACAATGTTTTTTGTACTTGTTTTTTTTTGTCACCGTCGCGAAGAAGCAACTTGTTGGCAAGGGTATGCGCGGCATGTATGCGGTGGGATTTAGAATGAACGCACTTTGCTTTGTTGTATGGCGCTTGCGTCTATGAATGAAAATGTTATTGTTGTAATTTTCTAAGATTTTTGTGGAGTAAACGAAGTTTGTATGTATACGATCTCTAATGCAAATAATATGTTTCTATGGGTTTGGACATGCGTGTATGTATATATTGATTTCTTGACACAGATCAATATTTTCAATAGTGTATATACGAACACATGTACATACATATGTATGTCATATCCAAACTATTAATTGATACTTTAGAATTTATCCTTGAACTTTTTTCAGTGGTATACATTAATAAAATAATAAAATTATTAATTCCAAATATAAACAACCCTTCTTTTTCGACGACAAATCAACAATTTTATTAATCAGATAATTGAAGTTTGCTATCAGATTATAAAGATATTTGAAAAACGTATGAAATCTATTAATTAGTTCAATCTGTTTCATCTCTATTCTATAAATTTATTAATATTTATATAAAATAATATTTTTTTTTATTTTCGTTTATTTTGATAACAAGCATACGTAAATTTGTTATCTATGGTTAACATATAGCAATGTTATGCACGGACATTTCTGAGCATAATTATTATTACTACGCTCAGATATGTTACGCTCCAAAAGTCAATTCTGTTAAATTCTGGCGGGAGTGGTGAAATTCCCTTGAGATGTTCTGGCTTATTCTTGACGTTTTACACGATTTTTCGTAATTGGTCCTTCTCTGTCTTCTACGTTCTCTGCAGCAGCTGATTTCTATTACCTGAATATAAAAATTATTACAATATTTGCCAATGGATCCAAATTTGCGAAATGTGCGTAACTTTTCTATGCGTGATATTTATCAATAATTAATGTGCTTTTTATTGCAGCTCAAAGATTTTCTTACACTCTACAATAAAGTGACGGAACTATGTTTCTCAAGATGCGTAGAAACACTTTACGAACGGGATTTAACTAATTCTGAAGTAAGTTATCGTATTTTATCAAATAATATGGAATTTTTAATGATGAAAATGACTCCAATTTACAAAAATTCGTATTTTCATATGAAGAGTGCCTGTATAGATCGATGTGTAACGAAATTTGCGCGCTTTAATCAGAAAATGATGAACGTTTACGTTGAGGTACAGTCAGAGATAAATCAAAGACGAATGGAAGAACTTGAAGCAAATCAAAGGCAATTAGATCCAGCAAAATCAACGTCGGCGAAGCCGGCACCCAGTATAACAACCTGGCCGGCCACAAGTGGAGGGCAAACTCGAGTGTTCTCATAAATTAAAGTATAAGCAAATAACCAATAGTTGTTTACACCTTGCTTTATTGTATCTGTAAATTTGTTATAAATAACCTACATGTTAATAGACATAAATATGTCGATACGTATTTGCATTTTAGCGTTAATAGGTTTGCCCGCGGCAGGTAAAACAACATTTAGTAAATGGATTTCATCCAAGTTAAAAAATTCGTTCAATATCATACACATTTGTTATGATGACCATCTGCAATTACCAGAAAACTCTGGCAACAAAGCTTTCGACTATAAAGTTCAACGTACCGAAATTTTGTCAAAAATAAATTCACTAGTATGCGCACTAAATAACAACGGCAAAGTTCCGGAACATATTAAGAATTATGTAAAGACACCAGCGAATTCCAATTGTCAAGACTCTCTGATTATATGTGATGACAATAACTACTACCACAGCATGAGATATAAGCTTTATCAGTTGAGTAAGCAAAATAAGTGTAGTTATGGCCAAATTTATTTTAACTGCGAATTACAATTGGCACTGTCTCGAAATAATAGAAGATTTTCTAAGGACCGAGTGTCGGAGGAAATATTAAAAAGAATGGAAAAACGAATTGAAAGGCCAAAGGATTCACAGGAACACTGGGAGGCTAATACATTCGTTTTAGATGCGAACGAAAACTATAACGCAAAAGAAGCAGATATTTTTGCATATCTTTGCAAAACATTTGAAAATATTCCAGAACCACAAGTGATCGACAAGAAAGTAGAAACAGAGCAAACACTCACACATCAACTGGATTTGTTACTACGAAGAAGAATTAGTGAAATATTACAATCAGAGGAAGGTACACCAGTGGATCGGCGAAAGTTTGCGCAGAATTTAAATGCTAAACGCAAGCAAATATTACTCGAAATGAGGTCAAACGACGAAGAAAATAACCTAAGTATCGATGGCATTGACAAGTATGTGAATTTGCTACAGTAATGTTGTATAAAAAATTGTATTTAATCTATTGTATAATTGATTATATACTTTTGTGTGCATATATGTATGTTATGAAGTATCAATCCACCCACTAAAACATTTTTTTATTTTTTGTTTTTATTGAATAAAGAGATACTTACTACGTATTCATGGTACGTTTTTTTTCTCGCAAAAATTACATTGGTAGGTATATATTATTTGATACATATAGATTTATTGAACATGCAAGATTTGCCTCGATATATAACTTTAATATTACACACGGATGCGTAAGAGTATTAGCAAATAATAACTGTAAATTGTGTTTTATTATGTGAGTGAGTTTAAATGCATTCCTTGAAGCACACCTTGTGGATCTAGGATTCATACACCTAAAAGGGCCAAACCTATAAGTGGCCTACTTTTTGGTGTTTACAAAATATTTTAATATTCGAAGACATTGGGGCGAACACCAGACATACACATATTAAATAAATATATATACATATATATATTATTTCACATCTTATTATACAATGTGCTCAGAGAACATATTTTCTAAAATTTTAAAATATTTAATAAGGATTAAAAATAAACGAAAATATAGATATATAGATATACATAGATATGAGAATGTGTACTATATAACTGCAATTTAGATTCCATATTATAATTCGAAGAGTTTCTTAAATGAATGGCTATATAGGTTTCTTTGAGGTTCTATTAGTCAAATTTCAAAAATAATATTTCAGAAATGTGCGAATACAAGTATTTTATTTTAAAATGAAATTAATTTAAAAAAAAAAAAAAGTATAACGACTCAATTTTAGTACGTTAAAATATTTTTAAATGTCAATGTATGTACATTCATATGTATTTGTCCGTTCATGACAAGGTTGGAATATTTTGCAAGCCGTAATGTTGAGAGAGTTAGAGCATTACTTTTACTATTGTAAATTACATACACAAAAAGTTCTTCTTCCCTTATAAAATAATTTGGTTATTTAGTAAGTCTTTTACGTGGCAACAAGTTTTTTAAAGACAAAATCTCTTTTTGGGATTCATAATCAAAATTGTATAAAAATGTTTTTTTTTTTATAATGAACACATAAAAGATAAAATCTAATTTTTTAGGTTTCATAATCAAAATTGTACAAAAATGTTTTTTATATTGAACACACTCTTGCTTAAATGGTAATTTTTTTTTAAGTCAATTGATAATAATAATTATGCCGATCAGAAATACTTAATTATTATATTGATTTATTGAACCTCATCCGGAGAATGAAATAATAAAGGAAATAAATACAATAAATGGATCAAACGGTCCTAAATTAATTATGTTTGTTAATTTTCCTGTGACAGCTATTTAGGGAAATTATTTACTAACAGCATTTCGTCAATACTTTTGTATACTGTGTTTCAAATTACGTTTTTTATCTGTAATACACAGACACAATACAAATTTAATAAAAATAAAATCCTGATTTTTTTATATTATTACTCTGTAGGCAAAATTGTTAAAAACCAATAATATTTTTACTTCAGTAAAATAAGTTCAAAAGCAGATGTATTTGTAAAGAATACATTGTCTAGAAAATCCTCTTTTAAATTACATTTTT
The DNA here is from genome assembly GCA_030068015.2 of Neoceratitis asiatica. Lineage (NCBI taxonomy): Eukaryota > Metazoa > Arthropoda > Insecta > Diptera > Tephritidae > Neoceratitis > Neoceratitis asiatica. The sequence goes on from CM061529.1 coordinate 38,354,020, forward strand.
GTTTAGCTTTTATAGTCAGTTTAAAATGATTATTTTAGCAGTCGAAAATAAATACTTATAAATAATATTGCATATATGGAATTCGTTCGGAAAGAAGAAAAGGAAGAATGGAATATGTTATAATACAACATATATCAAATACTGCTGCAGTCTATAGTGGCTATTTATGCAAAAATTCCTGTATTTGTAAGTGATTAAGGAAAATGCCTTACGTCATGCAAACATTCGTAGAAAATTATAAATTAACATTTTTGGGTACAAATAATATTATATATGCGTTTTAAATTCAATATTCTAAATATCTCTTTGAGCCGGAGCAGCAACAAATATTGTATTAAGATATGTTTAATAAACAAAATTAAAAATATCTATGAAATTGGTAAAATTGTTGCTGTCACCGCACCATCAGAATTTTTTTTAATTTTTTAAAAAGCTCACGCATTCCAGCGGGATTTTTGCAGATCGATTTGGCCTTCTAAAGTTTTAGCTAAATATATGATAAAAAGTTGTATTAACGCCACTCCAAGTGCAATACCTGCAATGGTATATAAGTTTCGTTCAGCCCAAACTCGAACAATCTCAATGCATCCACTTGTCCAAATACGTTTGCTGGCGGCGGCTACTGAATGCTCTTGTACGCCATAACCGCACATAATATTAACCAATCCCGAACTGATGTCAGTTGCATTAATGCAACAACTATATGGTACACCGCAGCGTTCTACGGATGGTGATGAGCAGTTGAAATACTCATTCTTGCCTGCAAAAAAATGTACTAAAATAACTATCTGAATGTTAAATATTTTTTTTTTTACTTACTCCAGTCTTGATATCCAGAATTGCTCAATCCACAGCATTTAAATTCAAGTTGAGCAAAATCGATAAGATTTTGCAAATCTGGGTCATCACGATATGAATGTATAATTTTATCGGTAAATTTTTCCTCCAAAAAGGAATTCATATTGTGTGGAAATACAAATCCCATTATGGCAATTGCCAATTCCAGCAGGAAAAACATTAATAAGCACATTGTATAAAATTTTAATAAACAAGTATTTTCACGCAAAGCACCAAGACAGCCAGCAAAACTAACCACAGAAATTAGTATTCCGGCCAACATCATTACTAATGAAATATTAAGTATTACATCGTAAAATGTTTCTAAACGAACCCATCCTGTTGCTTCCCATTTATCCATAAAAGCATAGAGACCAATGCCCAGTAATAATCCACCGGATAGCCAAAACATAAAATTTAACATAAATATTAAATATTTAACACACGAACTAACGTACGTAAAGTTCTGAGAGATTCTGGGATGCATGTTTCGTATTTCGATACCACTATATCCTCCGCCACCTCCATGGTGACGATAATTACTCATAGCTAAGTGGACCAATTTTTTATTTGAATGATTCACACCGGTTTCTCACTTATCTCTACATAGATTTGTTCCAGTAATATTTTTCTCAGCAGGGATAGTCTATCTTTCTTTGTTTTATTATTTAAAATTGAATTGAGTTTTTTGCTGTTCCGGAAAGAAAACTCAAGTATTTCTTCAATTTTTTTGCTTCTTCTTCTATATATTTCTTTCACACAATTCGTTTTCTTCTTGCTTTCTGTACACTAGAATTTAAAACTTTTTTTAAGCTGTAAGCTGTTGTACACGTAACTTCGGTTCTTATCATAAAATCCCTATTTTTTTGTTACATCTAAACTGTTATCACCAATTTGTCTCCGATCCTGTTCATTGTTTAATACCCAGAATTGAAATATTTATCTGCAATTAATCTGTTTGACAAGCAAATATGTACATGAACGTTTTGAATTTTAGAAACGGCAACACAGGGTAATTAGGAATATTTGTTTTTAAAAACGAATTCATACAAGGGGATTCTAATGGATGGTAATTTAAAAAAAATTATGATTTGTTACCAATTTTTATTGAAACACTTTTGTCTAAAAAAAAAAGCTGGAAAAATTTGCAACGAGAGAGCAAAATTTCGGCTAAAGTTTGTACGAAAAGTTTCAAATATGTGCTGGGAAATTTGAGGCAATAAGATATAGAAATCAATAGGCACAAATGAAGATAAATTGGATACATTAAAGAGGAGAGCTTTGCGTGAACACCGATATCCTCTGAGCTTCTCAGATTCATTCCTTCAATTCAAGAAAAACTTAAAAAACAAGGAATTTACCCTTATTTCTTAGGTTTTTATGGCTCATAAAATAAAAACCTCAAAAAAAGAAAAAACGAATTAAATCCACAAACTAAAACTTCGTAGGTTTTTCCAATGAATCGAATTACAGAGCACCGAGTTCGTGGAATTACCCGATTAAGATATAGATTTCGATAAATTAAACCCGATAGTAATTCAGAACACAATTTCCTTTCACAAACTCTTATGTTGCAAAACAACCTATTATATGAGAGCATCATGTAAAAGAAAGTTATCATCGATTGACGATACTTTACTGATCTTTGTACCGTAGCAAACCAGCTGCGGTTTGATTTTTTCCTCAAAACTGACTCAACTTATTGCTCGCTGTTATAAATACAAGGTTGGCAGAATTGACGTTTATAAATAAATTTTAGATAAACTAAGGCAATACACTTTTTTCAAAAGAAATGAAAACTTAAATCGTAACTGATAACAATTGACAACATATCCTTCTTCCAATGGGGTGATATTTCAAATGGCTAGTTCGGCTATTACATTCATCGTAGAGGTTTACAAGTATGGAATCTTGTATATTTTACAGGAAAATGTCAAACTCGCATTTGTCTGTCAATCTCGGGGTTTGGCTGTCAAATAGAAAATCATAATGGCCGCCCGCAAGTTGACAGGCAAACTCGACGATGCGGACATCGATGGAATGAAAAATTTGCGCAATAAATACGGAGGCAATGGAAGAACTAAAAAAAAAAAAAATGTCGCACCAAAAGCAGAACAAACAATCTGACAATGCGAATCAAGATGGAATTAGAGAAATTCAAAATGCGAATTGGGTGGGTAATGAGAGAATAGCAAACTTTTAAAAATCAGGTGATCTCAGCTGTTTTCGAATGAAAACAAATGAAATGGGGGATTCCATACTTGTAAAGCTGTACGATGCAGACAACGCTACTCTCGCTTCTCTTTCCTTAGATAAGGTACAATATTCGGTAAGATCGTACAACCGCTGGCATATGCCGATAACATTGATGCATTGGCCCCAACAACTGCTGTACAAAAAATATACAAAGCTGTTTACTTTTATAATTTAAATCTTTGAAATATTTAAAATTATTTTGAGTTTTCTGACTAAAATACAAATAAGTGTTTAAAAACACGAATTTGAACTCCTCCTCCAATTTAAATCAGAAAGTAGTTTTTGTTTTGTTGCAAACGCGATTTAGTACCAATTTGTTTAAGTTAGTGACATTGTGAACAAACCTATTTTCTATCTAATAAAAAAAAATGCTTTAAAAACAATAAACAGAGGATGAAATACAATTTTGTGCGCGACCATTGGAGTGGATATAAGATGACGAATTCGAAGTTATCACGCAAACTAAATCATTGCGCTAAAAAAATTCACATTGCATTTCAAGCTACACTGACAAAAGAGAGCTGTGGAGAGAGATGTTGAATTGTACTATGCCCGGGGCAACTGATAAAGCTGATAATCAAAACAATTCAAATTACCGAAAATCTAATCTACCATAAAGGAGTAAAAACTACAAAAAATAAGAGAAAAAAAATTTGCCTTCGGTCAAAATTTTGAAATTGACATCTGAACATTTAGTCAGTCAGCATAACAGCGGTTGTCCGATTAGTTTACACACGGATTTATGCTCATCAACATATAATAGTTTAACGCTTGAGCCGTTTTTATACGAAATGAATTTTATACTGCGCTTCATAGTCTTCCTACTTGACCCATTGGGCTTAGGACGTCGATTATTAATTCGTCCTGCGCTTAGAGTAGGATACAGTGTCTATAATGGTTTCAAGACAAAAGCTGATGAACGAGTTGACACGATGAAGGAATTGGCTCTGCGCGTCGGATTAATCGCATTCGCTGTGGTACTCATTATTTGGATTGCAGTATTCATGTATGTCGCATTTTACTATACGTATATGCCGGCCATATCTCATACGCGACCGGTACATATGCAATTCAAGTGAGTAAAAAATTGAACAATTCCAGTACATAAACATAATATTTTTTATTATATTGTTAGATCCTGCTTGGATTCAACAACACCTTGTACATTTCCACATGCGCATGTTTCGCTAACAAAAAAGCAACAACTCTTAATGGTAGGCCAGGCTTATCGCGTGGTTGTGCAAATCGAAATGCCAGAATCGCCGCAGAATTTAGAATTAGGCATGTTCATGGTCTGTGGGGAGATGCGAGATACTAATGCTCTATTGCGTGGTCAATCTTGTCGTTCAGCTATGATGCGCTATCGTTCTCCTCTTATTCGTACAATTAGCACATGGGCGCTGAGTCCACTTTTTGTACTTGGCTTGAAAGAAGAATTCCAGCGGGTGGCAGTGGAAGTTTTTACGAATTATTTAGAAGAACGACAATATCCAATTACAGACGTATACGTAGAAATACAATCGCAAAAAATACAGTTTTACACAGTATCCTTGCATATAGTTGCTGACTTTACTGGACTTAGATACATTATGTATAATTGGCCAATACTATCGGCTGTTGTTGGTAAGCTCGTTATATTAAAAGAAATTACATATACAGAACTTACGTATTTTATATCTCACAGCAATCAGCACCAATTTGTTCTTTATTTTGGTGATATTTCTACTAAGTTGGTATCACTGGTCTGACACAACTTGGTTGCACAATTTACGCCAAAAATACGGACGGATTACCGAAACAATACAGAGCAAAGCTGGTAAAGCAATTGAGTCCAAAAGCGGCTTTCGAGATGATGAGGATCTAAACTTCTTGGATGATAAGTCCAATGGCTCAGAAATTGAAGAGATTGGTGGCAGCAGTGACAGTCGCAGCAGCAGTAAAGAGGAGTTACTTGGCAGTAAACCCAAGAAAAGTATTGAAGAACAGCAACTTCGTCAGCGTAGATCTCAAGAAGCATTTTAAACTTATACAGCTTTAATAGCGTATGTAAAAGAATGGAATACGGTGGGACTGATGTTTTAAAACACATATTACTTTATTTGATACTGTTTTAAATAGTATTAGGCTAAAGTAAAAATGGAATAACTTTATTACGGTGCATGATAACAAAAAGACTTTTGTGTTTATAAAGTCAAATTAAAAATAAGTTGAAACGGTTCCTAAAATCCACAACATAATATTGCATGTACTAAGAAGCGTTCCAATTTTTCGCAACATTGTATATTATTCTATAAATATTTAAAATATATTTATATCTAAAATACTAGCAATTAACATTTTGGAGTGGCAAATTTAATTGCATATGTAATGCCAAGCTTGTTTCCAATTCCAAATACTTAAGATATTTGAGTTAACGTGAATAAATAAAGTATTGTAATGGAAACGAGTTTATGTATATTATAGATTTAAGAAAATTGGAGCTAACCAAAAATACATACATATTCATTGTAAGAAACTCCTTGTGCTTTATTTAATGTTTTCATAGTATCTTTTTACAATTTTAAAATAGCACGAATGCTTTTGCCGGCATGCATTAAATCAAATGCTTCATTGATGACTTCCAAGTCCATGGTGTGAGTGATGAATTCATCTACCATTAGTTCTTTGTTCAAATATTCCTCGACCAGTTTAGGAACATCCGATACACTCTTCCATCCGCCAAAAGCAGTACCCTTCCATGTTCGGCCCACAACCAACTGAAAAGGCCGCGTACTTATTTCCTGACCAGAAGCTGCAACACCAATAATAACGGAAGTACCCCAACCTTTGTGTGTTGACTCTAATGCCGCACGCATTGTATTAACATTGCCGATGCATTCAAAAGTATAATCAAAACCTCCATCCAATAAGTCGATAATATAATTTTGAATGAGACCCTTATCAGCTACATCCTTCGGATTGATAAAATCAGTCACACCGAATTTTTTAGCTACCTCGAACTTATCTGGGTTAATATCGATGCCGTAGATTTTAGCAGCACCAGCTTTTCGACAGCCCATAGCTGTGGCTAGACCAACGGCGCCTAAGCCCCAAATGCCGCAAATGCTTCCTGGTTCCACTTTGGCAGTATTAATTGCCGCACCGTAACCTGTGGGAATGCCGCAACCAAGAAGCCCGACTTTTTCAAGTGGTGCTTTTTCATCAATCTAAATAAAAAAATACAAAAATACAATATAGTAGGTTTCAATAAAGTTTTTAAGATTTTTTTTTTTAATTTCTTTAACCTTGCATAGTGATATATCAGCGACTACTGTATATTGCGCGAATGTCGAAGTACCCATGAAATGAAATACTTTCTGACCCTTGCATGTGAAACGTGAAGTACCATCTGGCATTAGACCTTGTCCTTGAGTTGATCGCACCTTTTGACAAAGGTTTGTTTTGTTGCTTTTGCAGAATTTGCACTCATTGCATTGTGGAATGTAGAGTGGGATGACATGATCTCCGGAATGAAAAGCAGTAACGCCTTCACCTACACTTTCTACTATACCAGCTCCTTCATGTCCAAGTATAACGGGAAATACTGTGAATTTTAATTGATGAATATATTTACATACATATATCGAAGTTTTGAAAATACTTTTAATCTATTAAATTATCATGTATATGCACGTATAATCAATAGGTTGTATAGATCACTAACCTCCTTCAGGATCAAATCCACCCAAAGTGTACGCGTCAGTATGACAAACACCGGAAGCAATGATTTTGACTCGCACTTCATGAGCTTTGGGTGGGGCCACCTCTACATCTTCGATAACAAGTGGTTTTTTGGCTTCCCATGCAATAGCAGCTTTGCAAGTAATGATCTTGCGAAATCGAAAGAAGTGATATTATACACAGGTATGCAAATACATACATACGTATGTATTATGTATGCATGTATATTAATGTATATGCATACATATGTACATACGTAAACTTATGAATACTGTAGGTATAAAAAGAATACTTTAATCTTATGAATTATTTAATTTACTTACTTTTCCTTCTGTTGACGACATGTTCCAAAAATTATTCAATATTAGATCAAATTTGATGAATAGTTGAAAGATAACAATGACTAATTTTTAACCAAAAACGACTGTTCCAAATGACGGCCGAGCAAAAATTATTATTTGCAATGTGGATTCTGATTATATATGTACGCCAAATGAAAAATACCGGCAGAACACAATCGCAATCAACAAGATTGGCGGATAATACATAGATATGCATGTGTACATATATACATGCATACATATAAATGTAGATTTTTAACTGGATAAGTTATTTTTGGCCGAGCTTTCCTTTCTATGAGAGGCGTTGTTCATATTTCCCTGCTAGGAGTAAATATATGTGCTATTTGGACTGATAAATATGAATGTGTATATACATACATAGGTATGAATGTATGTATGTAAGTAAATAACGTTTCATTACGCTAATAAATGATTTTCGGGCCACAAAATCATTAAGTGCCACCATTCGCAGTGCCGATTGTAAAGGCAGCAAACAATATCAATCGTAGAGTTTGAGCAAGAAGCGAACACATGAGCTTCCAGTTCGTAATATGAACTGCTATCCCCTCAGCTACAGCGGTTGCCTTATTTTAGTATTTGTCTTACCTCTCTCATGACATTGAACTTCTTGTTGAGCGATAATAAAATACATTTATTAAATTTGTGTGTACATATTTAGATTATGCTGTGTGGTTGTTTTTGCTTGGATCCGCTCTCCATAATTTTCTCAAAGTTTTACCAGAGAACGTAGAACAAATTCATCTACAGTGCATCAATAAAGTAAGTATGCACTGAGTATTTGAAACTTCAAAATGAAATATTTCGCTCTAACTGCGTCACAAATTTTTTTTTTACTGTTTTGTTGCTTACGATGTCAACTGTCGCTTTCATGCAACATGATCTGTTTTTAAAAGTACCGTTAGATTTAATAGCACGTGTTCTCTGATATGTGCAAAAATTAAGTCATTATCATTAAAGTTTGTATGCAAAACGCAAAGTACATTGGGTTCGTCGCGCTTGAATAGGTAAGAGAGCATAGAAGCTGGTTTTTCTTTTTGAACATAATTGAAATATTCAGTTTTTAATAAAATTTCAGCACAAGCATTAATAAATAGCTTTTAAAATCGTGATGGCACCGCGGGGAAAAGAATTGTCTCAGGACCTAACAGATTTGATAATAAAATCGTTCAAAGAGAAAAAATCTCAGAGAAAAATAGCTGAAATTGTTGGTAAAAGTCATGCAACGATACAAAAAGTCATTGAGAAATATAAACGAGACGGAGATACCAAAACCAATCAGAGGTCTGGACGGCCTAGCATATTCACATATTATTTACATATTTACATATTTACATCACCAGAAAAGCGAATTATTGTTCGTAAGAACAAAAGAATCAGCTTTCAAGATTCCAAAAGAAATTGAAAATGAGGTTGGAAAACTGTGCAATCCTGAAACGATTCGTCAGGTAGCGAAGTAAACCGGAAAAAAAGAATTTTCTTCGCCAAAGAATACGAAAAAGCTGACAAAACGTTCTGGAACACAGTTTTTTTTCCGATGAATCTAAATTCAATATTCATGGATCCGATGGACAAGCCAAGGTATGGCGAAAAGTGAATTCTGAGCTTCAACTGCAAAATCTGATTGGCCCAGCCAAACACGGTGGTGGCTCCGTTTTTGTTTGGGGTTGTATGGCAGCATCTGGGGTCGGTAAGCCAACCCGGTTTACCCACCTCCCGCCCATCCGCACTCGGGGCGCTGTCCGCATGACGTACGGAACTTGTTTTATTTTTCATCAATACCAAGTCACGATGATGAGAGGTTTGTTTAGTGTCGAGAACTAAAAGAGTTCAGCTACAGAGCAGAATTCATCAGCTGATTTTTAAGAATTATGTAAAATATAAAATGTAATATAACGGTTAGTTGAGTGTTGACAAAACATTTTTCTTAATATGAAAAAGCGAGTCAGATATGTCAAATGTGCTTGAATGAGAGTTGAAATCTAGATACAAACAATGCAAAGGCTCGTGAGTGTGGCTCCTATATAAGGTGAAGAAACAACTTCGTACACCACCTCAGCATTTCAAGCAAGGATGACTTGAAAAAGATCCTCGCGGAAGAATGGGAGAACATACCGTCTAGCGTGACAGGGAACCTGGTGAATTCAATGAATTCAAGACTAAAAGCGGTCCTTAAACAAAGAGGCAACCTCACAAAATATTGAAAACCAATTTTATTTTAATTTTATTTATAAAAATATGAGTTTAGAAGTACTAATTTGATTTTGCATACATACTTTTTTGATGTTATTTTGAAGATTTTTTATTTAAGTTTAAATTATTCAAAGAAATATAATTTTTAAGTTAACTTTTTGTACCTGAATTGAAGTTCCTAATATATTGTTTAGAAATAAATCTGTTTTCCTTCTGTTACAAGAAGACGTGTATATTTTTTATTATTTATTTTATTATGGTGCAACTGCATACTTACTTTATTGCTTGACTGTACGTTCTCTGGTTTTACTTCTGGTGATTTTGTACCACAAAATTTAAGTTTTCTCACCACGCTTAAATGAAACTGGTCGACTTACACTCACCATCCACGGGGCACAACTCGTCTAATAATGTCGGATAAGAAAGAAGATATTGGAAGTTAGAAAGAATTACATGCTCTCATACGTGAAAATACAAAAGAGTGAGAGAGAGCACATGGGCACATTGAGGTAATGCATAATAAATGCGGAGAATGTAATCATCAACATTACAGATACAGTCAGCGTCATAAGTCCACAATAAGTCTAAATACAAAAAGTTTGTTTGAAAATATTTTTTTAACAAATAAATTTATATAAGTAAAATTTTCTTTTTCTTATGCAGTATTAAAGGAAGAATGATGACGCAAATTTTTTTCGCTCGAATTCACCAAACAGGCGAGATAGCGGTACTTTTATTTTTCTAGGTAACAATAGCAGCGATCAAAAGTCTACAAGCACTCATTAAGTTATTTGCGCAAGTTTTTGATTATACTTTATTGTATTCACTTTGTTAATAAAAAATTGTATCTAAAATATTTAGATTTTATAACCTTGATCTACAAATTAGCAATGGTGTCCAATCGGAAAGAAATCAGTGTGGACGAAAGAAATATTATTATTAAATTTTTACAGGAAGGAAAATCAAATCGCGAAATTGCACGTTTGATTGGAAGATCGCACAATTCGGTCTATACCGTAATAAAAAATTTCAAATCTGCGGGAATTATTACTTCAAAAACGCGATATTTTCGCCCACCGAAATTAGAGCTCTGTGAAAGACGGTCAATATTGAATGCGATAAAGAAAAATTCGCGGTTAACAGCATTATCAATTGCAAATAATGTACAGGAAAGGTTTGCGAAAAATATTTCACTGGTTACTCCGCGGAGAATTTTGAAACGGACAGGTGTGCATAGCAGTGTAGTTTCGCCTATTAAAAAGCACATTGACTTTGCAAATAAATATATAAACATAAACATGACAAATGAATTTTGAAACAATATGCTTTTCTCCGACGAATCGAAGTACTGCATTTTCGGCATAGAGGGGCGCAAGTTAGTATGGCGTAAACAAAGTGAAGCATACAACAAATGTAATATTTATCCAACCGTGAAGCATGGAGGTGGTGGTGTGATAATCTGGGGTTGTATGTCAGCCAGCGGCACAGGCAACTTAGAATTTGTGGAAACAACAATGGATAGGCATATATATTTAGACATATTAAAACGTAATATGCGGTCGAGTGCTGAAAAATTCGGTTTAAAATCTGGGTATTATTTTCAACACGATAATGATCCTAAGCGCACAGCAGAAATTGCCCGGTTTTGGTTACTCTACAATGCTCCCAAGCAACTACACACGCCTCCATAGTCACCAGACTTAAACCCAATTGAGCATTTATAGGCACTTTTAGAAGAAAAAAATATATAAACACACAATATCGAGTACATAACAGCTAAAAAACGTGATACTTAAAGAGTGGCCTGAAATAACAACTCAGCAGACCACCAAACTTGTCGATTCAATGAATGAAACCCCGTTTGGTAGAGGTCCTTAAGTGCCGCGGCTACCCGATTCGTTTTTTAAATTGCATAAAAAGTTTTATTTTTACACTGTAATGTCTTCATATATTTAGTGCTTGTAGACTTTTGATCGCTTGGTTTGTTATTCTGAAGTATAAAAGTACCGTTAACTTGTCTGTATGGCAAACTTGTGAAAATAAAAATTCACATTTTCAATCTAGGTACAATAATGTATAAGAATAAGAATATTTTAAATCAATAAATTTATTATTTTAAAATTATTATTAATATATAAAACAAACTTTTTAATTTTAAGCTGCTTGTAGACTTACGACGCTGACTGTATGTATTACATTGATTTACTGTCATTCTCCATAAAAGCTGAAATTCAAATGTATTGTAAGATTCAAAATTTAAAAATTCCGAGATAAATTTCATAACGAGCGGGTTGCATCAGAACAAAAAGTAGACAAACTCAAAGGCCTTCCTCTAAGATAACTGTGAGTTGGAAAGTTTACGAATCAAGTGCAATTGGTATTTGCTTGCTGACTGTATGTGTTCTCGCATCTCGATCACTCATCATTGAACTACATAAATTTTTTACTCCTTTAGTTCATCGACACTAATACTGGTAACTTTGTTTGCCGATAAAAGTTGTGTTCGGTGACAGAATTCAGTAAGAATTAACTAGTAGCGAAATTGCGGGAATAAGATATCGTACTCCCCCAAAGAGAGAAATTTACTCAGTTTTCACCGAAAAGTGATTCAGTAAAAATTACCCTGCCAGAGCCTGTATAGCTGCGTTGGACTAACTGATGCAATAAAGAGAGGTAACGTACGTAGTGACAGCTCGATTTGCCGGCTGCCATAGATCAAGGTTTGTTTTTTGAGAAGAAAAAAGGAATAAATTACGGACGTTTTTGTCGAAAATTATTAAACTTTATGAGTAATAACTTATTACTATTAATATATATTAATATAATAAATATTATGTTCTACTAATTTTTCACCAAAGCAGATTGTATTCGGTATTTGTATTCAAAGGTTTATTCGAATATAATTTTTCGCAGATACTCCATGATGTAGTCCCCTGTAGGTACTTCATGGAGTACCAAAATTTTAATTGGCCCATATATTTTGTATTGAATATGGTTGGTTTTGGTTTACTCTATTGTTCGTGTAGAGTATATATTTCACCCGAGTTCTCCGCGTGGTTTGAAGGGGGTGGTTTCACCAATAGTCCAATAGATATGATTTCGTACCACACTCACACATTAGAAAGTTGTTTTGTTTATCTCTCTCTCTCTCCTGAAAACAACAATACAAAAAGAGTATAGATGAAAGGATTATCCGTTTTATTTTATTCTCTTATGTTTAGCAGAGCGCCATTTCATCGTACTCTCGAATACAACCAAGCCGTGGTAATAATAAATTGTCCATTAATCTACCATTTCTATTTATTTGTTATTTTAAATTTTTCTTATTTAAAGACAACCAATTCGCATAAGTTGAAATTAATAGCGGGGAATACACCTCAAATTGCACGGAGAATTTGGCGATCATTTAATCGAACAATTTGGCTGGGATGGACGATGTGAGAAATGAAATTTTGCAATTGGTACAATTTAAATTAGATAGTAATTATTAATATTAAGGGACTGTCCATAAACTACGTAGCCTGATTTTGGCCACTTTCGGATCCCCCCTTCCCCCACGTGGTCTTACGTAGCTTTTACCTGAACCCCCTCCCCCCTATAAAGTCACGCGGTTTTTTATGATAAAATTTTTGGAAAGAAATGTTTATTAAAAAAAGTTAGGACATTTTTGTTTCAATCCAAGCTTGGAATGAAACACGAAACTAGCCATTCATGTAAATCATCTACTACAGGCACACATGTTTCTTCAGTAATACTTTGACGGCTTATTGTTGAGTTGATTAGTGGATTCGTCAACCGCGGCAAAAATATATTGATATAGAAAACCACGTAGCTTAGGCCAAGAAGCCCCCCTCCCCCCACGTGGCTTACCGTGGTCTTTTAGTGGACCCCTAACCTCCTAAGCAGGCTACGTAGTTTATGGACAGCCCCTAATTCTGATTCTATTATTATTTTACTATTTTACTTAGACGTCAACATCAAAGGAGCCGTGAATATAAGGGTGGTTTGCGTAGTGCCGCGGAGCTATGTCACCACTGGATGGCACACAGAAAATGCAATATAAAGACATCTAAATAGACTGTTTTCAAAATATTACAAACCTGTTTTTAAAGTATTAGATTTTAATATTTTCACTGTATTTTTGTTCCTTCTGATATAGAAACTACATACATATCTGCCTGAAATCCATACACACATATGTATGTAAAAATATTGGAACAAAGACTAAATCTTAATAATGTACATACAAGTAAATATATATGTATTTACAAAGAAATTTCATCAGAGCTGATTTATTTTGGCATCATCTTATATTTTGAAGTATTTTCACAGGTATTTTAATAAAATTATCAATTTTATGTCATTTTTTATTTATTAATTGTATTCAAAACTTACTGTAATTGAACAATGGAAATCCCATATGATTCATAGTAGTCAAACCAAAAAGATATCAAAAAATTTCATGAATTTTGTTTTTAATGAACCCTACTATCATGGCTGGAACACAGTTCTTACATATTGCTTCCAGAACAACATATACATATATTCATAATATCCCCTCTGTGGCCGAACAATTTTTATGAGAGTTCCATCCTTGAAAATAATTATTTTCAAAATTAACACTAGTAAGATACAATCATTTTTACATTACCTACTGCTTTTGAAAACATACACTTATTTTGTTTCTAGTCCGATACCTGGACTTGTTCGTTTCGCCACTTAATTGTTAGGAATTTACTCAACGTTTATTCAGTCCGCAAGAATTACAATTCTATTCTCTATACACAATGGTATATTTTACAATTCTTTATAACACATAATTTCTGCTGTACGCAATTATTTTTTTCTAAAAACACACAGTTTGCTCTAATGTTAACGCCACTGCGTTTTCTACTCATCTGCCTGTGATAGCTGCTACCGCTCCCTTTCATACCTGTCAATAACTCAAACATTCTGTCTAGAACATGTTGATACCTGAGGTAGCTGCTGTCGCTTCTTTTATCTGTTCATCGTACTTGGGATTTCCAACATAACGTGTTCTTTTGGCTTACTAATCTTTACTGCCTAAAAATTTCCCATCTCTAAACTAAAGGGTGATCCAAGTAGAGGTACTTTTTTCAAAAGCGTCTTTTTGACAGATCACGCTTGATTTATGTCAAGCTGTCATGTTATTTTTTTTTTTTCAGTATTGTTTGGCATTTCATCATGGAAACACTTACGTCTAAACAACGTTTATAGATCATTCAACTTTATTACGAAAATTCAGGGTCTGTAAAGAATGTGTTCTGCGCGCTTCGCTCAACTTATGGTCAACATAATCGGCCTACTGAGCGTACTATTCGCAACACCATCACCAACACCCATCTTGAGACCCAGCATTCATTATTGGAAAATATTCGACCGAATAGACCACGTCTAGCACGCAGTGAAAAAAATATAGCGGCCGTATCTGAGAGTGTACACGAAGACCGTGGAGAGTCGATTCGGCGCCGTTCGCAGCAACTCGGGCTTACGTATGGAACGACTTGCCGCTTTTTACGTCCAGATCTAAAATTGAAAGCGTACAAAAAACTTATACAAGAACTGAAGTCGCTCGACCTTTGCAAGCGACATCGCTTCGTTCTATGGGCTCTTGAAAAGTTCCAAGAAGATCCGACGTTTTCGATCCAAATTTTGTTCAGCGATGAGACCCATTTCTGTCTCAACGGGTATATAAACAAGCAAAATTGCCGCATTTGGGACGAAGAGCAACCGGAAGAGATTCAAGAGCTGCCATTTCATCCAGAAAAAACAACGGTTTGAGGTGGGACCAACAAACCACACAAAACCGTGGAATTATCGGTCCATATTTCTTCAAAAATGATGCCGGTGAGAATGTAACCGTCAATGGTAATCGTTATCGCGCCATGAAACCGACTATTTGATGCCTGAAATTGAAGCTCGTGACCTCCGCGACATTTGATTTCAACAAAATGGTGCCACTTCCCACACATCGCATCAATCAATGGATATATTGAGAGAAAACTTCAGTGAGCAGATAATTTCACGTTTTGGGCCGGTCGATTGGCCACCAAGATCGTGTGATATCACACCGTTAGACTTTTTTCTGTCGGGATATGTAAAGTCTAAAGTCTATGCGGACAATTCCGCTTCGATTCAGGCCTTGGAGCAAAACATCATGCTGCAGGTTACCAGTCGAAATGCTCGAACGAGTCATCGAAAATTGGACTCAATGGATAAACCATCTGAGAAGTAGCCGCGGCCAACATTTAAAAGATATAATCTTCAAAAAATAAATACCAAAGAATGTTTTTTCGAATGATAGTAAAAATTCCCCATGTCAAAATTGTGGTCTCTCGAAGGCAGGTTCAGTAAATAATCGGCACTATATTATTGAAGACACCATCAATATTCCAAAAAGCTATTAAGTTGTACTCTTTATGTTCGCAGTCTCCATTGAGCTACTTTTCATACAGGCGTGTTGATTTCGAAAGTTTGTGACCTAGGTATCTTTAATATTAACTTTTTTCATTCTCTTGGATAATTTTAGCAGAAAAGGCATCATGACATGATTTGTAATTAGATTTACTGTGAGATGCCTACCCACATTTGGAAATAAAAACTATAATTTCGGGATGTAACTTTAGCTGAAGACTCCTTTTAAACATAACATATAGCCAGCTAACTGAGAGACTACTGTAATCGAATAGTAGAAATTTCATCTGGTCCTGAACTTTTATATGGTTACCTTCAATTACCCAATCAGTCGCAGGTTTTGGTGGTATTAAGACTACGGGAAGTAATGTTCTTAGTTTGTCCCTATACAACTACCATCTAAGTCGAATTAAATGAAGTGATGATCAGAAAAGGAGTGTTCCCTTAATACTCTATGGATCCTCAAGGCTGTATCGGCTTCTTCTGAGACCAGGGTGACATCCAGAACCTGCTTTTGATTGCGTGGGCTCATTTTCTTAGTTGTTGATACTAAGACCCCGCCCCGCGGTGAAGTCAGGCTTTAGTCTTACGAGAACATTAAACAGCTGGATTACGGCACCTTCCCAATAAAAGGTCCGAACATTCTAGGTGCATGCCATCAAATCGGGGATCTCTCATCCGAGGCATTTATTAATTTTTTATTGGACTATATTTTTTATGTGGTGGGTCCCAACTACTTCGCACAACCGTACAGGTTTCAATTTCTCACTTTAGCTTGCTTCCAAATGAATGTTTGTTGCCTACCCAGAGGGTACTTGGCCTAAGACCGGAAATCCTGAGCTGTTTAAAACATATGTAAAATAATAGATCCCTCTCAGGGGAATGGCAGTTAAAAACTTTCCTAACTTGCGTGAACTTCTTCTCATGACCCATCCTTCATATAAGAACGTATCTGATTATTTGACCCATGAAATGAGAGAACTTTCGTCAATACACTTTAGAACTTAGACCAACTTTCCCATCAATTTTTAAGGCCGAAATGGCAAAATAATGAAAATAAGGTGACATTCAGAAAGGCCTGACTAAAGTTTATATAAGATAGCTCAAAATTTTGTTGGTGTGTCTTTTTTTGTCTTAAGAAATGTACATTGGGATTCACAATATAGTCTTCCTCCTTATACTAGACATCTGAAACTTATTGAGCTCCCCTCTCTAGTCGCAGGGAAATGCTTGGTGTAATCTTCATGGTTAAAATAATAACAGGCTCAAATTGTAGGCTCCTTATTCTCTCTATATTGAAATTTTATGTTCCGTTTAGATTTTCCAGACATTTTTGATCATTGTTTTTGACAGCTTGTAAAACAAATTTGCACTCTCAACTAACTACTAAATACTTTATCATAATTGAATTAAGTTACTTTTTAAAATCAGCTGATCAATTTTTGTTCTGAAGCTAAACTTTTTTAAGTTCTCGATATCAAACAAACTCCTGTTCATCATGACTCGGTATTAATGAAAAGCAAAAAAGGTTCCGTACGTCATGCGGACTCATACCCCTCTTGCGGATGGGAGGAGGTGGTAAATTTTGATAAACTTAATAGAAAATTCTTCTTCTGTTGTTAGAATTGTTGAAAGTTGACCTTTCTGAGAAGAAGTAAATGATGCGGTCTTGGATGCGAGAATTTTTCTCAAAGCTTTCATTAACAAACCTTTTATAAAAATATCTTTGAGATGGAACACTAAAGGGCAGAGTTAATAAATAATTATGCTTTGTGACCGCTGAACTGATTTTCGGCTCAGCTCCTCCTCAAATTTATGGTGAGCGTCCAATAAATGGAGGGACCTACAGCCGTCTCCGAACAGCTGTTTTTACTAAGAGCTATGTAAGTATTGCGGCCGCCAAGATTAACATACATACATACATCGTGACGCAGTGGACTTGCATTCGGTGCGATCTCTCAATTCTAAGGAAACTAGTTTTGTTGAAAATGGTTAATATGAAAAACTAGTGTGAATAAAAGAAAATATACCATTGATTTTGAAAAATAAGTTCCTGTGGCATATGTATATGCACACAATTCTTCCTACTACAATTTTTTCCATTCGTAAATACCTATTGACTATTGGCGTCAGCGGAAAGCGGCATATTAATAAAGACGAATAAGAGTGATGTAAAAAATTGGTCAAAGCCATAGAAGAAGGTCACCGAAGGGGGAGTGTAAAAATGTATACGAGTATAAAAAGGGATCACGTAGTATAATCTTCCTTATTTGTCAATCGAAATTCTGTTGGAAGGTCATTCAGAATGGGTATGGAAGAATTTTTGGGAGATATAAAATTTCTTGGTAAATTTTCATTGATGTAATCAAAGATTGATTTTCTGCACTCACCGCTGAGTTTTTTTTTCCTAAAAGGGTTTCACCATGCTAGGGAGTTATTGGTGGCTCTTTATAAGAGAAACTGATTCAAAAAATTGTAGAGGCAAGGTTATGTTAGGTTAAACAGGCAGATTGTCATGCTATGCATAGACCTGCTGGTCATTTGTAATGCCAGATATAAGCGCAGTTTAGTCACAGCAGATGTACTAGTTTGAGAAATTTAAGATGGCCTTGTTAGGAGTAATACCAGAGTTATATATCCCAGTTATGTTAAGTAAATTTTTTTCAGCTAGGGTATGATCACTAGATCTCGGTGTTCAGATGATAGCAGCGTAACTGTTATCAGCGTTGTTTCTTTGACTTTGTCCAGTTCCTTGGTAGCAGTTCCGGTCGTCGGAATTCACTCTGAGTAACTTTGGGTTATTGACCGTCTTATATTTGATGTCAACTCCTTCGTACAACTGAAAAAGGGTCACCATGTATTTCGAAGTCAAGGGTTTAAGTGAGTGTAGGAATGGGAAAGGTCGGATAGATAGCCTCCGAGCAAAGATCGTCGTGGAAATGAAACATGCTCATCTATAAAGTTATGATCTAAAAAAGTAGAATACATTTAAAAGAAACTCCTGTCTTATGTCCAGCCTAACATTCTAGCCTGAAAATATCAGAGTTTATGTTTTCATAAACAATTATTTACGTTTATATATGAAGTGATATACATATGTATGTACGTATTGTAACGGAAATACCAAACATAAGGAAAATATAAAAGGAGCGGCAGCAGCATCACATTCAATCGAGTTGAAGAATCAGTAGCGACAAAACTCGTGTAAAGTGAAGCTGAAAATTACTATGGGTTATCAAAAGTTGTAAAATAAACCATTTCGTATAGTGAGGATAATTATAATTCATTGCGGAGTTAATAAAAGATGTGATAATTTCTTGCTATTAAGAAGCTGAAAGAACGAATCTTGGAGAGTCTTATCGTCCGATATCTCTTCTTTTCCCAGTAGCGGAGATAATTGAGGCGTTGCTGCTTCCGTCTCTTACACACCATCTGAGCCCAGCTACACATCAGCAGGGCTTCCGGAAAGTGCACAGCACCACAACAACACTTAACGTCATAAACACTCAGATAATTCATGGCCTTAACCAAAATCGAACAGGGGGTTCCGCATGGTGGTGTTCTCTCCCCGATACTGTTTAATTTCTACATTTCGATGCTTTCTCCACCACCAGAGGGCGTCGCTTTGATCTCTTATGCCGACGACTGTTCGATTTTGGCGTCTGACCATGATATTGATAGTCTTTGTTCGAAAGTACACTGCTGTCTCGCCGACCTTTCCAACTTCTTCACTGCACTACATCTACATCTACAACTCACGAAATTCTCTGCCACCCTTTTCACTAGCCGGACGAAGGAGTACCGGTTAGAACTCAATGTGAAGGTCAATGACGTAAAAATTCCGATCACGAACAACCCAAATTTACTGGGTCACATTTGACAGCCTGCATTCCTAGTTAAGAAGCATAATGATATGCTGTGTAAGCAATATATGCTGTTATGCTACCGTCGGGATCATCCCAACAGACACTTATTGGAAGCTGAACCACCACCTAGGTACATCAGGGAGTACTTGACGCCGTACAGCAATACAGACAAGACCCGCTGAACAGGACGGCGTACAGACAGGCCATAAACACTATTCACCGAGAGTCCATTAACACCTTTGTGAACTCTCTTCCCTTGTTCTCGGATATTGTAGCAGGCTTAGCCAGACTCGACCTGACATACTCAACACATGTCCCGCATGCAGCGAATCCCCGCACGGCAGTAACCACCTCTTTGCATAACCACTTAACCCTACTCATCTAACACTCCTCTTCCTCTCGTCCGAACCCGTTGAAACAGCACGTTTCATGGGCCTCCCGTTAGATGACCTCGATGACTAAGACTAAACCTACCTGAGCCTAGACGGGGTTGGCAAAGCCGCTACAACAACAATAACATGAAAATCGTTAGGTATGTATGTATATCTGCGATTTATTGAGATTATTCGATATCATACAATTATAATCATGACAAGAGTAATTGAATTGCAATTTTTTTGTTAATTTATTTTCATAATGAGACTAATGATAAGACAAAACGATGAATTTAAGGGTCATTTGAAAAAGCAGCTTACACATTTTAATACACTTAAGCGTATGTTTTATGTGCGTATGATATTTGTGCATCTAAATGATATAATTCAATATACTGACATGAAAGAATGCAATACTAGATAGAACATTCAATTGCATAAAGAAAAAAAAAATCTTTTAAGACTATTACCATTATGGTATAAGATTACATATTAGCCAAATATCGTTAGATTTATTTTTTATAGCTTATGATGGTGGCATTGCCGGTGGTACACCAATTGGAGGAATGCTTGCTGCTATATTTGGATTCGGAACATTACCAGATGGTGCCAGTGGTGCACTAGTTGGTATATTTGCAGGTGTCAAAATTGTCTGTCCCGTGACTGTTGCCCCATCTCCAGCTATGTTTGGTAGCGGTGTAGGAGTGTTTGATGTAGTGTCTGTCGTGGGATAATTTATTTAAATTAGTTCTTTTTTTAGAGCTTTATATGTCTTTTCTAATAAAACTTACCCATTGGAATTGGTACTTGTTGTTGTACGGATGCTGGTGCTGCGCCAGGCCCACCAAGGGAAGCCGTGGCTGCTTGTTGTGAATTGCCAACAGATGCTTGTGCGGTTGAGCCTTGGCTGGTTACTGCTGAGCCTTGGGGTCCGACACTATTAACACCGGCTGTTGGAGAAACACTGGCGCCACTGTTAGATGTGCCAGCAGTTATGGATTGGCCTTGTCCGGCAGGAGCGTTTCCGCCGCTGGCAAGAGGAGCACTAGTATTGCCTGATTGAGGGCTTGCACCTGCGGTACTTACACCAACAGTACCTTGCCATTGTTGTTCTTGTTGAAGACGATGATGTGCTTGTTGGCGTGCACGGAATTCTGCAGCTTTCAATTGCTCTAAATGGAATTGTTGTCGTTCGGTAATGAGCTGTTGGCGCTGATACTCCAGTCCCTCACGTTCGCGTTCCATTGTTGTTTCAAGTTCTTCAAAATGGCGTAGTTTTATTTCTAATTTCTTCATTTGTGTCTCAACTAGTAACGCTACTAGTGATTTTATTTTCCGTTCTTCTAAAGCGGCTAAATGCTTGGCTTTAACAGCAGCCGATGCTAAGGCTGCAGCTGCAGCAGTTTGAACATTTGATTCGTTGAATACTTGTTGCTTTGCAAGTTCCGGGTCCTTTGAGTTTACCTCTGTGTCATTGGTATCTTCAGATTTAATTTCAGTAGCACCTGTTGAAAAAATTAGAAATTGAATAAAGTGTGAATTTGGTATTCACTTAGACCGTTTTTATTAATATAGCCAAAAGTACTTTTGCTGTCACTTTCTGCTTTCTTTTCAGATTCAGTTTCTTTATTTAACTTCTCTGTCTTGCTAGCATCGTTTGAATTGGATTTATTGTCATCTGAGTTTTTGTTGAATGATAAATATGTTGCATTGTAAATTCATATTGAGCATGCAGAAAATTCAGGACACACGAAAAAGAATATAAGAAACGAGAATGAAGGGATGAGCGAGGACGGGTGTTGATCAGGTGAAAGTAAACGTGCACAATGCCAAAAATAAAAAAGGAAATTTTGTTTGATAGTTAAATTAGAATTAGTAGCGGTTATCGGCATGAAACGATGACAATAAAATTTTGTGCAAATAATTTGAGTTTATTTAAATAAATAAATCAAAGAGCACAAGGATTAAAGTGTCACATTTCTTCCAAGCTTATAACTTTTCTCTATTTATCTTACCCGTGTTTAATGAAATAGCAACTGCACCAGGTCCTACCGAATGAGCGTCTTCTTCTTCTTTGTCTGCGCCTGTTCCTGCTATACCACTGTTAGATAAACCAAAACTTGGATTAAATTTACCACCCGCTGAAGCTTTTTCCACATTCTTCATATGATTATCCATTATGGTAGCGGGTACTTCGTCCTACAATTCATTTTAGTAAAAGGTTAAAATATCAACTTTTCAAATGTAATATTCTGATTTGAACAAAACCTTTATTGCAGCAAATTCTTCCATAGCAGCCTTTGCGGCAGCTGCCGCTACGCGAGGATCAACAACTGAAGCTAAAAAGGCCACAGTCGACATAATGGGATTGCCAGATTTACTAAATGGTATCGGTTGGCAACCCAATGGCCCCAAAAATCCCCCATCATCTTCCAAGTAAGGATCCTCAATCGGTAGCCGTAGGAAATGTAGTATACATTCATCTTGAGTTCGGGTCCCTACATGCTCACATACTTTATTCCAATCGTCTTTATGCATTTCCAGACCTTCAAGCAAGAGCAATGTTTCCTGATCAGTCCACTCTCGTGCCATACTAGCAGCAGTTCTATTCTTCATTGCCGCTGGCTTCTTTACATATTGATCAAGTTTTAGACCGAATTGTTGACCTGTATTGGTGCCATTCTCCAATGTTTCACTCTTAATGCTAATACCACCCGGTAATAGAGCAGGCTTATCCCCATCAATAGAACCTTCTTTACCATCCTTCACCACTTTAGGCTTGTCCAAGTCAAGCAATGCTTTTGCTGCAGATGGTTGTTGAGTTTTCTGTGGGTTCAAAGATTGCAACCCAGAAGGTGTGTCAGATAAAATATGAAAATGAGATGTCGGGGGTGGACCCATTGGAGTTGGTCTTAATTCGGCGTCTATCTGGTAATTAATGAGACCCCACTGTTCCAAGAAAGCATGAACACGCATTATTGCGCAAACATCTCCAGCAAGATTCCGGCGACAAGCAGTGCTTGTTAAGTATTCAGTTGGATTTAGTCTAAAGAAATTTTTTTTGATTTAAACCACGTATACAGTTATCAAATTTAGGTTACCTGTAGGTATCTATCATAAAATTGCGATAGGCCATATAAATTTCCGGTGTTTTAGACTTATTTTTACCATTGAAAAATTCAGACATTGCCCGTTTTTCAATAACATGTATGGAATTGTAGTCGAACCATGCCGAGTAAGATGGGACGATAATGTGATGAGTTTGCTCAGTTACGTTGTCTTCCATATCGTCTTTAGCACAAGAAGAGAATTCCTGAGTATTACTATTATCACTTGTTTTGCCAGTTTGCGAATTCTCGCCATCACCTGTGGAAAGTGCCTGCACGGCACTACCGCCTGTCATTTCATCATCAAGATCTGTCATTGTGCCACCTAAGTTGTTTTTGTTAGTTTAGGAATTTCTTAAAGAAAACTCAATCGTTGATTAGCATTTAGAATTACCTTTAATTGGCATCATATCATTATCAGCACGAGATTTTCCGCCTGGTGCTGGGCTTGCTGTAGATTGCAGAGCTGATGACTTTACTACTTCTTGTACGTTTGGCTCTGCGGGTGGATCTTCCATATCTCGAGTCAAGTCTTCATCATCCTCGTCATTACGTGCTTTCTTGTGCAATACAGCTGGTGAACGTTTACGCTTGCCAGGTTTTGAAGTATTTGGTGAAGGCGAACGGCGCCTTTTTTGCTTGGTGGCGGTACCGCTGCTGCTAGGCCCCCGCTTTTTTTCGTCGGTACTCAAGGACATAATGTCATCAACTGACATTCGATGCTTATGGGTTTTCTTTTTGCCTGTTTCATCCACTTCATAGTCCTCTTCAACCATCCATTCATTATATTGTTCTAGATCTAAGACCCAAGATGCGGAAACAAGCCAGCGTTCTGCCAGTTGTTCGGGATTTTCTGGTACATACTCTGGCAAATCAAATGAGTTTATAGCCCAAGAATCATAGGATTCGGGGAAGTAATACCAATGTAACATAACATGATTCCCACGTCTAAAAACAGGACGTGCATATTCATCCGGGTGAGGATCAACAACGGGATATATAATATGTGTAGCTTCGTCCTCGTCCGTTACAATTTCTACACGTCTGGTAAGCAAAATATCCTGCAGCTTTTGTGATAATTCTTTATTTATTTCCGGGCGTATGTATATGTAATGAATATGGTAAAGATTTGCTTCAACGAGGGCTTGTTCAATGTCAATTAGTAATTGGATGTTAGGATCTTTACGGGGCGGGTTTTTTCCCACAGAAAAATCAAATTTCTTTCCCCGTTGCTCAGCGCGAAAACGGAACATTGTGCTGAAAATGACACATAGCCCACCACCAGGTTTGAAATCCATAAATAAACGCATCTGAAAGATGAGCACAATTTTTAGTTATGTATATGCAAGTATTCAAAAAAAAAATTTCGATTGTTGTATCACCCTGTATTTATGAGACTTACTGGCAGGCGAGTTGCCGGTGGTTCCTGTGCATTTTTGCCCAATTTAGCTTCCACATACTGCAAAAACTGTATTAATAGCTGAGCCAGGGATTCTCGAGTAATTGTTTCCGTGTTATTCGCTAAATACTGCACCAAAATTCATTGAAAAATCAAAAGAATCAGTGCTTGTCTTATTGCCAGCGAAACGCCATTTTTCATCGCCTCCGCGTTGTTGTACTTACTTTTTTACAATTTTTCTGTAACCATAGACGAATTGTTTCAAACCCTTGCAACGATTCCGGCGATTGGAAAAATTCCACATTAGGACTACCGTCCTTTTTAGGACCTAAAGTATTCATTTTTAAACACAAAAGATTTTCAGAGAAGTTCTTTGATATGGATTTTCTCAATTAAAAATTTATTTTCACTTGCCGCACAGCAACACACGCAAAACACAAGAAAATCTTTACAACAAAACCAAGTTCTCTGTAAAACCATACTACGAATTCAAGTCAAAGAGAAATATACGAACAAACGTCTGAAATGAGAGAAAAATCAAACAGAGTTGTATTAATTCTCTAAGTTGCAAAAAATTTTCAATTTGCAGTTGAATTAATTGTGATTATTAAATTTTAATGAAAGTATGAAAAATCATTATGTTCACGGATTGGTATATGCGCTATATATATATATATATATATATATATTACTATTTGTGTCAATTTATGCTTTTGTAGAAAGTGCCCAGTACCAATTTGCCTCTTTTGCTGTCTGTTACAAAAATACTTAGCAACTCTATTTTTTGACAACTATCGATTTGGAACTGAGCGCAACGCATCGTCCACCAGCGATAGCGGCAGGCAGCGGGCTGCAATAAATCGCCCATCCAATCGAGAAACGCTGACAGTATAAATTTGACCGTTCAGCGATATGGCTTTCCCAGGAAAAATTAAAAAATCGGAAAAAACAAGTGAAAAGTTGGAAGTGTTTAGTGAAAAACCTAATGTTAAATTAAAGCGTTGAAGAATCAGTGAATATGATCGTTTCAAGGTAATAAGGGTTGTGATTATAGCCTGAAAAAAAATCCGTTGTGGCCGAATTAATGAGAATAGAAGTGCATACTAGTGTAATTGATCAAGGCAAGAGCCACGAATTAATGAAAAATCGAATGTGCGACGTAAGCTGAGGCAGCGAAGTAGGCAGAATCGTATCTAGTCGTTAGGTGAGAGGTATAGTGCGGTCGGAGGCAGTAAAAGCATAAATTTCAAGTGAAACAGCAATAAAGTTAATATTTTACAATAAAATTTCGAATATTGTATAAAAATATGCAGTCAAAGTAGAAAAAGACACGAACTAGAACGGAAACAAAGGAATACACAGGAAGTGAGTGAATAAAAAGGGAAGAAATAAAAACGTCTATGCTGACGGTAGCAGAGCAGCCGCAAAGCATCAAAAGTGAGAGAAAGAGAACAGCAAGGTAAGACGCTGACGTCACAGTGGCGGTCAAATAGAGAATTTAAGAGAAATCGCCTGAAAAATATACATTGACGGCCAAATAATTATGACAAAAATGGTGGTATAAATATATTGAACGGACCGTTCTTATAGATAAGGCAGCGTCCATAAATCATCTAGGTTGGTCAAGAAGGGGGAGGGGTTGGTTTAAATGCTGCGCTATATCCACGTAACTGTGGAAGGAAGTTAGAGCAAACAAATATATTAAAATATATTATTCATGTATATAAAATATATTTTATTATATACATATGAAGTAGAAAACGAGAAGTGTGAAACAAAACCACTTTCCATTGAGTAACATAAAATACACCTTTCTCTTAGTTATAAATTCTCAAATGAGTTTGATTTTCATTTTTGTGCTTCACGAATGTGGTCGTTCTTTCAATAATTAATATAAACATTAATTTAAATGTACTAATCTTAAGTGGATCAAATAATCAATTAAAAATTAATTGTAACATAGGTAAAATTGAATAAAAATTTGTTTTTATTTCACTAAAGACTTGTATTTTCCTCCCTCCTATTTAATAAAATTGTAGTAGTAATTTTGATTTTCCTCTGTTTCCTACCATTTCTCTGTTACTGCACGAGAAGTTTTGTCACCTTTGATACTAATACTAGTGGATGTGTATATGAATATCTATAAATCACAATTAAAAATGTTGCATATGCATACAATATGTATGTATGTACCCTGTAGCAAAAAATTCTAGTAGTTAACTAGAATCCAACTAGCACTAAAGGGGACTACAGACGGCAATCTGCTTAAAGTGTTTCGCTACACACGTGTAAATCGGTTTATATATTTCATTCGGTGCTGTTCGTTGATGGGTAAAGGTACGGCGGAAACAAATCTTTTATGAATGCTTCGCTGATTGATGTAGGCATGATAAAATTGTTCATAAAGTGCAACCCCTCACTTAATCCGTTTAAGACTAACTTCTTTGTCGTTTGCTTACATTAGAAGAATTTTGAATAAAATAAAAACTAAAAATTAGTATATGTAAATTTTTTTTTTATAGAAAAATGCGAAATGATTGCACTTGAAATCGAATTTCCACAGGATTAATTATTTAAATTTGAAATTGTATATTTTTATTTTTTTTTTATTCTGACGGAAATAAGTAGTTATATTAATTTTTATTTATTTAATTGGAAACTAAAATAAGGATTAATTTGGGAGGGGTAACATTTTTTTTTTAAAAGCTCACAACCATCAAAATTTTTACGAAGTTTTCAAGTACGGCAGTGTTTATAATTTTTCAGCCGACGTCAATTCGAAGAAGTGACCAAAGAAATTACAAGAATACACGAACATGGCTTCACACACAAAACCGATTGCAATAACCGAAGCTTGGAACACACAAACAACATTTTTTGTAAACCTGCAATCTGTTTATAAACGGCATAGCAATCCGTTTAAATTTAAGCAGATTGCATCTGTAGTCTGTAGTCCCCTCAACTAGTTCATCTTGCATCTATTTCAATACAGCTCTACAGTGGTAACCTATATCCACTCGGCTATCAACAGAGCTTATTAGGAATTGAAATTCAGCCGTGGCGTACTAAAAATAATAACAACATTCCAATTGCGTAGGAGTGAATATCATTATTACAAGTATTCCCGTTACTGGTGAATTGCTATACAAATAACGGACTTGTATGATTTCATCCTATTTCATACTTCATATTCAACAAGAATTTTTTCATACTAGTCTTTAATTTCTGACGTTGTACTCGTGATATTCCTCCACGACAGGGCTCGTGTCAGTTGCACTACAGGGCAGTGAGCCAGATGATTTTCACTGATAACGAAATTGTCTACGATTATATATGTATGTATATATGTAGGAACATAGGTATGTATTTGATTCCTTCATATTTTTGCTTAATTTGGTTCTGAGCAACTATCAGTGCCTGTATTCATATTTACATTATGTTGTGCATTCGTACTGTGGTGCGTTTTGCCAGTCGGTTTCTTGATTAGTTTTTTCGTCACTGTTTTTGTTTGTCGCGTTTTTTATGCCAACTAGAAAGATGAATCCAGCCTAGTAGATTTTTTATGATCTTTTCAACTCGAAGGAAACAATATACATATATGTAGCTTGATAAATTTTTTTCTGCTGCCTGATATTGCAGCCGTGGAGTATATTTTAGACTATCTTACTTCTTCTCTTTATTCTTTGTTAAATTTTTAGGTGTAACGTGAAAACAGTACTATTTTTTATGCCTTTAATGTATATGAAATAGTATAATAACTTAGGTTCGAAGTATGTAAGTACCAGAAGGAGAAGAGATAGACCCACCGAAAGTTATACCGATCGTATCAGAATGACGAGCTGAGTTGATTTAGCCATGCCTGTCTGTCCGTCTGACTGATTGAACGCAATTTAGTCCCTCAGTTTTTGAGATATTTCAACCAAAGTTGGTAGGCAGATGCACCTTACGTTTAAACGATCTTTTTTTGGAATTGGCTAGATCGGACTACTATAGCATATAGACGATCAAATTTTCAGATTTGAAATTTTGGGCCATAAGTCGGTCAAAAAAGTACATTAGAACATGAAAATTGGTATACTACGCATACATAACGAATTGCATGCTGGTTCTCAAAATCATTGAAATTGGATGACTATAACATATAGTTCCCACTTACCGATTTGTTCAAATGTGGGGCTATGGTCAAAACTCAGTTAAAAAAGCATCTAGGAGCGTGAAATTTTGTATTCCACACAAGTAAATTAAAATAAGAATTGGTACTGAAAATCGAACGACTTATCATATATCTGCCATACAACCGATTTGTTCAGATATGAAGTTTTAGGTAAAAAATCCACAGGAAAAGGATCCAGGAGCGTCAAGTCTGGTATTATGCGCACAATTACATATTGGTAGTAAAAATCATCGAAATCGGAATAGTATATAATATAGCCCCATACAACCGATTGGTTGAGATATGAGGTTTTGGATCCACAATCCTTAAAAAAAAGCATCTGGGAGCCTTAAATTTGGTTTCTACCGTCGTAAATTCAACTTTATATCGAAATCGAATTGTGCAATTTGTAATAAATTTGATAGGTTCATGAAAGGTATAAAGACTTCGGCATTGCCGAAGACAGCCCTTCTTTCTTGTTTTAATTAAATATGAACTATATCCAAGTCCAAAAGATCCAAATTCTTAACAATTGACTTTTAACATATCTAATATTACGGTCTAACCGAGCATGATCTTCCTTATTTGTTACCATATGTTCTTTATCGCTGACCACGCGCATATATTTTTTTAATCGAATTACTGATAACACTAACATTTTTATTTAACATTTTATTTAGGCAACAATGCTTCGTACATACAAGAACGATCAATTTCTTGATATACTCGTACGAGCAAAATTCAAAAATGCAAAAAAATGAAGTAAAGAAAGCACTAGTTTTATATTTAATTTCATTTATTGGATTTGTCAAATTTGTACAATTTCGCCATATAACCAATGAAGGGATATTTTCTGCAGAACTTCTCTCTCCAACAAGTGAACGGAATAACAATTTTACCCCGCCTTCAAACAGCTGATGCTTTTTATTTCATGTCAAAACTACATTTGGAGAGGTAGACATTCTCTGCCGAGAGGCAATCGTATTTCGAGATCACTTCTTCAATTATTTTGGTTGTTGGTCTGCCAGTAAAAATTTACCAATAATAAAATTCAGAGAAATGTTTCTGTTTTAGTGATTAAAATTCTGCATGATCACAAATCATTTGTTGTCTTTCATGCTTTTTTTTGTAAAGATTTTCCCAGCAAATTTACCTCAAAACTATTTGTCAAAATTATACTCTCTCGCTTTTTGTCCGATTGAACCCGGAACTATTTATACATTTATTTATATTTATTTATACTATTTGTACAAGTTTGTACAAGTTAGCAGCATAGAGGATAGAACAAATGCTTCTAACATGCCCCATCTTCATCTACCCTTATCGTTCATACTTACATAAAAAAAAAAAAAAAAACAATTCAAATAAAACTAAGTAAACTTAGGCTCCATTTTTGTAGCCAGAGGCAAAAAGCGCTTATATTCTTGTTCGTATTAATATGTAGTTAGGTTGTAAGTTCAATTTTCAAAGGCTTTGTATGCATACACATACATACGTGACGGAGCTCAATTCGAATACATAATGTACCTTTATCTACATAATATTTGAAAGTGATATTAATGGATTAATTGTTCTATAAAGAAAGACGTAAAAGCAACACGAAAATCTATTTTATTTAACCGTTTCAAAACTATATATATAATAGGGAATTTTCACTATTTAAACTTCAATTAAGTTTTATAGCGAAGAAACTTTTCTCTGACAATACTCAAATCATTTGACAGCACTTTCAAGAGAAATTAAAAACTGCTGGTTCAGCACTAGAAATTGGAAATTCAGTTACAGATATCATATTGCAAATAAATAAGTGCAGCCACACACTAAAATTCTGCAATAAGGAGGTTACGTGGGTTTCAGAGGTTCAAAAAAAGTAATTTTCACAATTTTTTTTATAATACATACAATTATATATTTTGTTCAAACAATTCACCATATCAAAGATACATATTTAACAAGTATTTTGTGAAATTTTTATTCAAAAATTCCGAAAACTCGGCCGTTGGTACCTCTTCTCCCTTGACGTCGCAAAAGAACTTGCTCTCGCCGTGGATAGCATAACACATTACTGGTTCATCTAAAATCAAAATACCAAAACTATTTCGTTAGTACCTGAATAAATCTTGTTATTGGACGAAGGAAAAAACAAAAAATTAAAATTTGAATTTTTTGACAGACTTTGAACAAAAAAACACATTCTTTGATCAAATTTTCGCCATGCATTGGCTCGAAAAAACTATTTGTAATAAAAAAAATCCCTCGTTCAATGACTAGATAATGTTATTAGAAAGATGTGTGCTAAATTTGAACAAAATCGCTTTATAACTTTTTGAGAAATCGTGTCCATCAACCCGTACCCGTAGCCGTTCCACAATACACTGCGTTATCGGTAGCGGAATATGTCAGTGACTCATTCGGTTTGTAAAGCTCGTTGTACGTTTTAATAGAACTTTCGTGAAAAAAATGCCAGGAAAAGATTTGTCCATTAAAGAACCTGAGCTTTGAATATGATGAATATCAAAAACTCATTTAAAAGAAATTCTTCAGGAAAAATTTATAAAATTAGATGTATGATTTATAAAAAAGCTTGTGAAAACGGGGAGATTTATTTATTTACATATGTAAATATACGAAGACTTTATTGGAGTATGATTAATGAAATTTTTCTTTTTTTATGAATGATTTTGAAACAACTTAATAAAATAGATTTATTTTTCGCTTAATATAAAAATAAATATTTCATAAACAAATCTACATAATTTTTTTTTAATTTTTGACATGTGTTACTGTTTTTTATCAATAGATTTTTTATTAGGTGCATTACGAAGAATTTTTTAGGAACACTGTACATAAATTATCAAAATTGAACGGAAATATTTTCAAATTTTCAATATAAGATAGAATATAAGATAGAAGAAAATATTTCGGTTCAAACCGTCATCATTATCTATGTATGTATGTATATATATAAAAATCAATGCAAATTTGAATGAACGCCTATAACTAGAGAACCACCAGATCAAATTGCGCCAAATTTTAGGAGTTATAAAGGGATATTAGGAGAAGTTTTCATGAGATTGGCGCAGCCGTTCCAGAGATTTGACCATTTAAGTGAACATTGGTCGCTAACTATACAAAAGAAAGAGAGAGAAAAAGTGAAAAAAAAAAAATAAAAGTAAAAATTTTTTTTTTTACAATTAATAATAAAAAGTTTGGAAAAAAAATTTAAATCAATTTTTTCGTTTCCTTTTCCAAAAAAATCGAAAATTCAAAATTTCAATTACATTTTTTTTCCATTTTTTTTATAGGTGTAGCAAAGCACGCTGGGTTCCGCTAGTATTTTATATATTTTGCTTAGTTGATAATTGTTTCTTAATTACAATACAATAATTAATAATTATAATTATTATTGTTGTAGCAAAAAATAAGAATAAAAAACACACTCGCCATCGCAATTTTCCCAATCAGGGTTAAACATTTTGTAGCAGCCGCATAACGAATCGCAGTCATTGGTCGATTATTTTCTTCCATGATACGAGCTGACCGAGCTGCGGTGTACATGTGAAAGCACAAAAGCGTTCTTTGTGTACATGTAAAAGCTTCTCGCACTCGGCCAGACCGAAGCCTTTATTACGTTCATAAACATATCAAATTTATTGCAAAATGAAAAATTCTATGCGATGATTTTTTGTGTCAATATTAATTAATTAATTTATTTACGTCTGTAGAATACCAAATTTCACGCTCTTAAATGCTTTTTTGACGGAGGTTTGACCAAAGCCTCATATCTGTACGAATCGGTGTATGGAAACAGCCCTTCTTTCTGGTTTCTTTTTAATTAATTTTGTTTTATTCTAATTATTTTATTTATATCCTTTTATTTCATTTATTTTATGTTATTTTTTCATTAAAGTTTTTTTTTTACTTTTTAATGTTTTTTTTTAAATTTTTTTAAATTTATTTTTGTAATGTATTTTTATAAATTCAATTTTTTAAATGATATTATTTTAATTTTATTTTATATTATGTTATTTCCTAGTTCAAATATCTTAAAATCTGACGGACTAGCCTGCGTTTAAACAGACGGACAGACACGGACATGGCTAAAATAACTCAGCCCGTCATCAATTTTGGTCGGTCTGTCTCCTTGCCTCTTAGACCAAAATTAATGTACAACTTCATATATATGAAATGAATAAAAAACGCTTAAATATTTCGTTTTTCGTTAAAGAAAATAAAGATTATCATTATTTAAAGCGTCCATCCAACGGGTGAGCCACGAAGTCTTGCGTTTTACAATTGCCTCAACATTCCTATTTACGATGGAACACCAATTAATTGATATTGTAACATTTTCGTTGCTACCTCGATGATTTCCCAAATCCTTCGAGTCCGATCACTGGATTGCTAAGTAAAACTCCC
Source organism: Neoceratitis asiatica (assembly GCA_030068015.2). Classification (NCBI taxonomy): domain Eukaryota; kingdom Metazoa; phylum Arthropoda; class Insecta; order Diptera; family Tephritidae; genus Neoceratitis; species Neoceratitis asiatica. Next base: position 38,387,138 of record CM061529.1, read on the forward strand.
AAGATTTTTTCGTTTGGCCTCTTAACCGTCAGGAATTAATTCAACGTTTATTACATTCTGTTCACGCGCTTAAGGATATGCTGATTATTCATTTGCCTGCGGTAGCTGCAGCTGCTCCTTAACAACGTGGAATTTCCTTTACACTGTCTACCCTTTTGTTTGTCCTTGGTAAGGGTAATTTGCATCTTACTGCCGCTTCTTTTGTCTTCTCGTCACACTGCTACTCATTTCAATCTGTTCTTCGTATTTGGGATTTCCATCACAATATGACTGCCGCGGTTGCAGCTCATTCTTTCGACACAATTTTTTTGCCACCTTTTCGACACCTCTATGGCTGCAACGGGGACTTCAAGTCATGAATCATATCTGGATGGCTGGTGTATCACTTATTCTTAACGACTCTGCACAAACGGTAGTCCAACGGAATGAAATCGTAGCTGCTAGGCGGCAGTAGATGTCACTCTTTAATGAGGTAAAGATCGATTCTAACGTTCGATGTGTGGTAAATAGAACTGTCATGTTTAAACCACACATCCTCCATGTCATTCTCTTCAACAAACGGCGATCGAGCTCCTTCCTCGTTTCGAAGGAAAATGGACCAATGTACCCTATGCCGTACCGAACTGTCGCTCCTTTAAGATTCATTGGCTTTTCCAAGGTTACATGTCTGTTTTCTGATCCCGTAATGTGGCAGATTTGTTTATTAAAATAGCCGCTGAGGTGAAAATGAGATTAATCGGAAAAGACATCTTCCGCATCTTCTGCCAAGCAGAGCGAAATCATATTGGATAATGTTTCAGTTCTTGAACCAGTTGTATTTTTTAAGCCTTCATACCTAGGTCTTTATGAAAAATCCTGCGCAAAGAAGTGCGCGAAATGTTTAATTAAAGCGAATGGTATCGATCGGTATTCGATAATGATGGCAATATTTTGGAACATTTTAGAAGTACGTTTTGAATAACTCCTAAGCTTATGAACATATCTGTGGACATGTAGCAATCGTGCCACTAGAACCACGCAGAATATTAAACACAACCATTTGTTTGCCAAATGTCTTTCAAGAAATCATGAAATTCAATCGCCGAAAGCGAAGTCATGATGAGGTCTGACACATCGACTGAGACAACTGCATTTTGAGCACTCAAAACATCGATTTGATGACTCATTCAACGTAGAGCCCTTACTTGGCACCGTCTGACTTCTTTTTATTCCATGCAGTGTAAAAGTGTGTAGATCTTAGTGGAGAATATCTTGAAAACAGTAAAGCGATTTTCGATCGTTAATATTTATTTCTAATCCCATAGAAATATAATTTTTCAATTTTATATTATTTATAGATCTCTTGTCTTTCGCTTTTGTTATTTATCTCCTAGTATAATATGTATATATATAGCGTTAAATTCAATATAGATCCATTTTGTGGCACAATGGTGGCGTCGCTGCTCACGATCTCTTTTACTGAAATGCCGTGTTTACTATATGGCGCTTGGTAATCGCTGAAGCGATTTTCAGTCGAGCTCCTCCTATTTGTTGTTTTACGTATTGATGTATTTACCAGCCAATGGAGGGATCTGCTTATTCTAAGCCGCCACCAAACGACCGATGAATCTCTATGAGGAGCTTTTATTTCATGTCAGAAATACACTTGGAGGGCTTGGCATTCCCTGCCGAGGGGCGACCGCATTTTGAAAAATTAATTTTCTATAATTTTGGACGATATTGTAAGAAGATATAAAGATAAAACCAGTATTCAATAAAAGAATATTTTAAAATGAATTTTAAAAATGTAATTACTTTTTTTTTGCATATTTTCTTCTCTCACTAATATTCCTCATTTTTATTTTGGTGACCACTGATATACATAGATGCTCACAACGAATATGGCGAACGAATATTTCTTTAATTAAAAGAGAGTGAATGAGCACTTCAATCCCTGATTAATTAAATATGTATGAACACGGGATATTTAATTTTTTTCTTGATAAATTCAGTATATTTAAAATTATATCAAAAGTAAAGAAGAAGCTTTGTCGCAATGCCGAAGACTGTATACCTTTCATGAACATATTAAATTTATTGTATTGCATTTTAGGATTAAATGATAATTCTCATATCAGAAAAAATCGGTATGGAAGGGTTAAATGATACAATCCTTCGATTTCGTTGATTTTCGATGGCAATGTTATTTTGTATATATGCCTCCCATAGAGGCATATTTGACAGATTTTGTTCCAAAACATCATATACATTAAATGTTTTAGAGCAAACTAGTTTTTTTATATCATTATAACAGGTCAATTGAATAGTCCCAGGACTACCATAGTAAAATTTTTTTTTGGCATAATTAATTATTTTTATTCAACATAGTTTGCTTCAAGGGTGAGACACTGATTATAGCGACCCCGAAACATTCCGAAACCATTTTTGTAGTACGATTTGTCCATTGCTTCAAAATAGGCCTCAGTTTCGGCGATCACCTCTTCATTCGACAAAAATTTCTTCCCAGCAAGTATTCCTTTGAGATCTGAAAACAGGTAATAGTCGCTGAGGGCCAGATCTGGAGAATATAATGGATGCGGAAGCAATTTGAAATCCAATTTATGGATTTTTGTCATCGATTTCACTGACTTGCGACACGGTGCATTGTCTTGGTGAAACGGCACTTTCTTTTTCTTCAAATGCGGCCGTTTTTCGGCGATTTTGTCCTTCAAACGGTCCAATAACGCTATGTGGTAGTCGCTGTTGATGGTCCTTCCATACAGACGCCATGACTTTGCCAGCGGACTGTTGCGTTTTTCCACGCTTTCGAGAGGGGTCATCGTGTGCAGTCCATTCGGATGACTGCCGATTGGACTTCGAAGTGAAATGATGGAGCCATATTTCATCCATTGTGACATATCGGCGCAAAGAACCGTGTTTATTGCATGTCAACATCTCCAAACACTGCTCCGAATCATCAACTCGTCGTTGTTTTTGGTCAAAAGTGAGCTCGCGCGGCACCCACTTTGCACAGAGCTGTCTCCTACCCAAATATTCGTGAATGATATAATGTACTGCTATTTGATTAACTTCAACGGTCATTCAAAATCATTTTGTGCGTTTTTGTGATCTTTCCGTCGGTAACCTCTTGAGCATCCACTGCGTTCACCGTCTTCGGTGCCCATTTCAAATGAAATCATTGAAATCGAATTTAGCAATTTGCAATAAATTTGATATGTTCATGAAATGTATAAAGACTGCGGCAGCATATACATATTTTTTGTTTAACATAAATTTTTTTATAATATAACAAAATATCTGCATTTTTTATTTCATTTTATCCCTTTTCGTTTTGTTTATTTTATTTTATTTTATTTTATTTTATTTGTACTTTAATTTATATTATTTTATATATTAAATGTACATAAACAGAAAAAAGAAAGAAATGTTTACTTAATTCAAATTAAATATATGTAAATATAGGATAATTTAATTTTAAACATAAAACTATTCTCTGATAATAATTTTATGTTATCTGTTTTTCTTATTCGAGCAATCAGTTATTTCTATTTTGGTGGGTGAACGGGGAAATTCTGTGAAATAAATTAATTCATATGTATAAAAAAAAAAAAATACGTGTACATATGTATACATAACATACTACATATATACAATAAGGGGATTCGCTATGGCTAGGAAATGCATACTATGCTTTTTCCTTCTTACTATCTCTGGGAAATAAATACAAGTATACATAGGTTTTTGTAAAGGATATTTTTCCTATCGTAGCATATTTTTTTTTGCATGTGTTTTGTTGTTGTGCCATTTCACGGATAGGAAATTTAGCATTTCCTAGACTTAGAGAATACCCCTAATATATCTATTTATTGAACATCTCACATTTTTATATACATATTATTTTTGATGTTACAGATAATCATAAGGAACAAGAAGAGCAGAAGAGCAGGTACAAGGAAGAAGCTCATTCGGCCGCTCAACTATAACAACCCGTATAGACAATAATCGGTATATGGACATCATCATACATTTCCATTCATTTGTAATATACATACAAGCATACATACATATGTATATAAGCACATGCATATAAACACGTAGAGTAATAATAAAATCATAAGTATAAAGAGTTAAAGTCTGGCCAAAAACCAAAGAACGTTCATCTGAGGCAGAAGCAAATGCTTTTTGCCTTGAGCAAATTTGATATTTTAGCTATAAAAAACTTAAGACAATTGAAACGACCCAACTAGTAGAGCAGTACCCATATTGGCTGATAAAAATCGAGCAGGCTTACTTTGTCGTGACAACAAAAGTAGAGAAAAATTAACTCAGCGAAATAGTACAATCGTCATAGGCAAATAAGGAACAATGACATCTCGGTAAGTACATTTATACATATGTATTATGTGTGCACAGGCCTTTTAATGTACCTACATAAATGTATACTTTCTATGTGACTATGTATGCACAAGAACCAACTGTGTAAACTTAAGTATATATACAAAAATATGTACATACATATTTACATACAAAATTATATTGGCTTAGCAAATATAAGAAAAAAAAAATATGATACATATGTGTGTACATTAGTAAAAGCAAGGCCAATTTTAAGAACCATCACTGTATCTACATACATATATCGATACATATATGTATAAGTACATAAATTTTACTAAATTTTAATATTTATCGTTGCAAGTCCTTATTTTTCACTTTGGCCACAACTTATTTGAGCGCACAATGCTACTGCTGAGATAGTAATTATAATTTCACACCTTTTCATTTGATCTCCAACCAATTGCAGATTGGATCGACTTTACATATTGCTAGAGTCTGGCTCATCGGCTGTGACGCGTCGTGCTGCAGCAAAACAAATTGGCGAAGTACAGAAATTATATCCCCACGAACTGCATGCGTTGCTAAATCGCCTAATCGGATACTTGCATAGCACCTCGTGGGATACGCGCATCGCCGCCTCACAAGCCGTCGAGGCGATATTGCAAAATGTACCCGCTTGGAATCCAGAAATATACGCGGCCATTAAACGAGAAACGATTAAAAGAGAGAAAGACCGAGAGGATGATCAAGCTGTCGTTTCCATTATCGGAGGTGGTAGTATTGGAGAGGAGGATAGTTGCCAGTCGGTAGCCACAAGTGCCACTACATCGAGCGAACAAAGCTGTAGTCGAGATGTGCAACAGCGTGAACGCCTTTTATCATTTGCGGAATTCGATTTGGAGCAAATTTTACATAAAGGTGCACGTCTTATCGGTTCGGAGGGCATTGAATTCGATTTGAATGAAAGTGAGTTGCTTTCAGTTGACGGTGTTCACAACGCAAACGCCTCTGCTGCTGACAGACTGAATCGACAGCGCGCACTGCTCAACGAGAAACTGGGACTGACGCAAGCCTCCAAGTTGGGCGTCAATTTGATGGATATGATAACTGATGAAGATGTAATGGGACCTAGTGCAGGCAGCACGTATAATGATAATGAGGAGAAGGTACGTATGTAACATATATGTACATATGTATATGTGAGAGGAATTGCAAACACATATGTGCATATGTAAGCGTATGTAGGCATACACACACACAAGTTGACATTTCTTCGGCTACTGATAAAGTTAACCGTTATATTGAAATAAAATAGGCGTCGAGGGATAGATTATCAAAAAATTGATTTAAAGCTTGCAACTCTTTAAATTGCATGAGCTCATTGCTTACATGATAGTAAAAAAAAATTCTGTCCCAAAATCGGTCGCTTTAGCCGGCTGGTTAGCACTGCGTACTACCATGCGGCGGATCGCAGGTTAGATTCCTGGTCAGACTGGCACCAATTATTATAAAAAATAAAATTTTCTCATTGCGGTCAACCCACGGCCGGAAATAACAACACCATCGAGTCTTTTTCTGACCTGAAATAAAAGCTCCTCATAAAAGTCAGTCAGTCGTTCGTAGGCGACTTAAAAAGACTGTAGGTCCCCCCGTTTACGTTTTAATTGACCAAAAAAGAGAGGGGTTTCCTATTTAAAACTTTTAGTATGACTTCACTTCATCCGAAAGTGTTCTTTTAGCTAGTTTATTTTTCTTACTAAATACGAATATATTGTTTCTATCGGTTAATAGAATTTTTAAACCGTCGAAAAAATATTTAAAATTGTCGGATTTTTGTTCCTTAAATTTTTTTTTACTGTGAACGAAAATTAAACTCACTGAATGCGAGTTGTTGTTGTAGCAGCTCGCTAACCTCGGCTGTGTTAAGGTAATCATCGAGGCCATTTAACGGGAGGTTCAGGAAACGTGCTGTTCGGCGGGCTCGGAGAGAGAGGAAGAGGAGTGTTAGATGAGTCGTATTGAGTGGGCATGCAAAGAGGTGGTTACTGTTGTGCGGGGATTAGTTGCATGCGGAACATACGTTGGGTATGTCAGGGCAGAGTCTGGTTAGGTAGGAGTTGAGCCTACTACAATATCCAGACCTTAATTGTGCCAGTGTTACACGGATCTCCCGAGGCAGCTCGAGCTCTTGTTCTGCAATGGGTGGAGGTTCGGCTACTAATAACCTTCTGCTGGGGTGAATCCTGCGGGAGTATTCCAGCAAATATTGCTTACACAGCATAACATTGTGCTCCTTAACTGGGAGCATAGATGTTTCACAGTATAAGTGGTGCGCCGGCGCTATCAGGAGGTTTTCTGATCCGGTCTGAAGGGCGGTGTTTTGACAGGCTTGTAACTTCTTCAACTGAGTCTCGCTAGTCCCCGGCGTCCAAAACGGCCGGTCAAATTTTTTGTATGTTACCAACAGCGTTTCTTTGTCTTTACCCTAAGTGCTGCCGGCTAGCGATTTGAGGATTTTGTTGCGGCTTTGTTCTTTAGTGACACTTGCCGTCGTTTGCGAAGTGAAGGAGTGCAGGCTGACAAATGTGACTCCCAGTAACTTAGGATTGTTAATAGTCGGAATTTTTACGTCATTGACTTTCACACTGAGTTCTAACCAGTGCTCCTTCGTCCAGCTGGTAAAAAGGATGGCAGAGAATTTTTCTGGTTGTAGGTGTTTACTTTTTTTTACTTACAGTTTACTTTTGAATCAAGTTTAGGCCCGCTCAATAATTATCGCAATTTTGCAACCCTTTTACTGTTGTGCAGCAATATTGTAGGCTTGATTTTGCGCCGAACGTGTTATTTCAAAATAATAAAATAATTTGGTTGCAGTTTCGTCAAATTTTAAGCTAAAAACAAAATAACAATATCAAAATGCAGAACTTAGCGTTCTCTAACTTATCTATTTCTCGTAAATGTTAGAAATGCTTTTTAGATTATGTCTTGATTACAAAAAAAAAAAAAATAAAAAAATAAAAAATAAAAATAAAAAATAAAAAATTAGCCCTCTTTAAAAAGCGGACTGAGAGATTTCTCTAACATCTCTACGTTTCGTATATTATTATTTAACTCTTAAAAAATTTTTTAAATTATCGGCCTCGAATATACTTTTTACTACAACCATTGGTAACCCATCACTGAGTTAAATTGTATTTTATTTAATACCAAATAACTACAATTAGTAAGTTGTTCCTATTACTTATTCTACGCCGTTTCTGTTTTGTAGGTGCCTGTGGAGCATATACTAAATATAAAGCCAAATTTAAATTTGATTCCTTCCAATGGACAACAATTAAGCTGCCGAGAAATGAATAGAGCCAAGCGTAAGGCACGTCAAAATACCACAACCAATGCGTCCGTAAATAATCTGAATCGTAGTAATGGCAGCGGCACCAGTAGCACAATAGGAACCAGCAAAAACGGTTCCAGTACGACGGATGAGCCGGAGCGTAAAAAATGTAAAGCAGATACGCTGCAACGTCAAGAGGTTTTCTATACATTGAATGGTGAGTTCTTACAAATACAAATATTAAATAAAAAATGATTCGAAGTATATATATTATAATTGCACTATTTTCTTGCTAGATCCTGTTCCCGATGTAACTGGCATGTGGATAGATGCTGTCAATTGGCCATTGGAAAACTTTTGTGCACGTCTATATGTTGATCTCTTTAATCCAAAGTGGGAGGTGCGTCACGGCGCTGCGACTGCATTACGTGAACTGATCAACAATCACTCTAACGGTGCTGGCAAAAGCATCGGTATGACACGTGAACAAATGGAACATCAACACAATCTATGGATGGAGGATGCTGCCTTGCGTTTGCTCTGCGTGCTCTGCCTAGATCGTTTTGGTGATTTTGTATCCGACCAAGTGGTTGCTCCAGTACGAGAGACTTGTGCGCAAGTGTTGGGCACGCTGGTCAAAGAGATGGATGCAGAGCAAGTGCATCAAATCGTCAATGTGTTATTGAAACTGTTGAAGCAGAAAGAGTGGGAAGTGCGTCATGGTGGACTGCTAGGCTTGAAATATGTTTTTGTGGTACGTGAGGACCTACTGCCAGTTTATGTGCCGCAGTCAATCAATGATATATTGTTGGCACTGTTCGACGCTGTCGACGATGTGGGCGCTGTTGCTGCGTCAACTTTAATACCCATTGCAACATGGCTGCCAAAATTATTGAATTCTGCGCAGGTGTCGTCGATTGTAAAGATGTTGTGGGATCTGTTATTGTATCAGGATGAGCTAACTAGTGCGTGTAATAGTTTTATGGGATTGATGGCAGCAATTTTGTCCTTACCAAATGCGGAATTTTGGATACAGTAAGTGGTTGCAGATTATCTTAAGATTGTAATTTATTTTCAATTATTTATTTTTACTTGTAGAATGGAACCTATGTCGACTCTAATACCACGACTATGGCCCTTTCTTTCACATAGCACAAGTTCGGTACGCAAGTCCACTTTACTAACACTGCAAACCCTCACTGCCAGCAATGTAAAAATGGAGAAAAGTGAATCTGCTGATATTAATGTGCCTACTACGAGCTCCGCTGCCAACGATAATGGTAACGATGTGAACGTCACCATTAATTTTGATTCTAAAAAATTGAATTTAAATTTGGGTGTCATTGATTGGCAGTGGAAATTATTGCAAGATGCCCTACGCTTCATTTTCGAACGTATTCTAGTCGAACCTCAGGCCGATATACAGGAGATATCAATTAAAGTATGGAACAATCTGTTGCAAAACGCTGATTTGGGCGCATTATTGCATGCAGCTTGCCCCGTCGTATCATCGTGGATTTGTTTAGCTATGCAGCCAGCACGACTTGCCTTCGATGCTTCCACATTAATACATACCACATCTTTATCACGAAGTTCAAGCGGTTCGACTACAGATACTGCCACATCTATGTCCGCTCGTCGACGTACACAACGTATTGCTGACGACTTGGGTGTAAACTCATCACCAGTAATACAAAAATATTTTCTCGGCGGTAATGAGGCTACACCACAGGAGGTTCGTGACCGCAATGTGATGCGTGCACGTGTAATGGCGGCTCGAGTGCTGGGTGTACTTTCCAAGTATTTGGTGCAGCCGGCACCGGGGGTTGTTTATACGCCAAATATGGAATCGCCTATGGACTGTTATACCAAAGTGTTGATGGGATATTTGAATTCGCGATCAGCAGTGCAACGTATTGTGTGCGGTAAGTTTGTGGTGCAAAAATTTTACTAAAAGTGTATTATTCTTCATTTTATTCTTTAATAGGTCTCATCATAGCTTTTTGGGCACAACTAGATCCACCAATGCGTAAAAGCGCGCCGAAACTAGCAGAAAAACTGCAAGCATGTGTACTGGAATATGTTTATTATGACGAAGTCGCCGTTTTATTTACCAGGTAAAAAAAACATTTCCTTGGAACTTCATATTGTTATGGTAAATTTTCTTTTATACAGACTTCACCAAGAGGCTCAGGATCTTATCGCTACGTTAAAGCAATATAAAATAGCCATAGATCTCAGCAATTCAAGAGTTCTCACGTTAGATCAAATAGAGGCTATCGCCACCACTCTAACCGCAGATCTGCACCAGTATGGGCTTAAACAAAAATTGTTAGACACACTAGAGGAGCGTAGGCGTAGTCTTCAGAACTCTTTTGCTCAGACATCAACGGAGCAATGCACCTACAATACAAGCACACAAGCGGCATTAGCCGGTGCTATCGTTTGCATGGAATGCCTGCCAGAAAAACTGAATCCAGTAGTGAAGCCTCTTATGGAATCTATAAAACGAGAAGAGTGTGAATTGTTGCAACAGCTGTCGGCGGAATTTCTTGTACAGCTAATGCATCAAGTGTGCGATAGAAATCCTAGTCCCAATAGTAAAATATTTACTAATTTATGTACGTTATTGAAGAGTGATTCTCAGTTTACACCTAAAATTGTAAGTAAAATGGTTGATTGATGAAAATTCTAAGCAAGTCGTAGTCATTTTATAAAAAAATTTGTTGCATGATTTTTATAGATTTTAAGCCCAGTAACTTTAAAGGATACCCCGTTACCCAAGACGGCAACAGTCACACACAGTTGTGCTTATTATGGCATTTTAACATTAGATCTTCAACAAAACAATATGCAAATCGGTGGTGCAAGTAATCGAAGTGGTGGAACAGTTGGTGTGAATACTCCTCGTGGACCTGGTAGACCGCCCCTAAGTGAAGTGAATATCAGAGCGGAACTTGATATAAATCCAGCGAATTTGGCGGTAAGTTACTTGTAAAATATTTTTAATGCTTTGTTTGAAGCTATATTTATTAATGATTCATTTTATACTTAAACAGGAATCAAAACAGAATCGTATCCAGCGTCTGGGTGCCCTTTGTGCCATATCAAAGATATGCTTAAGCTTTAAGAAGGAAATTTTTTCCCAGATACCAATTTTTGAGCAAATTATTTTTGCAAAAATTGAACAATTTACGACTGATTTCCCAAATATGGATGTTTTGTCGAATGCGTCCTTAGATTTAGCACAAGCGAATGATTTAATGACATCATTACAATTAATTGAAGTTGTAGCTCCACATTTTTTGGAATTTGCTGACGATGCCTCATCCACAGACAATTCATTGAAACGGCTTTTTAATTTGCTTCCTCAGTTCCGCATACTGATTACACACCCATTGAAAGCGGTAAGTTATAAAAAACCCCTGCGGGTTAGGGGTTCAAGAATTTACCCGCGGTAAGGCATGCCTGTCGTAAGAGCCGACTAAAATCCATAGTTCCCACGACAGGCGGGTTTTTATACCGGAACGACCCGGATTTTTATCCGGCCAAGGACTGTTACTCCCGCTACAACAACAACAACAACAAAAAATTATAATTTCTTTTTATAATAAAAGATCAGTCCATCAAATAAAACATGTCTAATTTTTTGTTACAAACAAACAAGTTCAACTTCTTGACATAGTGAAAATTTGAAAAACTAACAGCAGCTAAGTTCCTTTTCAACTCCAACCTCTTTCTGTGCCATCACCAAACTCAAAATCTCCAAACATCAGTCATCGAATCACCTTTTTTCTACAGGAATTTGCTTTCATCTAAAGCAGCGGACACAGAGCGATCGATGTATATAAAAAAAAATAATTTCTGTTTGAAGCTGTAACCGATTAGTCTCAATACATTTGCGGTAGTTTTGTCACGGCTACTGATTGACTATACGAAATATATAAATCAAGTCTATTCTACCAAAATTGCGGTTTGGGTATTGCAGTCGACGTAATTCCTATTTAAGACTCGACCCTAACATCCCTTTAGACGATCTTGATGACTTTGTTTAGTTTTGCCTGTTCCTAGGCGGGAGCAAGCCGCTACAACAACATCGCGGCCATACTGCCAGCGTTCATAAGTGTTTTTTCTATGACACCATTTCAAAACGCGGTAGAATTTTTACAAAAATTCTTGAAAAGTAGTGGAAAAGAAGAGAAAAGACGACAATTGCAGGTTCTTCTAGTGCTTATATGTTCACAGCGACCAGATAAAATAAGAAAAACTTAGCCGCCATATAATTGTATATGCGATTTTCACCCTTCCAGAAATTTTGTTTTGATTAACAAAATTTGTTTTGATTGACTAACTTACTAACAATTCCTTAATAACATATATGTATCTTATATTAAGCGCGTGTTCTTGTGTCTCTTAGGTACGCCACATGACAGCACGTTGCATTGCTGCACTCGCAGCGACCGATTTGGTGCGCACTATGTTCTTTGTGCTTGACGAACTGCTTGGCATGTTGGCTAACATAGAGAGCGTAATACATCGTCAGGGTGCGATTGAGACTATCGAGCGTGTTGTCGACAAACTACAACTGGGAATTGTACCTTACATTGTGCTTCTAGTCGTGCCATTATTGGGTAAGCCTGCGTAAAAAGTGAACTTATTGCATTTCTTTGATGCATTTAATTAATTAATTTATTCTTCCCTTCCCTTTCAGGTTGTATGAGCGATCCCGATGAATCTGTACGTCTGCTCTCGACCAACTGTTTTGCCTCACTCATTCAATTGATGCCGTTAGACTCACGTAGCAAATCAATCAAAAATGAAATTCCCTCTTCGGAGCTACAGAAGCGTAAAATACGAGATCGTGAATTTCTCGACTACCTCTTCACACCAAAGAGTATACCAGACTATAAAGTACCAGTGCCACTCTCGGTAGAGCTTCGTTCATACCAACAGGCAGGAGTAAATTGGTTATGGTTTCTAAATAAATACAATTTGCATGGAATACTCTGTGATGACATGGGTCTCGGCAAGACTTTACAAACCATTTGCATACTAGCTGGCGATCACTATCAACGAGCTAAAGATAATGCCCCTACACTGCCCAGCTTGGTGATTTGTCCTCCTACTCTTACTGGTCATTGGGTTTATGAGGTAGAAAAATTCCTAAATAAATCAGACGTTTTGCGTCCATTACACTATGTGGGCTTACCCGTTTGGCGTGAAAAACTCCGTTGTCAAATCGGCCCGTGTAATTTGATTGTTGCCTCGTATGACACTATCCGGAAAGACATAGATTTCTTTAGCACCATACACTGGAACTACTGTGTTTTGGATGAAGGGCACATTATAAAAAATGGAAAAACGAAAAGCTCAAAGTCTATAAAGCTGCTAAATGCTAAACATCGTCTGATACTCTCGGGTACGCCCATTCAAAATAATGTACTAGAATTGTGGTCACTTTTCGACTTTTTGATGCCTGGTTTCCTCGGCACCGAAAAACAATTCATTGCGCGTTATAGTCGTCCTATAATAGCGGCGCGCGATTCAAAGAGTTCTTCCAAAGAACAAGAAGCTGGTGTTTTAGCTATGGAGGCATTACATCGTCAAATGCTGCCCTTCCTGTTGCGTCGTGTGAAAGAAGATGTATTGACCGATTTACCACCGAAAATTACACAGGATTTGTTGTGTGAATTGAGTCCACTGCAGGAACGTTTATATGAGGACTTCAGTCGTACACATTTAAACTCACATTTGAAAGATTGCTTGCAGAATTTAGGCGATAGTGAGGATATTAGCAAGAAGGCACACATTTTCCATTATTTACGTTATCTACAGAACGTGTGCAATCACCCCAAACTGGTGCTGATGCCGAAACATGCAGAGTATATTAATATTACACAGGAGTTGTGTCAAAAACAAAGCACACTGGATGATATAGAGCACTCCGCTAAATTGCCAGCACTAAAGTAAGTAAATACAGTTAATGAAACTATTTTGGTGGTAATATATGGATTTTTGTTGTTGTTATGTTTTAGACAACTACTACTAGATTGTGGTATAGGCGTGCAAACGGAATCGGTCAGCCAACATCGTGCATTGATTTTCTGTCAATTGAAAGCTATGTTGAATATAGTGGAACATGACTTACTGCGCAAACATTTACCATCCGTTACATATTTGCGTTTAGATGGCAGCGTGCCCGCATCCATGCGACAGAATATTGTGCACAATTTCAATACTGATCCCAGTATCGATGTACTACTGCTCACCACACAGGTAACTAACTAATCAATAGCAACATCGTAGAAAAATTACTATAATTTTGGCTTTACTCCACACTTAGGTTGGTGGTTTGGGTTTAAATTTAACCGGCGCTGACACGGTAATCTTTGTGGAGCACGATTGGAATCCAATGAAAGACTTACAAGCCATGGACCGTGCGCATCGAATTGGCCAGAAGAAAGTAGTGAATGTTTATCGTTTGATTACGCAAAAAACACTTGAAGAAAAAATAATGGGTTTGCAGAAATTTAAGATACTTACTGCGAATACGGTGGTGAGTTCTGAGAACGCCTCCATGGATACAATGGCCACAGAACAGTTATTTGATTTGTTCAATGGGAATGGCAATGAGAAAATTGATCCAAGTCGTGCGCCGACATCTAGTGCGGTCAGCGGTGGTCCGCTGTCGATGAATACGATTATAGAATCATTGCCTGATCTTTGGTCCGATCAGCAATATGATGAGGAATATGATGTATCGAATTTCGTGCAGTATTTGAAGAAATAGTCGAAAATTTGCAGAGAAATCGAAAACAGTTACGGAGAGAGCTATATAAACATATTGAAAATACTTCCAGCCATCTTCGACGTAGAGTAGCATCACCTTTATGAAAATTCACTGGAAAAAACCAGAATATCATAGACTATCGCTTTTCTTTCATAGCAAACATCTTAAAAATCTAGCTTAAGCTTAATTTTAAATTAAAAAAAATTGGCGCTAATTTCTTTTTCATGCCGGTAGAAGTGCATGTTTGGTTTGGCACTTTCAGACATTGTAGTAGAAGAAGATGGAGTTATTCACTTGTAATTCGGAGCTCTTATTTTTTTTTACTACTACCTACAATACATTTAGTTTATAAAGTAATATTTTGATTTTTAACTTTTCAAATGTATATTAGAAATGTTTTTGAACATAATTGGTATACAAGCATGTACTTCGATCAACATATAAAAACGTTTTTTAATACGGCTACCCCCAGCTGGGAGTTCCAATACCTCCGAATGTATTTCTGGCATAAAATAAAACATCATAAAAATGTATCACTCTCTTGGAGGCGAATTAAAACTGTAATTCTTTCGTGCCACAAATCGGAGGAAACACTTGGATGAAAATTGCTTAAGTAGTTGTAAGGCGCCAATAATTTTTATTTATTTTACGCATTATAATTTCAATTTACGATCGATAAGAGTAATTGTAGTAGTGATATTTAAATTCAATCAATTTGTTTTCTTAAATAAAAGCTGATATTAAAAAAAATGTAACTCTTGTAATAGTAGCTACCTTTTGAAATAAAAGCATCGTGAGTAAAAAGTATAACAAAGCATTATTTATTATATACAAAATTGCATACGTTTATGTAGTACATTAATAGACTTCTTATTTCGCGCACCGACTTTTTTTCAACACAGAAACATATTTAATCAACATGGCAACAAAATAAAAATTAACCATGGGGTAATCAATCGTGGGAAGAGGAAAGCCCCTGGTGATAGGGGTTGTTATTAAAAATAAAAATAAAATAAAAACACGAATAAGTAATGAGTCATGATTTATTTTACTTAACCAGAAGGTATTACTTCTTGTTAACTGTGGGATCTTGTGTTAAGAACTCTTGATGCAATATAGCATAAAAATTGAAGAAAACGGTGAGCAGCCTTTGACATTTGATCAAACTTGGCGTGCTTTTTCGAACATGGATCTCCTGAGCTCTTCATTTCAATGCAAGTTTACTGACATACTGGTGCGGGCCAAAGATCTGCAATGCTTACGAAAAAAATAGCTATAGCTGAATAGTATTTATGTGCATTCATATTTATTCGTTGTGCGTATGGGTGGATAGTAGCAGGGTGTTCCGCAGGGATCTATAATGGAATCCCAAAATACAATATATCGAAACACATAACCCAGACACGACCAAATCGATATCAAAAGTATCCTAATTCCGACCAAACATAATCCAGGGACGACACAATCCAGATAAAGAAATCCCGACAAAAAATCCAGACAAAGTATAGCGATTTTTAAATTATTATGTATGTATATGGTATATCTGGATTTTAAATCTCGATTATTTTCCACTTAAAATTATGTGTGCATAAAAGCAGCGGCAAAATTTAAAATTTTGACAGCAAATACAATTTTAAAACGATTTTTTTGTAAAATTTGGTTCCGCAGTTATGTCTAAAAATTTTTTTCCGTTATAATGCATTCAAGACGTTCCGTTTGAGGGGGCTTAGAATAAACTATAGGTACATTTGTTTGAAAAATATGAAGGCGCACAACACAAATCCAAGCAGATTGCAGCCAAAAATCGTTTCAACGGTTATTATGTGATAATTACATATACATATACATATGTACATATGTATACATATACATGGTTATCCATTTTGCAAAATAAAAGTAAATAAAATGCTGTTAAAATAATTTTTTTTTATCAAATTCCTTAAAGTTTCAACCTTAGCATTATATGTTATGTGAAACACCACATCATTCAAATGACCGCCTCGTGAATTTTTGCAAACTTCAATCCGTTTGAGATGATTTTCGACCAATTTTAAATATCTCTCGCAATAAAGCTATATTCACTCGTGTTGTGTGGCATGTGACACGATGTTGTGGTTCGAACATTGTCCTAGTCGTGATCTTCAATTGCAGGCAACGGTTATCAATGACCATAACGCTCCGAATCGACAGTGACAGTCTTGCCGTTATTGTTTTCAAAGAAGTCACCTCTGGACCAAAGTGGGCACCAGACAGTAAGTTTTTTCAGGTGTAATGGTCACTCTTCAATTATTTTAGGATGCTCGGAGCACCAAATGCGACAATTCTGATTATCCATCGAGTGAGAAATGTGTCTAGCCAGCGTAGCGGTTGTTGTTGTAGTAACCGCAAAAATAAACTCCAAATTGGTTGTCAATAGTGACTTGGGAACCGAATGCTATTTTTTTGATGTCAGGAGATATTTCATCTTGTCTTAATTTTTTGTCTTGTTCATTACAAGACCCATCGGAGAGTTTCTTCCCGATCCTGACGGAGCTTTTGGTGTTGCTTTGAAAAGTTTCACACATGATTCGGAAATGTACCTATTTTAGAACAGACATATTATTTTGACTTACATCTATTTTCTCGATGTAAGTCCTCACAAGAGATAATCCAATTATTTTTATCAGCCAATTTAAAATCTAGACCTCAATTGTGACTAAATCGATCTTTACCTAAAGTTCTTGAAAAAATTATACTTTAGTAAATAGTTGTCGCAACCGGTGATTCCAGCGCTACTGGGTTCTTTATGTGGTATTCTGATTAATCCAGAGCAAACTTTTGTTCTGCCGACCAGAAAGATATTGAACTTTCAATTCAACTTTGTGGTTGTGGTTTTATGAGATTTTTTTTTTACAGAAAGTGTGTGAAATGCTGATAACAAAGGCATTCGGTGAGTCTGATATGAGTAAAGCAAGAGTTTACGAGTTTACAGTTCATGGTTTTTGCATCACCACTTACACTTAATTGCTTGTTTGTGAGTTTTTAGCCAAAAACAATACTCTGACGATGCCGGAGTCTCTATATATCCCATACATGGCTCGGTATAATTTTTTTCTACTTTCAGAAATAAAGAGAATCTTAAAGAATTGCCGTTTTGCACCCATATATGACATAAAAATCATTTCGCTGAATGAACTAAAGGCTATCTCAAAGAACAATCCTGGACTGGTAGAAGCGTTGGTACAAAAGCATAATATCTCATTGGGACTATTTTCAAGGCGACAACTACACTAGTAGACTAGTTACACCACTTTTCAGCAAAAATCTTGATTACCGGAGAATGGAAAGCGCAAACTAATGATAAATTGATAATCGCTTCCCTTTCCCTACTAGAATTCATTAGTTTAACACGGGTGTGTCATTGGAGGTAACTTGGCTATATACCCCATACAACACTCTCATTCCGCGAACATAAAAATGCTCCCTCGTGTATATATAACTATGTTGACCACTTGCACTCCTTTTACGTTCATTAAATATTAAATAGATTTCTTTCTACTTATAAATATTTTTAAATCGAAGTTTTAACTTTGGACTGACTTTTAACTTCACCGTTTCATTGAATTTAGTCAACTGACTAGTTTCAATTGAACCAAACAAGACAAAATACTAATTATAATAAAAATTTAGTATAAAAACTCAAGGATTATAAAGTTTTTTTTTTTCCATATTCATGCCCATATTACTCTGCTCGGATATTCCACCTAGAATTACCTGCAATAGGCAATATTACCGAATAGGTGAAGACATTCTAATGTAATGCCTACTTAAATATATCACATTTGAAAGCGATTCCGAACTTTTTGCTGGGTTGTTTTGTAGGAATGCGAAAACTTGAGAATAAAAATTATTCATCATAATGCGTGGAAGTATGCACACTTGCAAACATATGTACTCTCATAAACCTTAGTGTGCGTTAATTAATTGCACCAGAGCAGAGTCTGATAAGAGCTCAGTATTTTCTCAACATCAAGAGCGGAGAATCCGCTGATAACATTATAATCGGACCATAAAAAGTATTGTCTTTTGTTATGCTGTACTCGTGTGTGCATATGCACGAGTATGATTCAGAAGCATAACAACATTTGTCGTAATTTTTTAAATCAAAAACAGTTAATTTAAAGCTTCCGACACATACAGGAGCAGTTTATGGATAAAAAGTGATCAAGGGTTTTTTTTTGTGTTGGTTAATATATATTTTTTTGCATGAATTCCAAGATGATGTCGTTCAATGTACGGCGCGTTCTACTCTGTTTTGCTTTTTTGTTCTATATTTATATTGACTTAGTGTTTGGTCATGGAATGATGCTTGATCCGCCGGGTCGTTCTTCACGATGGCGTTATAATTCTTCAGCGCCGGTAAATTACGATGATAATGGATTGAATTGTGGTGGTATGACGGTAAGTGAAAACGAAGGATAATCACTAACTGAAGAGCAGGGAAAATAGTAGACTATCTGTGGTTGCTTTGACTGAGTTTATACTAGGAGACTTTTGTTTCTGATACTCATAGTTCGTAGGGGAGAGAACGACAATTTCGGTGCGCTGCAGTTTCCGTTGTCGCCCTCTCCCCTACAAACTAAAAGTTTTGGCAACAAAAGTTGCGCTGTGTAAACTCAGTATTGGTTGTTTTTAACATAATAACAAAAAAATTCTGTAGGGTTTTTTCCGATTTCCACATATTTTTGAATTATCGACGATGTTCAATTACGAATTTTGGAAATCGAATTATTTGTTCAAATAGTTCAAACATTCCGCCAATCGAAGATCGAAAAATTGTAAATGGTGATTGAGTTGAGTTGAGTTGATGTAGCTTCCAGCATACTCATATTGTTTTAGTCCTTGCAGCTGAGACAAAAGTAATTTGAGAAGCATCACATTATTTTACCATTAGTCCCCAGTAAAAAGCGTCTTGTCCCAGTGTCCCAGTCCTGATATTGATTAAGAATCGGCCCAGATGAAGTGTATTCCTTAATCTCATAGCATATAGCGCTGGCCAGATCTATTTTGCCACGTTATACGTGGTACGTTCAGAATATTTCTATATCCGTGTACCCAGATCACGGTCGTACTGCATTTCCTCGAGAGTCTATTGAAAATGCATCTACATTTTGTTGATAAATTTGTACTGATCTGATTGCAGCTTGGGCGTCAGAGTCTATAGAAATAAATTCGTTAGATTTAATCAGCCATTCGGTGGCTTCCGAGATTTCTGCTTGGAATTTCGGCTCACTTAACTCGCAGCGTGAATTCTGAGCACCGGAGTTACATTATACCATAGCTTGGAGTTACGGAGTGATTCCTCTTCTTTTTGGGACGTGTGACTTAATATTCTCTCAAATAAAGCTGGGCGTCCACATATTAAGTGCATACAGTGTAATGACACACAATTTGTTTTGATTTTAAGTCGAAAGTCTCTTAATATTTATTTAATCCGACGATTTCAGGTACAGTGGCAGCAAAACAATGGAAAGTGTGGTCTGTGTGGCGACAATTATGCATTGAAGATGCCACGATCAAACGAAATCGGTGGATATTATGGAGGTGTTGGTGTAATAACGAAAATTTTTCGTGGCACTTTTACGGCTAGATTGGGTGTACGTATCACCACTAATCATTTGGGCTACTTTCGTTTCGATCTCTGCGATTTGAAACGATTTGGCACTGAATCTGAAGATTGCTTCAAAAAGTACGAATTACGATTTGTCGACGGTTCTAATCGGCTATACATTGGCAGCGCAGCGGGCTGGATTACGGCTGATATTGTTTTGCCAGAAAGTTTGAATTGCGAACATTGTGTGCTGCGTTGGACCTATACTGGCGGTGGGTTTAGCAAGATATAATTTGCAGAACAAAGAATGTAGACGCATCTATTAATTGCTTTATTTCAGGCAACAATTGGGGTCCCTGTGGTAATGGTACGAGTGCTTTGGGCTGTGGGCCACAGGAAACATTTGTGAATTGTGCAGATGTGAGTATCATCCCACCAGCTAATTATCGTGTATATTTGCCCCGTCCACGGCCAGAAGTTCGTTCATTTGACGTGGTTGTGGACTCTGAGGTACCAGAATTCTATAAGCAAATATGGCTTTATAAAAAGCGTTTTGGATATATATAAATATTGAATGGACGTACTCTTTTTTATATATTTACATTAAATTCTTATCGAATGCTTACAAATATATATACCTCTTTATGTTCATATAATTAAACTTAGGTAAAACAGAAAAGTTGTTATAAAAAGCGTCTCTCAAATATACAATCAAATTTTGGTAAAGTTTTAGAATACTAATTTACTTTGTGGTAAAGAATGGATGCGTTAGGAGTAAGGACGCAAGACAAACCGTAAATAAAATCAAATTACATGCAAAATCGAGTCTGATATTGGTTTGGGTACAATATCGGTATTGCCCATCTGGAGATATAATATTTTTGTAATTCGTGGATTCCATCCCGAAATAAATGCACCGGCTTGTTGATGAAGAATGAATCAAGCCTAATTTTTGATATCATGTTCTGATGTGAATCGTATTCTAGTGAGGGCGTTCGACATCGGCCGGAATAAATGATAGTCAGAAGGCCAGACCTTCCGCCTGAAGGTAGTTGAGGTAAAACTTCCCAGCTGCTGTTTTTCAAATACATAATTTTTAACTGGTTTTGGCACATGAAGACGAGCGTTGCCGTGACGGAAAATTATTCCCTCGTGTCTGTTTTCTGAAATTTCAAAGATATTTTTCTACCTCAAAAACTTAGAAAAATATGTGCTACTTTTGGTATCGTCTTAAAAAGAAAACAAAAATTAAAGAATTCTCAAGAAAACCTAATTATACAAAATGGAAAAATTCTTAATTTAATTACTTTCGTTTAACATAGCCATCGACAGCCATGCTGACTACGGCAATAGCAAATATGTGTCAGTAGTTATTGATAATCACCAAACTTTACTCTGAGTTACATATAAAAAAAAAAAAAAACAAATTTAAAGGAGGCCATCAATGTCAAAAAATGCTCCACGACAACTTCGGAACGTCGTTTCATCCACTTAATAGCATACATAGATGTGGCTTCAGTGACCTTTAAAAAAATTGTTGACTAATTTTGGAGCAGAAGAATAACATTTTTATTTCCATTTTACAAACTCCTAAACAGCTTAGTCTTGTACATACACATTAGAAATATGTAGTTGGAAACTCTTCGGTGAGCAGCCTGATAATTCTTAAATTTTGTGACACAAGAGTGACATACATACATACAGTCATAGTCATAGAATTGCCTCACTAAACTCCTGCAGATGTCATCCTACTGGATCTTATTACAGAACTCACCACAGATTGGCGATGTGATCGTGAAAAATGGTCTTCTGGTTAGATCATTTGTTATTTAATTAATTGGAGTGGCCGCATTGAACGTACTCGGCTATTGAGGCCATCTGAGCAATGGAAACAATCTAAATCCGCTTTCATTTCAATATCAAACAGGGCTGCATAAAACCGACGACTCATACTACTTCGATTCTCTAAAAGACAAAAGATATTAAACTATGAAATTTTGATAAAAAAATCAGAAAGGAATCGAAACATGGTATCTCTTCGTCGACATTAAAGCTACATACCTTCCACAGACCTTTACTACCTTACCGTTTTGTTAAATTTATATTCAGCAAATTTCGGACGAGCTCCTCCTCCTTGTGGTTTTGCGTCTTGATGTTTTTACCAACAAATATTATAAGTCACACCCTAACGACGGATGGATTTTTATTAGGAGCATTTATTTCAGGTAAGAAATACATTCGGAGGGTTTGACTTTTCCTGCCGAGTGGGGCAATAAGAAAAATTAATTTTCTATAAATTTCGATGCTGGTCGGGCCAAGAGTTTTAGTTTTAAGCATAAGCTTAAAAAATGTACAGTTACTTCCGTTTACTTCATATAGGAAAAAGAAGCGAAGTGAATGCTCAAAATATGGAGTTCATAGCTTCGAGGTTTTAATAGTTTTGCTTATCTAGGAACCAAAATTCAACATACAATCACTCCTTCATAAAGGTGTTAGTTACTTCGGACCGTGTGGCTAATTAAGAAGTAAAGAGTTAGCTCCAAGCGGAGGATGTTTCACAATCTTTTTTGTATCACCGACGGGGGATATTACAGACCACGGCTGCATGGTAATGATACTTTTTATGTTAATTAAAACATTTTAATCGAAAATCAAATTAATTAATCAAATTAAAATTTATGTACATATTTCGTTGTCACCCGAAACAAAATATTGTCGTTATTTGTAAATCATTAACAAAAAACAACCAGCTGGATGAGATTTCCAAATAGAAAGAAACGCACACCTCGTTCCGTGAAACAATTTTTGAAATATCTAACTTCCCTTCGCGATTTGTACCCACTTGGTGGGTGGGACTATGCATTGCCTTGTAGAAGGAGAAAATTCAAAGTACGTGTTTAGTACGTCCTTAGCTTTCTAACAGATCATTTTAATAATGAAGGAACTTAGTTGGCAAGTTTACTTTTGGTTTATTTAAAAAAGTGTTTGATTATATCATATTTCTTAGCGTCTTTCACCCTGAATATGTATGCTGCAGAAAATAAAACAAATCATTATGAATATCATTTAAGGTGTTGTGCGCTGCAGTGATGCTTTACGTCTGTAATTTCTAGTATTAATAACATCTTTCGGTAAGAGATGTTTTAATATCGGCACATGCGTTATGATATTCGCTACTCGATTCACCCAGCTCGGTATGCCATGTCCACATAGAAGCACTGCAAACGCATTAGAAAAATGATTGCAATTGAAACTGGTCAAATGATAGCATTGTCCGCGATAGTATAACGCCAATTGGCTAATCACATCTTTCACCTGTGCAGGTGTGAGTTGTGTTACGCCCAAAATTATGCTTCTATTAAAGTAGCATGATTCATTTAGTTCAGTTTCGTTGCGTGGTGTCATTTCGAAAATACCCGATCGACTTGTGCTACGGCCAGTAAAACCATATTCGATTCCATAAACCTCAATGCCGGTATGATAAATGCCCAAGCCAACTGTTTTCGTAAAATCGTTAATGCGCAGTAAATCGTACACGTTGAGGTAGACGGGTTCCTCGTGTGGTTTTTGTTGCCTCGAATTAACTTTCTGTGAGCGTTTGTTTGGCGAGCGCAATTTACTCTTGTGCATGTCCTTCCCTGCAGACGATTGACGGTAAAACGATGAAACCGATTTTTTCTGATTAGCAGTATTGTTGCATGATTAAACAATTTTGGTCTCTTCGGCGTTCAGCAGAGAAAATCTTGCCTCATAAAAAAATGTAATTAAATTAAATAACGGAAAAATTTTCATCACGTTTCCAAAACATCAAGCAGAATAGACAATTTTGCTGTTAGGCGTACTAAGTTTTTTCAACAAGTTCTTTAATGAAAATTGATAAATGTTGCCACTTTATTTAAAATAGATGCATTTTCGCCAAAGGCTTATAACATTGGTCAGGAAATGAGCTTTAAACAACAATTGAAGGCACCAAGTGAAGTGAGGTCTTCTCCACCTGATCTCTTTTTCCTCTCCATATGATCTCTTTTCTGTCATTCGCGTTTCTGCATCATAAAGTAGGATTTTTCTGTTACCTATTCAGTCTAAAAAGTATCACCTGTTGGCAAAAGTGGATATGCGTTGGATTTTCAGGCTAACATTGTTATTGGTGTTTACGCGAGTTCCTAGATAGGTAAAATCGTATGCAACTTCAGAGTGATGACCGTCAGCAGTAACGTGTGAGTCCAAATATATCTTGTACCTGTATCGTACCTTCTCTATTTAGTTCTGCAGGTTTAACTATTTTCTCCAGTATTGAATAAGAACCACCAAAGAGAGCATTTGATACCGATCGGCAAGGTCCTTCTCAATCGTACTGTTATTGTTTCTTAACGTCAATTTGCATAGCCAAATAAGTTTTGCAGGTATACCAAATTCCGACATTGAGGTCACTCCTTTACATGCTGTCGAAAGCAGCTTTAAAATCGACAAAGATTTTTCGATCCTTTTCTTACGGATCCTTTTCAAGGTTTGTCGCATGGCTAATATCTGGTCAATTGAAGATTTGCCATTACTGAAGCCACACTGATAAGATCCAATCAGTTTGTTAACGGTGAGCTTTAGTCTTTCACATAATACCCTCGATAGAACCTTATTTGTGCTATAGAGAAGTCCTATCCCACGATAATTGGGGTAGTTTGTGTGGTCAGGGCTAACCAGGCTACAATTCTCGAGCATAGCTTCGTCCCACCATTTTCTGGTGCTACAAATTTTGAAATATGCGGCGGTTGTAGTCGGGTGCGTGTGCGGAACAGTGTGGTCATGTGCTCGATCCATGGCCAGATAAAAATAAAAAATTACAGCAAACATTGTTTCTAAATCCAGTCGCCTCGGCAAGAAGGGCAATTCAATGATGACAATGAAAATGCACGACTATGACAGAGATCAATCGTACAACTTTTTATAGACAGTCTATAAATTCAAATCTGAATAGTTTTAAGGTTAAAACTAAATTATCCAGCCATATATAAAAACGTGTGTTTGTATGATTGTTTTCTAGAACCTCTGAAACTACCCGGCAGATTATATCGAAAATTTGTAAGTTTATTTCTATTGTTTTCGGGGAGTTTTGTATGAAAAACTTCTGCGGGAGATGAACTAGAGACCAAACTATTTCATAAAATCGTATTTATGGTTCGATTTACTTGAATTTTTTTATATATACAACATTTAGCTAAGTTTAATACAAGCAATAATTTTACTTCCAAAAAGTGATATTAATCTTTGGTCCCCTTCCTGGAATTAAAACTATTTCAAGTAAGTGGAACCGAT
Source organism: Neoceratitis asiatica (assembly GCA_030068015.2). Classification (NCBI taxonomy): domain Eukaryota; kingdom Metazoa; phylum Arthropoda; class Insecta; order Diptera; family Tephritidae; genus Neoceratitis; species Neoceratitis asiatica. The sequence continues at coordinate 38,412,497 of CM061529.1, forward strand.
CTGTTCGGAAGAATCATTTGAAATTTAGTCCGTTGGTATCTTCTTGCGTAGTTTAGCGTATATAATACTTTCTTTCCAGAAAGTGTGTTTGGCTTCTTTGAAGGTATTTATGTATATTCATATTTTCGTGGAACACACTTAGTAGCTACTAATATCTGACTGATACGTATCTCTTTAATTTGGTCAATAATAGCGTAGCCCCCGAAATATGTAAACGCCAAATACGCGTACTACTTATATATACAAAGGGTTATCCATTTCGTGGTTCCCTACTTTTTTAAAGAAAAAAACACAGAAAATTCAAATTTAATGATGAACGTTTATTATCATTCAAAATAACATTCTTTGGTATTTATTTTTTGAAGATTATCTCTTTCAAATGTTGGCCGCGGCTACGTCTCAGATGGTCCAACCGTTGAGTCCAGTTTTCGATGACTAGTTCGAGCACTTCGACTGGTAACTAGCGAATGACAAGCGTGATGTTCTGCTCCAAGGCCTGAATCGAAGTGGGATTGTCCGCATAGACTTTAGACTTTACATATCCCCACAGGAAAAAGTCGAACGGTGTGATATCACACGTTCTTGGTGGCCAATCCACCGCCCCAAAACGTGACATTATCTGCTCACAGAAGTGTTCTCTCAATAAATCCATTGATTTGTGCGATGTGTGCGTGGCGCCGTCTTGTTAAAACCAAATGTCACGGAGATCACGAGCTTCAACTTCAGGCATCAAATAGTCGGTTATCATGACGCGATAACGGTCACCATTGACGGTTACGTTCTTACCGGCATAATTTTTGAAGAAATATGGACCGCTGATTCCACTGGCCCACAAACCGTTGTTTTTCTGGATGAAATGACAGATCTTGAATCTCTTCAGGTTGCTCTTTGTCCCGAATGCGGCAATTTTACTTGTTGACATAGCCATTGTGCCAGAAATGGGCCTCATCGCTGAACAAAATTCGAAATCGAAAACGTCGGATCTTCTTGGAACTTTTCAAGAGCCTATAGAGCGAAGCGATGTCACTTGGGAAGGTCGAGTGGCATCAGTTCTTGCACAAGCTGTATTTTGTACGCTTTCAATTTAAGATCTCGACGTAAAATGCGCCAAGTCGTTCCATACGTCAGTCCGAGTTGCTGCGAACGGCGTCGAATCGACCCTCCACGGTCTTCTTGTACAGCTACGGCCGCTATATTTTCTTCACTTTCCAATAATGAATGCTGGGTCTCAAGATAGTGATGGTGTTGGGAAAAGTACGCTCAGTAGACCGATTATGTTGACCATAAGATGGGCGAAGCGCGCGAAACGCATTCTTTACAGAGCGTGAATTTTCCTAATAAAGTTGAATGAAACGTAAGCGTTATTCAGGTGTTGGTCTTTCCATGATGAAATGCCAAACGAAAGATAATATTATGCGAAACTTACTCATTTATCTCTTATCTTTGGGCCTCGATTGTGTTTTGTTGCCAGCTCAAACTACAAGATCGAGGCCCAAAAACCAGCTGTGCGTGGAAAAATCGAACTACCATACTTAAAGCCCAATGACTTCAAATAACCCCACAAGAAGTAGTCTAATGGTGTTAAATCACAACTTCTTGGAAGCCATCCAATGTCACAATTTCTTAAAACAATCGAATCTCCAAACCTTTCTCGCAATAATTTGGTTGTTGCACGTGCTGTGTGACACGTAGCCACGTCTTGTTGGAACCAGATGTTGCTAAGATCAACTTCTTCCAACTGTGGCCATAAAAAGTTGGTTATCACCGATCTATACAGCTCTCCATTGACAGTAACGGTGCTACCAGCTTCATTTCGAAAGAAATACGGACCGAATGATTTCACCAGACAAAAAACCACACCAAACTGTCAATTTAGGTGAATGTAATGGTTGTTCATGAATAATTTGTGGATTTTCTTTGCACCAGAATCGACAGTTTTATTTATTTACCGCACCACTCAGATTAAAGTTAGCCTCATCGGAGATGATTTTCTTAAAAAAATCGTTTACGTTTTCAAATTGTTCCAAGGCAAAATCAGGAAGTTCATGACATTTATGGTGGTCCAGTGGCTTCAGCTCTTGAGTGAGAACAATTTTATACGGATAAAACCCCAAATTCTTTCTCAAAATCCGTCAGGTTGTGGTTTGAAGCAGTCCCAATTCTTGAGAACGTCTTGGAATCGGCAAATTGCGGTCCACAGCTACACTTGCCAGGACGACAGCAATATTTTCAATACTTCGACCGATTATTTGCCTTATTGGCACTTGAACATTATGTAAAGAAAATGTACGCTCGAAATTTTCAAAAATTCGACGAATAGCGAGCACAGGTGGACGATTATTACGACCATAAAATGGCAAAATCCCACGAAAAGTTGCAATTGCGGAACGATTATTTTGATAATAATATCGAATGATTTGTAAACGTTGTTCTTGCGTACATATATCTTGCCATGATGAAATTGTAAACATTACTGAATATAATGAAAAAAATGAGAAAAGAAATGACATATTAAAAATGGCCAAAACGACACTTAGAAATTATATAATCCCTATTGGAAAACCCTTTATAACTTTGTACACATGTACTTATTGCCGGAGAAGTGCAAATGTTGGGATTTTTCATATTATTTAAAAAAAAAAAACATATTGAAATTGCTTTGCTTTTGTTTTTGTTTATACTAATAATAACTATAAAATGAAATGAATTTAAATATATAGTAAAAAGGTGTTTCATGCTGCTTTATTTCAAATTACGTTCATGCACATAAACTTTTTTCCATGAAATAAAAATAAAAACATTTTTTTTTATGAATCAATTTTATTTATATTTATTTTAAATTTATTGTTATATATAAATTTATTTCATAATTTTTTAATTTTTATTTTTTTCACCATACTTTTATTTTATATTTAATTCTATGCAATATAATTTTATTAATTGAGTTTTATGTATTTATGGATAGCTGTTGATGTTTTTTATTCCATGTTGATGTATGATAATGGAAATAATATTTACTCTTCAAAGTAAATAATGATTACGTTTATAATATTTTGCAAATTTAGACACAGTTTCGCTGCAATGAAGGTAAACCAAGTTCTTTGCCTTGATTTAAAAAGGTAAAATGCTTACAAATTATTTATATTTGTTTTAAAACAAATTGTTCAAGACAGTGCGGTATTGAGTTAAAAGTTCATTTAATGTTAATGAAATAAATATTATTTATTCCTGTATTTCTCTATCGTATTTATTGTTTTTGTTTTGTTTTTTAAATATTCAACATATTTACTACTTTCGCACATATGTATGTATTTTTACGCTTATATTTGTATAATGCATTTATAATATCATTTCTTTCCAATTCACAATTAGATTCGTGTGTATACAATAATTTTTTTTTCTTCATTCCCAATAGCAAAACTTTTAACTGCTTCTCTTCTTTTGCAATACTCTTTTGTATTTTTGTATATTTATTTGTTATTATTTAAATTTTATGTACGTATTTTTGTTAAGATTCGTTTGTGCTAAGTATTAAATAACATGCAAATATAGATAAATATTGTAAATAATATACAAATAACTTAGCTGCCTTTGAATTTGATTGGAATTTTACCTCGACATTTCAGAGCTCATTCCAATATCATCAAGAGAAACACTCACCGCTCAGCGGTAAAAAAATCTTGAACACACCCAGTGACTTTTAAAAAGTTATTTTCGAGCTTAAAATATGTATATATAAAGTTCGCTTGAAGTGAATTCAATTAATGGCTAGACATCGGTCGAATCGGTCGTCGGTACCAGAAAGGTATCCTAATTGTTCTTAGAATTGCTTCTAGTGTTTTTGCTTGTTTTTTTACTAATACAGTAAACAAATAAAAATTCTATTTAGCTTTTTCAAGAGTGAAATCAGAAAAACAAAACTTTTTCTGTGTAAAAAAATTTACGATATATAATTTTATGAGAAATTTAAAGAAAACGGGTTTATATTTATATATTATTAACAAGCTTAAACATTGAAATTAAAATTTTTTTGAATATAACCTCAAATTTTAGAAGGAGCTTATGAATATTATTCATAATCAACTCATATTATTTTTCCTACAAGCTATTGTACTATTATCTCTTAAAACATATTCCACATTTAAATTAATCGATACACAATGTGCTGAATATTTTTTTTTTTAATGATTTTTACTAACTTTTCAATTATTCAGAAACGGTAAAAAGTAAAGAGCTCATGCTTACATCATCGAGGTATCTTTGTGGTACCAACATTTTCTGAAATGAAGACCCTGATACCTTTCTGAATCTGATTCAATATAAAGGTTATTTGTCTCGTGCCTTCGAAAGTGCAGGACTGTGTTTTGACATCTGTCAAACTTAACTGTCAAACAAAACATGTTTTGTTTTAGTTAAAAGTCAGGCATTTATGAGAAAAAAAAAACGTTTTTTGAAACCTGCTACAAAAATGGTGATTCAAATATGGCCACCATTCGTGCTTTAAGTGGAGATTATGGTCCAGATAATCGTTTAACTACTGAAGTAATTGGTAAAATTTTTGAAAAAATTTGAAGAGACTGGATCGGTTACACTGCTGTAAGTGGAATTGTAACAAAAGACCCGAATATGTCTATTTCTCTCGTTCTCCAGAGCTATGACTTTCTTATGGCACATTATGGCATATTTTGCAATTGGACTAACTCCTACGTTCATATAAAGTCCAGCTCATACAACTGAAGCCAGTAGTTACGTCGATTGGATGCTTCAACAATAAGAAGTGGACTTCGATTTTTCCAAAAAAATTTTATTCAGCGACGGAGCAAATTTCTCACTCGGCGGATACAGAAAAGAGCGCATTTGGGGCTTCGAGAATCCTCAAATAATTGAAGAGAGGGCATTACACAAAAAAAAAAACTACTACCTGGAAGCCGAGAAATGGATAACCACGTACTTGTCGTCCTATGGCTAGTTAAAATAAGCTACCAGAAAATATTATAAAGAGATAAAAAAAATATTTTTAATGCCTTAAGCATAGAGAAAGGTTAGGTTAGGTTATGTTGGGTTGAACTGGTTTATTCCCATTCACACGATACTACATCCATAGTGTCACTAGATACACTATATACGACCAAAGATATATTTGCTACACTCTTTGCTGTGCCTCTAATTTTAAGGGATGCGGTTAAAAGACAATGTCCAGTAAATGTAGCAGAGTGAAGTCCGGCATCTTTTTCGCTTGTGAAAACTTACAAATCGCGCATCATACATATGTTTTCGCAATTCTGCATCGCTTGGGTCGATCTCAAAGTCTGTTACCCTAACGAAACAAGATTATTTCATGTGCATACTTCACCTAGCTTAAGACACTCTAACGTTGTTAAGTTCTTTACACTTTATCAGCTTAACTACCCTCATAAACAAATTGCGATATTTGGTTGTCTGAGAGCTCCTGTTCAGGTTCAACAGGCTTAGTAGCTAGCTCCTTCGTCACAGATTTCCATAAGGATTGTACATAAGGATTGCTGCGTTCAGTCAAATTAATGGTTAGTTGAACCTTTCTGCTGGCGTTGGAGGCCAAGCTTCGGCCAAGCTTGCTGACCTCGATGCACAAGATCTGTTTCCATGACGCCTAACGAGCTCCGGCTCGGGCTTATTATTGCTTGTGGTGCTTCTCTGTAGCTTTTTAGCCGGATCTCTCGAAGGCTGCCGGCCATAAAAAACTGTGTTTAAAGCAGGATTGCAGCTTACGCAGATAATAGAGGGTTTTCCAATAAGATGGATATGATTTCTTAAAAAAAAAACACTAATTGTTAAGGAAATTCAAATGTTTCTTATTTAATGTGATACAATTAAGTTCTGAATATAACATCATTCAAATGGCCTCCACGACTTCTTTTGCAGGAACGAATTCGGAGAACCAAATTTTTGAGCACTTTTTCTACTAAATCAAGTTGTATGTCATGAAGAGCACGTTCAATATTAACTTTTAAAGCTTGACCAGATTCTAGTTTATTGCTAAAGACAAATGACTTCAAATAACCCCACAAGAAGTAGTCTAATGGTGTTAAATCACAACTTCTTGGAAGCCATCCAATGTCACAATTTCTTGAAATAATCGAATCGAATCTCCAAACCTTTCTCGCAATAATTTGCTTGTTGCACGTGCTATGTGACACGTAACCCCGTCTTTTTGGAACCAGATGTTGTTAGGATCAACTTCTTCCAATTGCGGCCATAAAAAGTTGGTTATCATCGATCTATAACGCTCTCCATTGACAGTAACGGTACTACCAGCTTCATTTCGAAAGAAATACGGACCGATGATTTCACCAGACAAAAAACCACACCAAACTGTCAATTTAGGTGAATGTAATGGTTGTTCATGAATAATTTGTGGATTTTCTTTGCACCAGAATCGACAATTTTGTTAATTTACTGCACCATTCAGATTAAAGTTAGCCTCATCGGAGATGATTTTCTTAAAAAATCGTTATCGTTTTCAAGTTGTTCCAAGGCAAAATCAACAAATTCACGACGTTTATGGTGGTCCAAGGATGAAATTGTAAACATTACTGAATACAATAAAAAAGAAATAAAAAAAGAAATGAAAGATCCTTACATATTCAGGGCTATTCTACATTTCGATTACGTTCCCTTTCTCCGTTCCGCCACAATCGTAATTAGGTATTCTGAGTTACGATCGAACCGAAAGAAGAAGAGAAAGAGAGAATACATTTTCGAAATCAGATGGTTGCACGTGAATGTGTGGAATTGTAACAAAACAAAGCAAACAATTGTAAGGAGTTTTTGTACAATTCAAATAAATATAACCTTTTTTAGTTTTTAACGTTGAGTGGAATCAAGAGGCGATATCTCATGAGAATTGAGAGACAAGTGTCATCCATTTCAGGTGAGTGATGAATTTTAAGAAATTGAGCTTGTAATTGGTAAATTTTCATATAACAAATTTCGTTATCTCGATTCAAATATCTTCAAACTTGATAAAGATGCTTTCAAGTATGTACTGGATATTTTTTCACAAGAAACTCAATCAAGTGCTTTGACATGGTTATCTCCACCTAAACGAGTAGTAGCTGATGTGCGATTTTTTGCGGAAGAGTATCACACAACAGTGTTAACGTCATTACACAATTTTCTCGAAATCAAGGAGTCTTTCACTGATGGATCAACTGTATTTCGACAACGTTATTTCAAAACTCTCTAATTTTTCATGTTGCTCTTGTGTTGTATCAAAAAGCGCCATTAAGTTCATAAAACTAAAAAAAGACATCCTTATGACTTTTCCAATTATCAAAATCATGTTTTACTTACATTTTTGTTAAAATTATTTTCTTTAAGTATACGAAAATATACAATCGAACTGTTCTCCGTCATCTAAATTACAACGTACAAAAACGTAGCTACGATCGAAATGCAGAATACATAGAATTGGATAGAATCGAAAAGTTCGAAGATTGATCGAAACGGAACGTAACGCAGAATATCAAATCCGCGGAACGGAGAAAAATTCGATTCGAGTCGAAATGCAGAATAGGGCTGATTGAAAATGGCCAAAACGACACTTAGAAATCATATAATCCCTATTGGAAAACCCTTTACTTCCATGGCATTCAACGGTAAGTTTTCATAAATGTTTTTGTAAGTTATGTAGAGAGCTCTTCGAAAGGTGTCCATATGAACCACATGTTGTAGATTGTATTTTGGCAATAACAGGCCGATAACATTGACCTGTGAGAAATGAAATTGGTAGACATATCTAGGGTAATTAGTATCCTGACAAAAAGGCTGTGGTACTTTTGGCAAGAAGTGATGCAATGAAATTCAGGCGAAAGTCGCAGTGAGTAGATAACGAGATATAATGCTGGCGATAACGTATCATAACATATTGGCCTAGGTGTTTATAAAATACTCGTAAGTGTGCCAATGTATCCGGTTTAGCAGTTACTCCCGACTACCTAGCTACCGAATTTAAAGTATAAGTAATAAACTTTTAAATAACTATGTTTCATTATGCTGAGTGAGTAATAATTAGTAAAAGCCTAAACCTCATTGGAAAATTGAAATCTGAAATGTAATAGTTAGTTCATAACAAGCGCTACTGGTAGTTTATTAAAGTAATAGGTAATTTCAATAAATTTCTTGGCAACTTTTTTCTTCGGATTTAAAATTATTTGAAACTCACTCCATTTTCCTAATTTATGAAAATTATATGAATTGTTTTCATACCTTTTGAACTTTAATAATAGTAAATTAATTTTATTTCTTTTAAATGTATTACATAAATATATATACATATATACAGTTCGGTTACCTTGATTAGAGGCAATATTTTTTAAGAAAATAAATTATCATTAAAATTTTGGTATATAACTTAGGAACAAAAAATTATCAAATACTTCAAATATCATGCACTTCATGCGAATATATAAAGGCTTTGGCATATTATTCCAGTTAACGGTATTTTATAGACGTAAAACTATTTGATTCTGCACTTTTATGCTCAATTTATTGCTTCACTTGACGATATTCACTTAATTCACAAGAGATCGCATGACTTGGTGCTATATTACAAATGAAGACTACGTGGAAAGGAATATAGTTGTATTTTAGTGACGAGAATGAATTCAGTCGATTTAAGGGAAGGGAGGTACTTGAGTCGACATCACAGTCTCCAAGGTAGTGATATGGTATGGTGCGCAGTATTCAACTATGTCGCGTTCAAATTGAAACTTATAGAGATTCAAAAATGACTAGAAGCAGTTTCCAAATACTTTTGGAATATGCTTTCCATGAAATTTAAGAAATATTTCGTCCTATTTATTGGATCTTTCAACGAAATAATGAGTGGTAAATAATAAGATGTCGTGACAAAATGTAATATCTTCAACGATTTCACCATATTCATCAGATCTCAATATAATTGAAAACCTAGGGGGGTGACCTACATCCAAGGTTTATGAGAATAGTCAGCAATTTGAAACCAAAAGTGATCTAGTTTTAGTTTTTAAGCGCTTTGATCTTAAATACCTTTAAGGTGTTAGGCCACTCTAGAATTTTTAGAAAATTAATTTTTTCTTCTTTCAAATGATACATTATGGTCTCAAAAATGTTATTCCGAAAGATTATGACAGATAAAAATTTCTAAATGCCCCATTTTCATTCTCTAGTTGAAGCGTCTGTTTCAGTGAGTAAGGCATACGCAAAACTTTAAACGCGTTTATCTCAAAACTGCTTTTTTCAAGTTGGCCGGAAACATAACTCAAACAATTTACAACCGATTCACTTGAAATTTTGACAACATCTTCAGAAATACATTATCTACAGAAGTACGTAGGATATTTTTTTATTGCAGTTTTTTTTTTAAACAAATTTCGAACATTTTTTTAGGCCAAATTGTTACTTTTTCCTTTAAAGACTCGCAATTTTGTCAAAAATGTATATATTAAAAAAATCCTACGTACTTCTGTAGCTATTGCTATTTACAAGCGGAAACCGTTCAACAACTCATTAAAATAAAAAAATTACAAGAGCAGTGTGTCCGGGCGTGATTCCCGAAAAAATGGAGACATCCTAGGGAGAACGCTGTATAGCCGCCATTTTTAAATGAATTTTTCTTAAAGAATTGTTATAACCTATTAATTATATGTATGTAAGCCTTTTGTCAAAAATCAGATTTATTTAATAGTTTTCTCAAAAAAAAAAAAAAATCAAAAAAGACCTATTTAGTGGCCCTCTAGAGTGGCCTAATCTCTTAAGCTATATGCAGATCTTGTGCAAATCTAACCCTTAACGCTTTAACGTTGTAATTTATGAAAGGGCGACAGCACAAATGATTGAAATTTCAAAAATAAAAGCGAACAAACCAACAAAATATTCCTCTATTTCTGTTTTCCTTCACTAAGTAGCTGCCTCTATTCAAGTGAGCCAATAAATTAAGCAAAAAATTTCAGAATCAAGTAGTTTTATGGCTATAAATTACCGTTAACTGGTATAATATGCCAAAGCTCTTACATATTCGTATGAAGTACAACGGACATTTGAAGTATGTGGTAATTTTTTGTTGTTAAATTAAATACCAAAGTTTTAATCATAATTTCTATTCATAAAAAATACTGCCTATAATCAAGGTGACCGAAAAGCATATTTTTTCAAATAGTTTCTGTTGAGTATTTTTTTAAACTTAACCTTTTTCATTCATATTTTTAAACATTTTGTTAAAATACATACATATTTCGGTTTTGTAAAACGATGTATCTAAATATTTATTTATTCATTTTTCACTAAATTTTTCTTTAAAGTTTAATTTTCGTTAATTATATTTGTTGCAAAGATATACATATTTATTCTCACTTACTTTTAAATTACATAATTATGCATGTATGTATATCATTCTTGTTTCTTTTTTTTGTCAAGACTATTTTTGTAATACCTGAATTTTAGAATTTTGAGTCCGAAACGCATTTTTGTTTTTTTGTTCACCTTCATCTTCTTCGATTTTCCATGAGAAATAATTGCATTATTTTCATCTGTTTTTATTTGTTTGGTTGTTTGTTTGTTGGTTTGTTTGTAATGTACATGTGCATGGTATGCATTTCGTTTTCGTTATATCCAAAAGGGTTGCCGCCAAAAATTTTGTGTAATTTGCCTTGATTTACTTTGGTTTAGTTGGCTTGTACAGCTCATTTTACATAAGTATTGTGTATTCATGTATTTGTTTTTTTATTAATAATATTAATTTGTGTGTGTGTATGTGCATTTATATAAACTAATTACATAGAGAGATTCCTTTCGAGATTTTGTATATTTTTTTTTTGGTTATAAAACATTTATTTATAGTTTTGTCAGCTGTATGTATGTTTCCATTTTGATTTTTGATTTATCTTTTATTTTTGCACCTTATATATATGTATGTATAAATTTATTTGTTTATTTTTTCCTGTTTTGTTATTAGCTCTTCAATATTTAGTTTATGTACATACATATGTATGCAAGTACATATACTTTAAAACTTTCTTTCTTTCTAAATAAAGTAGAAAAATAAAAAATTTAAAGGAAAAAAAGAAATATTGAAAATATGTACGTATGTATGTGCGTTGGGAACTACAACAAATATGACAGCGTACCAATTGAAAAATTTATGGCTTCGGTTCTTGAAATTTCCTATGGCAAATTCAGCGTTTACTACGAAACTCGCCTACATATTAATAAATAATTTACAACAGTTCAAAATCCCAAAATTTTAGGCAAATATTTGATTCTAGTTTTACCGAATCGGCATATTTTATGCCATTTTTCGCAGTTACCTAATTAAATCAATTTAAATTGTTGTTGTTATCTAATTTAGGCAAAAAGTTTTTTCATTTTTCAAAATAATTTTTAATACCTCATACAAATAATTATGTATGTATGTATATGTACATAATATTTTTTCCAAATTAGAAAGGACAAAACAAGATTAAAGTTAATGTTTACAGTAAGTATTTATATGTTTAATTTTCTATTTTTGCTTGTAACTCTATATTAGTTGAGCGTATCCTAAAGGCATCCATCCTAATTTCAATAATCAATAATTTTCCTTTTTTTAAACTAAATGAGTGATGACGTACTCTCTCAAACTTTCTGCTATTAAAAAGAAAAAACGAGAAGATAGTAAGCCATAGAGATACACGATGGGATATCAATGTTGGCCATTTTATTACAGGGATTTCCCGCCATTAAAGAAGATACTTCGTGACCTTTGCCGTTTTGATTGAGCACTATTCGGTCCGGAATTCGAAAATTCGAAACGATCCCTGTTATGCTGCTCCAATAGCTTTGGTTTAGGTATCACGAAGATATGTTTAAGGAATTTATTTTTATAAAAAATTTGAACAATTCTATGCCTAGCAGTCCCTGAGCCGGAGCTTCCATTTGCCAGCTGCTCATCGTATCTTTCACTGCTTAATGTCGAATTTGCCGGCTGCGGCGATCATCAATATTGGTTCGATGCCTACTGTGGCGCGCTGTGTCTTAATTTGTTTCTTTTAGAAATGTTGAGATATTGTTTCTATGCCGGTTGAAACCGGTATCACTCCTATTATTATCCCTTGATCCTGGGCGGAAAACTTAGTACCACGAGGCATTTTTGCCTAATAACTAAAAAAAAAAGGGCTAAAAATGAAAGAATTTTTGTCGCATAGCAACCGCAACATATGACAAAATCATTCGGACCCCCGCGGGTTAGGGGTTAAATAATTTACGCGAATTTAAGGCAAGCCTGTCGTAAGAGGTCGGGTCTTTATACCGGAACGACACGGATTTTTATCCGGCCAAGGAATGTCAATCCTGCAATATTCCCCGAAACATAATTTGGGGAATTTTTCTGCGGTTACAACAACAACAACAACAACAATTTATCGAAACACCAAAAAAAAAACTAACTAGAAACTAAGGCGAATTCATTTAAAGGTGAGAGCAGGAGAACAAATACAACAATTCCCGTGTATTTCGTTTATGTGGTTGGTAGCGATTATCAAAATTTTAGAAAATTCTTTGTCTATTAAAATTGCATAAACGCGCTGATCCATTCTTCCTTCGCGTAAGCCACAATCACATTATTGAAATTTTAAAGATTTTCACGTTTACAAATATGAAAACAATTGAAATTTAAGCAAACAAAATATGCTAAAAAATAATTTTGACAATCTTTGCGAGGAATGTATGAAAAAAATTGAATTCGCTGACATAGAAACTCCATTTTGTTAAGTTCGCCTTGCTATAAATATGAAAAAAAAAATCAAAATTAAAAATTGCCCATATAATCATTTGTATGAGGTTTACGAAAAACTGAAAAGCACACACAAACATAGGCTTTTCTTTTAATTTTTTTCCCGCTCAAAAGGGCAAATGATGTCTCCAATATTTCGCCTATTGAATTATGTAAATTAAAATTCATGTGCCGATTTTATATAGCATTCATATATGAGCGGTTATAATCCGCTTAACTCAATATTGAATTTGAGCATATGTATGTATACATAGCTTTAATATTTTTACTTCATTTTCGGTTAAATTTTTTATTTTGAAATTTTTTACATCAGCTACTATTATCTAATTTGTTTTTTTTTTCCAACTTGGCACATTGTCTTGAGTTAATTATGCTTCAGATGAGTTGAAGAATAGAAAGTGAAAATCTTTAGTTTAAAAACAAATTGAAGTTAAAGAAATTTTTATTCTCTTAGCAAACGAAGTGAAATTCTCTAGGAAACTGTTAAAATGGAACTTGCAATGTTTCGAAAACGATTACTTTCTATTAAAGTGACCTTGTTTGCCACATAACAATTTCGGGTAAAATAAATATATATGTATGTTATATAAAAAAGGTAGAGTGAAAGTTTAGGTATGTTAAATCAAAAATAATTCAAAATAAAATATAAAAGAAAAAACAAATTCATTATTTTCTGCATCAAATCAAAATTTATTTAACACTCTAAAAAACACATTTATAATATTTTGTTTTTGTTTTAAAAATTTTTTCTGTGTGTATTCTTTATATATGGGAATAGAAAAGATTAAACATTTAGCTTTGCTTCATTTTACTTAGCTTCGATACTACATTTACTACAATTGTATTTGTGTATGTGTGTGTGTGTGTGTTTATAAACACATTACTAGATAATACATTTTTATAACTTTTTTTTAAACCAAAAAAAAAAAAAAGAAAAAAGAAGGAAACTAAATCTGTTATATTTATGTAAGTATATGTATGCTTAATTAACAAATATTTTTAACTGACATTAATATTTGAGACTTTCGTTTAACTTTACAAATTTATATTTGCAAAAATTACTAACTTAACAGAAGAAATGTTATAAAAAAGTATGTTTAAAATAACTAAAATATCTTAACTACAATACAAAATCTAGAAAATTCTCATTGCTATGCACACATGAACATATGTGAGTATGTATGTAATTATGCATGTATGAAAGTGTTGCATAAAAAGTAATTAAGAATATATATATATGTATATACATATAAGGCAAAAATAAAATTTATCTTACAGTCTTAAATGCATGTTAAAAGGAAAGGAAATCACGAAAATTGATGACCGAAAAATTCGAAAAAAAAAATTATAATTATATATATGTATTTCAAGCACTACATGTAGGCAGGCGGAAGGTTTTTTAAAATTCAAATAATAATGTTAAATAAAAATCATAAGTTGAAATCGTATGCTTTTTTCATTAAATTAATTAGAATTTATATCCACTTTGAACATAAACATGAAATATAATGCATAGATGTTATAATACAAATATGTAAACATAAAGATACTTTAAATATTGCATCATTTTTAGTGGAAGACAATCGCACACTACAATCTGCGTGTTTTCATACTTAACTCTTTTATCTCTCTAAATTAATGGGCACAAGTTTGCAATTTAAATTTACGAATTAAAGCAAATAGTAAAAAAAAAATAATAATAATATGAATTCGTAAAATTGTAGCCTATTTTTTGGTTCTACCAATGTGAAAAATTTAATTATTTGAATTTTTTGAACATTGCCTTCTCAAGAAATTCAAGAAAAATCGCACAGTGCTTTCAAATGCAATTTACTAAAAATTAACATCTTTCAGTTGAATGAAAAGTATCTTATAGCTTTAAGAATACATGTATTCTATATTTTTATTCTCAAGTTTAAGGCGCAAAGAACTTTAAATTAGTTATTGAAAATTTAAATAATATGTAGAATAAAAAGTATTATTACTTACATATATGCTCAATTTCTCACATTTTTATTCATATAGAGCAATTTTTTAAGCTTAAAAAATAACTTGTTGTTTTTCTTTTTTAATTCTTTAATTTTTCAAGTTTTAGGTTAAAACCAATGTTAAAATCATAAATTATAATTCAATAGATTCTTAATAAAATTTACATTAAAACAACAATAGTTATGAGAGGGAGGTCTTAGGAGGGGCAAATGAGAAAGGGATTGCTTGAATGTATTCAAATGAATAAGTTTTTAGATTTGGAGTATAGGAATTTTTGTGGAATATCGAAATGGTTTAAAATAGTTAAAATAATAAATAAATAAAAAAACGGTTGATTTGTTTGATTTACAAAAAGATAAATTAAGAGATTTTTAAATTTTGATGATTTTTATGGTTACATTGTAAGGTACAGCATATATACTAGAGAGAGAAAGATCTCACCTTAAAATTTAATTATACGACTTTTTATCGTTACATATGTAATTAAAGCCGTAAATATTTATAATTTTAATATTTTGTAATTTTTCAACCAAGTGCGACTTGTTAGCTCAAAATGTGCGGAAATGAAGTAATACCTCTCTATGAAGGTTTTACATTAAAAAAAAAAAAAAAAAAAACAGATAATTCAATGGCGATATGTATTTTTGTGTGTACTTGTATATATTTCATAACCTGCGCTTACAATTGCAATTGCAATTTTTGCTCTTTGTTGATTTTATATTTATTGTAATATTATTTCTTTACGTATAAAAAGTTGCACTGAAATTTCAAAGCAAATTTTTTGCCTTTGCATTATCTTTACTTTTACAAAGCGCAAATAAATATCAACAAAGATGTACGTGAATATTATACTGTTTAATTAAAAGTGTTTAAAACTACTATTAAGATATCTTTAGCCTTCCTTTACAATCATTATAATTTTTATAATTTATTTATTTGTCTACATATCGCCAACCAATTTGCATAACTTATTTATTTTATTAGTTAATAATTTATTATCTATTTTGTGTGTATGTGCAATTAATTGTTCATTTTCTTTCCTTGGTTTGTTGTGTGTTAATTAATACAATATTTTAACTAACTTCATTATGTATTTTTTTTTTTTTGATTTTTTCTTTTTCGTAAATTTTTTTTCTTTTAAATTCATTACATCGATTATATCTTTGAATAAAGTTTTATTTATATGCCTGTATGCTTTGCAAATAGTAGTAATAGTTTTGTTGATGCGTTTTAAAATAAAAATAACTATTTAAGCTTTAATTGGGATCCTTTGTATATAATAATTATGTATGTGTAAATATATGTTTTTTCTTTAATTGGTGTGATTGCTTATAATAAGATAGCTGTTTGTTTATTTCGTGTGCTGTTCATTTTGTGTCTGGTTTTGTGATACTCTTATATATATATTACTATTTATACGCCTTCATTTTTCATATGTTCATTTTCGGTTTGGCCTATGCATTTACTTTCTATATTGGCATTTGTTAACTAGCGTAGCTGGTTTAATTTACTTATGGTTGAATCGAAAATTACAGTCAAACATTGTATTGTATTGTTGCTCAGAGTGGAACGCCGTTCATTTTACTTTGTCAGAAATGCTTCATCAGAACTTGTTAATTCATCAGCTCTTACACATTTTACTGCAATTTGTGCAGAACCGGGTAGCAAAATTGGTTACTATTAATTTTGCATCAAAACTAGTGGTTTCCTGCAGTATATTGGAAAAGTTTTATACGATTTCTGCAATTTCTCCTCTTAGGTTAGCTAGAAGTGGCTGATCCATAGAGGATTCCACATAGTCACATAAGACATGTGCGCTATGTTGCCACAAAAAGTAAAATTATCCTGAACTCTAGACCACTTCTCCTGTAGTTTGTATACAATTTTCCAGTTGCGACAATATAAATCATCTAATCATCGACGGACTCTACTGTTATTACAAACTCGACTCGTTATTGCTTTGATAACAACTGGGTTAACAGTATGTTTCTTTAAATATTATTATATGCATAAATTGCATAATTGCATTAGTTTGTCATGGCACATTGAGATTTGTAATTGATTGTACTTTAGTATCATCTTCTATTAGTCGATATTTGTAGCACTAGTAGTTGTTGTTTTTAGTATTATTTTACTAATACCGTCTACTACTAGTCATTCTGCTTCCTGAAATTGATGGTTTCCAGTTTTTATTCGTCATCTATTTGCGATTGAGGATCTATATCCATACACAGCGGAAAATGAAAACAATATATATTTATATATAGATCTAATTTACTGATCACCTTAGCCTCTTAATGTTTTACATACTACATATGTCTCCGCTATTGGCATTGCCGCTACTACTCTGACCTAGTGTTGACGTTGTTGTTGTTGTTGTTGTTGCAGGCATAGTAGACAAGCTTGTTTCAGCCGAAGGTGTCATTGGACCGGCAGAATGCGGTGTAAATCCGGGTTGGCTCATGCACTTTTGTCTCACTTCACGTATTTTCAATTGGAGATCTTGTTTTCGTGGAAAGACATCGATGTGTTTTTTCTGAAATAGACGGAAAGAGAAAATGAAATTGAAGATGACTTTTTTTCAAGCAAAAAAAAAAAATGCTTATTAATTTAAAGTATTTGTAAATTTATCCACTAGACCTTGTTTCGTCCACAAAGATCCATTGCAATTTATACCGATCGTATCAGAATTACGAGCTATGCCCGCCTTTTTGAACGCAAACTAGCTTCTCAGTTTTTGAGATACACGTATTCTAACCAAACTTGCTAGGCAGATAAACTGACATATTTAAACGTAACCGGCCATATATGTATATTGTCGTAACAAGGATGACTTTAGTATATATGCGACCGATATTTCTGATATGAAATTGCATATACTCGTAATGTATGTACATATATAATGAATTGCGCATTGGTACTGAAAATCATCGAAATCGGAAAACCATATCATATAACACCCCATATAACCGATTTGTTTAGATACGAGTTTTTGCGTCAGGAACCCGTTAAAAAATAATGTAAGAGCGTGAAATTTGGTATTCTACCGACATGAATTCAAGTTAATATTGAGACTGAAAATAATCGAAATCGAATTTTGCAATTTTCTATTGAATTGAATTTGTCTTTCTTTTGTTTAGAATTTATCTTTCTTTTGTTTAGAATTTAATTTCATTTTAAAGGGCTAACAATTACGTCAACTTCGGCAGTGAGCGTGTGTGGTTCGAGCGCATAAACTAAATTACTGCAATTGAAAGAACTTTGTTTAAAATCACATCTAAAAACTCCTTGCTGCAAGCAATTTTGTTGAAAATAATAAGCGACTCTTATAGGTCTAGGCTAACATCCTTTATGCTCAAAACGTCAATTGAGATTTATGGGGTTGAGAGGGGAATTCCCTTGTGCTTTAGTGGTAAAGATATCAAAAAATGGGCCTTATCAAGCATCCTAATTCAATCAGTTAAACGTTTTACAAAAAAGGATCAGAATAGTACCCACAACCACATTGAAAAATGTTTGATGAAATTCAAAAAAATTATACCTACAATACGTAAAATTTAGTTGTTTTTTACCTTCCCCCTTAAAACAATGTAATAATAACACCCAAACACAAAGCTTCGGGGCAAGATAAGCAAAGATACTTAAATTGTGGTAAAGCTGAATGCAAGGACTCATCCTGTAAACAAAAAACAAGTGGCAAAGCGGGCCATTCGACCAAGGACAAGGAATCATACCCACATTGGGAAAAAGAAATGCTGGTCAACCGAATTAAGACGGCGAAGAAGTTAACGAGGAAAGAAGTTTTGGACTAATATTTTCTTAGAAACAATCGATGAAGTAATTATAGATAGAGACAATAATATGAACAAGAATTTCACAAAAATTCTTATAGTCAAACAGCCAGAAGCGATGCGGTCTTAGCAATTCTGCAATCAACAAATGAACTAGCAAAACGAAACACTCCCACACACCTAAACCCTGCTGTATTGAACGTCTCATTACTGAGCTCATAAAAATTACACAAAAATTTGCCATTGAAACCAAAAATTAAAATGTGTGCTGCATGAAACGAGATGAAAGAAGAACTCTCCAAAAAGGACGTTATTTTAAATTATTTTATAATATGTATTTATAGAAAACATTAACTATCAATTTTATTACATTTAATTTAACTTACATTACAGGTGTGCTTTATTTTTCGACAAACGTTTTTCTTGATTCGGTTTTTTCTATCATTATAAAATCATTTCTCAAAATACGTTTTTTTATTATAACAACAACAAAATATACTTATCCAAATAAACAAAAAAATTATAAAAATTAATTCAAAAAAATTATGAGTATCTTGAGGGGAAAAAAAGCACTGTCGAAGAATATTCATTACTTTACGAGTTATTAATTTTGGCCACAAAATGTAGCCACCTGGATCATAGTGCATTTTATCATTATTGTTATTTTTTCGAATAAACTGGGAGTTCAGAATAAAAAGTAAAATAATAAGAATTTCCTTTTTTATTAAGCTATTTTTATATTTCCCTTTCGATATAACCATTCCTTTATTTAAATTTTAAAATTTTTTTGGATAACTAAGTTTTAAATATTAAATAAGTAACTGCTTATGCAGTATAAAACAAGAACCTGTTTGACCCCGGCCTTGGACATATCAAAGGTAATATATCATCAGTGTCAATAATAATTTGAATTCACGTCTGTAGAATACTAACTCTCACGTTTCGAGATGTTTTTCACGTATTTTTGATGCAAAGAATATATCTGAACAAATTGGTTATGTGGAGGCTATATGTTATGGTTATCTGATTTCGACGATTTTCAGTACCAGTGTGCAATTCATTACATACGTCTAGAACACCAAATTTCAAAAATCGCTCGTATATATGTCCGATCTGGCCGGCTCCTATAAATATCCTTATAAATGTACAAATGCATTTGCTTACTAAATTTGTTTGAAATATTTCAAAAACTGAGAGACTCTTTAGCGTTCCATCAGACGGACATGGTTACAGCAACTCAGCTCGTCATTCCGATAAGATTGGTGTTAATTTCGGAGCGTCAATCTCTTCTCCTTTTGGTGCCTACATACTTCGGACCAAAATTAATATACCATTTAATGAACATGAAAGTTAATTAAGATATTGCTCCTCAAAAACTATTTTAAGGTCTTATTCAAGGGTATAATCCGTTTAAAATAAAGATGAAGCAGTGAACTAAAAAATATTTAAATCTGTACGATCTGAAATACTGTGGTCGCTAAACTTAAACTTCTCCAAAATGCTTTCACTTCTTTCTTTTGTTCAAATGTGAATGCATATTTTATTTTACACACCTGAAAAGCCATTGTAGCTTGCGTTGATGGAAACATGCCATGTTCGCTGAAAAGTTGATAAACATATTTTCGACGGATTTCCAGCACTTTGCGATGACCTTTTTCGCTCGCATCAGATCTAGCACTTTGTAATGGGGTTTGCGGCGTGCGAGGTGAACGTTCTGTTTCATCAGAATTATCCAAATCTGCATAAAACATTTTTTATTAATACAAGTTTACGTAATATATATGAATATTAACATACTCAATTGTTCAATATTAAAATCTGGCCCGAAGAAGCGTTGTGATGGTGTCGATGGCAATGATGCTGTTTCCGCGGCTGAGTCTTCTTCACAAACCACTGTGGAAAAAAAAAACAATATATATATATACATATATTATGTAATCCTAGCTGACATTATTATGTGTTATAAAAGGCGTTACCTTTTTTTGGTGGCACAATGGGCTGTGGCGGATTCTTTTTCCGATAATTTGTGCCGTATACACGCGGCGATGATGGCACAGCAATGGCGCTAGGTGATAGACAATCTTCGGGTTTGAATTGCGGCAATGCCTGGTATTTCTTCTCGAAATCAACTTGTTTCAGAACACTGAAGGGTATTTTTCAAAAAAAAAAAAATACAAATAAAATAGTTTCTCAAAATTATGATCTATGTTTAACAGCATTACTCACCTATTCATATCATCGCTTTTCTTTTTGGTCGCCGGTGCCGACTTCAATGGCGATTTGGGATTCAGCATGCAGTTCATGTCACTTACACTGCTGGAGTTGCTATTGCTGTTAACAGCCGTTGGCGTGGTTGGCATTTGTTCGTCACTGTTCGGAGTTGTGGTCGATGAAGTGGGTGTGGGCAATGCTGATGTTATGGAGCTCACTACAGCGTTTACATTACCAATGATTGGCGATGAGGAATCGACCACAATTGGCGAATCCAATTTCTTTAGAGAATTGTTGCCACCAATTAGCGTTGATGTTGTAAAGGAATTTGTGTTGTTGGTATTATCATTTGCCAAATTATTTGAAGCTGTTATGGTAGAACGTGAAGATTAGTTCTTGAATATACAAAAGCATACAATGACGATAGATATACGTATATGAGCATGTCTGGCTATTGGAATTTGCGTGTACTCTTCTAAATTCTTCAGAGAAGAGATCCCGCAGCCCGTGCCAATTATCGTCATATGTTAGTGAGTCGCAAGTCGCAGCATTAGCCTGCTCTTAACCCCAAGCTTATTTTATCTGTTTTATTTTTATTTTTTTTTATTTTATTTTATTTTTAATTGTTACATAAGTTCAGACACGCATATAAAGGGTGTTTTTTTATATAGGTATAGAACTTTAAGTTGGCATTACTTTTCAAGATGGCGACCGATTTAACAGCTGTCAAATGATTTATTCTCAGTTTGGTTTGGCAATTCATCATGAATAGACTCACGCCTGAACAACGCTTGCAAATAGTGCAATTTTATTTCGAAAATAATGGTTCTGTGCGGAAAACGTATCGCGCACTACGTCCATTAGCGATGAAGCGCACTTCTGGTTGAATGGCTACGTCAACAAACAAAACTGCCGCATTTGGAGTGAAGGTAATCCACCGTTACATCCAGAAAAACTGACTGTTTGGTGCGCTTTATGGGCTGGTGGAATCATTGGTCCGTACTTTTTCAAAAACGATGGTGGCCAGAACGTTACAGTCAATGGTGATCGGTATAGAGCCATGATTACTAACTTTTTCATTCCTGAATTGAATAACCATGATGTCCAGGAGATGTGGTTTCAACAAGACGGCGCAACATGTCACACAGTTCATGTCACAATAGATTTATTGAAAGACACGTTTGGTGACCGCCTAATTTCACGTTTTGGACCTGTGAATTGGCCTCCAAGATCTTGTGATTTAACACCGCTAGACTACTTTCTGTGGGGCTATGTAAAGTCATTGGTCTATGCGGATAAGCCACAAACGCTTGACCATTTGGAAGACAACATTCGCCGTGTTATTGCCGATATACGGCCACAAATGTTGGAAAGTCATCGAAAATTGGACGTCCAGATTGGACTACATCCGCGCCAGCCCTGGCGGTCATATGCCAGAAATCATATTTAAAATGTAATGCCACAAGATTGTCAATCGAATAATCCATCGTTGTTTTATTGCAACTTAAAGTTCTATACCTCTATAAAAACACCCTTTATGTATTAATCTCTCGCATTTAATTTTTACGATTGAAAAATGAAATCATATTCGTCACTACATATATACGTACTTGCATTTTTGCGACGTGGACATTTTGCACGCCCTAATTGTGCTGGTGTTGGCGCTAAAATGAATTGTTGTTTTCCACCAATTTCATTCGGTTCATCGTCTGCTTCTAAGGCTGAAGTACTGCTGCTATCCGTACTACGCTTACCAGCCGAGTCAGGAGGATTCATAGCGAATGTAGATGTGGAGCAAGCTGACTTCGGAGTGGTGGGCAATGACTTGTACGATGGTGATTTTGGTGTTGGCTCTGAGAAGTAAAAAGGATTATTATTAATAAGACAATTCATGAGATCTGTTTTTTATGAACCTGAATAACTGTACAATAAAATTGAGCTGTTGTTGTTGTTAGTATTTTGTAGATTACCTCCAGAGCCGACATTTGTGTTTAAACCAAAAGCTGTTTGTCCGTTGCTCTTTTTGTAGTTGGAATATGAGAGTGGAGTGGGTTTAATGGGACCACAATTAAGGTTGCTGCTGCTCGATATATTGACAGATGATTCGGTCTGCTGTTGCATTGGCAGTATGGCGAACTGAAATTATAAATTAATATTTTTAGGCATATTTCTATATTTTAGTTGAAGAATTTTTCAGTTTGCTTTACACAAATCCGCATTAGTAGCGACCTTTAAGATCCTCACCTGATTTAACATGTTGTTCACAGTGAAAAGTATTTGCTTCTGCCCACCTCCCATTCCGCCATTGCCACCAGTTGTCGCGGCGAGTATTTGTGTTGGCGTCATTACGGGTGTGTTGGTAAAACATGTGGCGCCAGATGAGCTAATGGTCACATTAGCCGCTGCTGGTGATGATGGCACCGATGAGGCTGCAACACCAGCTGTGGAATTAACAACAGTTGCTATATTAGAGTTGAACATTAAAATCGATGTATTGCCGCCGTTGCCTTCGCTGCTGACGTTGTTGGCGCCAGCATTGAAGGTGGCGTTACCACCACTAGTTGTTGTTGCTATTGTGTCGTTGCCGCTAAAAGTGAATATGTTATTGATGTGGTTGTTGTTGTTGTTGTTATTATTATTATTATTATTGTTGTTGTTGTTAGTAGCGTTAGTAATGGTAATGACATTGTTGCTATTACTGTTGCCACTGTGGCCACTGAGACGAGTTGTGGCAGTCGCGAGCGATGGCGCTGCACTCAAGAGCGTAAGCGTACTTCCTATTGGTGGTGGGTTACCGGCGAAATGCAGCGCACCACCTCCACCTCCGCCGGTACCGCTCACTACACTACCAGCGCCCATGGTCACAATATTACCGTTACTATTGTTTTTGGAGGAGCAAGTAGTAGCGGCCAGTATGCGTGCATTCGCCGGGAGCGTAATTTTATTACACGAGTTCACGCTTATTAGTGACAAAGGACGCAAAGTGGTCGCCACGTTGTTTGGGTGTTTTAAGGTCATTGGCGCCGAGTTCGGTTTTGAATTTATGTTTAATGCGTCTGGATGATTACTGTTGTTGTTGTTGCTGACTTTGCTGCCACCTATGGCGTTATTGGTGGCTAACACGTAAGTGTATGTGGCTGGACTGCTACTTTCGCCGGCAGCGCCCAACTTCTTTAATTTATGTGGCACTAACTGGGTACCTGTAGCGCTTACATATCGCTGACCATCGGTGATGACGAGCATCGTAGGTGGTTGCTGCGCGGCAAGTTGCTGGTATGTGCCCGTTGGTGTTTTGGCGGTGGAACATACCTCTAAGGGTGCAACCTCCGCATCATTTTCATTGTTATGCACATCTTTAACTGCGGTTTCTATAAGCAACGTAGCATCGCATAGGGTGGTGGAGCGTGGTGTCGAACAGTTTTTGTTGGAACCATCTTTGGGATTGTCGTTGTTCGAACAGCAACCATTTTTAATTGTAATTAATTTTTTAATAATCGTTGTTGTTGGTGTTGCCGTTGGATTCGATGATTTCGTTATCGGCGATGATTGTGGCGCGTCAGTGTTATTATTGTTGTTGTTGTTGTTGATGTGATTATTAGAGGAACAATGAGAGGGAAAAACATTAATTTTCTCAGTTTGCGATGAGGCAGAGACTGAGTTGGTTGTGGATGTGAAAGCTGAAGATGCAGATGAGAATGTAGCGGGTGAGCAGTTAGTTGGGTTTGGTGCTGTTGTAGACACAGCGGAGAGAGTCAGTGGCGATGCCAAGGTTGCGCTCCTTGGCATCTTGTTAAAAAACAAAGGCGGTGGTGTGGAGCTTAGTGGATGCGAACTCGAATGTATATGATTGTGTGGATGTGGATGATGATGGTGATGATGGTGGTGTGTGCGTATAATTGCAAATTGAGCTGTACTGGGCACAGTTGCCGTGGCTTGCTGTAATGCAGGTGATGCATTCAACGATTTGCGTCGCAGTTTCGGTGATTGTGGTTCGGCAACACCAAAGGGTGTTGGTACGCGTGTTATTACTGTGGGCGGAGTTTCCACACGACGTTGATGTAGGTATTTTAATTGACGATGTGGTGAAATATGCTGTTGTTGTGGTGTTAGTGAACGTACAATTGTAAATTGGCGACGTTTCAATGGCGGCGGCCGATCGGCAGCTGATTCAGCTGTACTCACAGCCACAATTGAACGGAATGTTTTTGTAGTTGGCGTTTTACTGCAGGTTGGAGTTGTGGGTGTGCTAGTTAAACGTATTTTCGGTATTGTATAAAATTCGATATCATCAAAATCGGTCTCTGTCTCGTAGGCTTCGTAGTCATCGCCACTATCGGGCATTTGTTGTTGTTGTTGTTGTTGTTGTTGTTGTTGTTGTTGTCTACCCTCCCTTTGACGCTCCGTAGCATTAACGCTTGCACTTGCTGAGTTAAGATAAATTCAATTTCCCATTTCGAAATGCAATTACGTATGTATATAAATGTGTGGTAATGAATTTTGAACGAATAAAGCGCATGTAGACATGGTAAATGGTTAATTGTGAGGAATGACAAAAGAGAGAAAGAGGTAGTAAAAGTTATATGAAATAAAAACCCCAATTACAAGTACAATGTATTGTGGGTACGGTGAAATGTTGGAACAAAAATTAGAATGGAAAATGTGAAATTATATTGGAAAACAAGATAGGATAAGGCAATCGTGAATTTTGATATGAAACAGAATATTCCGTTATACACATCTATGTGTAATGATCAGTGATGTGGTAATGATAATAATGGGATATGGCAAAGGTGAAAACTAATGAGTCATTCTGCCGTCAGCCAATCGAGTAACTAAATTATTGTTTAATAAAAGTTCAATTCAAATATTAAATGAAAAAAATAAGTAAAAATACACATCTAATATAATAAATTATAAATACAATATTATAAAATCAATACAAACACAACACAATAGCAACAACTGAAAAAAAGAAATAAAAATCTATTTTCATGTGCAATTTTCGATTAACATAATATGCAAACAATAAAGAAGGGCTGTCTACGGCCATGCCGGAGTCTTTATACCTTTCATGAACATATCAAATTTAATGCAAATTGTAAATTCGATTTCGATGGTTTTTAGTGTCAATAATAACTTGAATTCACGTCTACAGAATACCGAATTTCACGCTTCTAAATGCTTTTTGACAGAAAATCTTATAACTGAATAATTCGAGTTACATGAGGCTATATGGTACAGTATTCCGAAATCGAGGATATTCAGTAACAATAAGTAATTCATAATATGTGTGAACAATATGAAATTTTACACTCCTAGACGCTTTTTTGACTGAGTTTTGACCAAAGCAACACGTCTGAACATATCGGAGGATGGGAACTTTATGTTATAGTCGTACGATTTCGATAAGCAATGTGCAATTCAATGTGTATGTGTAGAATACAAAATTTCACGCTCTTGGGTACTTTTTTAAGACCCAAAATTTTAAATTTGAAAAATCGGTCAAAAATATGCTATAGTAATCCGATTTGGCCGGTTCGGAAAAATGAGCGTTTAATTATAGAAGTTCATCTGCATATGAAGTATAGTTGAAATATCTGAAAAAAAAAAAAAAACCGAGGGACTACTTTGTGTTCATACAGCCAGACATGGATGAATCTCTTCACTCTGATATGATCGGTATAAGTGGTACATAATAAACCATATAATGTACACAAGAGGTATAATAAAAAAAAAGTAGTAAACAACGAAAATGAAATATATACATTTATATTTCAACTCTCGACATACCTTTACTCCCCTCCATCGTGTTGGGACTGCGCAAAGGGTGTCCTGTGGTTTGCTGTTGTTTCTGATTCAGGCACGCTGCTGCACTAATTGGCACATTGAAAGTAAATACGTTATTTACACTTGCAGCGCCACCACCACCATTCATTTTATATGGCGATGTGAGCTCTTGCTTGATATCCTCCTGTTTTATATGCATTTGTGTTGGCTGTTGTTCGTCGAGCTTTGTGCTTTTCGGACTTATAGGCATCGTTTTGAAAGCACCACCTATATAAACACATTAAACAATATTGTTACACTCAAAATACCCAACTTCTTGTATTTAAAAAAATGTATATTATAGAAACACAATTGAAAAGCATTGCAAGAAGAATGTAAAAAATTAGAAAGTCTGCACTTTTCAAAATTGTATTTGCTTATAATTTATTGTGCTCGCCTGTTGGTTGGAATGGTGTTACACCGATTGGATTTTTCGGACTATTATATGAATACATTGGCATTTGCTGGGGACTGAGAATACTGCTTTCTATGCTGTTGGCATATGGTTTGATGGCTTTGGGCTTCAAAGTGATTTCCCTTTCTGTGCTGGTAGCAACCACATTACTGCCAGATGTGCTGGAACCTGAAAGCTCATCTGCTTTTGTTTGATTTTCACTTTTAATACTTGTCTCCTCCGATGTTGAGTGCTTTGGTAGTAAAAATAAATTTGATTCAATATGCAATTATTACAATTAAAATTTATTCTATAAAATTTCAATGTAAGTACAAAAAGGCAGGCTTAATTATTAATTAATTAATCAGTTCTGCACTAACCATATCATTTTCTGTTCCGCATCTATTCTGTGTAGTTTTCATCGCTGATGTTGTTTTTGCTGATTTTCTATAATCATACGCAGCATCCTCTACATCCGAGTCCGTCACACGTTCACGGCACTTTAAATCGATTTGCTTTACTGGATTGTCTTGTTGTTGAGGGCCAGTATGGCCATTATTGTTACTGCCCTCATTAGTATTCATAGGTTCGTCCACTACCGGCATCTTCAAATAAGATAAAATAAAACTTATTACATAAAAGAGAGATTTTAATTAAAAATTACGCTTACATGCTCATTATCTAATTGCGGTATTTCATTTGTTTGAGCTGTCTCAGTTTTCACGTGCGTTTTTTCTTCTTTCACATGGCTGAGAGTTTCTTCAATGGTAAGTGGTATAATATCGCAATTAGCGTCGACAGCAGTGTTGCTTGAAGCACCAGCTGAACCGGGACTATGCATTGGTAGATCGATGCTATCACTACAATCCATAGGTCCACCACCTGCTCCGCCTTTACCAGAACTGGATGATTTACGGCGATCTTTTGAACACCATTTCCAATGCGGATGAAGTTTGAAATGAGCGTCCTTCACCGAACTGGCTAATTCATGATACTTAGCCTTCTGCTCCGGCTTCAATGCATACCACCATTCACCGAGAATTTTACTAACAGTGCGATTGTCTTGATTTGGATGTTTTTTGTGCACAAGTTTACGATGTTTTTTCGAGAAGATCATAAATGCGTTCATGGGTCGGCGAATTTTGTCCGGCTCTGGACTTATGGGTTCCTTGTCAATTACATTACTGCCTGCACCCCCTGCAGATGCTTTCGGATGCTGTTGTTGTTGTTGTTGTTGTAATGCACTGAGCGATTGTGAGCGTCGCTTGGATGGTGTTCCGCTGTTGGCGGAAGTTGTCGGTGTTTTCGGTTCACCCATACCATCATTGCTACACTTATTTCCAGACGAGTTGCTATATCTGTAACTGTCGCTGCTGCTGTTGATGGCGAAACGTGTATGCTTCGGCTTTGGATGTGCTGTTGTCGATGGTTCGAAAACGTCATCGTCCAATTGATCATCGTTATCATCTTGTGACACGCTGTTGCCCCCGCTGCCCCCTGATGCTGCACCTGAGTCATTTTCATTAAAAGTGCTATTCATTGCGGCCGCATCACTTGTTGAGAAATTCAACGGTTTATCTGCTGAGTCCAAGTCAAGAGACCGACCCACACTTAAACTGTTGTTTTTGTTGTGATTGTTGTGTGCGCCATGGTGATTTACCAGATTAATTCCTTGATTAGTTTGCTGTTGCTGTTGCTGCTGTTGTTGTTGTTGTTGTTGTTGTGGTGGTGATAGTGGTGTTTCCGCCGTTGGCGGTATGATGCCGGCTATTGTAAAATTGGTCGGTTTAATGGGGGACTGACGAATAGTGGGCAACAGCGTTTGCCATTGATATATCGACCCCGGCGGAAATCCTAAATGTAAATAAAATATGTGATGATTTCAAATCTTTGAAAAACAAAAAATTTTTAATTAAATATTATTTCACAAACCGTTTTTTGGAATCTTTTCATTAGAAATTGATGGCTGTGCCACCTGATGCTGTAAATGTTGCTGATGAGCGGCGGCGGCTAGAAGCGAAGCATTGGTGCCACTTACCCCCAAACCGCTATTGATCGAAACCAACGTAGGCTGCTGACCTGATGGTAGCGTTGAGTTGCCACCTGTCGTCGACAGTAATGGCACTAGTTGGATGGGATCAACTATGACGGGATGAAAGGATTGAGGCAGTGTCGGTGCTGCGTTGCTCCCATGCGCACCATTAGCTGTACTTCCATTATTGGTAGCAGCAGCAGCTGAAGCGGCGGCCGCAGCAGCGGCAGCAGCAGGTGAGATCCGTATAACACTGGTGGTGGCATGACCAATACCACTAACCATAGAGCCTGGCGGTCGGGGTGGTGCAATCACAGCACTACTAACGACTGGTTGCGGCGGCTTTGGCACCGCTGGCGACAGAGACATATGACCATGCGCAAGTGGCGGTTGTTGCAAATGCTGTTGGGTCGTAGCCGATGGTTGTGGCGGTGGCGGTGCCTGGTGATGCGCTGACTGCATGGAGGAATGATGTACATTGCCATTGGCTCCGTGAAGATTTGTGGTGCCTGCAGCAGCTGCTGTACTTGGCAGTGTTGCCGTCTGGTGATGCACCACCATGGAGACGGGCGATTGTTGGGGCGGTGGCGCGACAGTGGCGCCTTGGGCGCGCACCGATTCCGGACGTATTACCTGCGAATAGCCCACTGTGCCATACTGTATGGGACTAGCTGCTGGCTTCCATTTTGCTGTTTGCGCGTCCGTTGTCACAACGGGTCCACCGCCGATTGGTGTGAAAAAATTTTGACGGTTTGAGGCGACTGGCACGGGAGAGTGAGTAACATTCATCGGGGAGGTGCCATGATTCACGGGCGATGAATAGCTCGGCGTGGCCGAACGCGAACTGCTGAGTGACACTATGCAACGAACGAAGGATGCAATGTTAATGAATTAGGTAAAATTAAAAATTCAATTTATTATATAAAAGCAAAATAATTCATTGTTATAATTACATACTTAAACAGTGGCGATATAAACTGCCATCATCATTGGGCAAATATATATTTATATTCATTTTCGTAGGATACAATGAACGTACGTATGTATCTATGTGTGTGTATATGGAAAACCAACGAACGTTAACTATATATATACATATATATATTAGAAACACATAATTAGTAGAAAACAAATAACCGCAACCTTGAATGACTCTCTCAAAATGATGTACA
Organism: Neoceratitis asiatica; assembly: GCA_030068015.2. Lineage (NCBI taxonomy): Eukaryota > Metazoa > Arthropoda > Insecta > Diptera > Tephritidae > Neoceratitis > Neoceratitis asiatica. The sequence continues at coordinate 38,442,699 of CM061529.1, forward strand.
CGTGTTTGTAACATACATATGTATGAATATTTTAAAACATTACAAAATACTAGAAATAAATTATTAATTTAAAACTAAATTGTAATATGTTAAGGCGCTGTTGAGCGGCCTACAAATCTTTTCCTTGTTTCTCTTCACACCTATAACGGATTTCTGTTTTTCCACTTCAAGTGCCTGCTCACTACTGATCTTTCATAATTTTCTTTTTTTATATGCTCTTGAGTACAACAATAATTGTATTCTTATAACAATAGCCACTGCATACATTTGCTTTTGTTTTTGGACTTATTCTTTTGCGCATTTGTCATTTACCTGCAGTAAATGTGCTATATGTTTTTTTTTTGGAGATCATAATAACAATACACTAAATGTATACCACATAGTGCAATTTTACAGGTATTTGTAAGAGCCTTTTAAGCCGAATTTGTGTATTATTTTAGTTCTTGGTGTGGGGTATGGGAAATGAGAAAGTATATAAGTAGTGTATCTATGTGTACATCAGGTGTGAAGTGTGAAATAAATAATTCCAAACGTTTAGTAGTAGAAAGGTTGAACGGTGGTCAAAACTTTTCAAAAACATAGTTCAGATCTCGAATCACTTTATAATTTACATTTTTAGGCAAAGAAAATTTGCATTTCTTGCGCGATCGGAACGATTATTCTTGAAACCAAAAGAAAAACTGAAGAGAAATGTTCCCACAGAAACTATAAAATAATTCATCGCTACTACGGATGCTGCTGCTTTCCAATAGTCATATCAAAAGCGTTGTTTAAGCAATGTGGCAAAATTGAAAGAAAAGCGTCCAGCTCTCAAATTACGTGGAGGAAACGTAGTTATTCAGTACTAACTGATCAGTAAATTATTATAATATTAGGTATGCATTATCTGCAGCACATTCCGACTGGTTAATTAATCGTCACACTACTTCTTTGATTTAAAAACCATCAATTGAACTCTTACCTAATATATTAGCCACATCGGTTTCCTCCTGATCTGAGCGCCCCGCTACCCTATAATTGGGCGATGTCTCTGAATCGCGCGAAGTATCTTCGTCTGCTTGCGTCTTGCTGCTTGAGCGACTATTCATATCGCTATTAATTAAGTGCACAAACAAAAAAAGAAAATATTATATAATAAAAAAAAAAAATTAATTGGAAAGCAATTCAACAATTAATTACCTTGGAAAACGACTGGCGCCGTTGGGACGTAAAGCATTGCCTTTCTGATTCAAATGGCGCGAGCACAAGCCACGTCGCTGAGATTCCTTGGAACACATGCCGCATAGGCGACGCCACTGTTTCCCATTATATTTTTTGCGCACACCGGATTCCGACTGAACAATGTCACCCTTTTTAAAACGATGTGGTGTGGTTGCTTGAGATCTGCAAGCGAACAAGAACAATGTGAAATACTTTCAAATTTATTAATTGCAGCAATCATTACCTTGGGGTGCTTGATGTGCTGCCACGACTCTGAACACTGCTGCGTTTACTGCCCGCCGATAATTTCTCGGGATCGCCATCGCCAAGCGTGTAGCCATCAATTTGCACACCCTTTAATTCGTCATCCGACTCGAATTCATCATATTGACGTGATTGCCGGCGCTGTAGATCATCCGATGGCGATTGTGAGAGTGCGACCATCGATGAATGTTGTGAATGCGGTTGATGACTGCTGCTGTTAAACTGTAATTGCTGTTGTGTTACAACAATTTCTGGTACTGACGATACAGCAGCAATATTGCCGTTGCCGTTTGGTTTGCCAATCGTTCCTGATTGCCCATTGCCACCGACCGTCTGGAACGGTGAGGTGGCAGTCGTTCGATAATACTCATCTTGTTTTTGTAGATGCTGCTGTTGGGCGGCATTATATGAAGATGATATATGTGGTGGCAGTTGTGCGCCGCTAGATGTGAGATGAGTCGAGCATTTGCCATCATAACGCGTCGAAACGTAAGTTAATTGTGGATGTTGGTGGCCAGAACTACTTTTGTATGTCGATACTGGTGTGCCAGTGCCACTGGCATAACGATGCTGATGTGGTGGTGTAAGCACATTTGAGTGTTTCTGCCCACCTCCAGCAGCATGTGATTGGTGTTGCTGCGGTGAAGGTGTAGAAAGTTCACGTAACTCGTCCCACCATGGTGGTAACAGAAGTCGGAGATCAGCGCGTTTTACCGTTTTAAACTATAAATGGAATAATGTGTAATGTTAAGGGATGGTTCAATTAAGTAAATTAAAAAATTCATTTCGTTTAAAAATTGGTGAAAATAACGGTTTGTAAAGTATAATTAAAATAATGTAATTAAGCTTACTATTGGCGTTGGATCCGCATGTATTTGCACAGTGAATTGTTTCGTATTTGTATTAATATTTGTCACTGTGCCCTCCACGAAGACATAACCCGATCGCCCTTCAATTTGACTGCGTACACAAACTCTCATATCCAAGTGAATCTAAAACAATACGATAATAATAATATTAATAAACTAAGTCACTGACTAGGCTTGTCGTTGACGACATTATTATTTATATATTTATATATATATATATTTGACGCCTTGTAACCGCTGAAGCGATTTTTGGCCGAGCTCCTTCAATTTGTGGTTTTTGCGTCTTGATGTTTTTTCCAATAAATGGAGGGACCTACAGTTTATTCTAAGCCGCCTCCGAATGACCGTTGGATTTCTATGAGGAGCTTTTTTTCATGCTAGAAATATACTCAGAGGGCTCGACATTCCCTGCCGAAGAGCGACCGAAATTAGAAAAGTTAACTTTCTATAATTTTGGATGTTGGTGGAACCTGGGGTCGAACCCAGGCCTTCCGGCCGCCAATTACTGCATATGATTGAAAGTTATATACAAAATTTAGTAGCTGAGAAATGCGCACATATTATTTAGGTTGATCAATTTATAGAAAACATTGCTTTTTCACAAATTAAATATATTTAAATGAAATCAAGTGCTCTAATGGGCAGACAAATGTAATTTTGATTTTATATTATGAAGGGATGAGATGTAAAATCTCGTGTATGAAAACCCAACTATAATTTGATTTTAAAATTTTTGATTTCGTTGACGATCTCTCCTAATATTTTATCCAACCAAATATTTCAAATACTTAGTAATGCTTTTAAAATTATTAAAATATTTAGTTAATAAATAAAGGAATCATAAATTCTATTAGCGATTAGCGATTATTTGAATCACTCATACTTCTGATTGCGTACAATTTTTGCTCGTCGACAGCTAATGAAATTAACGGTAATGAACGAACATACGAATAATAAATGTGGAGCAAATATTCAACATCGTTAATTCGAAACCCGGGGACTATTGAGATATAATGAATTATCGAGTGTTTGAAATATTAAATGGTTCGAAAGTTGTGAGAAAAAAAATTACGAATGATTGAGTGTTGATAATCACTTATTATTTATTAACCGCTTTTCTTCTACCATGGCACAGTTAGCACAGTTAAGAGGTCCACAAATTCATAATATGAATTAATTAACATTTCGAAAGAGTCCTGTTACTAAATTGATTTTCGGAGAATATTGCGGGAGTGAAAGTCCTTGGTCGGATAAAAAACCGATATACTCTTCGCTGGAAAACTCACACCACTGGCGCCAGCTGGTGTTTCTATTGCTGGTTCTTCATCAACCGTTACAATTGGAAGATTTTCCTGATCTTCTATTATGAAACCGGATTTTTTGAAGCAGTTCAGAATCGTTAAAAGTGTTATAGCTCTCCTTCACCTGTCAACCAATAAGTTAGCCGTTAGTACAACGGTATTCACAGTTAGCTGCTTGTCGAGGGATTCTAAAATGAGCTTAACAATTTCTTTGCGATGCAACGTCTTAAAATTATGGATGCTCCCTTGGTACAATGGTAGTGAAAATGTATTCGGTGGAAAGAAGTAGTTGTACGGTAGACAATGTAAGAGGCTTTCTGTGGACAGTGCAATCTTCGGCTTTTGTCGTTTCATGTTTCTATTAACTATTAAAAGCTAATAGTTAAAAAGTCATCCAAGCTTTTTTTGTTAGCACAATAACCAGTAGCTAACTATTCTTCTTCTTCTTCTTCGGCGCAGGCACCGCTTATGCGATTATAGCCGCATTAGCAATAGGGGCCTCTCGTTCCTTCTCTTCACTCTTTGGCGCTGATTGGAAAAATCAAATAAAACCATGTCGCTCTCCGCCTGATTCTTCCAACGGAGTGGAGGTCTTCCTCTTCCTCTGTTTCCACCAGTGGGCTCTTCATTGGATACTTTCAAAGCTGGAGCGCTTTCACCCATTCGGGCGACATGACCTAACTAGCGTAGCCACTGACTCTTGATTCGCTGAACTACGCCAATGTCGCCGTATAGCTTGTACAGCTCATCGTTCCACCGTCTGCGGTATTCGCCCTTGCCAACGCGCAAAGGCTCATAAATCTTTCGCAAAACTTTTCTCTCGAAAACTCGTAAAGATAGAGTAGAGTACTTTACTTTTCAATTGACTACTCAGTTACTGAGTCCAAAGTAGCAGCTTTTAGCACCAGTGATTCTGCGTTGGATTTCAAGGCGGATATTGTTGGTTGTGCTGTTCCTAGATAGACGAAATTATCTACGACTGCGATGACTGTTTATTTGAACACAGGAGATATTTCGTCTTGCTCTCGTTCACTACCAGACCCATTCGTTTCGCTTCTTTGTCTAACATGGAGAACGCAGAATTTACGGTGCGGTTGTTATGGTCAATGATATCAATATTATCGGCATACGCTAACAATTGGACACTCTTGTATAAAATTGTAACTGGTCTGTTAGCTCGGCAGCTAGTATTATTTTCTTCAGCATTAATTTTCTTCTACGATAAAGAGTCACACTGTCTGAAACCTCGTTTGGTATCAATTGGCTCGGAGAGGTCCTTCCCAATTCCGACTGTGCTTCTGGTATTTTTGCTTTGCAAGGTTATGAAATTCAGATATAGCGGCGTAGAGGCAGCTCCTTATCATGCTGCCGCATGCATCTTTAAAATCGATGACAAAGTGGTGTGTATCAATTTTTTCCCCTTTGGATTTGGCGTATGCTGAATATCTGGTCAATGGTGGATTTTCCAGGTAATTAGCGCAGACCGTGGGGTCTCCATTTTTCTGAATTGGGCAGAGCACACTTAGGTTCCATTCGTCAGGCATGCTTTTTTCTTATTTATTTTAATATGACATTATGTTCCCTGCAAAGGAGTAGCAGTGTAACTTCTTTAAACACAACACCCTTGTAAGCAAAGTTCACTTGTTACTTTTCTTAAAGCTTTCTTTCAGACGAGGAAATTCATTTTTAGTAGTTCTTTTCCGCGCTCGTACAGTTTAAGTAGCATACATTTTCTCTTTGTGCTTCATTGTGGTTGAGAGAGTACTAAAGGAAATCTTAAATTCTGTTGCAACATAACTTTACTTTTTCGATTAATTTCTTTGCAGCGATCGTCTAACATTTATACTCTTTAGGGTTCTAACACTAGCTTGTATTTAATCTAAATATAACCAACGAATACCCAGTATTTCTCATAAATCTGACACATTAACTAGTATACTAACCGCTCGATGCATTACTGGTCGTTAGACGATTCACAATCGAGCGATCGTGCAAAGACTGACTAAAATTCTTAAAGCAACTAAAAAACACAGTTTTAACAATTAGAAAATATAGACGAGCTCTCCTACGGTTTGTGCGACTGCAGATTTCTTTTGTACGTCATTGTTTTAGGTTGTGTATGTGATTAAAAAATATTTTTTTTTACTATTTATATGGTAATTTTTGAATACCATCTCTAAAAAATTACTCCTCTCTGCCCTCGATACAATCAATGAGCCATTCTTCGATTTCTTCAAAAGTCCCGGTGACCACCCAAATCTTTTTGCATCCGTCGAAAAAGCCAGTAAACGGATGTGAAACCTTTCAAATGAAGTAGTTAATCGCAATGTCGTACCGAGCGGTACGTCGTAATGTACATCACCATGTTAAATTCGTTAGGTAATCGAATGGGCTTTGCTTATAGTTTAGGACTGGGAGTAACTGAGACTCAACTAGCTGTAATTGAAACTCAACTGAACAAATTAATTCATGTGACTTATTCTTTACGAATTGCCGAGTGTTTGACGGTGCTGAGTTTTGTTAGGTAGCGTTGATTTTTTCTTTACTATTATTAAAATGTATTTACATAGTCCGAAATATAAAAAGTGACCTGGTGATAACTTTGAATTATAGAGAGGTTCGAATTAACGCATGAGACTGGGGAGATTTATATTATTGTAGTTAAATCTACCGGTTGCCGACAAATAATTAATATCTTGAAAATTAAGGACCCATTTCCATTAAAATTAACGGAGACAGTAGCTAGAAATGGTTAGCCTTTTTGATATTTTTTATACTTGTGTTCATGGGTTTAACATTGCTTCTTATGGCATTTCGAGAGCTCTCATCTAAATTATAATATTATTTTAGGCTCATAAAAGATAATTAAAACTGTCTCGGTCTATGTTCTGTCTTAATTTTTATTAAGAAATACTCGCTTATTAATTACTCAGATTTTCCCAACCTAACATCATAGAAATTTTTGACTTACATCAGCTAATGGTGGACTCGCGTCCAATATCACATTGAAACGCCCGTTGCCCAATACATCCGTATAATGTTGAGTGCAATTTTCTGGCGGATCGAACTCCACAGTAATTGAATTTGGTGTTGCAGCCGATGGAGGCCTGCCGTTGGATGTCGAGAACGGTACTTCGGCGCTATTGTTGCTGCTGCCATTGTACGATGATGACGTTTGGCGTATAATACCGGATGCATAAAAGTTATTTAATTTGGCCAACACGCGCGTGTTTGACCATTCGCTGAGATCTAAATTTGTTGCTTGCATTTGTTGTTGTGGCTGTTGTTGTACGGCAACTACTGAATGCGTTTGCTGAATATGGTGTTGGTAGGTGAGGCGTTGTTGCTGCTGTTGTTGTTGCAACGCTGCATTGCTAGTTGGCGTAAGCGTGCGATTATTATTGCTAAGGTGACTAACACTCATCACATTCTGCAGCTTGTATGTACTTGACGGCTGTGTGCTGTGAGCGAAATAAAGAAATAATAATTTTTAACGTTCCGTCATTACCAAAGTTATTTTTTATTTCTTATATTTAAAATCGATTTACCTTGTAATGATAATACGTTTCTCGGGGCTTTCCAGTGAGGTGGCGCTGCGTCCAGCCGCCGTTACAACTGTCGATCCACAGCTGCTGTTGGCGCCAGCGCCAACAACAACACCCGCTGATAGCGCAGTATTGGAATATGTCGTCGTTGCTACGGGACTTACAATCATCGATGTAGCTGGCGAATGATGCTGCTTTTGCTGCTGCTGCTGCTGATGATGTTGTGTAGTCGAACGTATTGCGGTATAGAGCATTTCCGTCGGCGCGGAAATCTCAGAAGCACCAGTTGTTGTTGCCGACCATGAGCGATTATTGCTACAGCTGGTAACAGTAATATTAGCTGTTGTTGTTGAAGATATCGCTGCTGATGATGCCACTGCAATTATACCGTTCTTCAAGTTTGATGTCGATGTGGTGGCACTTCCGTTGGCGCTCTTATTCGTCGATACAACATTGTAATCATCCCATGATGTAGTTGTTGTAGAGTTCGATGTAGACGTTGTTGTTGCGCCTGAGCCATGCTTCTGCCGTTGGTGTTGCTGTGGCTGTGGTTGTGGTGAGGTTTGCTGTTGCCTATCCAACTCGGCCGGATCGAACTTCCGCTTCTTCGGATGCTGACGTGGTGCCGTCTGCTGGATGTTGTTAGTGGGCGGGTGTTGCTGTTGATAGAGAGCATTTTGTTGCTGCTGCTGTTGTTGTTGTTGCTGACCAGCAGCGTTCGTGTTACTGTTATTCGTTGCCGCTCCAGTTGCAGTAGATGTGGATGCTGCTGTTGATGTGCTGTTTGTTACTGCTGTTGCTGCCGATGATGGTATTACCATTTTGCTGGGCGATACAACAGCAATGCGTTTCCCACACGCCTCCTTCTCCTTCGCCACCTCAGCGTCAACAGCAGATTGGTGTGTACGCTGTTGTTCGCTATGCTCTTGATTTCGCTGCGATTGCGGAGAGAATAAATAGTTCTGCTGTTGTTGGTGTTGTTGGTGTTGTTGCTGTGGTTGTGCTGGGTTCTTGCCGTTTGGCTGAGCTTGTTGTAACTGTAATTGCTGATTTGCTACGTACAATGCGGCTGTTGTTGCTGTTGCTCGCACTGTGACCGCTTTGACCATCTTTCAGTTGACGTTGCAAGCAACATTGAGGCGAACGTTGGCAGCCACATTAGTTGTGGCGCAGCTTCAGAAGCAGCCTCTGGGAGTGCTGCTGATGAAATTGTATTGTTATATTACCGCATTACTCGACGGTAAGAGCAATAATTGGCGTTGACTCAAAAATTGGCGATAAAAATATTAATATTGTTTAAATATAGGCATCTGCAAAAAAAAAAAAGAAAAAAATATAGTTTTATCATTGCTGAATTAATAATATTGCATTTTTTTTTTGAGATTTTAAGAGGACAAAAGCGGAGATAGAAATTTGCATTTCAATTTAAAACAATTTGGAATAAAAATGATAACAAAAGAATTCTTTATAGTCTTCCGATTCCGATGATTTGTAGTGTAAATATTTATTAGAATATACGTGTGCAGATTACCAAATTTCATATATCTGAACATGATTTTGGGTACTAATATTCACTTCACAATATATGTATAGGAAAAAATTATTTTCATGTTCGTGGATGCTTTATTGAAGTATTTATGACCAGAAACCACATATCTGAAGAAATTTGTTGTATACACTCTCATACTAACTTTCGTTCAAATATCTCTCTCTCTCTCCCTCTCTCTCTCTCTCTCTCTCTCTCTCAAAAACTGAGAGACTAGTTTGCGTTCAAAGAAACGGCCATGGCCAAATTAACAAAGTTCCTACTTACATACTTCATACCGAATGTAATGGTATAAAAATACTAAGTCAATATTGAGCTATGATCTCTGGAAAAATAGGCCTCCCTAGCCGAGTAGTTTGCATTGTGTACCAGGAAGGCCAGGTTCCAGTCCAGTGTCTGACCAACATCGACACAATTAAGTTAAGAATCTACTTCTCCGTATTCGTTGTTACATACATTTTAAAAACTGAATTCTAAATCGGTTGGACAACGTGGTCGCAGTTTAGTGTTGGAACACCGATTAAGCTTGTGGAAAATATAGACAAGTTTACTCATTTACGATTGCAATGCACCACAACGTTCCAAAACACACAACAGGTGTGATAATAAATTGAAGATCACAAAAGCTATTAACACTATTAGAGTGGCCAGCTCAAGGCTCAATCTAGAACGTGTGGAATGACGTTAAGGTTGAAGGGAAAGATGATGCAGTTTTACTTCTTTAGATAGATAGGTGCCAAAAACTAATAACAATTTATTACTTATTCGTGAAATTGAATAAAAAATTATTTTGAAATACAAAACAAAAAAAATTTGCGCTAAACAGTGTCCAAGCATTATCGTGCTTATAAATGAGAATGACAAGTGGTACAAACCATTACCAAAAACACATAGAAAGCGTTGGAGACGAACAACGAGCGTGAAAACCAAAACCTAAATCAACTGAAGAGCAACAACGTCGCAAAAAAACAAATAATTGGTGCTCCAAAATCATCGATTGGCAAACGGAGAGCTTGCTGAATGGTTGGCATTTAAATTTTGGCAAATAAGTCAACATTATTTTGGAAGATGTTTTGTGTGTGAGAAATATCAATATTGCTTGCTTAAATCTATATATGTACATATGTATAAAAAAATCAATGCAATTTTTGATGAACGCCTATAACTTGAGAACCACCAGATCAAATTGCAAATTAGGAGTTATAAAGGGATATTAGGAGAAGGTTAATGTGTAAGTTTCTATGAGATTGGCGTAGCCGTTCAAGAGATATGACCATTTTAGTGAACACTGGTCGCTACCCATACAAAATAAATATGTGTAAAATTCAAATATACGTCAACGCAATGTACATACATATATATGTGTGTTGAAAGAGAGAGAAAGAGTGAAAAAATTTAAATTAAAAAAAATAAAATAAAAATTGAAAAAAGTTTGGAAAAAAATTTTAAATCAATTTTTTCCGTTTCCTTTTCGAAAAAAAACAACGAAAATTCAAAATTTCAGTTTGATTTTTTTTTTTTTTTTTTTTTATAGGTGTAGCAAAGCACGCTGGGATCCACTACTTCCTTTTTATAAAAGTGTCTTCTACTGCTTCGCTGTTTCTTGAGTGCTTCACCAAAAATTCAACTCTATTGTTCCCCACCATTTTAGCCTGATCTGGATCCATTGGACTTCCTAGCTATTCAACAAGCTCAGAAGACCGCTCGAATTAGATTTAGTCGATTAAGAACGTTTCTTTAGTGCTTTATAAATTTTATTATATGTTGTTTTATTCTAAGTGCTCTTTAGTAATGACTTAAAAAAAATATTCAACCAATATTAAAAAAAAAAATATGGGGAAAATCAAAATCATGAATATAGACAGAAAATAAAGATAGCAATTTATAGCATCTCATATCTTTGACAATTTTTATTCAAAATTTTGAAATTTTGTATTTGCTGGGACTGGTATTAAAAAAACAGCGAAGAGAAATCTTGAAATATATAGTTTAGCGATATTGAAATAAAAAATTTATTATTAAATAAAATAAATATGTATGTATATACAGATAAAAAACATCAAGACGCAAGACACAAATTGGAGGAGAGCTCGGCCCAAATCCACTTCAGCGATTACAAAGCGCAATATATATACATATATATACAGTTTTTAAGGTTAAGTTCTACAAAAAAAATTACAATATCGAAGGAAATTGCTTATTTATTATGTTCCTTAATTGGATCCTAAATGTGTTTTTTTCAGCACTCGACCATTTTTATAATTTTTTTTAAACCCATATTCAGCATTTCCTACTTGTTAGTATCAATTAGCTTCCTATATTTAATGCAGATCACAAACAATGCACTTCATATTCATATTTAAATATATATTTATTGTGTTTGCAGAGAGTCTATCAGCTCATGGGAAGCAAAAGTCACGAATTCAACTCATAAAAAAAATCAGATATGTCATGTCAACAATTAGATGTCATCATCGTCACTGTTGAATGTTGTTGAATGTAACTACCTTTGAGCAAGAGGGTGGAAAGCTACGAATAACCGCAAATCGATGAATACACCCACTAGCATCGTTGGATATATTTAAGCACATACACATCTACATATATATATGTGTATATATATAAGAACCACCAAAAGCATTCCAACAACCTCGTCACCTATCCTTCAGCAAATTGTTGCACAACATAACAAACAAACAAACAAGCAATCCGTTATTGGGCGTGTTTGGTGGGCGTGGTAGTGCAGTAGTCATTGCCATCCGTGAGGCCTAACTTATTTAACAAGTATCCTTTCCGTTCGTTCGTCCTTCAATTTGTAGCAAAAATGACCTGAGCAACAAGGCGAAAAAAATGCATTTCGCCACGCCATGACGTTGAATTTTCTACTACAATGCCAGTCAGCCAAGCAGAAATAAAAACGTATATTTGTGTTGTTGTTTTTTGGCATGCAAAGTGAAGTTACGAAAGTTAGCTCAGCCAGACAGAAGAATGGTAATAGGAAAAGAGAAAAAAGAGAAACAACAAAACAAAAATAGTGTTGGGTGGAGAATGTGCAAAAAAAAAAAACCGAAAAAAAACAGTCCGCAATAACAGCCAACTCAATAGAGCTCTTATAATGATTGACAACAACCGATACAATTTAGAATTTTAGTCCTCTTTTAGAAAATTAAAATCACAAACTCGTTGAAATTCATTGAAATTAAAACTTTGTGATATAAACGGAAATGGATTTGGATATAAAATTTCAAAATTCAATTTAGCACATTTTTAACGGCCTTATATATGCAAACTTCTCATCAACGTATCGAAAAGGCGTTGAACTTCAAATATATATAAAAACTATACGAATTTTCCGAATATGTTGGCCCATGGTACCCTTTCCGTTTTGAAAAATAGATATTGGCCGATTCTTCAGAAATATCGGTCCGTCCGTTTCAGAGGAGTTTGGTAACAAACACTGTGACTGTGAGAATTTTATATATTAGATACTGGTGTTGAAAAGATCCGTTATCTAGATAAATGTTGTATCAGGAAGCATTTTTTTTTGCAATCCAAAAGGTATTATTTACAACAAGTGAAGTTCTGAGGCTTTTAAATAGCAGTTGGAACAAGTTACGCCGTTTTATCGAAGCAACCTGGTGTCATTTCTATTTTTATCCTCAACCTTTCGCCTTCATCACCTGACTGTTCGGTAAAATGCGTTGGTTGATAAAAGGACGATAAATTACTGATACTGAAACAAACCAAAGTTTCAACACAAAAGAGTGCAGCAAGAAAAAATTATGGTTAACATGGAACAAAATTTCCAAGCTATCACGTATTCGAGCAAAACATAGAAAATAAAATAAAAATAAAATAAAATATAAAGTGTAGGAATAGGGGAGTCCTGAATATTGAGCATCCTAACATATGTGGCACCGTCTGCTTAGTAATGAGAACTTTTTAGAGCTGCTCTGCCACTTGACTATGATTGCCATATGGATTTTGGGTGTGTTGGTAATGGACGAGCTTGAGTAGGGTGTCTGCAATCACATGAAGAGCGGGAGTTGAGAAGGAGGCATCATATTCATATGCCATACCATGCAGGATATATATTTAGAAACTACTAGCCAACCGAGTAAGCGTACTTCTCTCTACATGCACATACCGTACTCATGCGTCCGATGCACTGCGCAACGTCTCTTACTTGTTGGTGCTCAGTCGGGCCATTGCCCGCCAAGTTCTCGGTGCATATTCGTCAAAGTCGAGGCTGTGCTCTAAGCACCAACGCGCCAAGCTGACTGTAAGCGTTTATAAGCGATGATGTAATCGAGGAGAAGGTGGCACAAGAATGACGACTACATGTGGATGGCTGGTTGGCTGGCTGGCTGGCTGGCTGGCTGATGGCATGGATATTTGGGAAATGCAGTGCGAGAAAACCAAGGTGACGGGGTGGCTTGACAGAGTGGCAAGGAAGGTGGCTGTGGCGCGCCTAAGAGCAGAAGAAACATTCAAAACATGTAAGAGAGGGAGAGATAAAGAAAGAGAGTAAACTAAGATAATAGAAAAAAAATTAAAAAAAAAAAAGAATGCAACTGACGCAGTCAAAATGTATTTCAAGTGCCATTCATAGCCCGGCGGTTCGTGTTCAACTATGGTTCTATGTTGTTGTGATTGTAGTTGAATTGTGTGTAGGCTTGCTGGTGCGGCTGGAAGCTTCATTTTATTGGAACTGTAGACAGTAAATATAAATAGATATTTTAGGGCGCGGGAAACATGTGGACATGTATGTATTGTGTGTACACATACTTAAATAAATACATTATGTATGTAGTAGTAGGAACGTATGGACGCAGAAGCACAGACAAAATTTAACGGATAAAAAAGATTGATTAAAATATTTATTCAGTTTACTTTGCAAGGCTTTCGCCAACTTATCAACGACTCCTCGCAAGTTATTTGTCTAGTCGAATTAGAATGAAGTTTTATAGTTGAAAAAAAAAAAAGCTCTGACTTGAATTGTGGTAGTTCAGTAAACAAGTTGGAGGCCGGTGGGCACCAAATGCATATAATTTACGGTCCACTTTTGGATTGTATAGCAATTTGGCGAAACAGCATGTCATATAAACATTTGGAATTTCTATTAGTTAGGTGAGAGACGAATCTTCTTTCTTTCAACTTTCTTAAATATTTAATTGTTTTAATTACTTATTTATTATTTGTAAGATGTAGTAACCTTTCACCAAAAAATATCTTCATTAAATTTAGTATTCGAGGTGTTTCCAAATCATACAGTGGCTGACAAAAGTCTACATACACCGTTTGTATTCGTTGTGCAGAAATTACTATCTCTAACATAAGATAAAACAATTATGGTGAAAAAACACAAAAATATCCTTGACAAAAGTTTACATACACCACGGGTTTACCAACAGTTATGTCGATATGCTGTGTTGTTATGGCGGTTACTTTTTCTTTACTATTTTTTTTAATTATGTTTTCTAATTTGCTAGTACTGAATTTAGTTGTGGTTTAAACACATTAGCATCAACAATGGCTCCGCGAAAATAAATATCCATTGACGTAAGAAATTTCGATATTCAGCACAGAAAAGAGAAGAAATCGTATGGTGAAATTTAAAAAATTTGAATCTTAAGTCCACCAAAGGTACAGCACATTGTAAAAAACTTGGAAAAAAAAAATGAATCCACCGAAAAAAAATCGCGCGTTGGCCGCCCGAAGAAGCGAACTCGAAGAGATATCAGCTTTATTCTGAACGAACTGAATGATGATCCTAGAGTTACTATTCCAAAATTAGACGAAAACATTGCAAACTCATCAAGAAAGTGTGTCCATTTAAGAACAATTCGAAGAGCTCTTAACGATAATGGCTTCCACAGCAGAACGCCAAGTAAAAAAGCCTCTTATTTCTGAAAAAATCGTAAACTTCGCTTGGAGTTCGCTAAGCCACATTTAGACAAGGGAATGGATTTTTGGTAAAAAGTCTTGATTGCAGACAAATCGAAGTTCAATATAATCGGCAGCGATGGAAAAGCAAAAGTTTGGAGAAAAGAAAATACTGCACATTACGCCAAAAATATAGTACCAACAGTGAAGCAGTGAAGGTGGTGGCAACGTAATAGTTTCGGGAGCGTTTGCGACTTCTGGAGTTGGAAAGCTCGTTTTTATTGAGGGTAATATGGATCGGTTGAAATATAAGTCATTGTTGGAAGCTATTCTGAAGCCTTTGGTGGACAGTTTGGAGCTTGGCGCAGGCTGGATCTTTGGATAGGATAACGATCCACAGCACACGGTCTATATTGTTAAGGATTGGTGGCTTTATCATGCTCCAAGCAACTACGCACACCACCTCAAAGCCCAGATTTGAATGATATTGAACATAGCTGGGAGATTTTTGAGAGAAAAATTAGAAAAAATCAGATTTCCAGCACAGCATTACTCAAAGAACGTCTTATTGAAGCTTGGTTCAGTATTATTCCCTTAGAATTGACAAATTTAGTAGCTTCGATGCCACTACAGCTTCAAGCTGTTACTGACGCGAACGATGGACCAACTAAATACTAAAAAGATCATGTTACCTGATATTAAACAAAGTTTTTGCGCTAAGATAAGTTATGTATGTACTGTATGTATGTAGAATTTGTCAATGTTGGATTTACGTTTTGGTTTTGTCATAGCTTCACTATTTTATGTTATAAAATTATTTTTGTTGGTTTTTTATGATAAGGGAAAATAGTTGAAATAAACTGCATCGTTAAATTTTCCAATAAACTTTTTGGACTTTCAATTCAACGAAAATAGGGGGTGTTTGTAGACTTTTGTCCGGCACTGTAACTAAAATTATTAAATTTCATTCGCTTGGAGTCCATTTGTCAAAAAATATTTTTTACTATAACATACATACATACATACAGTGGGTAGAAAAAGTAAGTTATCACAGCAGTCACCGTTTTTTTTAAATCCTCTCTACTTTTTCGCTTTATCCAATATAATATTTTTTTTGTAAAGGGTGTTTTTTATAGAGGTATAGAATTTTAAGTTGGCATTACTTTTCAAGATGGCGACCGATTTAAAAGCTGTCAAGTGATTTATTCTCAGTTTGGTTTGGCAATTAATCATGAATAGACTCACGCCTGAACAACGCTTGCAAATAGTGCAATTTTATTTCGAAAATAATGGTTTTTTTTTTTTTTTGTTTAGCGATGCCGCAGTGATGAGTGAAGGTAATCCTCAAGTGTAAGTTGAAACACCGTTATATCCAGAAAAACTGACTGTTTGGTGCGCTTTATGGGCTGGTGGAATCATTGGTCCGTACTTTTTCAAAAACGATGGTGGCCAGAACGTTACAGTCGATGGTGATCGGTATAGAGCCATGATTACCAACTTTTGATGCGATTTTTTTTAAAGTGAATAAAAACAAATTGACTAAATATGGCAAAGTTTAAACAACTAACGAATGGGGGGCATTCATCCATAATTAATTTGTATAAAGATATATTGGCAAAAAATTAAAAAAAAGCCAGGTCGCAATATGCAAAGTTATCGCTGGCTACAACAACAAGGGCGCCCAAAAATTACAACGGAGAGAGTTGATAAAAGAATTTTGGATATTTCCAAATCTGATTCCTTCAAAACTGTTCTAAAAATTTGCGCACAACTTATAAAAGAAAGTAAGAAGGCTCCTCAGTGCCCACTGTTCGTAACAGATTGCGTCAAGCCAAAACTCACGGCCGTGTTCTGGACTGATGAGTTGACGATTAGACTTCGTTATTCACATGGCATGGTTTACGTTTGGCGCTCACCCAAAGAAGAACTGTCATACAAGTGCACCTTACCCACAGTTAAGTCGGTGGAAAAGGATTTAATTGTTTGGGGATGCTTATCAGCGAATGACACTGGCAATATTGTGGTTCTGGAAGTTACTGCTGCAGTTTCTTTGAATATTTTAAAGAGCACGACTAATTGGACAGGATTTCCTTCTTCTACAGGTAAATTTCATCACCGAATATCTAAAAATTGTGTATAGCTGAAGAGAGACATCAAAACCTGGCTGATTTGAAGGACTACATCTATAAAACTCGGACAAGTTTTCCTAAAAATGAGTACTTGAAGCTTGTCAATTCCATGCAACAACGATTGGGTAAACTAGCAATGCAAAATTATGGACATTGTGGACATTAAACAATTTTATATTTTGTCTTACACAAAATTTACTGTTTGCGTTTATGTTTTCTTTTCATAAAATCAATTAATTTCCTTCCTGTTTTAAAAATCGTTTAATTTGATAATTTGAAATATGGTTTCAATAAAAAAAAAAAAAATATTTTGTTTGAAAATTTTTTTTTTAAATTTTATTCACCTCGCTGCTTTATATTGCACTTTGATAACTTACTTTTTGTACCCACTGTATATGCCCTTAAGATATGATAAAACTTTCAGCTGTTTTCAATGGCGACTTTGTCTGTGACAGCCACTAAAATTGTAATGGCATATCGATTGGATTATGAAACACATGGTACCAAAATTTGTTCCAAAATTGTTGAATTTAAAAAAAAAAAAAACAACGTCGAATGGAAGTTGCTCTTTCATTCCTGAAATGAAATGAAGTCTACGACGTTGCAAATTACTGAAACTTATTTTAAGAGGTGACGAAAAATGGAATAACGGATATGACGTCGAAACTAAGGCTTAAGCATCGCAGTGGGAACAATTTGGCGCGCCAATACCGAAGAAGGCTGGACAATAGAGGTCGAACGTGAAGGCTGTGCTCATTGTGTTTAATGGCATAAGGAGTACTACTTACAAATTCATCGCGTGAGGCAATCAATAAAAAAAATTAAAAAAATTAAAAATGCGTCCGGGTTTATGGGAAAACTATTCATGACCTTCGGTAATGCACCTGTTCACAGTTCATTGCTTGTTCGTGAATTTTTGATAAAAAAAAAACTGTAACAGAGCCCCAGCTCCATATTCGCCAGACGTGGTTCTGTGCCACTTTCTCACTTCCAAAAGTAAGAGAACCCTTGAGTGCCGTCCTTTTATATTTAATGAGGTGTATATGAAAGATCGAGTTTGTAAAGTGTTTCAGGGCTTGCGCTGGTATAAGTGCATTATCTCAAATGGGGGCTCTTTTGAAGGTGACAAACATTATATATATATATTTATATATATATATATTTGTTTCAAAAAATTTCAATTTTGAACACACCCCGTGCATTATGTAACATTGATTTAAATTTTTCTATTTCTTTTAGAAAACGTTTTCAGGTAGGTGTCAACTCGCCGCAAAAAAAAAACCATTTTTATTTTAAAGATTCCCCATAATTCACTGATATTGCAGCGTCTAATCAAATATTTTTCTAAAAATTTGCAAACATATGTTTTCGTTGCCGTTTTCATTTCCTCTTTACCATTTTGCCGAATAAAATGTTTGCATATTTTGAAATTGCAATTGAATTCCTTATGCTCACATACACATGTTTTGTTGACTACTTGTAAGTGTTCCTTTCGCAATTTCAAACCTGGCGACTGCACACCTAGAATCGAGAGCGTTCATTTAAAATTTTATGCACTTTGTAACAGCTGAAGTGATTTTTTGTAGAGTTCCTACTCAGATTTGTGATTTTTAAGTCTTTTAAGGTTTTACCAACAAATGGAGGGAACTACAGTTTATTCTAAGGTGCTCCGAAAGGCCGATGGATTTTTATAGATTTATGACATGAATGCCAGGACTTGAACTCACGACATTCCGCGTATTAGTGCGCACTGCTAACCACTCGGCTACTGAGACGGGAAGAAAGTTGGTGAAGATATTAATTGATTCTATGGAATAGTATTAGTAATATCGATGGAGGTTTTGTATGGTTCATTTTTATGTTGATCACTTCTCTATCACTATTATTCAACACTTCACTGAGATACGAAAACATGATTCAATAATTTTTCCCCAAAACGGCAAAACGTGCTGTCACTACTACTAACATACCAAAAAATTTGAAGGAATGGATTTTAGTAGTTTATTTTATAACGATAATTATAAAAAAAAAGAAACTGTAAGAATTGATTTCTGATCGCTTATTTAAGCCCTTCACTAGGCATGTACAAGTATACGAGGTGTGTTCAAAGGAAAATGTGAATTTTGAATCTTTTTGAAAAGTACTTATTTATTCCGCAATAGCTATTTTGTCCTCTTCAGAGTAATCTCCCTCGGATATAATACACTTGTGCCAACGTTTTTTCCTATCCTCGAGGCACTCCTGAGATGCGCTTTGCGGTATGGTCATCAGCTCTTTCTTCGATTCTGACTTGATGATCTCATCAATTGTGGCAAAACGCTTACCTTTCATTGGTTACTTTAGTTTTGGGAATAGGATAAAGTCGCAGGGAGCCAAACGTGGTGAATGCGGTGGTTAAGGCATGATTACAAAAAATCACGAATAAGCATTGATGTCTGATGCAGAATTAATGATTTGTTTTTCCACAATTCCAATCGTCTGAGCCGTATTGCTTCACGCAAACGTTGCATAACTTCCTTGTAGTATTCCTTATTAACTGTACGACCTTTTGGCAGGATCTTATGATGCACCACACCATTGTAATCAAAGAAAAGAATGAGCAACTCCTTCACCTTTTTTTTGAACATACCTCGTATAGTACATACTCGTATATATCTATGTTTGTGTATGGAAATATTGGTTGTCCAATGAACGTTTGACACTTTATATAATTACTGTTTCGGAGAAAGATACGACGGTATCGTATATATGTATATAAAAATAAAAAACTCACATGCACACAAAATTTACTTGCATTTCTACAAATCAATATTTAATAAACATTTTACGAGAAGCCCGAATTGGAGCAATTCAATTATAAATGTCCAATATTGCGGTTTAATTAAGAGAAAAGCGTAGCAACAAAAATCGATTGAACGAGTTAACTGCTAAGTATTTTGCAAATTTTACATTCACTTCAATTATTTTCACTGAATTTTGTCGCCATTTCTTCTGTCCAAAGCATTATAATCGGTTAAAGGAGCAGTGCGGGGTTGATTGTGTGGCAGAAAGTGTTGATAAAAGCGGAAATCAATTTACCAGCAAGCAACGACCAGCATTCACAGTTATCGAGTCCAATTCTCGTTGCAGGAAAACAAATTTAATTTGAGATTCGGAATGAAATTAAGTAAATTATAAATTTACCTTGGTATTTCAGAATTGACAACATTTTATTGACAGGAATATTAAGTTAATTGAAACTCCCGTTGAATGAACCAGTCGTCTTTTGATCGTACGTATTTTCGGCGAATACCACTGAATACAATAAAAATGAATATAATATCTGTTCTAGGCCGTATGTCCGAGCGAGTATATGCCAGTCTAAGTAAGTTCCACTATATGCATATATGTATACACAACTATACCGAATTGCTGAGATCTGCTTTGAAACTGATATTCGCGAGTGTGTTTAATTACTGACCGATCGATCGAAACTGATGAAATCACAACTATGTACATACATACATAACATATATTTATAATATTCATACTTCACATAGCTGATTAACTAAAAGGGAAAGCAAAGCTTACAGAATTCTTCTATTCGTCAATGCCTAAGTAAAACAAAGAGCACACGAAAATCATAAATGTTTCGCTGCTGCGTGTGTGCATGAAAAAGCGCCCAGTAGGAAAGTTGAGTATGAAATATATATCCAAAAGGATCCTCGAATATGGATCTAACTATTTCTAGAAAATTTTCAAAGTATAAAAAATAAACAAAATAGTATTGTAAATTTAAAATCCAATTGAAAACAAATCTTAAAAGCTTTCGTAGTTCAACTCAGAATCTTTGTTGACAGCTATCAAACATTAATTGTTAATTGAGATAATGTGGTTGTCAAACTTGATTTTCATCAGTGTTTCCATGCCTGATAGATTGATATCTAAGTATGTATATACATATGCTACATATATAAATATATTTTTTATTTGCTCACTAAAAATGCGAATTAAAGTGCTAAAATGTAGAAAGTGCTTATAAGACAGATTCTTCATTATCAAAACACTGCTCATAGAGCGATTTTATTATTCAAGAACAAACATTTTTATATTGTTTTATATATTAGGCGTTTTCTTTTGTACCCGACGTGCAAAAGAACGCCCAATTGGCTTATTTTCAACTGGCTTATTATTTTCATTTACTAAACAAAACTGCTTTAGCTGTCAGAATATAAAAAAGTTTGTTTCTGAAACATTTAGACGAAAAGCAAAATAAAATGAGTTATTCTAAAGAGGTTACTTACTTTTCCATTTTGAAATGTTACTGAATTTTAAAGCTTGACTGAAATTCCCCAACAGTTCGAAGTTCAGAAATTAAGAATTTTTTTTTGGGTTTTTATTTATTTATTTTACAACACTATTGGTCAGGCCGAGTATTCTTTAAGAGATTTCAACACAAACCAGTTAAATCAACTCAAGCTGCTCATTTAGGTGTTGTTGCTCTCTGCAAGGGAATACGCATAATAATTCAGCTCCGAGTTTGCAAATTCTCTGTTTGGCGCACCCTCTGATGGACGGGCTGACCGTTATTGTCCGACTAACAGTTCGTATGTCGGTTGTTGCGGTCGGGCGTATTTATCTTGGATAAGTAAGTAACTATTTCGAGCACGTTGTGTAGCATTTAGTTTCTAAGCATATTTTCTAATGCATTTAACAATTATTTCTTAGACACATATGTTCATACATACATACATACATCCGAGCGGATGCCAACAGGCATTTGTATATCCATATCGGAATGGCGCGCATTTGATGACTAAAAAACTACAATCAAACGCTGACTCATCGAACGGAAAAGAAAAAAGCGCGCGCTCCTAACATTTTACAAACAAACATATATACATATGTACCTCCATTAAAAAACAAATAACTAAAGGAATAGGTAAGGTAAATATATGTATTAATGCGTTGGTCTGTCGTTGTTTTGTTGACAAGCATTGTGGAATTTACGATCCAATGCTTGCCTAGCTGAAGTTAAGCATCAGGACCGAACGAAACAAATGAGTATGAGTAAGTCATTAAATAATTTTGTACTTATTGTAAAAGTATATGTATGGACAAATTCTTAGTTGTTTCACAGAGTTTGTATTGTGAAATTTTGTAAGGTTCATATCTTGCATTTCGAGGTTTATTTTTATTTTATTTTTATTTTTTATTACGCGTGAACACCTTCAAACACTGCTCCGAACCATCAACTACTTTCGTAATGCATCAATAATAATTAACAGAGCACAATTTGGAACAGACGCTATATCACTCATAGACCTTACTTATAGCCGAACCATTCAAAAACATAGCGCTTCAGTTAATACAACCAATCTTATGAGAGCGCCATGTACTTGTAGAATGTTTTTTTAAAATAAATTTTAAATAACTTAAATAAATGCAACTTTCTAGATATATATTATATTATATTATTATTATATTATTATAGCTTCATCTTTCGCCCTCCATCATAATATCAACCAGTTTTTGTAGAAATGGGTAATTCAGGAAATGGATCTTTACGCTCGATAGTATGTACTTAACAAGTTGGGCGTGGTTATAAGAATTATTTTTACCTAGGAAATTATTCATAACCAAAAGAAAGGAATTCAAAGCTTTGGATTCAACATCAGTCACTGACAAAATAAGAATCAAGATGTATTATCTTTGGCCCATCAAAAATAGTATTGATAATACATAGTTTTTACAAAGTCCGATATAGGTTTTCGATATTTCGCAAATATATATTCATAAAACATACAACAAAAATAAGCGTAAACAAGCACATAACATTTTCTTTACTAAACCATATCGAAAACAACAACAAAACAAAATATATTTGAGTGTTCAAAAAAAAAAAAACTTAGTAATAATAGTAAATGAGAATTGTTAGCTAAAACTCAAAAGCAAAAGCTGTTAGAGAAAAGGCGTTACTACTCGTATATTTAAAAAACACGCGTCAATTTGCAATAGAAACCACAAAAATTTCCGGATTTAAAAACCTTTTTTCCTTTTGTTGACAAAACAGCAAGCCAAAATTACAATTCAAATAATAGATTTTTCAAACCCACAGAATTTTTATTTAAAATTTTTCTTAATTATTTTATTTAAATTTATTAACATATTCCAAATAGGTTTGCCGCCTATTTCGAATATTAATTTTATTTGTCAACTTTAATGAAACTTTTTCTGAGGTTTCTATATCTTCCCATTAAATAAATTTTTTTTCGAACTCTTTGGCTTGCAGCCATCTTATTAATACATAAAAACGAATTATTTAAATCGGTTATTTAAGTCGGACTGGGCTTTATCGAGACTAACGCACAGAAATTTGTTTTAATGTATAAATTATTTTGCAATAACAATTTTCAAATAGGTGGTAGCACTTCTCAAATATATGCAAAAGTTTTTGTTTTTTCATATATCTAAATTTTTTTTTTGTTAATCCACAGTTTGGTTTGCAATCTTAACTTTTAAACTCTTTAACTTTATACTTAGAAGAATTTGAATACAAAAAATTCTTAATTTCCTACACTTTTAATGTTCAATATACATACACATATGTACACTAAAATTTTACTGGGCGAAATTCGAGCATCTCATGTAAATGAATAAATTCATAGAAAATTTGAAATAATTACACTTTATTAAAAATTCAGCAATTATGTTACAAATGCACTTCTTTCTTATCACTTTATGGGAATAAAAAAAAACTTCATCAAAAAAAAAATAACTTACAAAATGGCAACGAGTTAGCAAACACATTACTCGTAAAAGTAGAACAAAAATGTAGTTTCGTTAAATGTAAACTGAAACTCCATTGAGTCATCGTTGAAGTTATACTGTTGAAACCAAAAAAAAAAAAAAAAAAATAAAAAAAAAAAAAAATAAAAGAGATAAAGAAAGAAAGAAAAAAAAAGGAATGACATAAAAATCGAAATGGCGATCTTGCTAGAATCATAAGACACCCCAACAGAAAACAGCAAAAGTTACCGTAATTTCTAAGCTAAATTAAAGGAAAATAATAATAATGAAGAAAATGCAAAAAAAACACATACAATTTACTCGACAGAGTTCAAAAAACTTTTGCTCAATTCTTCTTCTTGTTCAAGTGGGCTGTATTCTTTATTGTTGTTGCCCTTTCAGCCTTATTATTCTAGTACTTGTTGTTATTATTGTTACGTCTTGGCAATTTTTGTTGTCTTAATTTCTTATGCTTTTTGCTTTTGTTGACGATATTTCCACATATTGTTGTTGTCATTGCGGGCCAATATTGCTTATCCACACTTCGTCTATTGTATACTTTAATATGATAATAATTATTGGAGAGCGTAAAAGAATAGAGTAGAATATGTATGTATTATATATAAAAGAAATTAAATTTATTACAACTGCATAGATCGTTGATAAACGATGTGGTCTCTTGGAACGAGCACGAGTGCATCACTATTATAGAATTCTATATGTAGAAAATTATTGGTTAAAATTGTTAAATAAGCTGCTGAAAATCAATGAAAAAACAAGAAAGAAGTGTTGTCTTCCATACCATGCCAAAGTCTTTATACCTTTCATGAACTTACAAAATTTATTGCAAAATGCAAAATTCGATTTCGATGATTTTCTGTGTCAATATTAACTTGATTCACATCTGTCATAATCTGTGGAATACCAAATTTCACGCTCTTGGATGCTTTTTTGATGGGTTCTTGACGCGAAACCTCAAATCTGAACAAATGGGATATATTGCACCTATAAGACATAATCCTCCAGTTTTTAAGATTTTCAGCACCAACTTGCAATTCATTATATGTGTTTGTACTATCAAATTTCATATTTCTAGATAATTTTTTGACATATTTTTGACACAAAACCTCATTTCTGGACGAATCGGGTATGGGGCCATATGATATAGTCTTCCGATTTCGAAGATTTTCTGATGATTATTGGACATAACATATGGAGAATACAAAATTTCACGTTCTTTGATGCTTTCTTGACGGATATTTAACGTAAAACTTGACGAATCGGTCGACCGTTTGCGATGATTTTCGGTGCCAATAATATTTATTTGAATATTCATGTGAAAAATATCATATTCCACACCACTAAATGCTTTTTTTTAAATAGCATTTTGACCCAAAATCACATATCTGTATAAATATGTTGTATAGAAGCTATATGATTTAGTCAACCGATTCAACACCCATATAAAAAGTTTCGTTGAAATATCTCAAAAACTGAAAGACTAATTTACGTTCAAACAGACGGAAGGACAGCCTGAGATGGCTGAATTAACTCAGCTTGTCATTCTGATACGATTGGCATACATTTTGGTGCGTCTATCTCTTCTCCTTCAGGTACTTACATACTTCGGACCAAAGTTAATATAGCATTTCATGTACATGAAAGCTATAAAAATGAAACAAGCATTAAGCTTAAATGAAAATCAGAAGAAACCAATAAAATAATATATATGAAAATTTAAGTATTATATTAAAAATATAAAATAACATAAATAAGAAAAAAAAAAAAAAAAAAACAACAACTAATCGACGATTGAAAAGCTGTTGGTCCACAAGACCAAACAATGAAAGAACGACCGAAGCGATCTACGAATGCAAGAATTATGTTATTTATCAAAGAAACGACAAAACGGAGCATGGAATATTTGTGTGCAATAGCAATGCAGACGGGCAGACGGGCCGACGACTATTTTTCGTACAATAAATGTTCGATGACAGAAGGTATACGAACATACGAATGAATGTCAGTAACCCCACTCGACTAGACAAATGCAACGTGCGCGTGGAGGCTGAAAAAACGGAGAAAAAAGGCGGATGCATAATGGAAGCATGAAAACAATACAGCAAGCAAGCCAGTGTTTCATTTTTGCGATAAATGCGTATGTGTTTCATCGTACATATACATAACATATATAACATATGTATATATTCAGGTATGTATGTATGTATATTCATATGGCTACTCCAAAGCTTGTGTAGAATTATTATCACTTTTCTTTTACGTTAGAGAATCAAAGACGTACTCAACAGCCACAGCCGCTTCTGAACTGATTGCGAGTAACGCCAAGCTTTGTTGTGCAACGTGTGCACATACATATGTACATACATTCATACTAACGATGAAAGGTTTAAAAAGTGTAGGGAGAGTTAGAGATCCTAAATAAAGCAAAAGCTAAGCTTTCAAAAATATGAAAGAAACAGCAGCAGTGGAAGTATTTATACATATATATTTACAAGTACAAGTGTGTAAATGGAAATGGCGAAAAGCTACTTAAAAAGAAAATAGAATAAAGTAAAATGATGATGATTTCCGTTTTAGTAAAGACACATCACAATCCAACCCACACTCCTTTCGAAGTTAAGCCTACTATTGGTTGCTAAAAAGGTATACGAGAAGAAACATCGTATAGAGGAATGCATTATGCATTCGGACGGAATAAGTGAAAATAAAGCACATAAATATAAAAAGCAAAACGTCAAATGAAAGAATATTTGCAAAAAGGATGAAGGGAAGAAAATGAAATCGTATGAATGCGAGAAGTAGATGAGAGAAAGTCACTTCAATGAGTATTTATATATGTATGTATAGGGTGTTTTTTATAGAGGTATAAAACTTTAAGTTGGCATTACTTTTCAAGATGGCGACCGATTTAACAGCTGTCAAGTGATTTATTCTCAGTTTGGTTTGGCAATTCATCATGAAAAGACTCACGCCAGAACAACGCTTGCAAATAGTGCAATTTTATTTCGAAAATAATGGCTCTGTGCGGAAAACGTATCGCGCACTACGTCCAATGATACGGACCAATGATTCCACCAGCCCATAAAGCGCACCACACAGTCAGTTTTTCTGGATGTAACGGTGTTTCAACATACATTTGAGGATTACCTTCACTCCAAATGCGGAAGTTTTGTTTGTTGACGTAGCCATTCAACCAGAAGTGCGTTTCATCGCTAAACATCGCTAAAATGGACGTAGTGCGCGATACGTTTTCCGCACAGAACCATTATTTTCGAAATAAAATTGCACTATTTGCAAGCGTTGTTCAGGCGTGAGTCCAATCATGATGAATTGCCAAACCAAACTGAGAATAAATCACTTGACAGCTGTTAAATCGGTCGCCATCTTGAAAAGTAATGCCAACTTAAAGTTCTATACCTATATAAAAAACACCCTTTACATACCCTGTAGTGAACACGTAGACTAGTAAGAAAAAACTCTAGTTAAATACTAGTATGAAATAGGTTAAAATCAAAGCAATTCGTTATTTGTATAGCAGTTCACCAGTAACGGGAATAATAATAAATTTTACCACCGCGTTATTCGAATGTTTTGTTATTTGTAGAACGTTACGACTGAGTTTCATTTCCTAATAACCTCTGTCGAGGTGCGCAGTTAGTCGTTGCACTTCGAGTAACAGCGATCACCGAGTTGGTAGTTTTTATCACTGAAGCGCGTGAAATTCTCGGTTCGATATTCGCTGCAGTCAAATTCATATTTATTTTAGATATTTTTGGAGCTACTGACGTAGGAAATATTTGGAAGATGAAACGCAATAATGCAAACTAGTAGAATTTTAGTTGACAGCTAGTATTTTTTCCTGGAGGGTATGTATATAATGCATGCACCATGCATATGTATATGAATATGTTTTTCAGAAGAGCATTCAGAATCATAACATATATACGAGGTATGTTCAAAGGAAAGGACGAAGGTCGTGCTCACTGTTTTTTATGATTATAATGATGTGGTGCATCATGAGTTCCTGCCAAAAAGGTCGTACAGTTAATAAGGAATATTACAAGGAAGTTATGCAACGTTTGCATGAAGCAATACTGCTCAAACGATTGGAATTGTGGAAAAGCAAATCGTTAATTCTGCATCAATGTAATGCACCAGCTCACATATCAATGCTTATTCGTGATTTTTTGGCCAAAAACATAACCGTAATCATGCTTCAACCCCGTATTCACCACATTTGGCTCCCTGCGACTTTTTCTTGTTCCCAAAACTAAAGAAACCAATGAAAGGAAAGCGTTTTGCCACAATTGATGAGATCAAGTCAGAATCGAAGAAAGAGCTGATAGCCATACCGAAAAGCGCATTTCAGGAGTGACTCGAGGATTGGAAAAAGCGTTGGCACAAGTGTATTATAACCGAGGGGGGTTACTTTGAAGGGGACAAAATAGATATTGTGGAATAAATAAGTACTTTTCAAAAAAATTCAAAATTCAACATTTCCTTTGAACACACCTCGTATGCATATGGCGTAGCAAGCAAGCAAAAACTTTAATGGAGAAAATATAAAAATGCATTTGAGTACATGAATGTACTACATACAATACGTATGTATATTTGTGTAATTATGGTACATCCTACATTAGGGCAAACTAAATATCAATCAAACAGAATTTTTTTTTGAATTTTTAACACTTGAGCTGAAAAGTCTCGAAACTGTTTTATTTAGTGATATTCCTCTCATTACCTTGAGAATTATTGTGTAAAGAGTGAAATTACTTTTGTCATTTTCAAAACCATGGATCAAAAACATTTGCGTGTTTTAGTTTTACATTGTATCTTGATGATAAAAATACCATTCAAGCAGTAAAGCAATGGCTTGAAAAGTGTTATAAGGACTCGGCTCCATCAGGAACAACAATAAAATAACGTTTACTACACAAGAATAAATAAATAAAAAAAATTCACAAAACCGTTTAGAATAAACGAAAAGTGAAGTAGCTGCCATCATAGATATTAAAAAAAAAAAAACTGCCATTTTATTGCCATTTGTTGGTGTATCAGCTTCGTGTGGTTTTTGCCTTGACGTCTGATATTCTGAAGCAAGTTCTTCTGCTAATCGGAATAGAAAATCCTTCCGTGAGATATTTTCTCCTGCTAAATTTTTGTACAATATCCAGCTATTGATTCCGGCTAAATCTAAAATATTAAAAAAACACTTGAAGTGGCCACCTCCAAATTTAGATGTATGCACATACAATGCATGTACTGCGTCGGTCTCACGATTTTCCCAAAATCATCCATTTTTTCATAGAAACTAGCACCAGTCATTTTGACTGGTACTGGTATAAATATCAATAACAAAAAAATATATTTTTTACTAAGATATATAAACTAACATTAAGTTCATAAAATGTACTCCCTACTTATAGCTACAAAAGTCGTAACATCCTTTCGGAAAGCAAATGTTATATGTAGTAGGAATTTTGAATTGAAATTGCATGACCTGTCAAAATGACTGGTCCGGTATATTTAGTGTTAAACGTTTTAGGGATGTGCGTGGTGTATGATATATTCAAAAGATAATAATAAAGCTGAAAATAGACTTCGAGGTATATTCAAGGAATTTTGATTTTACGCGGGCTGTCCTGGAGGTGCGACCACGTCAACAAGCGAAGAAAACATCGAAATAGTGAAAAAAATTGTTCTTAAAAATCGTCGAATCACTATTAGGGAAGTTCCAAAGGGTGTGGCATATCAATCGGCTCATGCCATTCCATTTTCTGGAATGTTTTGGGCAAGAAACACACGTTTCAGCAGCGAAGTTTGTTCCGAAATTGCTAAATTTTTAGCAAAAGCAATGTCGCATTAGTATCGCTCAGGAGTTGTTAAATGACGTCAACAACGATTCGGGTTTGCTCAAACCGGTCATAACTGGTGACGAAATGTGGGTATATGGTCGAAACCAAGGCCCAATCATCCCAATGGAAGCTGCCAGATGGGCCAAAACCGAAAAATGCACGCCAAGTTCGATCAAATGTGAAGGTTTTGCTCAATGTTTTCTTTGATTACAATGGTGGTGCATCATGAGTTCCTGTCAAAAGGAGGAATTACTTTGAAGGGGACAAAATAGATATTGATGAATAAATAAGTACTTCTCAAAAAAATTTCCTTTGAACACACCTCGTATGTTATACCCTGCAATCATCTGATTACACGGAAAACATAGTCTTCTATTGACTTTGAAAAACTGTTGTGGAAATGACATTTTGCTTGGTCCATGATCGTTTCCCGAGTACATTTTCGTGAGCAACTTATAAAAAAAAATTGCTATAAATGACACGATTTTCGGCTGAACTCTCCCTTTAGTTTGTTCAAATGGAGGTCCTAATACAGCTCTACAGTCCGAATGGCTGATGACTCTTTACCAGGAGCTTTTTATTTCATGACAGAAATATACGCGGAGGGGATGACATTCCCTACCGAGGGGCGACCGTAATAGGAAAATTTAATAATCTCTAATTTTATTTCTTGTTCTGATCATAATTCGAACTCATGGTCACTGCATGGTGTTAAGCACTACTAACCACTCGGATATTTCTATTAGGATAGACATACGGCGTAAATAGTTTGTACATCGGTCGTGAAGTATGAAAAAGAATGTCTACTTTCAAACCGTCCTAATATATATATGTATATTTTCAAAAAGTGTATTAAAGAGAGGAATGCATTCATAAGAGGATATGTTTACCCCTCACATTGTAAGTATCACACATCTAGGAGGTCCCTACGGGAGCTTCGTTTGCCTAGTGGGACCAAATGCATATGAACTTAATGCAAAGAATCATACATATGCATATACATATATGCATTTATAGCGGATAGAACATGTTAGCTCATAAATGGCGATGAATTCTGCAATGATGAGTGACTCTAGTAACGTAATGCAGACACTGCACAATTTGCAGATAACGAAAAAAAAAAAATTCAAATAGTAGAGTGAGTATTACATTCATCTACAACGCTTGCATCGAGCGTACACTACATAACGTAAAACGCTAACATGTGTGGCGCGAGTTTTGTTCTGCTGCTAACTCCTCATGCTTCCCCATACCTGCGTGTTGAGTTAAAAAAGAAAACAAGTGAATAATCTCTCCCAAGGCAGAAGAAGAATTGAGTTTGGGAAGGGGGCATACATCATATAAAAATATCATTTCCATACAATCCTTAAAATGATATAAAGAAATATTGGAAGCTGCTTAGAAGGCTGGAGTTTTTTTTTCATAATCAACAACTATCGAAGATTATCTAACCTCACTTAGGAGGCAGAGCTGTCAACATTATACTACGGCCACGTTTTCGCTTTATATATTAGCCTGTGCTTGGTGCTATTAACGGGAAGAGAGTATTTACACACTCTCGATGCTTACTGGGGTGGTTCCATGGTGCATCGCCGTATGTAGCTCGTGTAGTTTAAGATCAACACATTGGATAGTCCAAAAGACGGTGCTCTTTCGATTCATTATTCCCAGCGGTTTACCAAGTTTCTGGCCTTCCGCACCAGGGGCGCAAACAACCTTCACAAAGCAAGAGTTCATTTGAAATTGTTGTGGCAAAGTCTGCCACAATTTTGCGAAACTTTTTAAAGCTCGATTAGTTTCGAAAAAAGGTAGAGGAAGACAAAATCTAAAAAAAAAACCTATAAAAAGGGCCTCTTAGCTTACAAAGACATTTACAGTTCGCTACAATAAATTGTAAATGGACTACCACTGACGTTCCCTCTCACAACTTTCGTATTTAACTATGAGAAAAGTGAGATGAGCTGTGGAAAGCATTGTAAGAAAGGTGTGGCGTTGAAGATTTTTCCTTTTTTCTTTTAATTGCAAATTTTAAAGAGAGATCAGTAAATAAACATCGAGCATGAGCTGAGAGCCATGCAATGTAAACAAGTACAAAGTGAGTTGTGAAATTTTTTCTGCAACATAATTCGGACCCACTCCAACACCCCTTTCATTCCGTAAAATATATTCATGGTTTTGATTGATATGTTTTCCCCCCCTTTAGTTTCGCAAAAGCAAAAAACGTCCCAAAAGAAAATAATAAAAACAAATGTAGATAAAATGTATAGCAAAAATGTATTGCGAGAAAGAAAAATACAGAAAATATATGCACGCAGCGCCTATTTGGTTGTGAATAGATGATATTTCTTGTTGCCGAGCGCATTTTACAACTCGCAATGTCGAGTTACGGGTGAGTGGTGGCATGAAAATGGAAAAATTGTGTGTGACCGGGCGGCTGCGGTGGATGCAGACGGTGTGAAGCAGCTTAGTAACGAGCGCGAATCGAGATCAAGCATTGCATATGGCTGTACGTGTGTGTTGAATAACTTTCGAGTGCAACAATCGGCCGCAATTTGGTCTCACAACTACAAAGAGCTAGCCTATCGCGTTGGACGACGTCTGCATCTATCCTTTATTCATGCAAATATGTTCACAATTTCCAAGTGCAACACGCAGCCGTTAAACGTAAAAAATTATACAATATGCATATATACATACAGATATGTATATATATACATACTATATGCTGAGCTAACAAAAACTTCTGGAGACTTGCCCTGAAATGATAGCGTGCTGAGGGGCAACCCGAATCACTATGCGCCGAGTGCCGAAACGACATTCCTGGTTTGCTTTTTGTTTACTCTTCTCACTGTAGCTTGTTGCCATCAATGCTGACGTTCCTCTTTGCAAC
This sequence comes from Neoceratitis asiatica, assembly GCA_030068015.2. Classification (NCBI taxonomy): domain Eukaryota; kingdom Metazoa; phylum Arthropoda; class Insecta; order Diptera; family Tephritidae; genus Neoceratitis; species Neoceratitis asiatica. The sequence continues at coordinate 38,474,976 of CM061529.1, forward strand.
ATTTGGCTGAGCTTTAGCGTAATCGAGTAGCGGCAGCTCGTCAACAATGAAGTATATGTACACATGCTCGTGTTAATATGTATAAATGAAGTTACTGCTCGTTCAACTTAGGTACGACTGCCTGCTGCTACTACTGTCGTGCTTGTGGCTGTCTTCGACGGCATCAACTAGATGTGCATATCAACAGTGAAGTGAACTGAAGTCATGAGTTGATTGACGTTTCTCATGTTAGAGGGGGTAGTAGACGCGTGTTTATTTTCAGAATTGACGAGTATATTCATATGTATGTGTTAGACGCAGTCAGGCTATGGAAAGCAAACTTTTAAAAAGTACTGTATTCTGTTGGTATACTACGATGCTGGATTTGAATTGTACATTGAATAAACTATCCCTCATTAACAAACTGGCAACATGAAATTGGGTGCAGTACAGGCATAGCTTTCGCGTCGAAAAAAGATTTGTTTATCTACGATTCGGGATTTCATTATGAATAACACCATTGGACAGTTTGTTTTTCGTAGTGATATAATGAGAAATTTAATAGATCGTTTAGATGGGCGAGGCTGCAATAAAGACCGGCTTGAAAGAAAGTCAAAATGGTTCATTTAGTATATTGAGTATTAATGTATGCACATTGGCTCAATAAAAAAACTCGGGGAAGGTTCTTGATTGAAATTCCATTCACCTTCCTTGATGAATACGATTCACCTTAAGCTATACGTTAAATGAGTTTCAGTCGTCTTTTTTCTCAAAAAAACCAATAAAATCTCAAAATTTAAACATCAGGAAATCACAGCGATAGTGTACCGACCTCATGGTTAAATGGTTATAAGAAACAAAATCCGTGGAAAACAAAAAGAAATCGGAAGGACCAAAGCAAATTTCGGATGCAGATGAACGGTGAGAAGTTAGTGCAACAAATCAAGAAAAATCCAAATTTAAACACTCATAAGCTCTCAATAGAAGTTTCCCAGTATCAGAATAGTCTTCACGAAAGAATAATTATAACAGAAGAGTAGCACAAAAGAAAAATTCCGTCAACGAGATTTATTATTATATGCAGATGAAAGCAAGTGTAACATATTTAGTTCAAATGGACGGTATGTTTGGAGAAAACCCAATGAAGATTTGCTGAAAAAAAATTTACGTCCGACAATTAAATGCGGGGGTGGCTCAGTAATGTTATGGAGTTATACGCCCGATAATGGAACTGGAAATTTGTGCTTTGTTAACGCCAATATGGAAAAAATTTAGTACAAAGTGTTGAGAGGTTGGGAATTAAAGATATATTTTAGTACTATGAAGTACTTGATGTCCGTCTATGGCTTACATACAGCTCTCATAAAGTGTTCGAAATACCTAGCCGAAAACCCGAAGACCCGAATGTGTCTTATTCTCGACGTTCTCAAGAGGATGGACTTTCTTACGGCACATTATGGCCTACGTTGCAATTGGACTTACACCTACATCCATATAAAATCCAGCTCACACGACAACTGAAACCAGCTGACCATTCATAACGCCATAATTACGTCGATTGGGTGCTGGAACAATAAGCGGAGGATTAAGTATTCCAAACATGGAAGTGGGTTTTATTTATGAAATGAAGTTCAGCTTTAAAGTTTTTAATCCATAAATACAAAAACAAAAACGAAAACAGTACAACAGTCCATAATTAGAAGAAGTCACTTCAGAAAAAGTTTGAGGACAAATTAATTAACAGTTTTTCTAATTCACAAAATGAAGCTCACTGATGGTTAATTATTTGTCGGGTAACCTAAACTACTGCTAACCGATATGGCATTAATTTATTAGCTTTGCTGTCTGTCCTGACGGAATTTTATTCCACTCTTCGAGCAGAACTCTTTTCAAGACGGGTTTGGAAAGAAATGTTGTGTTCCCAAATTCTGCGCCCCAATAAGTTTCACAAATGCTCAATAAGATTAAGATCTGGAGATTGGGGTGGTATTTTCAACTGCTTTGGCACATTATAAAGCGGCCAAAACTTCGTAACCTCTGCGGTGTATTTCGGATCATTGTCATGGAAGTAAAACACATTTTCTAAGCCAAGTTGTTGAGCATATTGCATTAAATTTTCATTTAGAATGTTAACAAATACGAGGTTACCTACTTCACTACGCCCCATGCACTCCCTTACCATAATACTACTACTGCCGTGCTTCACTGTAGGCACAAGTTTTCTTTATTTAAGCCTGTACCTTGTTTTATCCAAACAAATTTTCGCCCTCTGATGCCAAATACGCAATATTTGCTCTCATCGAAAGATAACAACCATTCTTAAAACACTCGTCGAGCAACTCGACTATGATATCGGCGCCTTTGAGAAATTTTGCACACTGTATTGCCGTTTAACATTTCTTTGACATCTTTTGGGATGATTTGAGAGGATTTAAGTCTAGGATTTTTCTCAACCTTCTTTAAAATGTAAAAATTTCCCGGTCACTCAGCTTAGAAGGGCGTCGAGAACGATGCTTAGCCTGCCTACAGTTTTTCCAATTTCCCTTAAGGTTTTGCCTTCTTTCACCGGGATTTGTGAACTTTCTTTTCCCATTCATATTTGCAAAACTTAGATTTTTTCCACAAACCTTTTAATAATACTAACTAGGCTTATACACACACTTTCAGCAATGTTTCGGTTGAATTTGAAATGCGGTAATCCTATATTAAGTTTTCAAAATGCACATTAATAGCTGACTATGTACGCAAACTTTTTCTGACTAGTTTACTTTTTTATATTTAGCATAGTACCGAGGCGAAAGATTTTTTTTAGATTTTTTTTTTAATAAAAATCACTCAACTGAAATGGTTTCATAAAAAAATAGAGTAAAAAAATTCGACAATTAAAAAAACCTAAATTTATCAAAAGACCTTCGTGGGCTGACATTTAAGTTTTAGGTTCGACCAAAATCCAAAATTATAGAAAATTAATTTTTCTAATAAAAATCCATCGGCCGTTAAAAGTCGGCATAAAATATACCGTAGGTCCCTCCATTTGTTGGTAAAAACATCAAGACGCAGAAACCACAAATCGGAGGAGGAGCTGGACCGAAAATCGCCTCAGCGGTTACAAAGCAATATTATTTTAATTTTTGGAGAGCTAAGAACTTTCCTTTAGACTGCAAAGGACTCCTTTTTTTATGTTTAAGTTCAAAATATAAAAGACAACCCTCGTATGCATGAAGTTGCCCACAAAGTTTTTAATAGAAATAGAACAAAAAAGGTAGAAAGCGTAATCAAAAACGAAACATAATAATTGCAATCAATTATTTTACGCAAGTAATTTAAATAAATAAATAATTTAATTAAAGCCAAAATAATAAAAATTCAATTGCGCTACACTGTTATTTCAAATTGTCGGTACAATGAACTAACAAGAGTTAAGGTAAGTAAAAATTATGAAAATTTTTACTATTAAATATTATTAAGAAATAAAAATTAAATTTCCTTTCATACAAATAGAATGTGCTCCATATGCTATAAATTCGTAGTTGTGATTGTTTGCATGAAATAAGCAAGTTTCAAAGCACTATGGACCTGAGAGAATTCAAAAAAATTTGCATATTTTCATATGTATTTAGTTTTTTAATTCTAACTAATTATCAAATTAAAGTGCAAAAGTGAAAAAAAAATTAAAATTTTAAATTAAAACATACGTAAATGATTCATGGTTTTATTGTATTTTTCATTTTTATTTTTATTTATTTTTTATTCCCAACAAATATTAGTCAATACGAAAGGGATTACGAACGGCACAGCAGCAACGGCATGTGATTTAATTAAAATGTAAATGAAATACAAGTGTAGAATGTAATAATAATAAAAATAATATTGAATAAAGCGAACGAATGTAGTTTTTAATAAACATAGACAAATAAATTAGTAAATAAAAACAAATATAATTCATTTAAATTTTAGAGGGGGAAAGAACTAAACATTTGCCACATACAACGAGCGATGCGTTGATTACTATGTATTCTCTGCATTGAAATGCCGGATAATACTGCTAATTGCAAATAATTAATGCAAAAATATTGCCTACGAAAATGTAAAAACATTGACAATTAAAAATAAAAAATTATATATATATATGAACAAATGCGTTAGAGAAAAAATTATATGTACATGTAAAAATAACAAAAGGCAAAAAATGAATGCCAGTAGAAACAGTATTATAAAGAGTTGTCCATTTAGTGGTTTCGAAAGTGTAGGGCTGTATTTTCACATCTGTCAAACCATGTTTCGTGTTTTAAAAAGAGATTATGGTGCACATAAACGTCCAACTACTCAGGCAATTGGTAAAATAAAATAAAAATTTGAACATATTATATTGGATTGGTTACAGATATTGGGGCTCAGAGAATTCTCAAATAATTGCGGAGAAGCCATTACACAGAAGAAAAAAACTTACTGTCTGGTGCGCTCTTTGGCACGAAGGTGTGATTGGACTTAACTTATTTGAAAACGATAACGGCGAAACTCTGTCAACGTCAATTCGAAGCGTTATGGTCGTATGATAACCGATTTTTTTGGCCTGCAATTGAAGAACACGAATTGGACAGTATGTGGTTCTAACAAAGTAATGCCACATGCTACACAACACGAGCGAATATGGATTTATTGCGACAGCTATTTCCCGGCCGTGTAATCTCTCGTCTTGGCGATGTCAATTGTCGAGATCGCACGATTTGACATATGTGGACCTTTATTGTGCGGACCGTGTTTATGCGCATAAACCTTTAACTCTTGAGCACTTAATCCCTGATCATTGAGGCGGTCATTTGAATGGTATGGTGTTTCAAGGTCCAAACTTTATAATAAAAAATGAAATTTCATGAAACTAATTATTTTAAATGCAGTTTATTTACGTTTATTTCGGAAACCGCAAAATGGATAACAACATAATTATTGCATACATTGACTTAAATATATATAAGTATGCATGTAGCAGCTAAAAATTGCAAATGCACTGAACAAAATTGTTATGTAATACAACAGCAATGAAATGCTCAACTAGTACACAAAAGGTATAGTTTTGTATCAGTACTCAAGAGATGAGAGCAAGGGCCACTCTGTATTTGTAGGCAAATTTATCTGCTGTCTTTTGCATCAAACGTGCTAAAAAATAACGTGATTTTTTTTTTAATTTCGCTGGACTATCCGATAATCAAATAAGAACATGAAATGGTATATCAACTTTGGTCCGAAGTATGTAAGTACCAGAAAAAGAGAAGAGATCCAACAAAATGTATACCGATCGCAGAAATCAACGAAATTAGTTGATTTAGTCATGTCTGTCTGTCCGAATACTTCAACGTAAACGTTTTTGGATAATTCAATCAAACTTGGCACGCAGATGTATATTTATACTTTATTAATAATTTGTGGGAACTGGCCAGATCGGACCGCTATGAAATATAGCCTCCCTACAAACGACTTTTCAGATATGAGAATTAATATTTAATCTTAAAATTAAATACAATAAGTTTAAAATGCTGATTAAAGATATAACGACGTCTGCATGGCCGAAAAAAACACTTATTTCTTTACCTTGTGGGTAGGGGTTCAAGAATTTATACGCGGTAAGGCATGTCTGTCTTAAGAGACGACTAAAATCCAATATTTCCCGCAACAATCGGGTCTTTATAGCGGAACAAGCGGATTTTAAACCCACTATATTCCCCGTAAACCATTTTAAGAACTATTTTTACGGTTAACACCACCGAAAATAACACTTATTTCTTGTTAAGTTCAAGTTCATGTCAAGAAACATACTTTTTCCGAGTTGCGAAACATAACTATGGAATATTTTGCTTACTAGTATCGGGTATTTAAAATAAATTAGAGACCTTTTCATATAAACTATATATAAATATTTTCCAAGAGTATTGCCTCCTAGGATATGCAACTGAATCTATATTAGTCCTGGCTAATAATTAACAAAAAAATCTTTCTTTTTTATAATTCAGTTATAAATGGAACCCATATGTGATCAATTCGAGTGTTCACTCATTTTTACTGCGAATTCATTTAATTTAATATTAACATTTTATATGTACATAATTGCAAACTGTCGACTTTGAATTTAATACATCGAGTATATAATCATGTACGTTGAGGTGGTAAACCAAAAAAAAATTTTTAGATTCAAATTGTTTAAAATTAGATTTTGCTGCATAAGCTTTATAAGTGATATGAATTATATAAATTTGCTACTATTACAATTTCTATATGAAAATCGCTTAACTCCGTCATATTAGTGAAAATTATATTTTTGTTTTATTAATTTTAGAAACTAAAAATATTTGTTCAATTTAGTTATTATTCTTTTAGTTAATTTTGTTTACTACGTAATGCACTATTTGAGCACAATATCACGAAATTAAATCAAAATATTTCGTTTTTGTATTGAAATAAATATTAATAAAAATTTTGACAAGTTAATCATGTGAAAAAAGAAATGGATAAATCATATCATTCACGAATATTTGGGTATGAGAAAACTCTGTGCAAAGTGAACGCCGCGCGAGCTCACTTTTGACACAAAAACAACAAAGAAGTTGATGATTCGGAGGAGTGTTTGGAGATGTTCAAGCGTAATAAACCCGAGTTTTTCCGCCAATATGTGACAATGTATGAAACATGGCTCCACCATTTCACTCCCATGTCCAATCGACAGTCATTCGAGTGGACTGCACACGATTAACCCGCTCCAAAGTGTGGAAAAACGCAACAGTCGGCTGGCAAGGTTATGGCGTCTGTATTTTGGGATGCACATGGAATAATTGTCATTGACTACCTTGAAAAAGAAAGGACCATCAACTGCAATTATTACATAGCGTTATTTGTCCGTTTGAAGGACGAAATCGCTGAAAAACGGCCACATTTGTAGAAAAAGAAAGTGCCGTTTCACCAAGACAATGCACCATGTCATTAGTCAATGAAATCAATGGCAAAAATCCATGAATTGGACTTCGAATTGCTTCCGCATTCACCGTATTCTCCAGATTTGGCCCCCAGCGACTATTTCTTATTTTCAGATCTCAAAAAGAATTCTCGCTGGGAAGAAATATTCGTCGAATGAAGAGGCAACCGCCGAAACCGAGGCGTATGTTGAAGCAAAGGATGAATCGTACTACAAAAATGGTATCGAAAAAATTTAGGGTCGCTAAAATCAGTGTATCACCCTTGAAGGGAATTATTTTGAATAAACAGAAAATGAATTGTGAGAAAAAAAAATTGGTTTCACCATGGTACATGATGAACAAAGGAGTGGAAGACCATCAATTGTGTAAAAAAAAAACTTGGCTTGACTGTGCTCTATGAAGGTCGCTGATTGACTGTTTATGAACTTTCTGCGATGTTTCCGTTTCCCTAAAAACTCCTTTTATATATGAACATTTTAGCCATTTATTTTATTTAGTATTCTTATTACCGAGACTTCTACTCGTTCGAAAATCCCTATCAGGGATTCTCGACTGCAATTAGTCTCATTTTCGAATTGAGAAACTGCATGTGCCATCTGCATTAAAATATTTCAATAGGTTGCAAACCTGTTCAAAAACTTTTTGGATCCTCTCCATATTGATACCTATATTGTTATGTTTAGTTTATGAATTCAATTTTTTAAATTAAAACTTTTAGACAGACGAGAACCTCTTCAAAAATATTTTCGAATTAAGATTTTCTTAAATATCTTCAATTTGATATCTTAACAATATGTTGTATTTAAAATTTTAAAAAGATGGCAACCATAAAACACCGTTTGCGCCATACGCCTTCAAAAGTCTCTTTAGTTTAATACCCTCGGCATTATATTTCATTTAACATATTAATATGGGTGAATAAGTATTATACTTTTCAAACAGCTGGCAACTCTCTTCAATTTTCCATCACTAAGCTTTAGAAATATTTTTATTCCACTGTCCATATAGTAATGTATAATGTATTTTAACAAATCTGTTATTTTAAAACTTTGAAACATGTGGCAACGCAGCTCAAAAATATTTTTTCATTAAACCTTTCTCTGATCTCTTCAGTTTGATAGCCATATTGAAATATTTCATTTATGTTATTACATTTTTAATTATAAATTTCAGAACAAGGGATAGTTCTTCAAAATGGAAACCTAAATCATTCTCGAGTAGGCTTGTACTAGAGCTCAAGATTTTGCTCAAACATTTTCGAGCAGTGCAAAAATCATTGGAACGCCCAAGAAATTTTTACAAGAAAATTTCAATTTGAAAAATGGTTTAGCCATTTAGGAGAAATTCAGTCATAAACACAAGTACAGAATATTTGCATCTAAAGGGTGATCCCAGTAGAGGTGCTTTTTTTGAGTCGTGTCAAGCTGTCATGTTATTTTTGTTTAGTATTGTTCGGCATTTCATAATGGGAAGACTTGCGTCTGAACAACGTTTATAAATCATTCAACTTTATTACGAAACTTCACGTTCTGCAAAGAATGCGTTTCGCGAGCTTCGCTCAACTTATGGTAAACATAATCGGCCTACTGAACGTACCATTCGCAACACCATCACCCATCTTCAGACCCAGCATTCATTATTGGATAATATTCGTCGGAATTGACTACGTCTAGCACGCAGTGAAGAAAATATAGTGGCCGTTGCTGAGAGTGTACACGAAGAGAGAGTCGATTCGGCGCCGTTCGCAGCAACTCGGACTGACGTATGGAGCGACTTGGTGCATTTTACGTCGAGATCTTAAATTGAAAGCGTACCGAATGCAGCTTGGGCAAGAACCGAAGCCGCTCGAGTTTCCCAAGCAACATCGCTTCGCTCTATGGGCTCTTGAAAAGTTGAAAGAAGATTCGATGTTTTCGAGCCAAATTTAGTTCGTTGATGAGGCCCATTTCTGGCTCAATGGGTATGTGAACAAGCAAAATCCGCATTTAGGACGAAGAGCAACATGTAGAGATTTAAGAGCTGACATTTAATCCAGAAAGAAAAACGGTTTGGTGTGGGCTGATAACCGACTATGTGTTGCCTAAAATTAAAGCTCGTGATCTCCGCAACATTTGGTTTCAACAAGACGGCGCCACTTCCTACACATCGCATTAATCAATGGATTTATTGAGAGAACACTTCGGTGAGTAGATAATTTCACGTTTTATGCCGGTCGATTGGAGCAAAACATTACGAGTGTTATTCGTCAGTTACCAGTCGAAATGCTCGGACGACTCATCGAAAATTGTACTCAACGGATGGACTATCTGAGACGTAGCGCCGCGGCCAACATTTGAAAAAGGGATCACCCGTTATATCTAAAACTAACTTTGTTTTTGTGATTTGTTTTTTAATGTTTTAATGTTTGGACTATTTTGTGGAAAAATAATTTTTTTCTTTAATAAAATCTTTTTTAGAGTACCTGTATTACGTTTACAAACTACTAAGAATTTGACCGCAGTTGTAAATATATTGCATATCCCACGAAAACATTTTGAAGATATAATGATGATCTAAAAAAAGATGTTGGCGATCTGATTGATCAGAATTGAAACAGGGCACTCTTTTGAATAAAATAGTCTCAATTTTGCAATAAAAAAATTTGTTGTTTGTTGTGTTTTTATACAGTGTTGTTACTCGTGGGACAGAACTTTTGTGTAATTCCAGTAAAACTTTCACAAACTTTCATTTCGATGAATGAATTTTCGATGTCTTGTTTTCTGTAGGACATTCCTTCTATATACTTGGTAGGGACATAAATACTGTTACAACATTAAACACACGCATTTCAATAGAAGTATTGAGCATACCACATAATTCCCATATGATTTATAAAATATAACCTGTAAAGCGTTAGTCTGTATCGGGAATTCTAAATTGTCTGAGTTTTCAACATGGAATGTTCAGATAATGAAAACCGTATCGCTGTTATAGCGCTTTTTAAGTGTGAAATGAAAAAAGGTGATATTTTCAAAACACTCCGTCCGCTCGGCATTAGTCGCATGTTCGTCTACCGGTGCATAAAACTGTTTGAGGAGACTGGGGATGTTAAAGACCGCCACCGGTCGGGCCGTCCACGCACAGTACGAACGCCGCAAGTCATCAAAGCTGTCAAACCAAGAATTCTGCGAAATCCGCTCCGAAAACAGAAAATCATGGCCCGGGAGATGAATGTTTCGCAAAAGTCCATGAGTCGAATTCTTAAAAAAGACTTGGGACTTGGGGCCTTCAAACGCCGTACCGGACATTTGTTGACTGCAGCTTTGAAAAAAAAATAGGGTGGTAAAATGCAAACGTCTTTTGGTGAAGCACGCTCATAACTTGCACAGAAAAATCTTGTTTACCAATGAAAAAATTTTTACCGTGCAGGAAAAATTTAATAAACAAAATGATAGGGTGTATGCACGGTCATATAAGGAAGCATCTGAACTGATTCCACGGGTCGAAAAAGGCTTCAGTCATGGTTTGGTGGGGTGTCTCTTATGATGGGGTAACTGACTTGCATTTTTGCGAACAAGTGGTCAAAACATCGGCTAAAGTTTACCAAGAAACCGTTTGGAAGTTGTTGTAAGACCACTTAAACATTCCATGTTCCAAAAGCAATCATGGAGTTTTCAGCAAGACTCTGTGCCGACCCATAAAGCTAAAATGAGCCAAATCTGGCTCCAAAACAATTTCCCAGCATTCATCTCCTCTGAAGAGTGCCCCTCTGGCAGTCCTGATTTGAACCCGCTGGATTACAAATTGTGGACAGTTTTGGAGGGCATGGTTTGCCACAAAAGATACCCCAACATTGATTCTCTTAAGGCAGCTTTGATTCGTGCTGTGGCCAATTTCCCAATGGAGGAGGTGCGTGCGGCTATTGATGATTGCGCAGTCCGACTTAAAGCGTGCGTGAACGCCAAAGGCGGGCATTTCGAATGAATACCGCATATTTGTATACAATATATATCAATAAATATGTAAAAAAATTGGTCCAAAAACATTCATTATTTTATATTTTATTATTATGTTTTTTTTTTTTTTAATCTTTTGTTGTTGTCTGGCAGCTTCGTTTTTCGGGGGACTTCACTTTCGTGTGCTTTTCGTAAAACCTGTCTTGGAAAATAAAAAGTCGAAGAAATTTAAAAACATAACTATAACACAAAGTACTTTAATATTTATAGAGCTAGTACAAGGTGTTTTCTGACTCATATATATAATTTGGAATTAAACAATTTCTCTGCAAGGTTAATAATAGTACACACACAATTCTATGCAATTATATAGTTATGTATGTAGGTATGTAAGTATGCAATAAGTGTGAGGTATTTGCATAAGAAATTTACATTTGAGGTGTGAGTGTGATAGGTACGAGCAAGTACTGTAAATTCATTTGTACATATGTACGTAGTATTTATATATAGCTATACATATGCCAATAGCTAAGTTATAATTTATTGCAGTATACAATGGAAAGACAATGAAAATAAATTTACATATATACATGGAATAGCTTCTACAACACAATAGTAATATACTTAATTAATTGTTTTCGTTGTTTTTTTCTCAGAAATATCCATTCATAAATAAGTTCGAATGTGCTATCACCTGGTTCATGTGAAATCTTAAGTCACCAACTGTTGCTCCAAGGTATATTGAATGAACTTGTGTAACCTAGCAACATAACATTCTATTAACTACTTAGTATGGACATAAATAATACATAATAATGAATGTTTATGGACCAATTTTTTTTTACATGATATATATTGTATACAAAAAAGCAGTATTCATTCGAAAGGCCCGCCTTTGGCCTTCACGCACGCCTTAAGTCGGACTGGCCAATCATCAATAGCCGCCCGCACTTCCTCCATTGGGAAATTGGCCACAGCACGAATCAAAGCTGTCTTAAGAGAATCAATGTTGGGGTATCTTTTGTGGCAAGCCATGTCCCCTAAAACTATCCACAATTTGTAATCCAGCGGGTTCAAATCAGGACTGCCAGAGGGCCACTACTCAGAGTAAATGAATGCTGGTAAATTGTTTTGGAGCCAGATTTGGGTCGCTTTAGCTTTATGGGCCGGCGCAGAGTCTTGCTGAAAAGTCTATGATTGGTTTTGGAACATGGAATGGTTAAATGGTCTTACAACAGCTTCCAAAAAGGGTTTCTTGGTAAACTTTGGCCGATGTTTTTACCCCTTGTTCGCAAAAATGCAAGTCAGTTACCCCATCATAAGAGACACCCCACCAAACCATGACTGAAGCCTTTTTCGACCCGTGGAATCAGTTCAGATGCTTCCTTATATGACCGTGCATACACCCTATCATTTTGTTTATTAAATTTTTCCTGCACGGTAAAAATTTTTTCATCGGTAAACAAGATTTTTCTGTGCAAGTTATGAGCGTGCTTCACCAAAAGACGTTTGCATTTTACCACCCTATTTTTTTTTCAAAGCTGCAGTCAACAAATGTCCGGTACGGCGTTTGAAGGCCCCAAGTCCCAAGTCTTTTTTAATAATTCGACTCATGGACGAAACATTCATCTCCCGGGCCATGATTTTCTGTTTTCGGAGCGGATTTCGCAGAATTCTTGATTTGACAGCTTTGATGACTTGCGGCGTTCGTACTGTGCGTGGACGGCCCGACCGGTGGCGGTCTTTAACATCCCCAGTCTCCTCAAACAGTTTTATGCACCGGTAGACGAACATGCGACTAAAGCCGAGCGGACGGCTCACCTTTTTTCATTTCACACTTAAAAAGTGCTATAACAACGATACGGTTTTCATTATCTGACCATTCCATGTTGAAAACTCACACAATTTAGAATTCCCGATACAGCCTAACGCTTTACAGGTTATATTTTATAAATCATATGGGAATTATGTGGTATGCTCAATTCTTCTATTGAAATGCGTGTGTTTAATGTTGCAGCAGTATTTATGTCCTTACCAAGTATATTTTTTATTGCATAATTGATATTGTAAAGGAGGTAATAGGCAAAGAATAACGGAAAGTCCTAAGTAAGGTTTAACTAACGCAAAATATGTATAATAAAGGGTGTTTTTTATAGAGGTATAGAACTTTAAGTTGCAATAAAACAACGATGGATTATTCGATTGACATGAATTTTATTTATCCGAAAGATAATCTTGTGGCATTACATTTTAGATATGATTTCTGGCATATGACCGCCACGGCTGGCGCAGATGTAGCCCAATCTGGACGTCCAATTTCGATGACTTTTTCCAACATTTGTAGCCGTATATCGGCAATAATACGGCGAATATTGTCTTCCAAATGGTCAAGCGTTTGTGGCTTCTCCGCATAGACCAAAGACTTTACATAGCCCCACAGAAAGTAGTCTAGCGGTGTTAAATCACAAGATCTTGGAGGCCAATTCACAGGTCCAAAACGTGAAATTAGGCGGTCACCAAACGTGTCTTTCAATAAATCTATTGTCGCAAGAGCTGTGTGACATGTTGCTCCGTCTTGTTGAAACCACATCTCCTGGACATCATGGTTATTCAATTCAGGAATGAAAAAGTTAGTAATCATGGGTCTATACGATCACCATTGACTGTAACGTTCTGGCCACCATCGTTTTTGAAAAAGTACGGACCAATGATTCCACCAGCCCAAAAAGCGCACCAAACAGTCAGTTTTTCTGGATGTAACGGTGTTTCAATATACACTTGAGGATTACCTTCACTCCAAATGCGGCAGGTTTGTTTGTTGACGTAGCCATTCAACCAGAAGTGCGCTTCATCGCTAATGGACGTAGTGCGCGATACGTTTTCCGCACAGAACCATTATTTTCGAAATAAAATTGCACTATTTGCAAGCGTTGTTCAGGCGTGAGTCTATTCATGATGAATTGCCAAAACCAAAAACCAAACTGAGAATAAATCACTTGACAGCTGTTAACTCGGTCGCCATCTTGAAAAGTAATGCCAACTTAAAGTTCTATACCTCTTTAAAAAACACCCTTTACTATATACTTTAAGTTACTCATTTTTCTTATATAACCGCTGAAACGATTCTCGGCCGAGCTCCTCCTTTAATGTGTGGTTCTAGTTTAGATGTTTTTTCAACTTTCATAACACCCCTGCCTGCCTGACTCTTCGCACTGTAGAGGAGCTCCAAATAAATGAATCGTGCCGCTCTCCTGAGTATTGGCATTTACCACCAAAAACACGACATTACGATCACATATTTATGTAAAAGATACATATGCATGCGTTACTAAAAAAAATTAAAAAAATGCAACTCTTGTAATTTGCACATTGATATAATGGTATCCTCGTGATTTCTGGAGCTCATGATTGAAACATGACTACAATCGTTAGCTGCAATAGTGCCTCAAGCAGATGGTGAGCATGACGAAGTGGAAATTTCCTATGCAGCAAGACGCTCTATTTGGGTCATGGAAAACTAACCTAACCTAGGCGAAAAACAACGAATGATAGAGACGATTGGGTCACATAATGCTTTCCAACAGAACATTGATAGCATACGATTACGAAGAAAAATTCTATCCACCGATAGAGGGTACGCTATCTCCTCAACTTGGGATAAAACGAAGGCATGCCAAGTGCTCAGAAGACATTTTAAATGATTTTCTTTAACTTTTAAAAGGTAATTTGTCGATTTATATATATTTTTTTATTTCCTTGTATTTATTTTAACCTGAAAAAACGACGACAGCTGATCAGGCGATAGCGAATATCGTTAAAATATGTATGGTCAATTCGTTAAAATTGTCGCTAAATTTCTTTAACGATTCGAAAATCGTTAAATCAGAATATTGAATTCCACCACAGAACTCTCACTATGGCTTTAGAAATGGTAGTACGTACTGCTAATATCGGCTGTTGCGGTCAATTCCAATATGCCGAAAATAAAAATCAAAAAAATTTTCTGCTGAACGAGTTCTGTGAAATGCAGAATCAAACGAGCTTTTTGCTATTGTATCTATTAAACACTGGCTTCTAGGTTAACTCTAGTCGTGAAAAAGAAGTATTCATTACATATTATTTAACTATGAATATGACAAAACCGATTTTGTAAATTTTATAATTGTTTATATACCCAGAGAAATAGAATATAGAGTGGAAAGCTACAGATAAATTCGGACAATTTTTAATATTGCTCTATTCTCACTACAAAATCTAACGATAAAGGTTAATAAAAAAAGAAAAGAAAATAAATAAATAAATAAAAAAGAACCGCTGTCTTCGGCCATGCCATATCAAATTGAATTTACGTCTATTCTACAGAAATTCACGCTCTTAGATCTTTTTTGACCTAAAACGATGATTTTCACTACCAATATGTAATTCATAATAATTGGGGATAATACCAAATTTCATCCAATTTTTTACAGGATTTTTTTATCCGAAACCTCATATCTGACCAAATTTTTTGTGTGGTGGCTATATGATATAGTAGTCCGATTTCGATGCTTTTCAGAACCAACATGAAATTCATTATATATGTATAGTATACCAAAATTCACGTTCGTAGGTACTTTTTTGACGGATTTATGACCCAAAATTTCAAATCTAAAAAATCGGCCGTATAAATGCTATGGTGGTCCGATCTGGCCGGTTCCGACAATCCTACCAAGTTTGGTTGAAATATCTCAAAAATTGAGGTACTAATTTGCGTTCAAACAGACAGACGGACAGAAGCACAGACGAACAGACGGGCATAGCTAAATGAACTCAACTCGTCATTTTGATACGATCGGTATACATTTCGGGTACTTACATACTTCGGACCAAAGTTAATATACCATTTTATGTACATGGAGGTATAAAAACGTGAAAAATATAAATAAAATTGTGGACATGAAAATTTCAGATTGTCACGCCATAAACTTCTGTAATTTTCTAAAAGATTTTGACAATTTGTGGCATATCTAACTTAAATCTATTGCTTCAACATTTTGTATGTATTGTTCATATAAGGGTTTAAACTAAACTAAGCAATGAATTTTTAGTCTATTTTTCAAAGGACTTTGAGTATTAAAGAGATACATTTCAACTCACCTTAACTTAAGTCCAATGCGATAATGTGCTCTATGGAAATATTAACTTATTGCACCCAACAATTTTTTTCTTCTATCTAACATACATATATATCTATGTATGTAAATTTGCCTTTATACTTATTTGCACGAGATCCATAAGGTGGGTTGGTAAAAATCACTACTTTTTAGTGTTCAAAAAAAAAATTATTTTGTTGTTCTTCGATTATCGTTTTAATTTTACATAGTAATCCTTTTTTCATTTTAATTGTTTAGTGTTGAGAATAATTTTCCAAAAATCATAAATTCAATGTTGGAAAATAGAAAATAAATCGGTTACCAAGAGCGTTTGAACCAACAAACGGAAGCAAACATTATCATCAACGTCTGCTAGCCAAGGATACAGCAATACAAATGTTTGTATGAATAAATTAATGTTCGAAGCTGTGTTTTCTGTTCCTTTTTAGTTGTTTGCGTTATTCTTGTTGGTGTTGGTATGATGACTCTTTTAATGGATTATTTCCAAAGGACAACGCTGAAAAGAGCAGATAAAAAGAAAAATAAATTTAGATTACTATTAAAATTATATTCATAAATATATGTATAATAACTGCATACTGCATATTTAAGTATATTTGCAACTTGCCCTCTTTAGCAGGAAATACAATACTCTACCAGATTTAGACGAAGTTCGCCTATGTCTGTGAGCTAAGACTAAGTTTTTAGGAGTCATTTTGGACAGAAAACTATGCTGGAAAAACATATTACTCAGAGATATGAGAAGGCCTTCGCCGTTCTCTATGCCTGTAAAAGAGATATTTGTAAAAAAAATAAGGCTTACTAATACAGGGGGGTATTTTCATATCCATGATGAGACTAACAATCTTAGACAGTGTGTAGTATGATGGCGCGTATTGGTGAAGAAAACAAACATTCGGTAGATTCAAAGAACAGGGTCGATATGCTTCATTGCCGCGCTTAGAAACACTCTGAATGTAGCTCAAAGTGTAGTCCTTGACATCCTGCCTAAAGAATTGTTAGCATAACAGTACCCTCAAGAATCCCTGAGAGTTATACTTTTTATGTCAAGCAGCACCGAATGGTACGCTTCCACTTTGGAAACTCAATTTAACTTTATGACACTGATTCCCGACAGGGAAGGATGTCCAAACAAATACGATACTCTGAGCGGGAGTATTTAAGTTTATACACAGAGTTGAAAACTTGATGGAAGAGTGGGAGGAGGCGTTTTCCCACGCAATCCTTCATTGGAACTCTCATTCAAGCTACCAGAACTTTGTAGAAATCTTTGCTATCATGGAAGCTGCTAAAAATACTCAGGAAGATAGTAATTAAAGCTCTGGGCTCGATCATGATAAACTCTAGAATTGTACTGAACTCTCACAGACCTCTTGAGACGGCTGAACAAGAAAGACTTCCTCCTTTAGAGGGGAACTTCAAAGCAGACGGGCTCGCTACGCAAAGTACGATGATAAAGCAGATTCTTCTGGATAAAAACTCAGGAAAACTGCTACTAAAGGAACATTTTCTTAAGTCGAGGCAAAGAAGGCCGCAATGTTACTGGAGAATGCCGAAAGGTTGACATTCCCTGAAAAAAAAGGAAATCTCAAAGGTAGGTCCTGGCGAGAGATTGCTTTATAGCGCATAGGGCATCATGCAAAACGGCAATTTTCCAAAAATGCTGTAGAAGCTGTAGAAGGAATGACGAACAGGAAGATACTATTATGTGATTGCTCTGCTCTAAGCAGATGAAGATCCCGGAGTAGAACTTCTAATAATATCAATAATAGTTAATTAATAAATTTATGCGACTAATGGGTTTGTGAAAAGCTGCATTTGATTGTACTAACTTTTGCTTTACCCAACTTCTAACGTTCTTATCTTCCTTTTGCCCGTGATCTAGTATATAACCGCTGAAGCGACAACAATTACACCTTTGTCTCATATGACGGACTTTTTACTTTCCATCCACTGCTGCTTGACTCAAGATCAGAACATCACTCAACAAAACTTGGTATGTGCGTTTAATGGGGAATAAAGTCCTACCAAAAATGGCTGACATACATACATAAGTCCAGAAATAGTCCTACCTCACATATAAGAGAATTCTATTTTATACTGATCTGCACATTAAATTTAAATATCAGCCGAGTATATACCGTGCAAATATTCGTGGACCATATGGTGCATTGGAGTATATACAAATATACTCCTCTGTGTGAACTATATGACCAAATCATGTTTCTATACCAGCTTAATGCGGTAAGACCATTCTTCGTGTTTTACCTATCGCAATCAATACACGAAGTTACAATTGCGCAATAAGTTTTATTTTCGTATACAGAAAATGTGTGAAAATGAACTGAGTCAGAAAGACATGCCGAAATTATTATTATTCCAATGCAAATAATAGAACAAATGCGCAAACTAAAATATAATATATGTATATTTATTGACAATAAACTATTAAAAATAATATAAATTTACGCGATAAATAATATGTTTTAATAGCTCACCAAAGCAGATTGTATTCGAAACTAAAGAGTATGTTCGAGTGTAATTTTACGCATATAATCCAAAATATAATCCCCTGTAGTTACTCCACGGAGTACTCGGCTGTTATGCAGAGGTGAATAATATGATCCAGCTCTAGGACATCACAAAGTTAATTAAACCATATATTTTGTATGGATTGTAGCAGGTTTTGAATTATTCTATTGTCCGCGTGGAGTATATATTTCATGCCTGCATGGAGTACTCGCGTTGTTTGCAGGCTAAAGTTTGGTTCCGTTCGAACTTATTCTTCATTACGTGTTTTTTTCAGCTTCGTGTTAAAAAGCAAATTCACTTCAAACAAAAAACTATCGTTTTAAGTATATTTTTACACTGAATTTTACTTCTTCGTCTCTTTATAAATCAAATCAAACACAGGACCTACCTAACCATAACAAACTTTGCTAACCGAAAAAAAAAAACGAAAAAAACTCCGCCAAATTGTTGCATTTCCTTCATCAATTTGTTTAAGTAAAAATGTTGAAATTGGTGACATTCTACTGCATTCTAATATTTTTTTATGAATAGAATTACAATTTTTAATTCAAATATATTTTAGCAGCCAGCTTATTTAAAGCACAATTTTTTTTTAATTTCCTTCATAGTATTTATATATTTTACATTATTTTACTCAGACTTTTTAACAGGTAGTGGGTTTTGCACTTTTCATATACAGCAATGAACCATGTGAAACGCAACGTGTTTTTGTTTTCTCCCTTTATACGCGACCGACTACTCATCACAATCAATATTATTGACACATTAGCAAAATACATGAACATTACCGCTGTCCGTGTTAAACTGTGAGTGTTGTGATATCGTTATCACGCTGAAAGCGGCAAATGCAACCCTAATTCCAGTGAGTTGGAAACAGAGCAATGTCAGCAGTAATACCGTGCCAAGTAGACGAAAAGATGGAGAATGCAATGGAAGATGAAAGGAAAAGAAGAGAAAAAAATGCGCTTGGCTTTTGTTTACACACGTTGTTATGATGAGGACGTGGCTGTGATTGTGGCTTGCCACATTGAGTTATTTGACTTGACTGTGTGATAGCGTAGGGGTGGAATGGAAAATCAGTTGTCAGGTGCCACAACTTCCCTCCCCAAAGCCCGACTGCGCATTACCTTGCTTTATGTATGTTTTGTTGATGCTGTTGCTGTAATATAAGAATCTTGCGCAAAGGATTTTCCTCTGTTTGTGCATAAATTTGAATTTTTTTTTCATATTAATCCTATGGTTGTAGTGTAAATATTAAAAAAATAAGAGAGTTACATGTAAATAAATAAAAGCAAGTGGAAGAAAAAATTTGAAAATGAACTGAAAAAGTGAAGTGCCCCTCGTAGACGGAAGTTGAGGGCTGACAGTGTTTATGTTTGTATGTATATGAATATCTGTATGAATGTGGCGTTTCGTTGATTGCAGAAATCAAAGTGCGGTGCATAAAAGTGCTAGCAACAACAACAACTATATATATATATATATATATATATTTGGCGCTTTGTAACCGCTGAAGCGATTTTCGGCCGAGCTCCTCCTCCAATTTGTGGTTTTGCGTCTTGATGTTTTTTACCAACAAATGGAGGGACCTACAGTTCATTCTAAGCCGCCTCCGAACGGCTGATGGATTTTTATGAGGAGCTTTATTTCATGCCAGAAATACACTCGGAGGGTTTGACATTCCCTGTCGAGGGGCGACCGCAATTAGACATTTTTTTTTTATTCTATCATTTTGGATGTTGCTCGAACCTGGGCTCGAACCCAGGCCTTCCGAGTGTCAGTACGCAATGCTAACCACTCGGCTATCGCGGCCGCCCAACAACAACATGTATCGAAGTATATTTCGAGCTCAGAAAAACTGCCGCAATTTATGCAACTACACCATCTCTTTACCTGACAACAAACATACCTCTTTTCATCATCTTTGCATAACTCTCTGCGATTGTTTGTGTTACTGGTAAGTTAGGTCCATTGCTAGGATACGTTCCAAAGCGGGCGGGTTTTGTCAACAAGTCACCACCACGAACGCATATTTAAAGGACTTCATAATACATACAAACTTATTTTCATATGCCTGGGCTCTATGAATTTTGTTCATCTAAGGTTTATTTGTAACGAATGGTGAAGAAATTATATCCGATGTTAGTATAGTCGATACACACTGCTGCAACTGCTACCGAAAAAGCGTTCTCAAATTGTTCTGTTTAATCAGCATTTTTTAATATATATATTTTTTTTGCTTTGTAACCGCTGAAGCGATTTTACCAACGAATGGAAGGACCTACGGCCTACGAACGGCCGTTGGATTTTTATGAGGAGCTTTTATTTCATGTCAGAAATATAATTATAGGGCTTGATATTACCTACCGAAGGGCAACCGCAATTAGAAAAATGAATTTTCTGAAATTTTATATGTTGGCCGCCCCTATATATTTATGTGCGTAACGACGAACTTTTTTGGCGGATCATATTCTCGCCCTTTCTCCATCATTTCCATCATTTCCATTGCCTGCTTTCTGTTCTGGCTTATTAATTAAAATGCCCACCTCTCCTCATTATCTATATTGGATATATTCGTTTTCCTTTTTGATCTTCTCCTTATTTTATTTACTTCGCATACACCGTGTCTTAATTTCCTTTTGATAAACAATGTGTATCAACACTCCGTGCATCTTATCCACGAATGTGAAGGAGAAATTCCAAGTATTTCATTGTCAACTTTTCGTTCGGATTGGGTTTTCTAACTATTTATATCCTTCACATGTGTACCACAATAGGCATTTTTGACATACAACAGTTTACACTTCCTTTGACGAAAAAAATAAAATAAATAAACACCCCCATGTTTCTTTTGTGAACACTTGAAGAAGTACAAGTGAAAAGAAAAACATACTTCCGTCTGACTGAATTTCTTCTGTAAATTTTTCTTTATAGTTGCAATCTTCAACACCATCATAACCTTATTTTTGAATTGCATTTACTTCTTTAATTCCATGAGTGGAAAATAAAGCTTCTTCTTGAGCAGTAGGCAGTCTTTTCAAACTATAATCAATTAATGAATACAAATCAATTTCAGCATGTCTCTGTTACAGATATTCCTTCAGGGTAACATAAAAATTTTGCTTTTTTCACACAGTTGCTGTCTGATTATGAGGTACGAATGTGTGGAACGATTTGAATACCTTAACATATCTATACAAGCGCCTGGTCTGGTGACAAACTATTTTTACTCCTTTTTTTTTGATAATCGGGATATCTTCAGATGGTGAATTCTATAAAAAATTCTTTTAGTAATTTTGTTGAATTCTTTTTCCACAAGCTTAATTTCCGCTGCCATTAATAATTGATCATTGTGAGTATTTAGCGAATAAATAATTCACAAAAGTCTTGTTTTGGGCCTACCCATCTTATGAATATTTGCGAGAAGTGTGTGGGTCAACGTCAGTATATAAGCTATCAAATCCAGGAATTCGTCACGCGAAAACGTCTATTTTTTAATTTTACTTTGCCAACTGAAGCGAAAGGCACAGCATAACTTGGTACATATGTTTTCAATTTGGAAATATCGCTTTCCATTAGATACAAAATTTATTGAAGTAGCGCTATTCTCGCCTTCTCTTCCGGTGTTTAGCCAAGCTTCAAAAATAAATGAAAATAAATCGGACAAACGCGAGAAAAAACATATTTCAGAATCTGAATATAGGTATTTCGAAAAATCATTTGATTATAACTATCAAATAGAATTCCACAGAATTAGATTAGTTTTGCTCCATTGAAAAAGTAAAACCTTCTGAAATTACTTTGACTTTAGTGTCTGACTATTTTGTGGGGCGAAAATTTGTAAGGCATATATTTATCGTGAAAACCTTATCAATTTAGCTAAAAAATGACTGTTTTAAATTGTGAAATTAATTTCAGCACCTCTCGCCGGGAGACAGTTTCATAACGGTTATTGGTCTAACTGTTGTCTTTCGTGTAAATAATTTGCAGAAGAGAGAAATCAACTCGTCTAATATTTGGTTCCAATTGAAATTAGCTTTGCCTTTCTACTTCTCTTTTTTTACAGAAAACCATTACCATCCAGTTTGCCCAGCAAACTTGTCCACCACAACCCATTCCCAATTTTATTCCTCTATTCCCTTCTACATCGGCGGATCGGAGGCGAATTGCATAGCAATTTGCAACACTACAGTCTATACCCACCACACATGAACATACAATACATACGAGTGAGTATATGAATGCATCTCCAATTTGTGTATTTGTATGCGTGACCGTTGTTGTTGTTATTGCTGGATTTGTTGAGTGATGTGATACAGATTTTATGCGCATTACAGTTCCGTTTAACTTCAGGGGTTTCCATTTTTTCCCTACATTTATTCGTGTGCTATTTTGCTTTGCACATATATTGATGTATATGTATGCAGATACCCTGCAAACAGTTGTGGATCATAGGTCCATTGAGTAACTACAAATATACTCCTCTGTAGGAACTATTGGACCAACTTATGGTTCTATATAAGCTTAGCACGGCACGACCATTCTTCGTGTTTTACCTATCGCAATCAATACACGAAGTTATAATTGCGCAATAAGTTTTATTTTCGTATACAGAAAATGTGTGAAAATGAAACTGAGTCAGTTTCGTTTCGCTGGTGAGCTCCGCTAGTACACAAAAGACGTACGGAATTTATTATTATTTCAATGAAAATACGTATAACAAATGCGCAAACTGAGATATATTATATATTTATCAACAATAAACTATTAATATTAATAAAAAATTTATACGGTAAATAATATATTTTAATAACTTTTCACGAAATCAGATTGTATTCGAATCTAAAGAGTATGTTTGAATGTAATTTTTCGCATATACTCCAAAATATAATCCCCCGTAGTTACTCCACGGAGTACTCGGCTGTTATGCAGAGGTGAATAATATGATCCAGCTCTAGGACATCACAAAGTTAATTAAACTATATATTTTGTATGGATTGTAGCAGGTTTTGAATTATTCTATTGTCCGCGTGGAGTATATATTTCATGCCTACATGGGTTACTCGCGTTGTTTGCATGATATTTATCCGGTGTTGTGGTAACTATGTAAATTGCCATTGCTGCCTATCAGGAGCAACTAGTAACCAGCATCCACCAGCAATTTTGTATTCTCAGTCACATTTAGTGTTGCCAACCATTGCGTAATTGGAATATTGATTGACAACTAGCCTAGCCAGTCAGTAGCAATAGTTTTTCAGTTGCTATGCAATGTTGCTCACTTTTTGCTCATTCCTTTTTTACGGCTATTCACATCGATCCTTTTACTCCTTCGCATGTGCGTTGGTGATGGTAATTGGAAATAATTAACAGTTTTTCAGTTTGTTGCTTTTTGTTTTTCTTTTTATGACTCGATTTCTTTTTTGCTGTTTTGCTTCGTTTTATTGAGTTATTTGACCTTTTTTGCATGCGAAATTGTTTAGCTTAGTTAGTTGGCCTGGTTTAAGTGATGACAACTACAATTGGTTTAGGAAAATTTGTGTGCGGGGGTGTACTTGTTGCAGAGGAAGGAAAAATTTATAAGCCTATAGAGATGGAAAAAAATTAATAAATCGGTTCACATAAAAAACAGTTAGAAACGAACTACAAGCTGCACACAAATTGTGTTTTAATAGGATCTTGGCTAAAAATTTGGAGATAAATCCTTTCGAAGTTAGCGGTGATATTTTACGAAATGTTTCTCTGATCATCACGCATTAGCATTAAACTAGCAAAATACTAGTCATTTATGTATTCTAATATACCATTTCGCAGAAAGAGACAAATATAGCCTAAAGCTAGATTCGAGTCATGATCCTTACATAAAACTATAATTTCTATAAATTCTCTATCGTGACTATATGTATAAAGACGCCCGGAAGTTCCAACCTATAAACACAATATCAAGCTTTATATAAAATTTTCGATTTTATCTTATAATTCTAATGTAATTTTCTCATATTTATAAAGCAAACTTGATTCGTCATTTTAAAAACAAAGAATCGATTGCGATTATAATATTTTCGCTCGATATCGATAGCTGAGAACCTTTTTTGCATAGAATGTTATAATTCTTATAATTTTTTAGTAGACAGAATACTGCGCTGTTGCAAAATTCCTGCTTTAACGCGATTATAGCCGAATTAACAGTAAAATACCGTCTTTTGTGATTGCCAATGGAGTGGAGGTCTTTCTCTTCTTCTGCACCTATCTCAATCTGGAGTGCTCTTATCCATCCATTATTCTTTGCCAGTATGCAAAGGACCAAAAACGACACATCAGATTTTGAGTTGTCAACGTCCAGGAATCCGCACCATACAGCAGAAATGGAGTGATAAGGAACTTGTAGAGTTTGTTATTTGTTCTATTTGAGAGGACTTTACTTTTCTATTGCCTAATAAGTCGAATGTTGCATGTATGGAAAATAGTTGTTCTTAATTTCATTTCAAGGCTAACATTGTTGTTGGTGTTAATGCAAGTTCCAAAATAGACGAAACTATCTACGATTTTACAATTATAACTGTTAAAAGTGAAGTGGGAACCAGGACTCGAATGAGCTGTGACTGTTTGCTTGATGACAGCAGATATTTCGTCTTGGCTTCGTTCACTACCAAACCCATTCGCTTCGCTTCCTTATCCAGTTTGGAGAAAGCAGAGCTCTTAGCGCGGTTGCTGAGACCAATAATGTCAACATCATCAGCATATGTAAGCAGTTGTACACTTCTTTAGACTACTGCGGCAGCTCATACTATATTTTCTATAAACTTAAAGAAGTCAAAGAGGGTAACCTTGTCTGGAGAGGTCCATCCCAAACCAGTTGGAGTTTTAGGCGTTGTTAAGCGTCAGTTTTGCGGGATACCATGGACAGCGGCTTCGAAGATTGTTTCTCATTCGGCGACGAACTGGTGTGTGTCAGTGCTTTTCATGGGTCTTTTCCAAGACTTGTCGCATGGTGTCTGAATCCACATTGATAAGGTCCAATCAAGGTTCGTTGACAGTCAGCCTTAATCTTTTAGACAAAGTGCTCGACAAGACGTTATACGTAACATTGAGGAGACTTATACGACGATAATTGGCGACAAATGTGAGGTTCTCTCTTTAGTGGATTGCGCAAAGCACACTTCGGTACGGTTAGAAGCTGATACATGCGCTTTGCAAATTATTTGTAACCAAATTCGAATAGCTCAGCCGGTGAGTAAAGTCAAGCAATATAATTTGTTTATTGACTTTAAATTCAGTGTGGACAGTAAAATAGACTTATTTGAATTAAGCTGAAACATATTCATTTCAATGCAATTTCTCGTATGCACCTATACAAATACATATAGTTAATATCAAAGAAGCACAGATTTACTTTTCATGCATCCCAATTAATAAAATATAAGCCGTGGTACATTCCTAGCACTATGCAAAGCAATTAAAAATAACTTATACGTACATGAGGAGATCGATGACCTAGAAGAACCCTAAGTTTAACTACGGAAACACTTACAGAGAATGAAGATAAAAAAAAACCCTTACACAAACAATGAAATACATAGTTGAAAAGCAGCAAAGGGGAGTTGTATTTAAAACAAGTAAGGAAGCAGCAGACTCTTAAAAAGAGAAAAAAAGGGATAAAAGCAAAATAGAGATAGGTGAACAGAGACAAAGGAATGAAGTATGGAATGTGGGAGAGCGTTATAGAAAAGAATTCGGAACATAAAATGGGGAAAACATTTTTTTTTTTTGCAAAAATAATGTTCCTTTTTGACAAGCGTAAGTGCATTGAGCATGTAGAGTATGTGAAGTTTTTGTCGAATATTTAAAAAAAAAAGTTACTATTAGATACACACCAGCAATAAAATGAAAATGTAAAATAATTACAATTAAAAAAAAAAAGTTGATGCATATATATTCCGCAATGCTTGACTAATAAAACAAGCAAGGTAAGATTCGTAGAAGTACAGTCTTGCATCTACAATGCTGCGTCCCGGGAATTTTTCTCACAGCTTATTTCATACACGCAGTTGTTTATGCCATAATGAAAGCCAGTTGCGTGGGTAACGGTAGAAGGCTAATACTTACAGCTGACATTCGGCAATAGTTTGAAGCCAGTTTTAGTATGTTTTTGAATTACACGTTATCAGAGTACTAATTTTAGTTAAATGGGCCGCCGTACAACGATCGAACAGTGAGAGTTTGTTGAAAAAAATATTTCAAAAATGGAAAAACCGTAGCGAATAATTGCTGAGATAATTAATTTAAGTAGCGCCACAGTGCAAAATATAATTCAGCGTGTCGTATATGAAAATCGTATACATAATAAAGGCAAAAATGCATCAAAATTAAATTTTCAATGAACGTAACGAACGTTTAATTGTGCGAAAAATTAAAGAAAATCCCAGATTATCAGCTCCAAAATTAATAAATCATTTTGTGCTGAAACTGTTCGTCGAATACTACGTGCGCACGACTTCAATGGCCGAGTATCCCGAAAGAAGCCATTCATTAGCCAAAAAACAAACTAAGTCGTGTTGCCTTTGCCAGGGAGCTCGAAACCAAAAATTTAACTTCTGGAACAAAATAATTTTTGTTGACGAATCGAAGTTCAACCTATCGGCTCAGATGGAATGGCGGAAACCCAATACTGAGTTTCAGAGACGTAACATCAGGCCAACTGTTAAACATGGTGGGGTTAGTGTATGGTATGGGCATTTATGCCTGCAGCCGATGTTGAAAATTTGGTATTTGTTGAGGGTGTTATGAACAAAACGTTGTACTTTAATATATTAAAAGAAAATTTACACCAAAGTGCCAAGAAACTCGGGATACGTCAAAATTTCCGCTATTATCAGTACAACGATCCGAAACACAAACAGCAATAGTGCAGATGGCTAATATGGAATTGTCCACATGTAATGAATCCCCCTCCCCAGACACTAGACATGAACCCGATCGGGAATTTAGCGTCTTTTTTTGGAAATAACATCCGTAAACACCGCATAAGTACTAAGGAACAACTAAAAAGAGCAATTTCGGAAGAGTGGAACAAAATCGGAACAGAAAGTACAAAAAACAAACACTAGTTGAGTCTATGCCAGCTAGACTAGAAGCTGTATCAAAAGTTAAGGGATATCACACGAAATATTACACAAGTTTTAATTAAATAATTTAATTTATTTTGAGCAAAAAGTACACTGCATGAAATAAGCTGTGATGTAAAATTTGTTAATGTTTCTAGCTGTTTTGTTTATAAGTTGATAAATAATAATTAAAAAATAATAAATGGAATATCTTTTATAAACTATACATCCATATCAACAACTGGGAGTTTGAATTATTTCGAGATGTGTTTTTTTGTCAATATATAGCACTTCAAATTTTATAATTGAACTTGAATGAAATAAGCTGTAAGCCGCTGTATGTGCGAGCATATGAGTCAGGAAAACGTAATGCTTTCATTATTTCGAGAGAAAGAATTTATAGAAATGCGACTAAACAATTGATAAAGGTCATGTTTTTTTTTTTTTGCCTAATGTAACTATTATTTTAAGACAAATGAAAAAAACAAGAAAAAAGTGGTGTCAAGTTCTAGAACATGTCGACATCTTTATAGCTTTCATGAATATATCGAAAATACAAAATTCAATTTCGATGTTTTTCAGTGTCAATATATATTTGAATTTACGTGAGTAGCATACCAAATATCCCGATTTTAGATATCCTATTCACGGATTTTTACCCAAAACCTCATATCTGAACAAATTGGTTGTATGGGAATTATATGGTATAGTCAACCTATACAGTTGGATCTGAAAAATGATCTACTCACTACATGAAAGATATAAAAAAAGTTTCTTTTTTACAATTTACATTTCCAGTTGATATTTCTGACACTTTTAGTCCCCAACTTTTGGATTAGGATCAAAGTGAGTGGCTTTGAAGAATTTGGGAATCAAAAACGTGAAACAAATTTTATATTTTGATGTTTTTCAGTATCAATGTTGAGCAGAATACAAAATTTCATGTTCTTAGATTAAACTGGTAAATTAATTAATCAATAAAAAAAATTTTTTTTTGGCCGAGTGAAAGTAATTAATTTTATGATTAATAACATTTTCATTAATCAAAATCGAATTACTAATTTTTTTTATAATTATAAAACTGATTGATCAAATGTGATTAAATTTGAATTTATTCAGCAATTCCTTATAATTTCGGTAACCAAGTACGAGAGATATCAGCGTTAATAATAGGTAGTACAACAAAAAACACAACATTTAACCAAAGACGTGAATGAAACAAAGTTTCCTTGCGCGAGTTGTTTTTTTGTCACACAATTTGCCTATTTTTTTTAAAGAATTTTTGCTATTTTTAGTCGAACATGCAATTGTTTATTTTCTTGACGTTGATAAGATGTAAGGCAGCATACTAAGTTGCCCAGGTGGATGCTTATTTACATTAACACATTCACATAAGTATACTGTATACATATTTATTAGTAAGAAATAAGTGAAAATAAAATAAATATTCACCATATGGTGACGAATAAATTTGTATTTGCTTTTGGCAAGATTTTTCATCACAAAAGTAGATACACATTTATGTTTGTGTGTAAATAAATTACATAATTACATATCATGGATGCTTTGGATATGCACATGTACTTAGTAGGGACATAAATACTGTTACACACATTTTATGCTATAAAATAAAATATAATGAATGTTTCTGGACCAATTTTTTTTACATATTTATTGATATATATTATATACAAAAAAGGAGTATTCATTCGAAATGCCCGCCTTTGGCCTTCACGCACGCCTTAAGTCGGACTGGCCAATCATCAATAGCCGCACGCATCTCCTCCATGTTGGGGTATCTTTTGTGGCAAACCATGTCCTCTAAAACTGTCCACAATTTGTAATCCAGCGGGTTCAAATCAAGACTGGTAGAGGGCCACTCTTCAGAGGAAATGAATGCTGGTAAATTGTTTTGGAGCCAGATTTGGGTCGTTTTAGCTTTATGGGCCGGCGAAAAGTCCATGATTGGTTTTGGAACATGGAAAGGTTAAGTGGTCTTACAACAGCTTCCAAAACGGTTTCTTGGTAAACTTTGGCCGATGTTTTGACCCCTTGTTCGCAAAAATGCAAGTCAGTTACCCCATCATAAGAGACACCCCACCAAACCATGACTGAAGCTGGGTGATGACCTTTTTCGACCCGTGGAATCAGTTCAGACCCTATCATTTTGTTTATTAAATTTTTTCTGCACGGTAAAAATTTTTCATCGGTAAACAAGATTTTTCTGGGCAAGTTATCAGCGTGCTTCACCAAAAGACATTTGCATTTTACCACCCAATTTTTTTTTTTCAAAGCGGCGTTTGAAAGCCCCAAGTCCCAAGTCTTTTTTAATAATTCGACTCATGGACTTTTGCGAAACATTCATCTCCCGGGCCACGATTTTCTGTTTTCGGAGCGGATTTCGCAGAATTCTTGATTTGACAGCTTTGATGACTTGCGGCGTTCGAACTGTGCGTGGACGGCCCGACCGGTGGCGGTCTTTAACATCCCCAGTCTCCTCAAACAGTTTTATGCACCGGTAGACGAACATGCGACTAATGCCGAGCGGACGGAGTGTTTTAAAAATATCACCTTTTTTCATTTCACACTTAAAAAGCGCTATAACAGCGATACGGTTTTCATTATCTGACCATTCCATGTTGAAAACTCACACAATTTAGAATTCCCGATACAGACTAACGCTTTGCAGGTTATATTTTATAAATCATATGGGAATTATGTGGTATGCTCAATTCTTCTATTGAAATGCGTGTGTTTAATGTTGTAACAGTATTTATGTCCCTACCAAGTATATTGAAAAAATTGATTATTTCCCCCCCATTAATTGTATTGTCAATCAGCACTTTTAGGTCTCACTTCTAACATAAATACCAGACGAATAATACTGCGTTTTTTTCCAGCCGACTGAATCCTTCTTTCAATATTTATGTTAATTTTTATTTTGCTTAAAACAAGCGCCATAATCGGAGTAGTGCGTTAACGCATTTTAAACAAATGAATGAAATATTTATAACATTTAAAAAATATAGCAAAGTTGTTACATAAAAATAATTTTTTTTTTTAATTTCCGACTTAACCTTAAACCAAAAGTTTGAAAGATAAAAAATACTACACAGTTTTATACATACAAGCAGTGCTCCAAGTGGAAATACTTTTTTCAATAGCCATTTTTTGACAGATCATACGTGAGTCGTGTTAAGATATCATGCTATTTTTGTCCTGTGTTGTTTGGAATTTCATCAAGGAGACTTACGTCTGAACAACGTTTACAAATCATTCAACTTTATTAAGAAAATTCACATTCTGCAAAGAATGTGTTTCGCGCGCTCAACTTATGGTCATCATAATCGGCCTACTGTTTGTACTATTCGCAACACCATCACCCATCTTGAGATTCAGCATTCATAATTGGATAATATTCGACCAAATAGACCAAGTCCAGCACGCAGTGAAGAAACTATAGCGGCCGAAGTTGAGAGTGTACACGAAGATTCGACGACGTTCGCAGCAACTCGGACTGACGTATGGAACGACTTCACGCATTTTGCGTCGAGATCTTGAATTGAAAGCGTACAAAATACAGTTTGTGTAAGAACTGAAGCCGCTCGACGTTCACAAGCGACCTCGTTTCGTTCTTTGGGCTTTTGAAAAGTTCCACGAAGATCTGACGTTTTCGAGCCAAATTTTGTTCAGCGATGAGGCCCATTTCTGGCTCAATGGGTATGTAAACAAGCAAAATTGCCGCATTTGGGACGAAGAGAAACATGAAGGGATTCAAGAGCTGACATTTAATCCAGAAAACAAAACGGTTTGGCGTGGTTTGTGAGCCGGTGGAATCATCGGTCCATATTTCTTCAAAAATTATGATGATTATGTCAAGGGAAACGTATATATTGACCATATTCTCACAAGGCACTTGAAGCAAATTAGGCTCAAAAGTTGCAAACGGCTTTTTCAGTAGCATGTGGTCAACGGCCATGAAATTATCCTTTTTACAGATAAGAAAATTTTCACAAAATCTACGCAAAAGCTTCAAAACAGGCAAAAAATGTTACTCCAAGGGTTCAATGTGATCACCATCCAGCTGCTGTAATGGTTTGGCGGGGAGTCTCCTGTAAACGCGTTACACCTCTTTACTTTTGTGAAAAATTGATTAAAACTTAGAAGGCGTGGGAGTTAAGCAATATCTGCTCGTAAGTTTTACACAATGCCAGGAGAAACTGCGCGTGCTGCTACTTTTCAAGGGCCGAATCGTTTGAGTGCCTGTGTGAATGTAAGAAGTGACCATTTCAAATAAAATGTTCTACATTTATCATTTAGCATATGCATTCCTAAATACAATTAATTTTATTCAAAATGTATTATAGTTCCGTTTTTATAACGGCCCGAACTTGTAACAGATCTCATGGCTAGACTAGGTACAAAAAAAAAAAAAAAAAAAAAAAGGACCGGTACAAAATTCAAAATTCCTACTATGTTCATAGGTATATTAAAAAAATTTTGAGTTTACTAATAATGAAATATATCAATCATACAATATAATTCAATTGGTCACAACTTTGATACATACAGTTCGTTCGTACATCTCGCAATATTATTGATATGAGCTGATTCCATACTGTGCTTGAGTCTAATCTGACCAAAACAAGGATGAACGATTGTGTTCGATTGTGTCAATTGAAAAATTAAATCCATATGATTTTTAGCAAGCGCTAACCTTCAAAATACGCGTGTATAAATTTAATAGCTGTCGGATCATTAGTTTGCGAAGTCAAGCATTTTGAGTGAATTAACTTTTGCTATTGGGAAAAAAATGCGATAAAAAGAAATTTCGCTTGTTGATAAAATATTACTATTTGAAGGGAAAAATACAGTTGAAGCAAAAACTTGCAAAAACCATTAAGGATTTGTATGCCGAGTTTAGACGTGGTTAAATGTGCACCGTAGACGGTTGTTACCGACGAAAACATCAAAAAAAAATTATAAAAAGATTTTGAAGGACCATAAATTGAAATTAAATGAAATTGCAGGCACTCTAAAGATATCAACTGAACGTGTACATCCTATCATTCACGAATATTTGGGTATGAGGAAGCTCTGTGCAAAGTGAGTGCCACGCGAGCTCACTTTTGACCAAAATCAACGACGAGTTGACGATTCGGGGCAGTATCCCGAGTATTTGGGTCGATATATGACAATGGATGAAACATGGCATCATCATTTCACTCCCATGTCCAATCGACAGTCATCCGAGTTGACTGCACACGATTAACCCGCTCCAAATCATGGAAAAACGTAATAGTGGGCTGACAAAGTTATGACGTCTGCATTTTGGGATACGCATGGAATAATTTTTATTGACTACCTTGAAAAAAGAAGGATCATTAACAGCGACTATTGCATAGCGTTATTGGACCGACCAAAAATTCATTAATTGGGCTTCAAATTGCTTCCGCAACCACCGTATTTTACAGATCTGACCCCAGCGACTATTTCCTATTCACGGATCTCAAAAGAATGTTCGCTGGGAAGAAATTTTCGTCGAATTTGGAGGTGATCATCGAAACTATTTGAAGCAAAGGACAAATCGTACTTCAAAAATGGTATCGATAAGTTGGAGGGTCGCTATAATAAGTGTATCACCCTTGAAGGGAACTGATGTTAAATAAAAAAAAAAAAAAAAATTAATTTTGCCATAAAAATGTGTTTTACTATGGTAGACCTGTTATTTAAAATATAAAAAAATGTTTCATTTCATGTCAAATTTGAAAATGGATCACATCTAAATTTTTTTTACTATCTTCAAAGTATTCGACATCTCACATTAACCCTACGAATTCGATAGTTGCCTAGTTTATCAGTTAATTTTTTTTTTTTTTTACAAAAATGTTTTTAGTTCTCTTTGTTACTTTACTTAACGTCGCTTATTTATATTCGCATATATTATATGCACGTCTTTTGAGGCGCCAACTATGAATTAGCATTATTAGCAATATTTGTTTAGTAAAACGGAGTCATAGGAAAGTCCATTATTTCTTTAGCGATCAAAAGAAAAGAGAATTCAATAAACTGAATTTTATTATACGTTAATTTTTGTATGTTTGCTCATACATATTTATATGAATATGCAAATATGTTTTAGCGCTATTTAATTATTCTGAGATTTTGAAGCGACAGCAAATAGTGGTCATAAAAAGAAAAAAAATAACGTTGCAGACTCTCAAACAAAGATTTATAAAATAATTAAAAAAAAAAATTTGATTTATGATTAGCACATTTTGAACGACTATTCATTTCATATGCATATATATACGTAACTGAATGTGCGCATATATATGTTTGTTACATCTATTAGCGCAGTACGACTGATTTGCCTGATTGATGTGACTGGCGCCAACATTGTGTGACACTTAATGGCCCCTGGCCACCGACTCTGCAAAGATTCGTTCGTTGCTGATGGCATTGGCTGGCTTTACATACATATTTATATATATTTATGCTTTTTCTGCTACCAGCAAATCAAATAACTGGCATATTGTGTAGGTAGCTGAAGATAACCAATCGCCAGGTATAATATCAAATCTGCATAATTTGCGTAGGTCGACGACATTACATTAGAAAATGTCAGTGGAATAGATGAATTGTGAGATGTGAATGTGTGATAAAACGAAATAATCTTTACTATAAAATATTTTCAAGTTATTTATCAATGTTATATAGCAAAATGGCTGAGGCTCTAGGGCATAAAAGGAATATGCATATGTTACTATATAATATAAAATAAATATTTACAAATAAATATAATCCAATAAATATTCAAACTTTTTTTTGTTATATTCATAAATTTGTTAGCATTTCGTTTAATTTAAAAAGTCTGTCGCTTATTTATCGCTTCCTTTATGGTGGACAAATTTCCTTCAAATATTCTATGGAAAAAAACTGAATATTTATAAAATCATTTGTATATAATCCAGCATGCTTAAATATAGGGGTTTCCAATAAGAGTGATATGGTTTCTTAAAAAAAAAAAAAACAATAATTGTTAAGGAAATTCAAAAGTTTTTTATTTAGTGTGAAGTACACAATTAAGTTCTGAATATAACATAATTCAAATGGCTTTCACGACTTCCTTTCTAGGAACGAATTCGATTAACCCAATTTTTGAGCACTTTTTCCACTAAATTAAGTCGAATGTCATGAATAGCCCGTTCAATATTGACTTTTAAAGCTTGAAGAGAGTCTGATTTATTGCTAAAGCCCAATGACTTCAAATAACCCCACAAGAAGCAGTCTAATGGTGTTAAGTCACAACTTCTTGGAGGCCATCCAATGTCGCACTTTCTTGAAATAATCGAATCTTCAAATCTTTGTCGCAATAATTCTGTCTGCTGTGTGACACGTAGCCCCGTCTTTTTGGAATCAGATGTTTTTAAGATCAACTTTTTCCAATTGCGGCCATAAAGTTGGTTATCATCGATCTATACCGCTTTCCATTGACAGTAACGGTGTTACCAGGCTCAGATGAAAGTGAGCCTCATCGGAGATGATTTCCTTAAAAAATCGTTATAGTTTTCAAGTTGTTCCAAGGCAAAATCAGCAACGTTGTTCTTGCGTATATCCATAAGGAAATTGTAAACATTACTGAATACAATGAAAAAAATGACAGATGATTATGACATGTTAGAAATGGCCAAAACGACACTTAGAAATCGTATCATCCCTTTTGGAAACCCCTTTATATATTTAAAAATGATATACAATATAATGCAGACCCGGCCAGAAGTTGTTGTGACTTTCTCTATTTTCTCCAATTTTTATTCTAATCATCTAAATAAAAATTATTATTATTTTTTATGATTTTGTTATATTGATCTACCTATATACGTATTTGTAAGTGCGTTTCGCTAATTCACATACGTATTTGTAAGTGCGTTTCGCTAATTCACTACTTAAAGTCTTTCACGAAAATGCCATAAATCAATTAAATGGGTCCTCCTCCTGGAAGTTACTATTCGCGTAAATCGAACCATAAAAAAGATTCCAATAGGTCGGTCCATGTTCCCCTTACCGGAGGGAAAACTAGTGCTCTTACTAATCTAAGCAAAAAGCTACCTATGTAGCAAATTTCAAGTAAATCGAACCATGAATGTTAAGGTCAGTCTTTGGTCCACTTCTCGATATGAAAAATAGAGAAAAAAAAAAACTATTCGCAGACGTAACTAATTATACACGAAATTTCATTGAAACCGGTTCAGTCGTTTTTCAGGAGCTCGACGACAAAAACTCTGACAGAATTTTATATAGATTAGAGATATCTATATATATATATATAATTGGCGCTTTGGAAACTCTGAAACGATTTTCGGTCGAGCTTGTCTCCCAATTTGTGGTTTTGCACCTTGATTTTTTTTTTTGCTTATTCTAAGCCGCCTCGAAATGGCTAATGGATTTTTGTCAGGATCTTTTATTTCATTTCAGAAAAATACTCGGAGGGCTTGATATTCCCTAAGGAGAGGCGACCGCAATTGCAACAAAAAAAGCACTGTCTTTGAACATATCAAATTTATTGTATTGCAATTTAGGAATAAATATTTTGCCGGATTTTAGACGCAACCGTGATATACGATTTTGATGATCTTTAGAACTAATAATTTTCTAAGACTTTCGATGTTGCATGCCGAAATTAAGTGAATAGATAATCGAGAAAAAACAAATTATTATACTTTGTCGTATATGAAAAGCAACAACATACATATTTACAACTGATTTTTCTATGTTTACCTCAATTAAAGGTGTAAAATTTCGCATTTCGTCAACATGACATAAATTTTTTTAGATTTATTTGCAACATTAACGCGCTAAATAGATTGAAAAAACTAACATTTACAGTGCTGATCAAAAAATTAATTACGTATATTCAATTCTTTCGATACATAATTTTTGACGGGGGGTAATACTCGAAAATTCTACGAAAAGATGCGGCATACTTTTGTAGGACTCAAGCGTCTAGCGTCTAATGTCCAGTGCATACTGCAATTATAAAGGGAACATTTCCAAAGCTTGCTGAATGGCCACCAGGAGATGGCTAACTCGATGGTGACAAGTCACTGTCGACAGCCACAACTTCGAAGTCGTAGATGAATTCGTCAATCTTTCAACCAGTATTAATACCAACAACAACGTCAGCCTGGAAATCTAACAACAGTTGCTACTTTGGACTACTCAGGCAAATGAAAAGTAAAGTCCCATCTCGACGAACAAAGATCAAACTCTACAAATCATCATCATTTCCGTCCTGCTATATGCGGCGGTAGGAGTTTTCGAGAGCAATGACTGGCATGCTCTTGTGAACTCGGCTATAATCGCATTGATATCCCTTACAATAGTAAAGAAGCGGAATTAACAGGACAATTGAAAAGTCCCCTACCATAGCAAACACACACTTTGTTGGCAAATTCTCTTTTTTTATTCATCTTAGTTTCCTCCAGGGTGATACACTGATTATATAAATAGTCTTTAGTGTCGGCGATCACCTCTTCATCTCCAAACACTGCTCCGAATCATGAACTCGTCATTATATTTCGTCAAAAGTGAGTTTGCGCGGCACTCACTTTGCACAGAACTTCCTCATACCCAAATATTTATGAATGATTTGATGTACACGTCCAGTTGATATCCTTAGAGTGCCTGCAATGTCATTCAATTTTAATTTATGGTCATTCAAAATCTTTTCATAAATTTTTTTGATATTTCTTTTAGGCATCCTCTGCGTTCACCGTCTTCGGTGCTCATTTTACCACGTCTAAACTTGGCATAACAATCTTTGATGGCTGATTTTCCTGGGGCAGTGTCCGGAAACTCGTTATCAAGCCATGTTTTTACTTCAACTGCATTTTTTCCTTCAAAAAGCAATATTTCATCAACATGCGAAATTCTTTTTTTTTATTAATTTTTTTCACGATAACAAAAGTTGCTACGCTAGCGCTAACTAGTAATCTATATGGATTTAATTCTCCCTAATTTCATCTATGTGTCAGGCCGGTGACTTTTCAATAGCCCTGTTAAAAGTGATAATTTTTTAAATTTAAAATTTGTACACAATACATGTTTGTAAATAAAAATTTCTGCTGATGTTGTAACTGCAGAGAAATTCCACAAATTGGGCTTCGGGGAATATTGTGGGAGTGACAGTCCTTGGCCGGATAAAAATCCGGGTCTTTCCGGTACAAAGACCCGACTTTCTCTCATATAATTAGTTTAGAGTTGACAAAACTATTTTCATAATATCAAAAAGTGAGTCAGATATTTCAAATATGCTGCATAAATGTCCAGACGATTAGTATAAGGAGGAAGCCTATATATTGAGAGTCCCAATGCAAATTTTTGCAGGAAAAAAGGAGGAATTGGTTTTAAATAGATTATGTGCTATCTGTACATTTCATTCCTCGGGTTCCAAATTACCGATCAACGCAACGGTGAACCTGTTCCAAACTAAGGTTATTTATTTTTCAAGTAGTCGTCTGTATGGCTCTTCGTAAGGAATACATTACTTTAAATTTTTTAAGATTTAGGTGAATTTGATTTATTTTACACCATCCTTTTTACACCTTGCTATTTAGATCTGTTTGAAATAAATTATTGATTAAAAACAATGAAGGCACAAAGTCATTTCATAAGTGTTCATATCTCAAATGAGTTATTTAAATGCAAACCGAATCTTTATAAATTTGTTACTACTACACCTCTTTTCACTTTGTTCCAGTACCTTAACTTGATTAAGACTATCGGTAAGCAAAACAATTAAGACCGAATTAAGAGTTGGCCAGCCATGATGGCAGCTACGCACACACCTACATACATATATTAAGAGTATTCATAAATATGTGTATGTAAGTATGAACGTTTCTAGCATTTTGGCTTCATCTACAAATAAAATAAATTTCGTGACAGACGACAAAACACCAGCAACGACGCTGCAACGCTGACTGTTAGTTGGCTGCTTAGCCAATTACTTGTTGGCTACCGGGTGTTTGTCGAAAGTCTAACGTGGCTGTCTAATGATTTTGTTATTTTTAAAACAAATTTGATTTTCGCTAAAATTAAACAGCGCAAAAGGAAAAAAGAAAAAAGGAAAAGAAAATAACATAAATTGCGCACACAAAATATGTATGTATGTAGATGATATGATGAAATAAATAAATGAAAGAGCAAAACAAAATGAAGCGGTGAATGGGAGGCAGATTAAAAGGGGAGTAAGTAAGGGTACATTAGAAATTAGAGGGTTCTAGTAGTAGTTTTTGTCATTGGAAAAGAAAAGGCGAGTGAAAATTCAATAAAATACAAAATTTGTAATGCAACTATGCGGCAATACGAGCTTTGGTGGATTTGTTTACTGTTTCTAACGAAAAAAAAAATCGATTTCGAAACAACGCATGAAAAGCCGATTTCCAATTTTAATTCATGCCACATAAAATACAAATTTTTCTCAGCTTCCCCCCTCTATTTTTTGATTCACGAATTATGTGAAAAATAATATGTTTAAACAAACTATCTAAGAGTAAAAGGTTTGTTGCTGTTGTAAAAAAGAAAGGAAATGCTTTTGTAGCTTTGTTAATTTTATGTTGCTTTCTGTTTATGTGATAATTATTCATTTTGGTTTGAAAATTACTAAAACAAAATTTGTTGATTGATGAAATGCACGCGCGAAGTTTCACACACAAAGAACGGAATCAAAAAATGATTACTAATTAATGATGATGTCGTTTTACGCTTTTCACAATATTTCGATTTGGGTAAAAAATAATACGTTTAACAGAGTTGTTCTGAAATCCGATCGAAATTGATTTTTCATCATTTTGGATTTCCGACTCGAATTCAAAAAGGTGTGCGCCAATCCCATCGACATTGAGCAATTCGAATAAAAACAAATCAAAATCGAACTGTTAAAATTTCATTTTTTGTTGCTACGTATATATGTATGTTAACAATGTATTTGTGAAACAGAAGACGGTTATTGAAAAATGTGAGAAAAGCTATATAGAGAAAACAAGAAAAAAGGGCTGTCTTCCATGCAGAAGTCTGCATACCTTTCATGAACAATTCAATTTTATTGCAAATTGCAACATTTGAAAACCATCAGTGTCAATATAAACTTGAATTTACATCCATTCGATGAATTTTTGTATGAACGCCGAACCAATCTGCAATTCATTATGTATGTGTATTTGTAGTCTTTTTTTGACGGATTTGTGACCCAAAATTTCAAATTTTAAAAATCGGTAGTATAAATACATGCTATAACAGTTCGATCAAGCTGGTTCCGACAAAAGATCGCTGAAATGTATAGGTCATCATCTGCCTACCATGTTTGGTTGAAATATCTCAAAAACTGAGAGACTAATTTTCGTTCAAACAGACAGCTGGCGAGAAGGACAGATGGACTTGGCTAAACCAACTCAACTCGTTATTGGACTTAATGGATTCTTATGGTCAGGCTGCATTCTTCTCTTTAATATTTTAATTTTACTTTTATATCTTTTACGTATGTGAAATGATATATTAACCTTGGTCCGAAGTATGTACGCACCAGAGGGAGAAGGGGTAGACCCATCAAAATGTCCGTCTGTCCGTCTGCCTGTCCGTTTTATTCGAATTTTTTATTTTGCAATAAATTTCTCCATGAACTCTTTAAAGACACTCCATTATTCATTTTGAGAATTCGACATGGTTGTGATAATTGAGAACTTTGTGAGGAAACTTTTATATTAAGTATTCGAATCGATTTCCATCACTTGGAAATGAGTTTCCAAATTGCTTCACCAATCACCTATCATGTTAAGCTCCGTCGTAAAGCAACACGTTTTGGTTCAATGATTTCTTCGGTCTCTACTATCCCACAGACATAAAAAGCAAGACACTTTATTAAAACCAGATTGTTGTAAGAGAAACAAATCGCACACTGCTAACAGTGGTCTTTTTATATTAGTTTGCAAAGGAACAATTCCAAGTTTTTGTAGGTTTTCTTGGAGTGTACGGAAAGACCGAAAGAAATGAAAGCATACGTGCTATTGTAAAGTAGAACTGCTTTAAGGTTTCAA
Organism: Neoceratitis asiatica; assembly: GCA_030068015.2. Classification (NCBI taxonomy): domain Eukaryota; kingdom Metazoa; phylum Arthropoda; class Insecta; order Diptera; family Tephritidae; genus Neoceratitis; species Neoceratitis asiatica. The sequence continues at coordinate 38,515,738 of CM061529.1, forward strand.
TACTGAACAAACTCATCGTTACGGGCAAGGAAGTGAATTATTTCTCGCGATATCAAAACCAGGAGGAAGACAGTCCTGGCAATAGCAATTTACTACATTTGAGTCTTAAGGCAAGCAACTCAGCAGCATTTTGGGTATATTCATGTCTGATACCAAATCATTTAGCTCGCCCGGGAAAACGATTTTGAACTACCTTTAAATTCTTGACTTTTCAGCGTTAGCGCATGATATTCGTTAGAACTTAGAACCTCTAACAAGGTAGCAGGGGACTTGGGCATTGGTGTTTCATTCCAATAAGGGATGGTAACAACAATCACTCATGATTCATTTCCTAAAGTTATATGAATTCTATATCGAAAAGCTTTTTTCGAAGGTTTTCAACATATTGCTTACAGACTTTATGAGGTAGTAAAACGTTATCCTGGTCTTAGTGTCTTTAGCAAAAATACGTAACAGATGTAAACATCCAACTCACTCTTAACACAATTAAGGACAATGCGCTCAACGTACTCGAATGGAAACCCTAACAAAAATGGATAAAGCTAGAATTGTCAGAAACAGAGTGACTTTATTAAAATTATCCAAACAAAGCAGGTAACTAGTCAAGGTGAAATCAATGCAATCAACGAATTAAAGAATCTATTGACGCACGTCTCTTATTAAAACAAAAAGCATAATTTCATTTCATTTTTTTATACATCTCGTCTGTTTCATTCCGCCAGCTTTGATTTTTCTGACTAACTCTGACCCGCGACCTTCCGCGATCGGTTTCGGATTCAGGACAGTCCAGGCTGTACCTGGTTTTCGGTCACCGTTCTGTTGTATTTTATGTTTATCCAGCGGGAGGTTGGTCTACGCTGGGTTCGTCGTGGTCAAAAAATAAATGGTAGCCATCATCGGTACTCGACTTTTATCCGGTTTCAGATTACGTTCAATAACGCAACGTTGTATATTGAGCTCCATTCATGGATACCCGTTATTCCAAAAATCAATGAATCTGGAAAAATATTTCAAAAGAAATATACTTTCTTCTCTTTTTAGTTTTATATGCTTAATCAAATAGTAACCTGTATAGAACGAACTAAATCCGTCAACTAATACCTAGTTGGATTTTTCTGATAGGAATTTTTCGTTAAATCGAAATACAGAACACCAAATGCTTTGTGTAATCATATCCGAATGTAGATTCAAATAGCATTACAGAAGACGATTATGAAATTCTGATCGGATTCATTTCTGATACCGATAGAAATCGGATTCCAGAGCAGAAAAGAACAGCCTTGTATAATTGATATTCACCTTAAATAATTGATAATTAATTAATTTTTTTTTAATCCAGATAATCCATTGGATATCGGTAACACTAAGTACTTACAACTTATAAGCTTTGGACCAAAGCCACCATACCATTTTTGCTCATGGTAAATTTTATATTAAAACTTATTTCCATCATCAATGTGACAATCTAAATTCGCTACGTCTCTGTTGGTTTGATATGAATTGGTGGTAAAAAGGGAAGCTAATCAAAATTTATGGACTTCTTTTAATTGTCCTCCGTTTTTGATTTTTTCTTTTGCAAAAGCAATGTTTTCAATGTCTTAATTATTAGCGAGATAGAAAAATACGTTGACAGCGCGATAAAAGTCAATAAAAAAATAAGTTAATATGCAAATAAACCGAAAATATGAAACTAATTTCTGTGATTGATTACCTTCTAATCAGTCACGAGGGCAAGTTAAAAAAAATCGTGAATGAGAGGTACTTGTAGTTACTTTTTAGCAGCGTCAGTTAACCGATCGTTTTGCATGGATGTCGAAATAAAAATGGCAGTGCAGGTACCTATGTATGTAGGGTCTAAACCTCGGTCCCAATTAGCGCTAGGAGCGCCATTTTGATGCATTATCGTTAGATCTAAATATATCTGCCATCATTTCCATTTAGTGTATACAGCGAAACTACTTATATACGATATGCTTTTTGTGGGCAACCATTCAATGTTCGCTGTCTGATATATCCTAAATGTTTTGTGTCACATTTGTGGGAGAGTTGGACATTCGCAGAGAAAAAGGTCTATTGTTTCCTTATCCTCTTGTAAATTACAGCTTGGGCGAAGGCTGCTAGGGTAGATCCATTTTTGGATGCATGCGGAAGGTCAATGACCCATTATAGTGGCTGCAAGCCTATATATGGCGGTGTAAAGGCATCCTGTTTGGTGCTGTCAAATGTGTCGTCAAAATCGACTAAGAGTTGGGTCTTTTTCAGGTCTAGATTTCTAAGATACGAAAGAGATTTTTCAGGCGTCAATAAATTTGAGGCGGTAATTTTTGTTTGTTTTGAAAGAAATGAAAAATTGCGACCTTTTGGAAACATCCCCCCACATTATAAAAAAAATTATAAGTTTTGAAAATTTTAGTAGTTATTAAAAACATCTCTAATAGTTGATGTATTCATACATTCATCTGTACATAAATGGGACCATATTCTTATCAGTTTATAAAATTCGCAAAAAAGTAAATAGAAATAACAAAGAATTTTAGTAATAAAGGCTGGGGAGAATGTGAAAAAAATTATAACATGAAATAGACACACTTTTAAATGCCGCCCACAATCGATTAAAAAACGTAAACGATTAAAAATAGCTTCAAACGAATCATTTTAAGGACGGTATGCACCTCTAGCGAAAAAAAAACTCATATATTTCGTGGATGGATGCATATATTTTCATGGCTAAAAATAACTAAAAGGTGTAGAAATTAATGAAAAAAACTAAAAATATTACATAAATTGCTTTATAAACTTGCTTTAATACGTTTGAAAATTAGTCTTCCTCTCGTTTCTCGCGAAATATATATGAGACTATTTATTTCGTTCGGAAACTTGTGTTGCCGTGCTTTCGTATTTGTTTAAAAACTTTAGCAATAGGCAGTGGATAATGTAGTTTTTTTCGTTCGAGGTGCGTACTGCTTTGTAAAAAATTTTTTCTCGCGCATCGTTTTTTTTTTTGCAGTTTTTTGGTTTTCGTAAGAGCTGCATACCGACCTTTACAATAGCAAACTTTTCGATTTTATGCTGAAGATAAAAAAGTACAACCAGCAAAGCAGGTTGCTGTGGATGGTATAGGAGGAGAAGGTTTACCAATCACGAGACTGCAAATCTATAACCAATATAAATTAGTGACAGTACTAACAGTTATACTGACGACACATAGATGTTTCATTGGGAAAGGTTTGAATAGAGTTCTCCAAGTATCATCAAAGTGATACATCAACAAATTAAATATGTTTCCCAGATTGTTGAGTGCAGTTCTCATATGATTTAAAAAAGGTATAAAAGTTTTAGTAAAAAATTGTGTTTAATTAAGAAATTTAAATTTAATTAGTGGTTTTGGTTAATTAATTAAATTTAAATTAATTTACAACCAAAAATATTTTGCAGATAGATTGTCATCTATTTATTTCTTTATTAATTTTTTAATTAAGTTAGTAAAGAACGATTATGACAAACACGATAATTTTCAAGTTTTACAAAAAAGATTTCCGTTGAAGATATTTCAAGGGCCTGTTTTTGTTTGAGACGGCCGCTGCAGATTATCCCCACTTCGAGGAAATTAAAATATCCTTATAAAAATCCATCAGCCATACTTAAGCGGCTTAACACCGTAGGTGACGCCATTTCTTTAAAACACATCAAGACGCACATAACAAAATGCAGAAGGAGAATGGCGAAAAGCGTCAATTCTGGGTTTAAGCTAAGAATAAATTTTTGCTTCATTTGATCTAAAAAAAATAAAGAAAAAAAAACATCTTACCACACAACAAAAAAAAAAAAAAAAACAGAGCATTTTTTTTGGTATCGAGATCTAGTTAGTGGTTTTGGTATTCGCTGGCAACACTAAAATTATATTTTTTTCCTACGAATAGTTTTGTTGTTACCCTCGGGGTTTTTAAATTTGCAGTAATTAGTACTTTCGCGAGTACGATTTCAAGTAACTTTCGATAAATAAATCAAGTCAAAAAGTTCAGGAAACCTATAACAGATATCATAAAAAATGATTGTTCTTTAGTCGATAATTGTAGACGAAAACAAGTGTAGATACCTCAAATTGTTTGTAAAATGTGCTATGAACACTTGAGGCAGTGGGTCTGTGGTAAAATCTCTCCGAAGACTGCTACTTTTGCTGTGTCAATTTTTATGAAAGAAACCTATAGTGTAGTGTCTAATGATGGTGAGATCGTAGAAATATCATCTACAGAGCAAAAACCTCTTACCCAAGTAGAATTAAACAATTTAAAAAGGGGATCTTGAATTACCTAATAAATCTTTAGAGGAATTTTGTGTATATCTTAAAATGGTTAACGTCTTATTGGGATAATAAAAATCGATATATTTATTATCTGTGGGATAGTCGTGCCAAGCATCAACACTGGTCAAAAATTAATGTTTTCTTTAAATAACTCAAAAATTCCCTAATGTAACCATGGAAAATCTAAAAGCGCATATTTTTGATGGTCCATAGATAGGAATATTGATTAGAGATAATGTTTTCTTAAGTTAAATGACCAGTTCGGAACTAATTGAGTGAAACTCGTTTGTTGAAATTACTAAAAACCTTCTGAGAAGGAACTTACAAGTTAAGGTATTACTGTGAAATTTTTAGCATCTTTGCTTTTTATTTATTTTCTTACACGCACTATTTCCCAAGAATAGCCGCTAGCGAAAAGGAAAATTGTTGTTAAAGTATATAAACTAAACAAAAAATGCTGCATACTTTATTTTCGTTATTACAGTTTCTGTTGTATTTTTTTTAGTATACAAAAAGTGTAGCGCTCAAGGAGTGCGCATAGGCAGCAAAGTAACACAGATGAAAATTTAAGGTGAACTTCTTCGATAAAGCTATTTGGAATAAATTTTATATTTATGTTTCTATCAAACAATTTACCAAGAAAACTCAAAATATCCCATACACTCCATAACAAAAGCACAAAAAGGAAAAATGAGGAATGAATGATGCTATTTATAAAATCTTATGGCAGAGTTTTACGTGATTGAAATTAACCACTGGGGCTTTGTGCGTATGCATACAAATTTGTACACTATTTTTAGTAAAGTAAACAAATATTGAAAGCTTGCGTAAAATACATTTAAAAAAATTAGCGGACAATACCAGGCTTTCTTTCATTCATTTTCATATTTACTCTGTTTTTTTTATTTTATTTTAATTTTGATTTTAATATTTATTTTTTCTCTTATTGAGCTTGCTGTCACTCTCAGACGTGCGCATATACGTTGAAACGGTGAAAAATAGTTTATGGGAGATAGAGAAAATGTTAACGGCAGGATAATTCCTAAAAATCGTGCAAATAATGAATCAGTAGTATCGGCTACTCAGCTAGGGAGTAGTGGAAAAAAAATTAACTTAGTGAACACAGGAAGATTTGGTTAGTATTGATTGTATCGATCAAACATAATAAGTAAAGTAAAATAATATTTAGAGTTTAGTCACAAAAAAGCTAGGAATAAATGTTAGAGCATTTATACTTTTGACTATTTTTTTGTTGCACTTGCGTTATTTATGGTTTATACACCGATTTGTTCAGATGTGAGGCTTTGATAAAAACTTACTTAAAGAAGCACCAAGGAGCGAGAAATTTGTGTATTCTACACACAAATTATCAATTGCACATTGGTATTGAAAATTCTCAAATGCATAGATATGAGGCTCCGCGTCAAAAATTCACCAAAAAAGCATCCAGAAGAGTGAAATTTTGTATTCTACACATATATAATGAGCGAAGACTTGATCATATAGCCCCTATATATGTATTGATAAAACCAATTTGTTCAAATATCAGGTTTAGGGTGTGAAAAATTCGCCAAAAATGCATCTAAAAGTGAAAAATTTTGTGTTCTACGCAGCAAATAACTTGAAATAAATATTGGTACTGAAAATCATTGAAATTGGGACACTATATCATATAGCACCCATATACATGAGTTGATCAGAATACCAGTGGGGGAATTCAGTATGATATTATAATGATTTTCGAATCATAAGCATATTTTAACGATAATCGCTATCGCTTGATCAGCTGATTTCATATTTTATTTAAGTTAAAATAAATAGTATAAAAGTTGAAATAAAATACAAATCGGGAAATTTCAACTTAAGTAAAACAGAATTCGAAAGTTATATCGATTAAACCCAGATCTAGTTGATCAAATTATTTCTCAATTTGATTGCGAACTAAAAACCATGAAAATAATAAGGAAAATCAGGAAAATAATGAAACTTTACAGTGCTTTTAAATTTTTAAGTTTATTAAATTACTTGAAGGATTTAACCGCCTTACGATTCTTCGCAACTGGATGCTATCAACGTCCTCCATAGCGTAACAGACGCAATCAACCGATCGATGTTTTTCGTAAAGGTAAGGTTTCCTATGACTCAAATAGAGCGGCAAGATGCAAAGGAAATTTTCGCTTCATCAAACTCACCATTTGTTGGAGGCATTATTGGGACTATCGAATGCACTTAAGTGTCAATCATGTGCCCCAAGTATGAAGAAGCCTATGTCAACCACCTTGGATGATACCATTCTATCAATGTGAAAATGTTAAGAAAATTTATGTTTTAATTGTTGAATAACACAGTTATTATTATTATTATTTTGTGCATAGATATGTGATCGTAATCTCAAGATTTTGGCAGTAAATGCTTAATACCCAGGGCCACGGAAAAATTAATTTATTTGAAGCTCCTCTACACTGCGAAAAAGTCATGCAGTGTAATTTCCAGAGAAAACAATAACATTTTTTTCGATTTTTAAACTTTGTAATCCATTGCAACTCATTTATTAAATAATTGAAATAATTGCTTTTACGAATTTATTTGTTTTTGTCGTTCCTCTTGATGTTTGTTAAGCTGTGCTGCCACCTTTTCTTCATTTTAATACAAGGGAAATGTCAACTAACAACATAGTTATTATTTAGTTACCGAATCACCTAATCGTTAGTGCAAGCGATAAAATTCGTTAGTAAACAATTCGACAAATCGTATCGGTAAAATTTACAAAATTCCCCTACAGGTTTTGCCTACAAAATTTGTCATAAAAGCTGCTTTTTGAGAAGAAAGAAGCTCTAAATTCGGTATTATACACACAGATAGTGCGCATTGGTACTGAAAATCATCGAAATCGAAACACTATATCATACAATCCCCATGTAACCGATTTGAACACATATGAGATTTTGAGTCAAAAATCTTTCAAGCATAGAATATGTACAAATCAAAATATATGCATATATCTGCCAATGGAAAATAACGTTTAACTTCGCAAGTATTAGGGGAAATTTATTGTGCAAAAGTGAACACATGTTAACACATGAATTGTTAAGGTGCCGTCCCATGCACCTACAATTATATTTATTTGTATATAATATACTATTTATCGATTTGTTGTGACGTTTCGACGCTAATAATCACACATCGTTTATTAATAACTAAGTAGAAACAAATTTATAAACTATAACAGAAAAAAAATAAAAAAATTAAAATATTAGCAAAAGAAAAAACACAAATGTGTAAAATCAGCAATAAAAACCATTAGCTAACACATATGCATGTATGTATATGTATGTTATGGCAATAAAAAAATAAATAAAATACAAACAAATGCTGCACCGGTTGAGCTTTGTTAAGCAAGCCCATAAAAAAAATCGTACACTTACAGTGGCGGACAAAAGTCTACAAACACCGTCTGTATTCGTTGTGTAGAAAGTACCATCACTTTGCTGAAAAATATAGGTATACAGTTTTATTTCAAATCCTTTTCTTACCAAATGTATTAAAACAAATCCATTCTCTAACATAAAATAAAACAATTATGGTGAAAAAACGAAAAAATATCCTTGACAAAAGTCTACAAACACCACAGGTTTACTAGCAGTCATGTCGATATGCTGTGTTGTTATGGCGGTTAAGTACCCTTATTTTTACTAATTTTTTTTAAATTACGTTTTCAAGTTTGCTAGTATTGATTTTATTTATGGTTTAAACACATTAGCATCAACAATTGGCGTACGAATCTTGGTTATTCAGCACAGAAAAGAGAAGAAATCATATGGTGAAATTTAAAATTTTTTATACTTAAGTCCACCAAAGGTACAGACCTTTGAAAAAAACTTTGCAAAAAAAAAATGGATCCACCGAAAAAAAGCCACGTGTTGGTCGCCCGAAGAAACTAACTCGAAAAGACATCAGCTTTATTCTGAAGGAAGTGAATGATGATTCTAAAGTAAAGTGTGTCCATTTAAGAACAATTCGAAGAGCTCTGAACAATAACGGCTTCCACAATAAAAGGCCACGTAAAAAGCTTCTTATATCTGAAAAAAAAATTGTAAACTTCGCTTGGAGCTCGCTAAAGCACATTTAAAAAAAGGAATGGATTTTTGGAAAAAATTCTTGTTTACAGACGAATCGAAGTTCAATATATTCGGCAGTGATGGAAGAGCAAAAATTTGGAGAAGAGAAAACACTGAACTTAACGTTAAAAATATAGTACCAACAGTGAGAGGCGTGGTGTCGGCAACTGGAGTTGGAAACCTTGTTTTTATTGAGGGTAATATGGATCGGTTGAAATATAAGTCATTGTTGAAGCTATTCTGAAACCTTCGGTGGACAGTTAGGAGCTTGGCGCAGGCTGGATCTTTGGACAGGATGACCATCCAAGGCATAAGGTCCATATTGTTAAGAATTGGTGGCTTTATCATGCTCCAAGGCACGCAAACACCATCTAAAAGCCCAGATTTGAATGTTATTGAATAAGTCTGGGAGAAATAGAAAAAATCAGATTTTCAGCGCAGAAGCAGAAGCGCAGAAGCAGAAGCGCAGAAGCTTGGGACAGTATTGATACCTCAGAATTGATAAATTTAGTATTTTCGATGCCACGACGGCTTCAAGCTGCTATTGATGCAAACGGTGAACCAACTAAATACTAAAAAGATCGTGTTACCTGATATTAAACAAAGTTTTTGCGCTAAGATATGTTATGTATGTACTGTGTGTAGACTTTTGTCATTGTTGGATTTACGATTTTTTTGTCATAGCTTCACTATTTTCTGTTAAAAAATTTTTTTTGTTGGTTTTTTATGATAAGGGAAAGTCATTGAAATAAACTGTATCATTACATTTTCCAATTAAACCTTTTGGATTTTCAATTCAACGAAAACAGCGGCTGTTTGTAGACTTTTGTCCACCAATGTATATGCATATCTATTTAATAGATCGCCGCCGCGCTGCCCCTCTCTTCGATGAAGTGGTGGCGGTACAAGTATGGGCATGGCGGCCTTTCTGGTTTTCATATGACAAACAATGGTATGAATAGCGCATTGTGGTAACATTTCATTTTAATCAGCGCCACCTTACCACCACATGCCATATATATATATATATATATATATATATATATATATGTATATATAAATAAAAAACATATATGTACAAATTCATATATGTATGCTTATTTATTGGTCATTTGTTAAGCTTTGCGCGTGCGTCCAATAAAATAAAAAAATAACAAATAAAATAACAAATTAAAGAAGAATACACAAATCCATGGGAATGTATGTATGTGTGCTTATAGAATTAAAAGATAGATAGATACAAGTAGGCACATACCGGTATTACCCAGTTATTACCAAAGTAATAGCAAAAGGAAATACAATATTATGCCGATTGAAGTTGAATTTATTATTATTTGTAGAATATTTATGAAAAATATCAAATTTGCATTTCTAAATATGCAATTAAAATGAATTACTTTTAAGGAAAGTTATAATGTACATATGTGGCTGATAAAGCAAATATCAGAATTAGCATTAATTTTTTTTTTTTTGAAGTAATAGCTACCACTCACAGTATTTCAAAAGCTCAAAATAAGCTTAGAGTTAACAAACGAAGTGTGATAATTTTTTTTTTAATTTCGTGGGCTTGGAGAGTCGGATTGTCTCACATGTTCTTTATTATATTATTAAACATGCCCAGCTGCTAAGAGAGATCTATAGTAAGACTGCTATGAGTAAAACAAGTGTTTATGGGTGGTATAAGCGTTTCAAAGAACCAACGAAAATATGGAAAAAGGGAAAGAAATAGTTATGAACGATAATCATTTTAAAAAAAAACATTATATAAGCGATCGTCGAATCACCCTGGCAGAATTACTCGACCCTCACATACCAAACGCATGTCCCGCATGCAACGAATCCCCGCACCACACTAACCACCTCTTTGCATGCCCACTCAACCCGACTCATCTAACACCTCTCACCCTCTGGTCTGAAGCCGTCGAAATAGCACGTTTCTCGGGCCTGCCGTTGACCGACCTCGATGACTAAGACTGGACATACCTGACCCTAGGCGAGGGTTGGTGAGCCACTATAACAACAACAACAACAACAACAACAACAACAACAACAACAACAACAACAACAACAACAACAACAACAGCAACATCGTCAAATCACACTTAGAGAAGTCTCAAATGATGTTGGCATATCGATTGCCAAGTCAATCCCCTGATCACTAAACGTTTGAAAACTTGAGTAGTGACATCAAGATATTTATGTTTCGAAACACGAAACACTTTTGGTAAAATACAGGCGATATGACACAAGTAAATACAGTCTACGTCGAGGAGAATAGTCCAGTTTACACAAAATAATGGAGGATACACCAGTTATGTGAAATTTATTAGAGCTCCAGATACCCGGGTATCGAGTATTGCGAGCAGCTTGATGCTCGCTCGATACTCGATCATTACTCAACTGCTCAGCAGAACAAAAAAAATTTAATTTTGTTTGTCAAAATTTCTTTGGCGTTTCAATGATTTTTACACTTTGCTTAAATAAATATTAAAATTATTAAAAAAGTTTTGAAAAAAAGTCAAAGTGTTTGTCAATATACTCGTGCTCGACTCGAAGAATTTTCGAGTAATGAGCATTGAGCAGTTGTGCGTTGTGCGTTCGTTGCTCAAATGCTCGCACTGCTCGTACATGTTTGAGCAAAATCTGGAGCTCTAAAATTTATCACCGCAGAAAAAAATTTAAATTTTTTTATTTTTATTAATTTTTAACTCTTTTACGCCTATTGCTTTGGTTATCAAAATTGTTCTTTATAATTGGATTTTTTTTTTAACCAAAACTATATAACACATATCTACTATTTTGTTCATGATTGTATGCATTTGATTAATTTAAATAAAGCTTTATCAAAAAGCCAAGTGCAATAGCTCAAGTATGTGATACAGAAAATCTCTTGGTGAGAAGAATAAGAAAATATCAATGTTTACAAGAGAAATACTAACCAAAATGGATATTATTAATTAATACGAGTATTTCACTTAAAATTCCCGTATGTTTGTTTGTATGTTTGCATTTTGTGGTTTTATCAGAAATTGCACTTCAAAGTTACAAAAATAGTTGTGTATCGTAAAAATAGGAGCGGAAATGAGTTTTGGTTTTCGTTCGTAAATGTATCATTTCAAGAAATTTTGAATATTTCTGCTAGTATTGGGTGTTTTTAACTACAAGTATAATATATTATCTAGAGAAAAACATTTATACATTAATATGTCTAATGGGTACGTTTCGAATAATTGTGGTTTAGCGTTAACAGTGTGTACATACATAAATACATATGTAAATAAATTACACACTCTACTTCTATAATAGAATTTATAGGGTACCTGCAGTGAAAAGTTAAGCTCAAAAATAAAAAATCGAATTGTAAACTAGTAACTGGAAAGTTGAAATTATACCAATTCGCTGTTTCTTAGCACTTATGCAACACTTCAACTGTAATGGGAACAATAATTCCATCACAAACCCACTGGCATGTTGTGTTTACATACATTTTGAGGAACGTGTTAACAGCTCGAGATATTTTGGTTAGGTCCAAAGATTCTAATCCCTATGATATAGATGAGTGCCAGGGAAAGGTGTTGGCGAGGTGTGTTGGTATCTACATTTTAACATCATGAGAAAGTTAGCATAAAAACTTATTAATTAATATACGGATATTTCCTTTCATGGAATAAAACTTCTCTTTACCAAGAGATGGCGTATCATGAATATTATTCCATAGTTCATAGTCCAATATTCCGAACATGCGTTGCAAAACTACTGCCACTACTGTCATCCGGTACATTTGCATTTGTCATTCATTTCAAGCGTAAACCATAATACATTTTTTCGAACTTTCTTGCCTAAAAAAGTATTTTTCGGGGAGCTCTTCTTGAGCTGCATGAACGCAACAAAAAGAAATCGTTTCGGCCTGGGATTATGATTGGTGATGAAAAATGAATCCATTACGAAACCCCTAAACGCAAAAAAATATTATGTGAAATCTGGCCAACCAGCCAAATCAACGCGGGACAATAATTTTCGACCTCACGGCGTACATGGGAAACAGTGGCTGGGAGCTTTGCCTACCTAAATATTGACTTGATTCATTCTTGCCCGCCAAGCCGGTGGATTTCTATTGGAATGGAGTCCATAAATTGGAAAAGAGATAGTAAAATGTTATAGCTTCACGTGGTCAATCACAATGGACAAATAAACATGCTTATGCATTGTTATTTCAACAAACAACTAATTTTTCAACTCCTTGAACAGATATTCAACCCCTTTGCATGTCAGTAACTTCATCATTCGTATTAGTGGTTCTAGTGTTTTTAAAATATATTATTTAATATAATTATTAAAAATGATATATTTGCTTACGTCGCTCTTGTTTCCCAAGAGAAGAGTCAAATCCTTTACGTTTGTAAAGGGTGTTTTTTATAGAGGTATAGAACTTTAAGTTGCAATAAAACAACGATGGATTATTCGATTGACATGAATTTTATTTATCCGAAAGATAATCTTGTGGCATTACATTTTAAATATGACTTCTGGCATATGACCGCCACGGCTGGCGCGGATGTAGTCCAATCTGGACGTCCAATTTTCGAAGACTTTTTCCAACATTTGTGGCCGTATATCGGCAATAACACGGCGAATGTTGTATTCCAAATGGTCAAGCGTTTGTGGCTTATCCGCATAGACCAATGACTTTACATAGTCCCACAGAAAGTAGTCTAGCGGTGTTGAATCACAAGATCTTGGAGGCCAATTCACAGGTCCAAAACGTGAAATTAGGCGGTCACCAAACGTGTCTTTCAATAAATCTATTGTGGCACGAGCTGTGTGACATGTTGCGCCGTCTTGTTGAAACCACATCTCCTGGACATCATGGTTATTCAATTCAGGAATGAAAAAGTTAGTAATCATGGCTCTATACCGATCACCATTGACTGTAACGTTCTGGCCACCATCGTTTTTGAAAAAGTACGGACCAACGATTCCACCAGCCAATAAATCGCACCAAACAGTCAGTTTTTCTGGATGTAACGGTGTTTCAACATACACTTGAGGATTACCTTCACTCCAAATGCGGCAGTTTTGTTTGTTGACGTAGCCATTCAACCAGAAGTGCGCTTCATCGCTAATGGACGTAGTGCGCGATACGTTTTCCGCACAGAACCATTATTTTCGAAATAAAATTGCACTATTTGCAAGCGTTGTTCAGGCGTGAGTCTATTCATGATGAATTGCCAAACCAAACTGAGAATAAATCACTTGACAGCTGTTAAATCGGTCATTGAAAAGTAATGCCAACTTAAAGTTCTATACCTCTATAAAAAACACACTTTATTTTTGCCGATTGGAAACCTCTTTCCATTATTTGTTTGAAAATTGAGGGTTGTTGCGCTTTTCACGGCCATGAAGATCATTATTAATAGGCAGTTTTTGAAGTTCCTTACCCGCAACAGGGTTCTATCCTCGTATATAATAGTTTTATGCAGGGAATATAATCATTATAAATAATAAAATAAAAATCACAACAGAATGATTATTTACTGATTTTTATAATTTTGTTCAGTTGATAATAATTATTTTTCGAGGCTTACTAAAACGCGCAAACATTAATCTGTGAGTGAAAAATATACCGCTCACAAAATGATCATAGTTCTTTCTTCGTTATTTTTTTGCGCAAAATATCGCTCAACTCGGATTATCTTTTTTCACGGAAATTTTCGAAAAAAAAATTGATATATGACGCTATAAAGTGAATGATTGAAAAGGAGTTATCCGAGCTTGAGCGAAAAAAATAACGATCAAAAAATAATGATTACTTTCTGAGCGAAATTTATTCGCTCTCAATAATATTGATTATTGTTTGAGTGTTTAAGTAAAATTCGAAAAATAATTATTATCAACTAAGCAAAATTATAAAAATCATATATTAGAAATCACTTCAGATCTCGAAAGAGTAGCCAAGTGGCAACCTTCCGGTGAAATTCGCTTGTTTATGCGGCTTTCCTAAGTGCATGATTTTTTTCATTGAAGAAAATGCAGATAATCATTATTTACGTTCCCTGGTTTATCCTCTTGGTGCAGATAAAAACTCTTTTTTTTTGCGCCCAGTTAAATAAGATAAAAGAAAATGCATATAATTATGAGTAATACTTGAAGTAGTAATTCGCATTTACAGCCAACTGTTGCGTCAGCTTTCAAATAATAGTCAAAATACTTATGTGAGCACAAATTTCCGTCGTCAGTTTTTTTGTTGTTTTTCCAGAGCGCATTATATTGTGAAACCGCAGTATGTTCGATTTCTGGTAACAAAATATACAGCAATGAGAATATACCGTTCAAAAGAAACAAATAAACAAATAAAAGAAATTTGAAATTTATACTTAAAAAACCATATGTAAAATACTCTTTTGAATCACTGTATGTATGCAGTCAGTCCCTGGATATTTTTTTCTGAATTAAAAATCAAAACAGTTATTGACTTACCTATATACATATGTACATAGATAACAAAATACTTATAATAGATAAAAGTAAAAATGAATGAATTGAAAGTGTGAGTAAAAAAAAAAACTCGCAATCGTGCATTTTTGCTATAAATATGTACCTTAAGTATATATGTATACTTAAGTATATAGAAGTGGCCCTCTAGGAAATTATTAATGGCGAAAACCATCTTTTAAAAATATATATATATAGAAAAACTTTGCAATCCGTGCACCGTAGCATGCATTTCCTAGGCATAGAGAATACCCCTACTGTGTTACTAAGTTGCAATTCATAATAAATAGTTACGCTCGTAAAAGACTCGTTTCTTTCTCGTCGCTGAATACTGACCATTTGCATTTTCTACAGGGCTCTTAAGCGAAAAATATTATTACTTACGAAATTTCAAAATGCTGAAAACTAGCATAATTACTCGTATCAGCCATGCTCATTCACAGATTTCCCTATGGACTGAAATCACTTAATTCATGCTCTGACTTTCACAATCACATAAATTTGATTGAATGAATGAATGAAGCCGGTTGTTCTGCCGGTTGTTGTTAACTTCGAGTTCGATCGGAGAATATAAATAGCATGAGGTGGCTGAAACTGTAGGCATCCTAATAGAGCGGATGCATGAATATTTGTATTTCAAAGGACTATTTAGCGATGTTCAACCGCAATCCAAAAATCGATATGTCGGCCAACTAGGTCGATACCACAGTTTTTTTGGGATGCTCAAGGTATCATTCAAATGGAATGACGAATATTATTCACAACTTTTGGGCCTATTCGATATTGATTTAAAGCAGAAACGACCGCACTTGGCGAAAAAAAAGTGCTGCTTCATCACACAATTGACGTTTGCATACTCATGTAGTCACCATGGAAAAATTCATAAATTGGCCTACGAACTGCTACCCCATGAAGCATATTCTCCAAAATTAGCCCCCTACGGCAATTTCTTGTTTCCAACCGTGAAGAAATGGCTGGTCGGTAAGAGATTCGGGTCGAGTGAAGAGGTCATCGCAGAAACAAACGGCTATTCTGAAGGCCTTGAAAGTCTATTATTCGGAAGGAATACAAATTGAAAAAACGCTGGACTAAATACATAGAGCTCAAAGAAGACTACTATTTTAAGAAATAAATTGGCTTATTGGCCAAAAAAAAATATATTTTATTCAAAAAGTCAGTCACTTATCAAACCGCCCTCATATAACTAATTTAAAGATGCTATAAACAAATTCAATAAAAAAAGACATACAAAATAAGAAATAATTGGCCAGATGCTTCTTCCATATCCATACTGTATCAAAATATTTGTCTGACTAAAAGTCATCTCATTTTTTAGTTCTGAAATATTTCAAAATTGAAATTGTTTTCTAATTAATGTATGTTGACATGGCCAGTTAATATTCCTATCTATCTATAGAAAATTAACTTATCTAATTGAGGTGCCCCTCGGCAGGGAATCTCAGGCTTTCCGAATGTTTCTGACATGAAATAAAAGCTCTTCATAAAAATCCATCGGCCGTTCGTCAATTGTAATGCGAGGCATCCGAATTTGATAATGATTTTGCGATCGCAATTTTTTTTAAAGACACACACATATATAAAGGGTGATCCAAGTAGAGGTGCTTTTTTCAAAATTCACGTTCTGTAAAGAATGTGTTTCGCGCGCTTCGCTCAACTTATGATAAACATAATCGGCCTACTGAACGTATCATTCGCAACACCATCACCCATCTTCAGACCCAGCATTCATTATTGGATAATATTCGACCAAATAGACTAGGTCCAGCACGCAGTGAATAAAATATAGCGGCCGTAGCTGAGAGTGTACACGAATACCGTGAGGAGTTGATTCGGCACCGTTCGCAGCAACTCGGACTGACGTATTGTATGACTTGGCGCATTTTACGTCGATATCTTAAATTGAAAGCGTACAAAATACAGCTTGTGCAAGAACTGAAGCCGCCCGACCTTCCGAAGCGACATTTCTTCGCTCTATGGGCTCTTGAAAAGTTCCAAGAATATCCGATGAGTATGTAAACAAGCAAAATTGCCGAAGTTTGGGGCGAGGAGCAACCTGAAGAGATTCAAGAGCTGTCATTTCATCAAGAAAAAAAAAAAACGGTTGGTGTGGTTTGTGTGTAGGTGGAATCATCGATCCATATTTCTTCAAAAATGATACCGGTGAGAACGTAACCGTCAATGGCGACCGCTATCGCGCCACGATAACCGATTATTTGATACCTGAAATTGAAGCTTGTGATCTCCTCGAGATTTGGTTTAAACAAGACGGTGCCACTTCATAATGAATTTAAATATACTTAATTTGTACATGAATGTATTTATGTTTTATATACGTATGCGCACGTAAATACGTATGCATAAATAAACGTAAATAAACATATTAGAAAAATATATGACTTATCAATTTCGTTATTAGTACACGTTGGAATGCATACATATGCACTATGCTTAAGAAGTAGTCACGTAGGTACTCACTCACGCTACCTATACCCAAATAAGTGATTAGTCGATCATTTCTGACTTTGTCGAGCGGATTTAATTCGTTTATACTAACACCCGGCTACAGAGCGAATCATTTACAAATACGTATTCATATACAAAAATTTAATTGAGCGGCAATTCACGATCGACTATTTCGAACACCATATTCTAACCCATCCTCTCGTCGTCGCTACTCCTTTTGACTGTTGACTTGTTGAAGGCAAGAGCACAAAGTCAATGCATGTTTTTGCTGTTTTCCCTCATAGTAAATATGTATTTACTTCACAGTTGGTCTGCTGTTGCTGAATGTTTCAATATTTCAAAGTTTCTGCATTTGCCAATATCAGCGACTGATAAGCCGGCCGTCAGCAGTCAGTCGACTATCTGTCTTGACTTGTCCCATACATACGAGTGCGTTGTTTATTTATTATAACTTTTTCATTATGTTTTTTTTTTTTCATTTTATTATTCATAATTATTATTTCGTTCTCTGTTTGTGAATCTGCCGATGGTTGCTGAGTTTTGTGTTTTTTAAGCCTTTGTTGGTTGGAAAAAGCTTTTCATTCACATTGTGTTGCTTTTAGATACATATGTGTGTGCACAAATAAGTGCTTATATATATTCATGCACCCAGCGAGGAAAATATAGAATTTTTAAATTTAAAAAAATAAATAATAAAAATATAAATCTTTAATTTTTAAATTTACTATATTGAAATAGTAGAAATCATTTCTACTTTTTTTTCAATTTGAATAAGGGCTTAATTTCCATTGTCTACATCACAAAATGTAGAAATTTGTCAAAACTGTCTACATTTGACTTCGTTGGTATTATGAAACACTGTAGACATCAAAACTCTCTATTGTAAATATTTGATTTAGAAATATATATATATATTATTGGTATACAGATATATATATATATATATATATATATTATATATATATTATTGGTTTTTATTAATAAAAATCACACCATTTTGAAGTCTTTTGTTAACTTTAGGAGCAATGGAATCCTTACAGCTCGTCATGATTAATTAATTTTTTTTAAATGCCAATTCCGGCTGTTCTTTTTTTGAAGCAATCATCTGCTTAAAAACATTTTTATTGAGCAGCGATATTTGTCAATCGAAATAATATAACTAACAAAATGTTTATTAAAAAACGAACCGCCGTCAATATTCTGAAAATTATAATACCTAAAACTGTTGAAAAATATCAATTTTTGTTTTGTTTTACTATATATATGTAGATAATCGAAATAGAGACCAAGTTTTTTTTACTCAAAATTTTTGTATTTTTTAAGTTTGCCTTCAAATATGAGTTTAATTAAATGTTCATAATTTTGGCCCGCTTTTGGATTGATAGGCTATAGGGTGATATAATATTTTTTTTTTGATTTGTGAACGTAATAAATCTGTTCTTAAATAATATAAAATGAATCAAAGGCAAGATTTTTGAGAACTGCTCAACCATAAGTCAAACTGTAACTGTTGCTAAACGCTTTTCTCTTCCCTACTGGGACTTATGTACAATACTTCTATATGATATCATAAACTGTAGATAATTAAATAATTTGCTTTTTTATTGCTATTTGGACCTACAACTATTGTAATTTATTGATCGACTTATGAGCTACTTTTTTATGCCTTGGAACTATAATTTTTTTTTTAAATTTATTTATTTCAAATATCCCATTTCATGTTCGTGGATGGTATAAATTTAAGCCACTTCCAATTTAAGCTGAAATTCAATTCATGTATGAAACATTTTTTTTCTTGTAGAATTAAATGAAAGAAATGGAAATAATTGTGGTGTAAGTGGTGATATGTCAAAAAACTCACAGCTCACAGCCAATTCAAGTGTCTCGTGCTATTGCACTAATATCTGATTGGATATGAACTATGCAACACGTTTGTTAAGCTATATAATGCTTTTTTTCATGACGGAATTCCCTGGTTATTGCAGCTATGGCTTGTAGTTCACGGTTTTAAATGCAAAATGCTTAGTCAGATATGTACACTATGGTGCATATACATCAAAAATGCTATAATACATCAAAAATTTTATTCATAAACGTGCTTTTTCAGTTAAAACAGTTACTTACTTTTTATATTATGCATATGTATTAAATGGCAAAAAAAAAAATGGCAAAAAAAAAAATTGCAAAAAAAAAAATTGTCTACTCAACATTTCAAAGAAACATGTATTCGCTTTAGCCCGCGCTATATTTTCTCTAATACCCTAGAAACTTAACAGTTATTTTCTATTAAGAGATATTCATATTTTGTTTTGTACATATTCGCTGCAATAGCCGAGTACTTAGCATTGCATATTGCCATTCGGGAGGCCGGGATTCGAAAAAAAAATTATACAAAAATACATTTTTCTAATGCCCCCCGAGTGCATTTCTGACATGAAATAAAAGCTTCTCATAAAAATACGGACCTAAGATTTTGCAACGATTGATTGGACATTTCCGAGTCTATAGAATATTGATGGCCCATGGTGGTAGCGACGATTAGGCAGCTTTGATGATCCAACTAATATGTTAGAATTCATGAGATGGATGAAATATCGATCGACACTTGTCTCAATCTAAAGGCAAGCAAGCCGAATCATATAAATTCAACGACAAAAGGAGGGGATTAACTAGTTACTAAAAAACCAAAAGCTTCCATTTTCACATTGAATTTTAACGTAGTGTAAACCTGAACACGTGTGATTTTTTCGCTTTTGTTGTGCAAATATTCTGGAATATAGTTTAATTTTTTATTTAAAATTTATTATTTTTTCTTAGTGTATTTTTTATATTTTTTTGAAACGTATTTTTATACTTTTCATGTACACGAAATGCTATATTAACTTTGGTCCGGAGTATGTAAGTACCAGAAAGACAAGAGATAGACCCACCGAAATTTATACCGATCGTAACAGACTTACGAGTTGATTTGATTTAGCCATGTCCGTTTGTCCATCTGTCTGTTTGAACGCAAATTAGTGCCTTAATTTTTGATAAATTTCAAATTATAAACGATCATTTGTCGGAACTCCATAAAACCGATTTGTTCAGATATAAGGGTTTGGGTCAAAAATCCGCCAAAAAGCATTTAGGAGCCTGAAATACGGAATTATCCACGCATTTTATGCATTCTATATTGGTGGTGAAAATCATCGATATCAGAATACTATATCATATAGTTCCCTTACAACCGATTTGCTCATATATGATGTTTTGGGTCAAAAATTCGCCAAAGATTAATCTAAGAGCGTGAAACTTGGTATTCTACAGACGTGAATTGTAGTTAATATTGACACTGAAAATCATCGAAATTGAATTTTGAAATTTGAAACAAATTTTATATGTGCATGAAAGGTATAAAAGGTGAATGGCATGGCCGAGAAAAATCTTTACACATCAAAACCCGCAATATACATTTATAGTTTTATTTAAAACAAACAAACAAATATTTATTAATACTTACCAGCAAAATATGATTGGTATTAATATATTTTAACTTAATATTACAATGTTATATGTAAATATTAGTTGAAGCGATTATCACAATCAACGCTCACCTTATCTGTAAAAGAAGGTGGATACGAAATAAATTAGTAATTTATTTATTATATTAAAAAAAGAAAAAAAGGAAACTTAATTATAACATTAACCAATACAATAATAATAACTTTTGAATTATTTTAAGCTCTAAGTTTTATTCAGTATTTATAACACAAACAACCTCGTGTATTATCACCATTCCAATACGTATACTAATAGAAAACCACGAGGTTGTTGGCATATAATGATATTTTTCTATATAAAATACATTAATAATGAGGGGAAGAGCAGTAAATAATAATCTCTTAATTGAGCAGTAGCTGAGTATGTATTAATAGCATATATATTTGTTAGAAAAGTTCTAGACAATAAGTCTAGAATTCATTCGAAAGCTGTTTGGAAAGTAGAATGTTAAAATAAATTGATTGATTTGATTTACAGCTACATAAGGGATTCATTGCTGCAATCTATAAATTTATTCTAGTTGAATGAGATAGCCTTCAAATATGACTTTGTAATTTTAAATGTTATTAAGTGTATTTTATAGAAATATATTTTATAGAAATATACTATGTGAAATTCAGCGAAGTGTTAACCCAACAAAGGCTTATAAGATCGCACTTAGAACAGGTGTAGAGAGATGCACAATTGGTGAGATAATCTTCTGAACTTTAATAAGTGTGTATGTATGTCTACATGATATTACATTTGTTTATTATTTGCGACTATGTGATTGTCAAATATGGATAGAAGCTAATATTAACTACATTAAACTTCCACAGCAACCCTTAATATCGTTATAATCTTATAAAGCTCTTAGTCTTGGGCTTTTTCAAATAAGTATTTCTGAAGATATTATATTGGAGAATTCTTTAGAGTTTATCATTTCTCAAAATCTCCACCATTTCGAACTGGATCGCAAGAAAGCTGAATTCAAACTGAAAACCTTTTAATCTAAGTTAAAAAATATTACGGATAGAATATTGTCAGTGAAAAATGTGGAAAATATAATATAGAAAGTGCGCGAAATGTTTAATCTGTTCGAGCATACTTTTGAGCTGCAGTATTTTCCCCTGAACACATTGAACAAGACGTACGCGAGTTGGTTTGTCCGTTAACGAATAGGTGTATTCGTGCGTTATTTTCATGCAGTTGCAGTTGAAAACCCTATATTTTGGAAGTTTACAAAATTTCTTAATTTTCTCCAAGCGTAAATTTGAGCATTTCATAAACCGCAAAACCTTGCACTGAATACTTGACACATCAAATAAGCCATAGTCAAATTACAAACGCTAAATGGCTCACAAAAACTATTTAAGCAACAATTGCTTAAACCTGGTTTCTTTTTATTTTAAAAGCTAGCATTGTCCAAATTTTCTGGGTATTTAATTCTTCGAAAAATTGTAAACGGTTTTAAAGTATAATTAGTGCAGTTTTAAACTACAGTAGCCGAGTGGTTCGGAGCGTCTACTACCATGCGGAAGGTCATGGTTTGGAATTCTGACCAAACCAACATCTAAAATAAGTTTTTTAGAATTTACAATTAAAGATGCGTCTTATGTTATCGTCTCTGTTGATTTTCTTCGTCCAATTTGCGAAAACCTCAGAATTCTACCTTATTAGACAACAGGCGTTTTCTGGTGCAGAACCGACCTGTAAAAGAACATTAAGTAGGTTATCGAATAACATGCTTGACCTGACTAATAGTGTTTCAAAGTAAAAAATGTGGTACTATTGTGAATGACACCTGAAAACCCCCAAAAGGAAATTCTCGATAAATGTGGAACTGATGGGATATTTCAGCCAAACTTCAATGCCACTTCAAAATATATAAAAGAAATTGATGCTTATAACTCGAAGAATGCCTGGACCGATTGCCATGATGCCAAGAAATTTTAAAACAGATTTCACATTTATAGTTACTTTTTAATGGTTTTAGAACGGTAAAAGCGAGTGATTTCTGATTATATCTGACACACAACACTATGAGTACGTAAAAATTAACTCTGCCGTGAAATGAACTTATATATGCATATATATATATATATATATATATATATATATGCATATATATATATATATATATATATATATATATATATATATATATATATATATATATATATATATATATATATATATATATATATATATATATTCAATATTTTGCATTAGTTAAACCTTAATTAGGACTTTCCGTTATTCTTTGCCTATTACCTCCTTTACAATATCAATTATGCAATAAAAAATATACTTGGTAGGGACATAAATACTGTTACAACATTAAACACACGCATTTCGATAGAAGTATTGAGCATACCACATAATTCCCATATGATTTATAAAATATAACCTGTAAAGCGTTAGGCTGTATCGGGAATTCTAAATTGTGTGAGTTTTCAACATGGAATGGTCAGATAATGAAAACCCTATCGCTGTTATAGCACTTTTTAAGTGTGAAATGAAAGAAGGTGATATTTTCAAAACACTCCGTCCGCTCGGCATTAGTCGCATGTTCGTCTACCGGTGCATAAAACTGTTTGAGGAGACTGGGGATGTTAAAGACCGCCACCGGTCGGGCCGTCCACGCACAGTTCAAACGCCGCACGTCATCAAAGCTGTCAAATCAAGAATTCTGCGAAATCCGTTCTGAAAACAGAAAATCATGGCCCGGGAGATGAATGTTTCTCAAAAGTCCATGAGTCAAATTATTAAAAGAGGATTGGGACTTGGGGCTTTCAAACGCCGTACCCGACATTTGTTGACTGCAGCTTTGAAAAAAAAAATAGGGTGGTAAAATGCAAACGTCTTTTGGTGAAGCACGCTGATAACTTGCACAGAAAAATCTTGTTTACCGATGAAAAAATTTTTAGCGTGCAGGAAAAATTTAATAAACAAAATGGTAGGGAGTATGCACGGTCATCTAAAGAAGCATCTGAACTGATTCCACGGGTCGAAACAACAAAACAACAGCCAGCTTCAGTCATGGTTTGGTGGGGTGTCTCTTATGATGTGGTAACTGACTTGCATTTTTGCGAATAAGGGGTCAAAACATCGGCCAAAGTTTACCAAGAAACCACTTAACCATTCCATGTTCCAAAACCAATCATGGACTTTTCAGCAAGAATCTGCGCCGGCCCATAAAGCTAAAACGACCCAAACCTGGCTCCAATACAATTTACCAGCATTCATTTCCTCTGAAGAGCGGCCCTCTGGCAGTCCTGATTTGAACCCGCTAGATTACAAATTGTGGACAGTTTTAGAGGACATGGCTTGCCACAAAAGATACCCCAACATTGATTCTTTTAAGACAGCTTTGATTCGTGCTGTGGCCAATTTCCCAATGGAGGAAGTGCGGGCGGCTATTGATGATTGGCCAGTCCGACTTAAAGCATGCGTGAAGGCCAAAGGCGGGCATTTCGAATGAATACTGCATTTTTGTATACAATATATATCAATAAATATGTAAAAAAAATTGGTCCAAAACATTCATTATTTTTTATTTTATGGCATAAAATGTGTGTAACAGTATTTATGTCCCTACTAAGTAGATAAATCCACAAAAACGTGTGGCTAGGGTCTTCTAAGAATGTAAATTATAAGAAAAAGAAAAAAAAACGAATTAAATATATTTATTTACCAAATATTTTTCGTAATAACTCATTTGCTCTTGCTTTTCGTTTAAATATTTCACAAACTTTTTTATTTTGATAGTGTTGTGAAGTAAATGCAAATTATTAGCCAGTTGATAATAAACCAGCTGAGCGTTCTTTTGCAGGAAAAAAAACGACCAACATATAAAACAATAAATGCAGGAAAAGAAAAATGTTTGACATGAAAAAAAAAACAATAAAAATAAGTTATGCGTCTTTTTCTGTACCCGTATATAGGCAAAGTAATAATGGTGCGGTAAAGTCATTATAACATACAATATATTCACTATAAGAGCAAAGCCATGTTCATTATGAACTTTTTTTTTGCTATGTGCGAGTATATAAATACATATTTACTGTATCATAAGTATGCATGTTTGTTGACGATTGCGCGATCATCTATCTCATGGCCGTTGATTATTTGCCTGAATGACTGACTAACTACTGTCATGCTGCTGTCGAACATATATCACTTTGATGATTTCTGAAACTGAGGAAATTGTGCACCAAACAACGATAGAGAACTTATAATCCAAAACACACGATCAACGCATATCAAGCCGATCACTATAACAGACATTTAGCCACAGAAAACCAAGTGATCATCAGCAAACTCCAGGTCTGCTTTTTTTTTTTTTTTTTTTTTGTCTCTCTACCCAACACTCCGACCCTGGCAGGCCTCTACAAACCAAGTGATCCACAGTCATAAATACCAGTTTTTTTACTCGCTTGTCTTTAAGCGCTATCGACGTTATACAAACCAAACTGAAAAGAATGACTAACCAAAAACGTTAAAGTCAAAACAAAAGAACAAAAAAAAAAAAAAAAATGAGAAGAGAGAGAAAAAGCAAACAGGGGATATGAATAAACCACAGATATTCATATAATCACAATACAAACAACAATAAAAACCGGCAGAGCAACAATTTTTACTACGTGCAATACCAGTAGCTGTTTTACGTTGATCGCTTGTTTAGGTTTTTTTTTCAGGCTTTCTTTCAGCTATACATATTTTTATTTGCTTGCTTGTATCTACATACTATGTATGTATTATTCAAGATGCATTGGTTGGTTATTGTGACTTTCAGTATGAAGTTCAAGTGAAGTGAATTCAATGGTTATGGCGAAGACTTATTCAATTCACGATGAAATTTGAAGTGTGAAGGGAACGTAAACGGGCGGTATGAAAAATAAATCGAACTTCACTAGTGTGTTGGTTTTCATGTTTTTTTTTTTTTGTTTTTTTTGGGAGGCGGAGGGGTGGGCAGAGAGAGTGTGAAATTCTGTATACCCACACATCTGTTATTGATAGCGTGTACTTCGCTTGAGATTTGGAACTTATATTCAATGGTAATAGTTGACTCAATTCAGAGTGATATTACCAGTTTTATAGTTTTATGTATATTTTTTGGTATACTTCTAAAAAAAAATTATCGTGATCAAGAGGTTATGATTCCGAAAATATCAATTGAATGCAATGCGTTGGCGTACAGCAATTGATCGAATAATGAAATTACAAAAATTTCATTAATTTTAAAAGTCTTTATTTGATTTCCAGAGACCTTTAGAGGCGGCTTTGGGAGTTAAAAAAAAACTGACAAAGTCAAAACTTATAGAATTTGTAAAATGTTCCACATTTTTTTTAACATAAAATATTGAATTTTTTGTAATGCGATTTATCAAAACCGCACTGTACGATTATTAAACGATAAGAGAAATTTTAGCCAACTAAACAGCTTGTAGTTTTACCATTGTGCGGTATCGTATGGTTTTGAAATATACCATACGCTGTGTGGGAGCTACTACTAGGAATGTTATACGACAACCAATAATTTTTGTACCATTTGGGTAAGAAATATTAATGCCGATGAACGACACTATTTTACTGGATCGAGATACACCTTCTCAACTTAATTTTTTTTTCTGGATTCACTTTTTGGCTTTTTATAGTGATCACTGAAGTATGTTTTTTTTCTTTAGTTTTTGACGTCGAGTTCTATTCAATCGAGCTTTAAAAGTACATATATCTATATATATAAAACTCAATGCAAATTTTGATGAACGCCTATAAAGGGATACTAGGAGAAGGTTAGTGTGGAGTTTTCATTTCGATTGGCGCCGCCGTTGTTCCAAAGATATGACCATTTTAGTCAACATTGGTCGCTACCTATACAAAATACATGCAACAACAACAAATACATTTAAAATTCCAAAATACACGTACATTACGTTGTATGAGAGAGAAAGAGTGAAAATTTGAAATTGCACAAATTATTAAAAAAAAAAATTATCAAAATTAATAAAATAAATTTGGAAAAAAAATTTTTAATCAATGTTTTTCGTTTCCTTTTTCAAAAAAAAATTCGAAAATTCAAAATTTCAGTTAGATTTGCTTTATTTTTTTTATAGGTGTAGCAAAGCAAGTTGGGGTTCGCTAGTATATATATATATATATATATATACTTGGCGCTTTATATCCGCTGAAGCGATTTTCGGCCGAGCTTCTCCACCAATTTGTGGCTTTGCGTCTTGATGTTCTTACCAACAAATGCAAAGACCTACAGTTTATTCTAAGCCGGCTCCAAAGGACCGATGGATTTTTATGATGAGCTTATATTTCATTCTGGAAAAACACTCAGAGGGCTTGACACTCTCTGCTGAGGGGCGAATGCAATTAGAAATATTAATTTTCTATAATTTTGGATGTTGCTTCGAATGGTAGTACGCAATGCTGCATCTTTATATGTTATGTATCTTCTTTAAGTCTGCTTTTGTAGTTTGTACTGCCATCATGTACATGAACGAAAGAGCGGTGTTATGAAGGTAAATCTGGCGTGCAGCCATTAGATATTTGAGGTTTACGAGTTAAACAAATAACAACAAATGAGCCACGGCTAAATACATACTTATGAATGCGTAAGTGTATGAGTGTGTATATGTTTGTAAATGTATGGGAGAACATTCAGTATTAGAGTTGTAAATAAAAAATAATAATTATAAGCGGAGTTGTAGTTGTACAAGAGCTCAATGATTTTCTTGTGCGTTGGTAATGCAGGTTTTTGCTGAATCGTCGTGGGTTTCTAGCGAACCGGTTTTCTTAAGTTACTTTTTACTAACAGCGGGCGTTACTATACGCACATATGTATGTATGTATGTATGTATATTCTTTGCTTATCACATGTTGTTGATATTGCTACCTTCGCTACGATGACTATTGTTGTTGTTACAATAACCAATGTGTTGCATTTTGGTTAAATCTGATGTTTGGTGTATTTTTTCTTTCAGTTGCTTGTTCGTTTATTTCACTCCATTTGCCTTTGGCTGCATGTTGATTTTTCCATTTCTACGCCGACACATATCGCTCGACGCCATTTCTTATTACGATCCCAAAAGTAAGAAGGATATGTTGTCAACAGTTATCGACGTTGCATGTGTATTTTATAGCAAATTTATATTTTGAGTCTATAATTACATAATTTATATGTTCGAACATAAACCCCAATCATAAAATATACATGATCTGTATGGTAATAAATAAATAATTAAACGCGATTTCAGTTTACATTCCTTTGGAAAAAAAAACGCTCATGCTTAGTTTCCTAAAATTTATTTATAAAAGTCCATACTACTGGTAACCTTTTTTTATAGCGAGCTATCAGCTGAGTCAGTTTTACGGAAGAAAAATCAAATCACCGATTGTTGCTACGGTACGTACGTCAGTAACGGCATCGTCAAGTGGTGATAACTTTTCATGTACATTGCGCTGTCATATGATAGGTTGCAACAGCTGTTACGCTATGTTTTTGGCTTGTTGCAGAATTATACTGCTAAATGAATGGGTTATTCACGTAAATGTGAAAAAAATCTGTGAAAAATGGTACCATTAAATTTAATGTCTTTTTTTTTTTTAATTTCCGGACAAAACATTTGCAACCGTTGAAAAACTAATTTCCCCAAATATGTTGGTCTGGCTAGGATTCGAACCCAAGACTATTTGTTAGCATGCGCACTGCTACCACGACTGGCAATCATCGTCATCGATTGGGGTTTCGGGTTCTCCGAGTATTTCACTTTCACTGGTGACATCAGTCACCAGACTACCTCTTTGGGACCTGTATGGGTATACTCCAATTGCATTCCGATATTCCTCATCGTATCAGCTGTTTTTCTGACACTGTTGAAACACGATTGTTTCCGAAGCGGTTCCTCAGCGCCTTTTTATCGAGTTGCTATCGATGTCTAACTTTCCTTTTATTTGCTGACGGGCGTTCTTTGCTATACAGAGACGGGTGCGCATCTTTGCTGCTACAAGATAATGATCTGAGTCGATATTTGGTCTTCGGAACGGACGAATGTTTAGAACACTGGATATATGCCTTCCGTCTATCACAATATGATGGATTTGGTTGCGTGTTTTTCGATCCGGCGACAGCCATGTAGCTTGATGAATTTTCGTGTGCTGCAATCTGGTACCACATACAACCATATTTCGGACCCCAGCGAAGTCAATTTCCTTCCCTCGTCGTGAAGGCTGAATTTTCCGATTGTTGCGCCAAAAATACCTTCTTTGCCCACTCTGGGCAAAGTTTTATATGTAAATTATTTTTTGAAATATATACAGTACAAACCAAAAATATATGTGTAAGTGTTTTTTCTCTTTCCTAACTGTTTTCATTAATGCTATTGTGTTTGGTCAATGGTATTTGAATAAAATTCTAGATAATATTGCATAAAATTTACATAAATAATACAGATGTGACAAACAGATAAATGTTAAAAAATTTTGTTTAAAAAAAAATACAAATAATTACATATTGGGTAGTATGAGAATTTTTTTAATCCTATTCTTTATATACACGTGCCCATTGTCGTGTTGGCTTTTGAGGTTAGAAGTGTAGACTGTGAGCTAAAGCAAATCTGATTACGAAAATATTTTTTCTTTTCCTTTTGTAACTCAAACGAAAGTGTGATAAACAAGAAATACAGTAGAATTTGTTTTTCTAACGGGTGATCCATATCCAGGTTCCCTACTTTCTTACAGAAAAAACACAGAAAATTCGAATCTAATGGAGATTGTTTATTTTCATTCGAAAAAACATTCTTTGGCATTTATTTTTTGAAGATTATCTCTTTCGAATGCTTGCCGCGGCTACGTCTCAGATGGTCCATCCGTTGAGTCCAATTTTCGATGTCTCCTTCGAGCATTATGACTGGTAACTGGCGAATGACACGCGTGATGTTTTGCTCCAAGGCCTGAATCGAAGCGGGATTTCCCGCATAGACTTTAGACTTTACATATCCCCACAGGAAAAAATCTAACGATGTGATATCACACGATCTTGGTGGACAATCGACCGGTCCAAAAAGTGAAATTATCTGCTTACCGAAGTGTTCTCTCAGTAAATCCATTGATTGAAGCGATGTGTGGGAAGTGGCGCCGTTCCCTGTTGAAACCAAGCGTTGCGGAAATCACGAGCTTCAATTTCAGGCATCAAATAGTCGGTTATCACTGCGCGATAACGATCGCCATTGACGGTTACTTTCTCACCAGCATCATTTTTGAGGAAATATGGACCGATGACTGCACCGGCCCACAAACCACACCAAACCCTTGTTTTTTCGGGATGAAATGGCAGCTCTTGAATCTCTTCAGGTTGCCCTTTGTCTCAAATGCGGCAATTTTGCTGTTTACAAACCCATTGGGCCTCATCGCTGAAAAAAAATTTATCTCGAAAACGTCGGGTGTTCTTGGAACTTTTCAAGAGCCCACAGAGCGAAGCGATGTCGCTTGGGAAGGCCGAGCGGCTTCAGTTCTTGCACAAGCTGTATTTTGTACGCTTTCAATTTAAGATCTCGACGCAAAATGCGCCAAGTCATTCCATTCGTCAGTCCGAGTTGCTACGAACGGCGCCGAATCGACTCCCCGCGGTCTTCGTGTACACTTTCAGCTAGGGCCGCTATATTTTCTTCACTGCTGGACGTGGTATATTCGGTCGAATATTAACACATTCTTTACAGAATGTGAATTTTCGTAATAAAGTTGAATGATTTGTAAACGTTGTCCAGACGTAAGTCTTTCCATGATGAAATGCCAAACAATACTGAACAAAAATAACAATAACAGCTTGGCACGACTCACGCGTGATCTGTCAAAAAAAGGCTAGTGAAAAAATTACCTCTACTTGGAGCACCCTTTAT
This sequence comes from Neoceratitis asiatica, assembly GCA_030068015.2. Taxonomy (NCBI): domain Eukaryota; kingdom Metazoa; phylum Arthropoda; class Insecta; order Diptera; family Tephritidae; genus Neoceratitis; species Neoceratitis asiatica. Next base: position 38,546,565 of record CM061529.1, read on the forward strand.
TATTCCTACATATGTATGTATATACGAAATTTTTTCATATGAATAAAACCCCAGCTGATAAACATGAATAATAAAATTAAAGCCCGTTGGATAGTGATGAAATTAAGAACTTTGAGGTAAGTACCATTACTACAAGCGTCCGTAATATCTGGGTCCCACCTCGTATGTATGTACATAAGTAAAATGCGAGTATAATGATAGTACAATAAAATAGCTCCAGTTTTATTGACATGCCGCCATGCACTCGTTACTACCCGCACTCGTAAGCAATCAGCCACTGTAGACATTTTAAATGCGTATCTGCGCGGTTTCTCGGCTTTATTTCGTTTGTGGTTTCGTGCGGAACTTTCTCACTGCGTAAAGACGGTTACAGTTTATAACAATGCAATTTTCAAGGTGTGTGCAGCTGTCATTTCGTAAGTTAATGAGAAATGCAAAGAAAAAAAGTGTTTTGAAAGCTCAATAATCTGTTCCCCACCATTCATATGGTAATCGTCGGGTTGCTTGTTAGTTGTGAGCTGGCGCTTGTTGCTACGCCCACGCGGCTTTGGATTGTGATAGTGGTAGCTATTGCAAAATAATGCAACAAAATGTAAATTGTAGACATTGCTGTTGTTGTTGCTGTGTGCAATACAATAGTTGTGCTGTGCATTTATTGTATCATTTTATTTCCCATTGCCTTTAGCTCACATCGCGTCTCCCAATGACGAGCCATTCGGCAGTACTGCATACTGCAAGTTTACACTTTAATTTTTAATATATATATACATTTAACAGGTAAATTTAAAAGTCCCCGGCCTACCATAGCAAAACAAATTTTTATGGAAAATTCCTTTTTTTTTTCAACATAATTTCCATCAAGGGTGATACACTGATTATAGCGACCCTCCAATTCTTCGATACAATTTTTTTAGTACGATTTGTTCTTTGCTTGAAAATAGGCCGCGGCGATCTCTCTTAATTCGACGAAAATTTATTTTCAGCGAGCATTCTTCTGAGATCTGAGAACATAAATTAGTCGCTGGGGCCAGATCTGGGGAATACGGTGAATGCGGAAGCAGTTCAAAGCCCAATTCATGGGTTTTTGGCGTCGTTGTTGCCACCATTCCCTTACTTGTGCAACGGTGCATTGTCTTGGTGAAACAGAACTTTTTTTTCTTCAAATACGGCCGTTTTTCGGCGATTTCGTCCTTGAAACGGTCCAATAACGCTATGCAATAGCCGCTGTTCATGATCCTTCCATAACGCCATAACTTTACCATCTGACTGTTGCCTTTTTCCACGCTTTGGAGCGCGTTCATCGTGTACAAACCAATAGGATGACTGTCGATTGGACTTCGGAATGAAATGATGGAGCCATGTTTAATCTATTGTCACATATCGATGCAAAAACTAGGGTTTATTACGCTTGAACATCTCCAAACAATGGTCCGGATCATCAACTCGTCGTTGTTTTTGGTCAAAACTATGATCGCGCAGCACCCACTTTGCACAGAGCTTTTTCATACCGAAATATTCGGGAATGATATGATGTACACATTCAGTTCATATCTTTAGATTGCCTGCTATTTCATTCAATTTCAATTTACGGTCTTTCAAAATCATTTTGTGGATTGTCTTGATATTTTCGACGGTAACAACCTCCATTGCGTTCACCGTCTTCGGTGCTCACTTCATCACGTCTAAACTAAGCATGCCAATCTTTGATGATTGATTTTCCTGGTACAATGACCGGAAACTCGTCATCAAGCCAAGTTTTTGCTTCAACTGTATTTTTCCCTTCAAAAAGCACTATTTTATCAACACCCGAAATTTCGTTTTATCAATTTTTTCACAATAACAATAGTTACTTCACTCAAAATGCTATAAGTCACAAACTAATGATCCGACAGCTGTCAAATTTATATACGCGTCTTTTGAAGGTTAGGCCTAATTAAAAATCATTAATTAATTCATTTTAGTAGCGCTATCTATGTGTCAGGCAGGAGTCTTTCCAATTGACCTGTTATATTTATATTCTTGCATATAGTTATATTAAATTTATTCGAGTTTTTGTTATTTTTTGTTTGTTTTTTTTTTTTTCATTGTTAAGCTGCTGATCCCCCACGCAATGGCTTTTGTCAGCGGCCTAAATTGCGCAAGCTTGGCTTTTTGTGTTTTTACATCCCAGCGTCTGTACACGCAGGTTACATTAATATTTTTCGACTGACACTTGTTTGTAGTAACGTAGAATTATCGAAGCCGCACATAATTAATTTGAGTGATACTTAAGACATCTTAATGACAAGTAAGATATATAAAAATATATTATTTCTTGGGACTTAAAATAAATTGCCTCGTAAAATGCCAGAATCATGCATCCACTGTTATAAAAAAATCCAGAAACTGCGACAATTCAGTAATTAGGGAGGTGAGATAAAATCAATGGGCAAGTGAGATCAAAAGATACATATTTTCTCCGTACGTTATCAAGCGATTGATCTAAATTCTGCATATGGCCTAGGTAATAATAGTAACTTTTCAAAAAAAAACAAAAAAAAAAAAAAAAAAAAAAAAAATTAGGAGCAATTGTCTCGCCATATTAAAAATATTAAAAACCGATTTTTTTAAAAAATATTTTTTGTTTTAATACTGTTTCTTATGTCGATTGTTGTTTTCAATTCTGCAACTCCGTATTTTGCCAATTGTGGGAGGTGATAAAAAAAAACGGTTTTAAATTTATTTTCAATATGACGAATGAGGAGTTTGAAAAAGATATAGTTTCAAAATTGTTACAGAATCATAACATTCTTAAAAATTCAAATAAAAATTTTTTTTGAATTTTTAATGTTTTTTTTTAAAGAATCTTTTAAAAACCGCTTTCTAGTCCGGTCAATTTCGAAGCTACATAAATTCCCACCAAGCTGAAAATCGGTCAGATTGTTTAAAATACAATAAAAATAAAATGTGAAAGTTCCTCAATTTGATCGTTTATTCTTTAAAATCACTCGTTCTACAAAATATGTCAACGATTCTGGGATTTCATTATTTAAATCTTCAAACATGCGACATGGTGGAGAGTAGTTAGAATTATCAAACACTGCGGTGTGAATATATTCGCGAATCATAGCTGCAGCTGCGTCCAGTACTCTGAATCGTTCTTCTTTTTTATAAATTTTTTTTTTCGTAGCAGGCTTGATTCAAAATATCGTGCTGATTATCTACTAAGCATATGAATGTTGATGCTCCCAATTTCTCAGTGATAATAAGTTTACCATCATACTTAAGTTTTAGTCGTAGCTTAATCGTTGTTATCTAAAGTCGTAGTTTTGCAAATATTCTGTAATTCTTTTAAAGTGAACTGAGTCGAGCAAGAACAGTTTTTGCTGTAGCATCGTCACGATGATACCGAGTTATTTCCAGAATTGAATCTTTAAATTGAAGTGTACTTACTTGACTGATTCGACGGTGAATATCTAAGGGTTTTCTTTTCTCATACTCTTCACAGGCACAAATTATTCATTGTTTTTTAAAACAAGAAGCTCATTTACTGAAACGTAATCTAGTAAGAGGACGACTTTGTGTGGGTGTACTGGCTTCTTGTTCTTCATGTTGTCTTTTATTAGCAGCGAGCATAATTTTTCCGACAATTTTAGCACAAATAAAACAACATTCGGACATTTTTGTTATAAAACTCAAAGCAGAACGATATGGGTTAGGATAAACACGTTTTTTCACTACCATATAACATCCATTATTTTGCAGTAGTTTCAAATTAAACAGGATCACAAGTGACCCGTGGTAAAAGCCTACTGGCAAAACCACGTTAAAAAAACACGCTAAGTACACTACCTCATAGGTGGCGTGGAAACATGTGAATATTATGACGATTACAACTTTTACAACTTTTTCAATCGTTATATCTCAATAACGTTGGGTCGCAGGAAAATAAGTATTAATACATTTTCTGTAGATAATATTATGATCTATAATTTTTGTATGAGGTATTTTTATGATAAAACTTACTGTTTTGAAAATCGTGAAAACTCATTTTTTGACCTTTGACCTTGAATGAATTTTTTCCTTTCAGGGGAAAGATTGGGAAGTTTCACATTTTATTTTTAATTGTATTTTAAACAATCTTACCGATTTTCAGCTTGGTGGGAATTTATGTAGCTTTACTCCTGTTGTTTGTTCTAATTTGACCGGACTAAGAATTCTTAATTGTTTTCGAAGAAGCTATAATTATAACGCTTTACGAGACCTTAAGAAATAATTTTTTCCTGATTTTGAGAAAATTTTGATTTTTTCTAAAACGACATTGAATAGGAACCTTAACCTTGCAGTATCGAAGTTTCTTATTGCTTCCAATATTTTCAAAATGTCAGATTTATATCTGAGCACCTTTTAAAAGAATGGTAGATGCCAGTTGTTTAACTAATCGCTTAACAAATAGCTGTGCTTCATTGGGGTTTCAAGGCAATTTTCCGCTGTAACGTTAAGCAGAACTGGTTTTCTAATTTGTTAAATGGTTCAAAAAGTGCAATTTACAAAAACAATTGCAAGTGATTTAACTTATTTATGAACTGGTTTTTAACAAGTTGAATGAACATAATATAAGGAAACAATACCATTCAGTTTCGTTAATGAGCAAAATTAACTCAGCAAAGTTATTCGATTCATATGGACGCCGTGCTATCAAAACGAAATGAACTTGCTAAGATTGAAACGGTACAAAAACATCATTAACATTCATTTCATAGTCTAGTGGCAACATTTCAACGAAACTAGGTTTGTTTAGACTAAAAACGAAATGTTTTAATTTTTATAAATTTAAAAATAGATATTTTTTTCGAATCTCCAACGGTTGGAGAAGCGAAAATATTTTCAAATTTCATATATGAATTTCGGTACCAAGACAAAAATGGAAAGAATTTACTTTCATTTCGCATAAAGCTAACTATATACATTTTTGTTTGACGAGTTACCACCTGTTTAAAAAAAAATTGTCGAATATAAATTAATAAGTAATTAATGCATTTAAAAACTATTTGACAAATGTTTGATGCACATATATAAAAATATTAATTTTCAATAAACAAATTTATCACCTATCTAAAAGTTACCGAAACTCAAAGTTATCAGAAAATTTGAAAAAAAAAAAAAATTTACGAAAAATTTCCATTTTTTTAATTGAGCTGAAAGTAAGAATAAAATAATTTTGCACAATTTTCAAAATTTAAATATTAGTTTTGGCTTAAAAAGGCCATGCATATATTAATTTTTTTTTTTTTTTACTTTTTATTATTGAGTGTAGAGGCTGAGCTGAAATATACTTGAATTTAGTAGAATTTTTTTCTATTATTATATTTCTGTGCTTGTTTTATTAATTTTTTTTTTTGCTTTTGCTGATGTTGTTAATTAACATGACACTATCGCATCGTACGGCATCATTTACGTTACATTTGGAGGCTTCTTTACGTTGTCGTTAGTATTGTTGTTGTTGTTGTTTATTTTATTGTATCACATTTTATTCTTATTGTGCTTATAATATTCCTGACGCCAACTTGTGTTGCTTTTTTAATTGTTGTAGTTATTGTTATTGTTGTTGTTGTTGTTGTTGTTGTTGTTGTTACTACTACCATACGCCTTTTTGCATGCTAATTTATTGCATTTATTATTTTTTTATATGGTTTACAATGCATATTTACGCTTGTGGTTGTTGTTGTTTTTGTTAAAATGTAATTTTTTCTCATTATGTGTCGTTTGTTTGCTTATTTCTGCCCCATTGCTGCTACTGTTGTTGCCTTTTGGTGTCAAGTCATTGTAGTTGTTTTGTTGTTTTTGTTTTTTGGAACGTGTGTCTCGTACTAGTACGAAAATGTAGTATGCAATAGGTATGTGTGGGTGGGTATATGCATACGTACATATATGGCAAGTGTAGTTGTTATTGTTCTTTTTTCATTATTTATATTTAAAATATTATATTTTTGTTGTTATTATTTTTATTACTTATTATTCATACAATTTTATTAATTATTCTGTTCATGCATTTATCGCCGCTTCACAAATAGTAAGTAAATGTATTCATATACGAATATACAATATAGTGTATACATAATATACACCTATATACGTAGGTAAACTTGTAAGCGGCCGCACCGTATGTTGAAGCTGTTGAATTTTGGCTCAAAAAAAATTCAACTCAGATATTAGCGTTGCCTTTTCGGCCCTGACTTTCACTGAGTCAAAAAGCCAGTGTACTTAGCAAAAAGAGAACATCATTTTGACATTTAGAATAAGTATGTTAAGCAAGAAAAACGTATGATTTGTGTCAACGAAGCAATAAAATTATCCGGTTTAGAAGAAATGGCGTGGATAAGGCTTACATTAGAATTCCCCAGACGATAACCGGCTTGAAAATTAGGCTCATTCAAAAACAAACATCTTATTAATTTCGTATTAGTTCATACAAGTATATATTTTTTAATCCGAAAATGCCCAAGGGTGGTGTATTAAGAATAGCTTAAACACAGCGAAACAATCACTGGAACCCAGCTGATAAAATTAAGTGGAGATGTTAAGGCACGTTTTCTGGTTTTTTTAGAGAAAAAGCCGCTGGTACGAGTATATGACCAAATTGTCTTTAGTTTCAGCAATTTATTTATTTCAACCATGGATGGAACACAAAATTACAGTTGTGAAATGGGAACGTTTGATACAAAAAACGGGGATTAATAGTAAGAAGAGGCCTGCGATGTGTTCAAGACTGGTATACGGAATTCTTTGATAAATATTATAGACATAGTGCTAAAACAAAAATCCGTCGGTAAATACTCCCATCCAACATATAACTGGTGTTGCGAGAAATATTTAAAATGCAATATTTTCAAAAATAATAAATAATAAATGCTCAAAGTAGGTATTTGATTGTTTTTTTTAAGTAAAAATAATAATTGGCATGGTACCATTACATTCAGTAATTATATTACTAACAAATTTAAGATACAAGCATTTCCTGTGCTTCTGTGTGACAATTTTTTCGTTTTGTAACTCGTTCAATCCTTATTCTGCTAAGAGGATCGGAAGAGTTCAAGAGGTGATGCAATCATCCACATTGCTCGCCACTCTGGATGTGCATCTAGGAACATTTTTTTAATTTAAATTTATTGCCAAAGTTCCTCATATATATTTTTTCTCCCACAGAAAAAAATAAAAAAAATAAAAAATTTTTTTGCGACCATAAAACAAAAAACCTAAGAATTTAGAAGAAGGGTATATTTTCTATTACATGCATAAAGAGAATTGCATGAATCGTTCAATTAAGATTTTTTTTTAATAATTTGAAATGGAGCATTATGAATGTGTTAAAAAACGCATTTTTAATCAACTAGGAGAAAAAATATTAAAGCAAATGGAGCAATTGAATTTTTTTAACTAAATACGTGATTTCAGAGGGACAAATGTTTTTATTTTATTAATTTTTTAAATTAAAGTTGAGAAGCACATATTTTTGTCAATATTTAAAAATGTTAGATAGAACATTTCGTAACGGGTCGTATGAATGAAAAATAATAAGACCTATTTTTTGCTCAACTTTGGGCATCCTGGAGAAGGAACTCAAAATTTTTGATGATGTTTTGTTTTTGCCCAACATAATATCTGCCGATTGCTGTTAAACAAAATTATTTACTTATTATTTTAATTTTTATTTTATTTATGGCAATGTATTCCCACTGTGCGTCGGGAGTTTGCTTTTATCTATCTCTTTATTTAGAACTACTTTTCAAACACTTTTTACAACATTTAGTGCTAACCAAAAGCATGGTACGACACTCTTCACTGTTCGAAAAGAGCAGTTCGGTGCAGTCAATACACTCCAGAATAAATAAAAAATAAATAAAAGTTTGCCTTTCCGTGCACAAAGCTAGTACTGGAACAGCTAAAAAAAAAAAAAAAAAATATATATATAAAACGACTCTGACTGATGGAATTGTCATGATCGGCCTTACTTCTTTACTCCTACGCAACGAAATTTTCATACATACATATATTTAGGCATGAAGCTCATTTATTATTCTTGTTGTTGTAGTTGTACTGGCCGTGTTTGTAGTAATATTTCATATAAGTATAGCTACGGTTGTTGTTGTATATTAAAAGATAGAAAAAAATCAAATGTGAGTAAAAATTAAATTACTACGTCGCCGATACTGACGATTTCTTTGTTCGCATGACCCACGCGTAAAAACACACACACGCACACAAAATGGATATGAAAAAATATCTATGTCATTAAGCTCGTAGGTAGTATTATGATGATAGTTTATAAACCTATGTGCATATCAAGTATATACATAACAGGTCAATCGAAAAGTTCCCTGGCCTAACATGGTAAAACACAATATTTTGGCAAAATTTTTTTTCTTCTTTATTCAACATAGTTCCCCCCTTCAAGGTTAATACCATTTTTGATACCATTTTTGTGTTACGATTTGTCTTTTGCTTTAAATAGTTCCGGTGATCACCTCTTCATTCGACGAAAATTCCTTCCCATCGAGCATTCTTTTGAGTGCTGAAAACAGGAAATAGTCACTGGCGGCCAGATCTGGAGAATACGGTAGATGCGGACGCAATTCGAAGTTTAATTGTGGAACGGCGCTTTGTTTTTTTCTTCAAATACGGCCGATTTTCGGTGAGTTCGTTCTTCGAACGGTCCAATAATGCTATGTAATAATCGCTATTGATGGTCCTTCCGTTTTCAAGGTAGGCAATGAAAATTATTCTACGCGCTTCCCATACAGACGCCATAACATTGCCAGCCCAATGTTCCACTTTTTCACGCTGTGGAGCGGGTTCATCGTGTGCAGTACACTCGGATGACTGTCGATTGAACATGGGAGTGAAATGATGGAGCCATGTTTAATCCAATGTCAGATATCGACGAGAAAACTCGGGTTATTACGCTTGAACATCTCCAAACACTACTCCGAATCATCCACTCGGCGTTGTGTTTGGTCAAAAGTGAGCTCGCACGGCACCCACTTTGCACAGAGCTTTCTCATAGCCAACTATTCGTAAGTGATATGATGTACACGTTCAGTTGATAATTTTAGAGTGCCTGTTTTTTCATTCAATTTCAATATACGGACATTCAAAATCATTTTGTGGATTTTTTGATGTTTTCATCAGTAACAACCTCTTTTAAGCGTTCGCTGCGTTCACCGTCTTTGTTGCTCATTTCACCACATCTAAACTTAACATACCAATCCTTTATGGTTGATTCTCCTGGGGCAGTGTTCGGAAACTCATCATCAAGCCTTTTTTTCACAGTAACAATAGTAGCTTCACTCAAAATGCTATAATTCACAAACTAATGATCCGACAGCTGTCAAATTTATACACGCGTCTCTTAACGCCATCTATGTGTCAGGCTGGGGACTTTCCAAATTGACCTGTTACATACATACTTAATTATAGCTGCTAGCCATGTATGCAGTCATATATATACATATGTATATGTATATGTTTAAACAAATATTAGTCAATCTTCATAAGTATCAAAGGTTTTTTGTAATTAATTTCAATCCAAAGTTGGGCATTCCGCCGATCGTTCCGTTATTATTGAAATTTTTAATATGCAACCGCAACAATAGCAACATTGCAGTTAAAAAAACAACAACAGTAGCAATAATAATGCAATAAACAGCATGTGGAAAAAAGGAAAAAGTCCGTCCACATGTCCACGCCACACATTCAGATTGGCTTCAATTAACATAGATTAATGGCCATGTCTACAGTGACCAGTTAGATTTTGTTGTTGTTGTTGCTTTGTTTAAAATTTTATTCTTGTGTATGCATTTCATTTATTTTATTATATTTTGCCAATTGTTCTCGTTTGTTTTCCATTTTCAAATGATTTTCAATTGTTCATTCAACTTAAACATGGAAGTTTCCGCTATTAAATTTGAATATTTTGTTGTTTTAATTATTTGTTGTTTAGAAATTTTCTACATGCCCGGGATGGAGAGTTGGAGAATGAATTTCAAGAGTTTATAAATTCAAGTCAACTTCTGGAAACGAGCAGATTAGAAGGATTCTCAATAATATATAGTTTAAGTGTTATCGCGTGATGGCAGCAATGTGGTTTTGAACTAGTTCATAATTTGCCGCAAAAAGCTCGCGAGTGACTAAAATAATACGATTTGTTGCAAAGTGTAGCTTTATTCTCTACCTATCCGACGGTATGTACACTAGACAGAAAAAGTCTGCTTACAAGATACTCGTAGAAAAAACGGATTTTATAAAATCCAACTATTTTATATTTATTAAAAATATTAATTTTGTGGTTTTATGAAAATAAAAGTGATTATTTTTCTAACAATAACATATAAATACAGACAACTAGAAAATACATTAGAAAAAATGTGCGTAAAATGTACTTAAGCCGAATAAAAATTTTCCTCTTCCGAATTCCGCTTAAAATTTAATAGGAAGTCTGATATCCCCTACTATTTAAAACTTGCGCTAGGCATTTTGGCATGGAAACAACAAGCTTAGAGGCCTCTATAGAAGTGATTTGAACCCAGTACATCCTTGAGCATAGTTTTTGAGGTAATTATGCGTTAGCAGATTTCACGTTACAGCGAGTCTCACATATGCTCTATAGAATTAAAATCTGACGACTATGCTTTGGGTCACTCCCCATACCAAAATCTACCATGCTTTGCTTTAAATTTCTTTTCAAGATATTAAGGTATGCATATTTCCCCATAGTGGGCTCTATAAATTCCATTCGGCCTACACTATTACTAGCCATGCTCCGCCACCGCCATGCTTCAGAGTAGACACCAAGTTTTCCTTATAGAGTGCTTTGCCCATATATGTCACTTGATTCCAAAAACACTAAACTTGCTCATAAAAAAAAAGGAGAAAAAAAACTTCGGACAAAACTTCCGGGGCTTGTATAAGTGCTCTTTCGTGAAAACAATATGCTTTTGGCTATTGGCTAGCGTTGTGAATGGCTTCTTGCGTGTGACATGATGCTCAAATTTTCTCAAAATTTTGCGAATGGTGTCAGGGCAGAGGGTCTTCTTAAAATTTTTCTTAACATTTTTAGGGATTTTGGATGCAGTAATCCGGAGATTTTGCTTCACATTTTGCAAAACGTACGAGTTTTACGCTGTGTTAAAATTTTTTTGACCGACCTGGACGGGGCCGGTATACATAACCCCCGGTATTTTTGTAATTTTTTATCTCTCTTTGGATGGAAGAATGTGTTTTTCTAACAATCTGACCGTTTTTACGGCCTGTTTTTCCTTCTTTGATAAGATTTTAACCATGATTTCTCTTTCAGAGGGACTTATTTCTTTTGTTTTGTGCGACATTGCATATTATATACATATCTAATAACAAGCTGAATGGAACAAAAATCTTTTAAAATTGCAGCTTTTGTGAAAACAAGTAAAATTCTAGATTTCCCACACTATCCCACTTGGTTATATGCGGAGAATTACCATTTTACTTCCTGTGCGGAGACTTTTTCTGTGTTGCCGAATGAGAAGTTTTTGTAAATTTATTGATAAAACAATGTTTTTAGAATTTTATTGCTTTAAAATCTATGAGAATATGAAATAGACTAGTAGTAAAGCACATATCCTAACTTTGCTCATAAATTTTATATATGAAAGTTATTTTTTAACAAGAGATAATAAGACATAGGGGCGTACGCAGACTTTTTCTGCCAAGTGTGTATATCACAATAGCGCGCTTCTTCTCTTTGCTGTTTGGCGCCAGTTGGAAATACCAAGTGATACAAGGTCGTTCTCCACCTGATCCTTGCAACGGAGTGGAGGCCTTCTTCTTCCTCTGCTTCCGCCAGCGGGTACTCCATCGAATACTTTCAAAGCTCGAGAGCTTTTATCCATGTCCGAGAGCGTAGCCACTGTCTCTTGATTCGCTATACTACGTCAATGTCGCCATATAACTCGTACAGCTCATCGTTCCATCGTCTGCGGTATTCGCCATTGCCAACGCGCAAAGGACCATAAATCTTCCCCAAAACTTTTCTCTCGAAAACTCTTAAAGCCGACTCATCGGCTGTCGATATCCATATGTCAGGTCGGGAATGACGAGCAACTTTTAGTAATGGTTTTTGGTTCGTCGAGAGAGGACTTTACTTTTCAATTGTCTACTCAGTCCAAAGTAGTACCTGTTGGTAGAATCACTCGCGTTGGATCTCAAGGCTGACATTGTTGATGTTGTTATTGCTGGTTAGAAGTTAGGACTGCCAACAGTAGCGAGGTAGCCAAGTCGCGAGTGCGATGACTGTTTATTTGATGACAGGAGATATTTCGTCTTGCCCTCGTTCACTACCAGACCTATTCGCTTCACTTCTTTGTCTAACCTGCATACGCCAACAATTGTATTTAGCTCTGCAGCTCTTATTATTTTCTCCAGCATGAAATTGAAGAAATCACACGGTAAAGAGTCTTCTTGTCTGAAACCTCATTTGGTATCGAACAGCTCAGGGAGGTCCTTTACAATTCTGATTGCGCTTCTGGCATTATTCATGGTCAGTTTAGATAGCCGGATGAATTTTGTGGGGATATCAAATTCAAACATAGCGGCGTAGAAGCAGTTCCTTATAGTGCTATCGAAGGCAGCTTTAAAATCGATAAAAATGTGGTGCGTATCGATTCTTTTCTCTCGGGTCTTCTGTAAGATTTGGCGCATGGTGAATATCTGGTCAATTGTGGCCAGGTCTAAACCCACACTAACAAGGGCCGATCAGTTTGTTGACGGTGGGATTTAGTCTCACACAATACACTAGATAGGACCTTATATGATCTCCCTTTTTTTTGAATTGAACAGATCACACTTAGGTTCCATGTGTCAGGCATGCTTTCGTCCGACTATATTTTGCAAAAAATCTGATGCAAGCATAAATTTTCGAGCATTACCCTTGTCGGCCGGCTTCTAAAGCTCTTAATACTCACGAATTCGGGCCTTTCTTTCCTTGTCTGCAAATGCGTCTCGCTTCCTTTTTTAGCTCTCGGTATCTATCCCACCCTGCATGTGTTGTCGTCGATCGCAAAGTTACGAGGTAGGCAGTTTGCTCTCTTCCCTTATATCGAGTTGCTGATGAGTGCTCTCAGCGAGCAGGTGTGCAAGTCGAGTAGAAAACCTTCCTTGTGTTTATTGACGGGCGTTCTTTGCTGCACAGAGGCGGGTGCGTATTTTTGCTGCTACAAGAAGATTCGGGTTCAGCGTCATAAATTTTCATAGAAAAAACTTTTAGCTGCCTATTTCCAAAACCGTGTATAATATACTTGTACTTTTAATGGCGTTAACCATACTCATGTTTAGACTCCTCTGAAGTGGAGCTCAATGAACCTGTGATCTTGAAATCCGATTCTTTATCTTTATTTCTCTGGTAATCACGCTGAATCTCTTTATTCTTATTAACTCCACTCATTATTTTTATATTCGTACAGTTCCTGCATGAAAATTGTCAAGGAAGAAACATCTCTCTTCAACGAAAAGATAAATCTGCACAAGGAATAATGCTCACAACAAAATCAGACGAACTAAGAGCTAATCTCTTCAGGAGAACTAACTAATGGCTAGCAACAAGAACAGGACAACAACAAAAGTGTCAAAAAAGTAGGCACGTCGACCGATCATTGCAATAAGGCAATCCCAAAAAAAAATAAAAAAACCAGGAGAACGATGTTGTCTGGAGCATTATATATAATGCCAACGGAGGGTAAGCACTTTGCACCAACTAGCAGCAGCTTCAATACACGCTTCACTCAAAACAATTTTTGTCCGTCAACAATTAACAAGCATCAAAAGAAAATTAAAAAAAAAAGAAGTAAAAGAGAATAACATAAACGAAAACATTGGCCAACGCATGTTTACTGGTTATATACACACAGCACCACATACATTCATATGTACATACTCGTAAACAGCCAAACAATGAAAGTGCGTTCGCACTTTAGAGTAGAGTATTTCCCCGTAGTCGTACTCGCTACCAAACGCTGTTTATAAGCAAAGTGGGCGAGAAGCAGGCTAAACAAAGTACGACGGAGCAAACACGTAAATGGAAGATAAAAAATAAAACACAGTTGAGAGCAAACAACGACAACGACAACGATAACGAGCCGAATTCTGGTGCATATGCGCTCGTTGGACATAACGATTTGATGCGTTGATGACAACGATTTTAGGAGGTTGATTACGATGGGATTAGGCATGTGTTGCATCGTTCGGAAGTGGTATAAATGGACGGAATAATATACAGCAAGAATAAAATACAATAAAGTAAGCATACATAATGTACATATACAAATGTATGCTACATACATACATAAATAAATACATACATGCATGCATACCCCTACAAATAAGGCGAGTAATTCATGCACGCGTGAAATATATAATCCACGCGGACAATAGAGTAATCCAAAACCTGCCACAATTGATACAAAAAATATGGTCCAATTAACATTGTGATGTCCTAGGGCTGGACCATGTAATCCATCTCTGCATAACACCCGAGTAACCCATGGAGTACCTACAGGAAAGTAGTTTTGAAACTACTCCATAAAATTAATCCATGGAGTACTTACAGTGGATTATATTTTGGAGTATATGCGAAAAATCACATTCGAACCTACTGTTTAGTTTCGAATAGCATTTTCTATGTTGAAAGTTAGTAAAATATAATATTTTTTATATAAATTTATATTAATATTAATAGACTATTGTTAATAAATATATAATATATATTAGTTTGCCTATTTGCTATACGTATTTTCATTCAAATAATAATGAATTATGCACTCCTTTTGTGTACCAGCACAACTCAACAACGAAACGAAACTGACTCAGTATCATTTCCACACATTTTCTGAATGCGAGTGTAGAACTTATTGCGCAATTGTAACTTCGTGTAGTGCTTGCGATCGGTATAACACGAAGAATGGTCGTGACGCACCATATGGTCCATAAATATTTGCAGGGTACAGATGCAAAATCGATCAAAGTGAATTGTAAAATATACATATACTCCTCTGGCTGTACTATTGGACCAACTCATGTTTCTATTATACCATTATACCAGCTCAGTGCGGCACGACAATTCTTCGTGTTTTACCGATCGCTAACACTACACGAAGTTACAATTGCGCAATAAGTTTTATACTCGTATATAGAAATTTAAAGTTTAAGTTAATATTTTCGCGCAATATGATATATGTATGTATGTTTTTTGTAAATTTATTACTATCAATATAAATTTATATAAATAACATATATTATATTTAATTAACTTTCTACCAAAGCAGATTGTATTCGAAACAAAAAAGTGTTTTCGAATATAATTTTTCGTAGATGCTCCACAATGTAATCACTTGTGAGTACCCCATGATGTAATTTTGTGGAGTAGTTTCAAAACTAACGTAATGTAGGTACTTCAACGGAAGTAGTTTCAAAACAAATTTTCTGTAGCTACTCCACGGAGTACTCGGATGTTACACACAGGTGGAGTATATGGACTATATTTTTTTTTGTATGTAGTGTGGTTGGTTTGGAATTAATCCGCGTGGAGTATACACTTCACGCATGCATGGAGTACTCGCGTTATTTATAGGGTAATAACGTTAAAAACCAGTATAAAAAATAAAAAAGTAAGGCTGAGCAAAACACATGTATGTACGAGCTGCCGTATTTAACAATGCATTTTCGGTAACTAAATTTGGAAAAATTGATTAAATATACTTATGTACATATATATTTTAGTTTATAGAATTTGGCAATGAATCTATGTAGGCACATTAATAGATTCTATATTTTGGCAAAAGGATCATTGAGAGAAATTTCAGAAATATCACGCTTTCCGGCCTTAATCTGGTAAATAGTAATAATACATTAGAATATAAAAGTATGTACATACCTATGTATGTAGTTCTAAAAATCTTAAAACAAATGTGCCGAAAAAGCATAACTGATAAGTTATATTTTTAATATCTGCATATCATTAATTAAAAAAAAAAAAAAAAAAAACTATGAAAATTTTATTATTCGGTAAATTTTTAATAAAAAAAAAGAACTTGAATTTACAGAAATTTCATATTTTGGTGGTTTATAAAATTTCATATGTAAGCAAGGACCAGCTTTTAAGGCGAATTCTACTTTGCTCAACCGGCCGGAATGTGAAAAGTGGATTATATTCGCGGGCTGACTTACCTAATAAATTAGTGGTGCCATAACCATACCATACCATAACAGCTGATCCCACCCACCTAATTGGGCAATACTTTCCATGATTATTAATGCCATACCACAATGCTGTGGTGAAAACCGATTGAACTTTGGTTTCACGCCTGGTAGACAAAAAATCTTGTTACACACGACTTCTACGAGCTGTGACATATGGTTTAATTTTTATTAAAACATGTGTTGTACAATTATATATACATATATATATATAAATATATTATTAAAAATTGAATTTATTTCCGCTACTTTCGATTTGCAGATTTTTTTTGTATTAAATATTCACAATATAGAATTTTGATGTCTACAAGCCAAATGTGGACAGTTCTGAGAAATGTCTGTATTTTGTGATGTAAACAATAAAAATTAACCCCGAAAACATTTTATGAAAATAATTATTTATTTGGCTGTGCACTCCAACTCGGTACCAATGCTTATATTAGCCAAAATACTTTACTTATATTTATGAAACTTGCAGAGATGGTTGCTATATACGTTATTTATGTAAATTGATTTTAGTTTTCATAGTTTTATTTAATTGCGCATAATTTGTTGTTAAAAAATTTAGTATTGTATTGCAAATTTTTTATATAACACGCGCACAAATGTTTTATATATGGTGTAAGAAAGTTTCTTTGATGTTTTTATTTACTATTTCACAGATTATTACATTTATATATTATTTTATTTAATTAATAAAACCAATTTTATTTATGTATAATTTTTCTTTGATGAACTGCAATTGTAATGTTTTACACTGACAGTAAATGGATTTTGCCATACGGTAATAATATAAAAATACTGTACGATGCAGAGTTGCATGAACACAAAAAAAAAATTATTAAAATTTGATTGAAAATATTTGGAGGATTTTTGTTATTAACTTCATTTTATTGGAAATACTATTCAAGGCGAAGACAGTGTTGGTCCGTTTCCCATTTATATAACGCGCGAAGTTCGGAATTGAAGAAAAAACTTAAATCGACAAAAAAAAAATTCGAGCATCTACTAACTTTAATGTATTGTGACCTTGAAGAATCCGTCTTCCTGCCAGCATATTTCACACGAGTTTTGTTACATATTTCATCTAAAGGATCACTCACTGTCAGGTTGATTATTTTTACACTCTCAATTTATTTCTTTTCTCTAGGCAATATGTTACATGTACATATATGTGTATGTGTGAGTTAAAGCACCATTCTATTGCTATATTTCGTCAATATACTATTTTTATCGTTTTTGTATATGTATATTTTAAAGTATATGCACATTTTGTTTAAGATATATTCCACAAATTCTACACAAATGTACAAATGTATGTATGTACACCGATATTTAGAATTCAATAAGTAGGTACGTTATTCATTGCTTATTCTTTTTTTTTTGCTTTGATTATTGCAACATTTTTAATGACTGTTTATTTTAGATCAATTCGAATATTTCTAGAAGAACGGAAAGATTATAAGACAAACATATTTAAGTACATATGTATATACTATGTGTTAACGATATATTTTAAACGCACACATTCATACTTATATAATCGCACTTAAAACACGCTTAATCATTACGGAGAAATACCGATCATTTTCGTATACCCTTATTTCCAACTATAATTTTAATTTTATTTATATATACTTTTTAAACTGAAGAGGAAAAACCTTTTTTTGTTAAGTCTCGACGGATTGCCCTTTTTTTGTTTGTAAATTCATACAAAATTTATGTACACAAGTATATAGTCAGTTTAACGAATGACCTATGAACCTATGAAAAATAGCAAAAAATTAAAGTTAGCTTTTCACAACGATTCAATATTTAGCCAAAACACTGCCCCATACCCGTCATGCATGTATGTATGTATTTATGTATGTGAATAACGCCTACACACACTCTATGATCTCGAGGTTTGGGGCGCGTGTGCTTTTCGTTTTACCGTGAAAAATATTTCATTCATTGAGGAAAATAGAATATATATATATACATATATATAAACAACAATAAGAGCAGCCGAAAGCAACGACAATTGTGGCAATAAAAGCTACGTAAGCGAGTGAACGAACGACTGAACGAAGATGACGAGAAAACGAGCTGGTTAGCAAAACTTGATTTAGTGTTAAGGGTGGCACCGGATGAGGCGTAGAGGGGTCTAATGTGCTGGCCCGGTCTCCAAAATAACAAAACATAAAAGAAAAGAGAATACTGCTGTATAGAGAGTGTTAAGAACGAATATGAGCGGCTATTTACCCGTTAACATATCTATATATTATTAGCAGGTATATATACATACATACATATGTGTGTTTGGCGTGTGTCTTATTCGGGGCTTGAAACAATTTGTTACGTTATATACCAGAAAGATCGTCAAGCGTTCGAAGCGACACTATAATATAAAAATAAATAATCCCAAGCACTTTGCAAAAGCAGATTCTTGAGTACATTTCCCTTTTATTCCTGACCATACTCATTATTCCCGAAACATAGCAGCATTTACGTACATATGTATATGTATAAAAGTGCGCTTCTGTAATCTGCGCATAACCAATACCACCCACAATGATATTTTCGCCCAGTCACATGTGCTAACTCAGATTTTGCGTAGACGAATAGTTTACATATCTTAAAAATATTTTTTTTTGTGTGAAATAGGACACAAACTCACTTGCTCCCAATTCCAATTCGATACCTCGTTGAATTTATTGTTCTTATTGTAATTTTTACACGGCCACTTTTTAAATTCAGTTGTTAAT
The DNA here is from genome assembly GCA_030068015.2 of Neoceratitis asiatica. Taxonomy (NCBI): domain Eukaryota; kingdom Metazoa; phylum Arthropoda; class Insecta; order Diptera; family Tephritidae; genus Neoceratitis; species Neoceratitis asiatica. The sequence goes on from CM061529.1 coordinate 38,565,572, forward strand.
TTTATTTGTTACACATTTTCATTCGAATTTTCTTCCAGCACAACATAATTTAATGTTTTCCACCATCAATGTTGTTTTTTCTTTTACCTCTGTATTTAGTTTCCTTCTCTCGTATGTCAAATAACGCAACACACACTTATAAAGGGAATTCGGTTTTTTCTTAATTTTTTTTTTCAATTACTCAACGACGCTCTCGTGTTATTTCTCGTTCGCTCGTTTATTCACTCATTCAATTGGTCATTTTTTCTTATTTGCTTTTGTGCCCTCTTCTTTTCACTCATTCCGTGGTGGATGAAAAAACTTTAACCAGATTTTTTCATTAGATTTTATGTCGAATTATTCAATTTAGATTTTTTCTCACAGTTTTACTCTATTAAACAATTTGATCACTTTTCACACCATATTATTTTTCTATAATTTTATTTTGTTCAAATTCAAAAGTATATGTAAATGAAAGAATAATGAATTTCATCCTTCAAATTTTCCTTCAGAAAGTTGGTGAACGCGACAAACACAATACGTCCGAATATTTATCGTGCTCAACGCAAAATAAATGCACCACACAGTGAACTTGTCGGCAGAGATAAGGTTATCAGTGTTGCATTTCTACTGACTCATAGAGAACAAAAGTATTAAATTTTTTTTATTAATTAAGCTTCTATTTAGTTTTAATTTTACTCAATAATTTTTTTGTTTGCAGAACGAAGTAGTTTCTATCTTTGAAGTTGAAAATTAATTAGGAAAAGTAGCTCGCTCGCATGTTAAAATTGAAAAATTGTTAAATATGATGTTTAATTGGTTATGAACGCCACCCTGTACGTAGGAAGGAAGAGAGCGAACAAGTAATATCTGGTTTTGGGTTTGCGAGAAAGAATGCACGACATGCTACCAAACAAAGCTTCCGTGCTATTGCACAATAGATGGCGCGATGAAGTGCTAACTTACAGGATGACATTTAAAATAATATAATTTTTAGATTGCTTGAAATGGAAATCTATATTTAAATACATTCAAGTTTTTGTTGAAAATAATGTTACGATTTTGCTGAATTAACATGGATGATTCGCCAAATCCTTCTAGTTCGATCACTGGATTGTTAAATAAAAGTCACCAACCATAAATTTTCTTATTTTATAAAGAATTTATTAAATGTCCTTTTATTACTCAGTAATTCAATATTCAATTTTAATTCACTTCACTATTTACAATTACTTGAATTACAACTTTCTTATTACTTCACTGTAATGTAATCACCAACGCGTTTACTTTACGATTGATTCCCTTACTGACTCTCTGCAGTCGTGTGTCGCCCTAATATACAACCCGGTTGCTCTCAACCAACCGCCTAGAATAATCGAATCTTTCCCTTTACGAATGTTCTTGATCCACGCTCTAAAACATGGCAGCTGTCGGCTTCTCTCTTTCATCTGACATTCGCTTCGAATTTTCGCCACAATATACTCAAGGAATTTCAATGCAGGTAATAAATATTGACACAGATTTTCTCGCTTTGAAGTAAATATGACTTGATATAGAATTCTTTATTTTGTGGAAGCGCACAAAAAAAAAATTTTTTATAAGGCTTCCAAACTTTGAACAATTGAAACAAATTCTAAATGAAAAATTTAGAAATTTTATTATTATTTATTATGAAGAAGAAGAACAACACTCGTCTTTAGTCGTCTTTAGTTGAAATGTTACTCCAATATATTATTAAAAAACTAGTGAATAATTAATTCTACTAAGTTTTCACATTAAAACTACAATAATTTATTTAATATTGTGGCGAGAATGCGAAGCGAATGTCAGATGAAAGAGAGAAGCCGATAACTGGTATGTTCTAGAGCGTAAAACGAGAACATTCGTTATCAAGAACGATTCGATAATTGCAGGCTTTCGATTTCGAGCAGCCGACTACTATATAAGGGCGACACACGACTGCAGAGAGTCAGTAAGGGAATCAGTCGTAAAGTAAACACGTTGGTGATTACATTACAGTGAAGTAATAAGAAAGAGTACATTGTGAAAGTTGTAATTCAAGTAATTGTAAATAGTGAAGTGAAGTGAAATTGAATTGTGAATTACTGAGTAATAAAAGGACATTTAATAAATTCTTTATAAATAAAGAAACTGCAAATAAAGTTGGTGACTTTTATTTAATAATCCAGAGATCGTACCTGAAGGATTTGGAAAATCATCGAGGTTGATTCAGCAAAATCGTAAAAATATTATATACGAGTTTGCTAAATTAAGCTCTATGATATCCCAAATCTTTTGAGTCCGATCACTGGATTGTTAATTAAATGTCACCAGCTATGATTGCAGCATATTAATTATAAAGAATTCACTCAACGTTAATTTATTACTCAATAAATAACAATTCCGTTTCACTATTTACAATCACCAATTTTAACACGCTCACAATCTACTACTTTCATTTTACAGTAGTGTTATGACCAACGAGTTTGCAATGTAACTGACTTGCCAGCAGGGCTTACTTCGCTCTTATATACTACATAGATCGCTCGAATGAACGCCTAGAAAGATCGTGATGTTGTCGATAATGAACATTCTCTGGATTCTCACGCTCTGGTACATGCCAGTTATAGACCTCTGCCCTTCATTTAACATCTGTTTCACTTTTTTGGCAAAATATCTTTTGTTGATGGCACTGCTGCCTTTTGAATATCCGCTGTTGAATGTTCCCCGATCTGTCACTGTTGCCGCCATTAGAATGTGAGAACGTTCCCAGCTGCAATATTAACGAATTTGAGTAAGTTTCGAATGTAGTCATCTTTAATAAAAATAATATCTTTAAGCCAAGGTTGTCTCTGTGTATTTGCGGTGATCTCAAAATGTTTTAAGTTTTAAACTCGCATCTCCATAGGTCACAACCTTTCTTTATGGTTTTATTTTGGTTTTCAGCGGTTGGGGAAGTGCTCCTATGTAGTAACTGGTTAGCTGGAACACGGGTCTTAAGGTTGAAAACTCTGCATCTTTCGGATATCGTTGCAGCATGAAGTATGAATCTGTTGTCAAGATGCATCCGTCGGGCTCTTCTGCTTCTTCTTCTTCTTGGTTGGCGTAGCAATGCTTACAAAATTATAGCCGAGTCAATAATAGCGTGCCTCTCTTTTCTTAACCTTGCCGTTCGGCGCCAATTGGAGATACCAAGTGCAGTCAGGTCGTTTTCCATTTGGTCTTCCCAAGAAAGTGAATGCAGTCTTTCCTCTTCTTCCACCAGCTGGTACTGCATCAAATGCTTTGTAAACTGGAATGCTCTTAACCATTTCGACAATATGTCCTATCCAACGTATTCTCAAACAGCTCATCGTCTTTTGCCGAAAACTCGTCCATCGTCCACGTTTCTGTGCCATATAAAAGGACGGGAATGAGGAACGACTTGTAGAATTTGGTCTCTGTTCGTCGACAAAAGACTTTACTTTTTAATTGCCTACTCATTTCAAAGTAGCACTTGTTGGCAAAAGCGATTCTGGGTTGGATTTCCAGTCTGACATTATTGTTGGTATTAATGTTGGCTCGAAGGTAAGCGAAATTATTTATAGCTTCAAAGTTATAATTGTCAACAGTGACGTGAGAGCCGAGGTCCGAATGCGATGATTGTTTGTTTGATGTCAAGAAATATTTCATCTTATCCTCATTCATTACGAAACCCATACGCTTCGCTTTCTTTTCGAGTCTGGGAAAAGCAGAACCCACGGCATCGTTGTTAAGGCTAATGATGTTAATATGATCGGCGTACGCCAGGTGTCGTACACTCTTATATGTTAGAGATTGTACCTTGTCTATTTAGCTCTGCACCCCTTATTGTTTTATCCAGAGGTCCTTTTCGATTCTGACGGAATCGAACCGTCGGAAAAGTTTCGCGGGTATACCATTTTCATTTTCGGTGAAAAGGAGGAGTATGACAATCTTTTTATCTTTTCCCTCTTCAGTATTTCACATAGTATCCTCGAAAAGACTTTATATGCGATATTAAGTAGATCTATCCTGCGATAATTGGTGCATATTGTATGTTCCCCCTTTTTGTGCTTTCACAGATCACACTAATCCGACCAAATCTTACAAAGAAGGTGATGCATGCGCTTTCAGTTCTTCGCGTAATCATACCGCAAGCGAAACATTTTGGATGATGCAGTTATTTATGATTAGCAACGATAACGCTAGAGTGCTGCCTGGATATCTGAATATTGTAACCATATGCCTATCACAGTCCACTCGAAGACGCTAGTGTGAATTTGCTCTGGACATCATTATGCCCGAATTGCTTGCGGTTCCAGCATTCTTCCTCCTCAAGTCTGATTGCGGATTAGGTGGAGTCATTTCGGTACATTCATATTGGCTTTTGACTCAATTTTGGGAGATCGCGTGGTTAAAAGTCTTGATGACTTTTGGGCCATAGAAGTTAGTCGTCTACGATGTTGCAGCGTGTGCGATTAGTGTTTTATTAGCAGCATTTATTTTACAAAAAGATAGACGTGAATTGATTTTCCATGGAAGTAAGGGCAGGGCAGGACTATAGACCTCTATAACTTAAGTATTAAGAAAGGCAAATATCCTTCAAAAAATGGATACTTTATTATGGTGATTTTATTCTTGTATGGGGTTGTGGTTATATCTTAATATATACATATATATATTTTGCGCTTTGCGCTGAAGCGATTTTTGGCCGAGCTCCAATTAGTGGTTTTGCGTCTTGATATTTATACCAACAAATGCAGGGACCTACAGTTTATTCTAAGCCGCCTCCGAACGGCTGATGCATTTTTATGAGGAGCTTTTATTTCATGTCAGAAATGCACTCGGAGGGCTTGACATTCCCTACCGAGGGGCGACCGCAACTAGAAAAATTTATTTTCTATAATTTTGGAAGTTGCTCGAATCTGAGCTCGAAGCACAGGCCTTCTGAATGGCAGTACGCAATGCTAACCACTCGGCTATGGCGGCCGCCATATCTTAATGATACTTAAAATAAATTTTTTTCTTGTTGAGGATATGTAGTAGTTCATAAGTGATGATATGAGATGAAAAGGTCAGTTTTTATCAGGCTTTTGCTCCGAGAAGATAAGCTGTATAGCCTCCATTGGAGGTCATACGTATTAAAAATCTAATATTCTCAGTTTCCGACGATGTACAACAATTACTTTTCTTGGCTATCAAGTGTACATAAAATTTTAATTGAATATGAAACTGAAGTTCAGCAAAGATGAACGTACTTCTTCCCAAAGTAGGTTGGGATGATATTCATTTAAGGAGGTTTAAGTAAAACTTATGAAATAGCCAAACATTTGTCAATATAAGACAACAGCAACAATAACAATAACAACAGTAACAGGAGCGACTCGACTCGTATAAGCATAACCCACCTGCCGCAATGTCTCGAATGGACATTCGTGCCACAAACTTTAATGAAAGCGTAAACTTTTTTCTGGCCATAAATCTAAGCAACAACAATAACAATAAAAATAAATAAAAGTTGCACACAAATATCCATAATTCGAACGAAACGATATCTGCTACTCATAGCTACGCTGCTGACAGCTATACAACAGATAAGGTGAGTTGGTGCATAATTCTTCGTTGGAAGTATAAATGGGTGTGCGAGGAAAAGGGAGTGGACGGCAGGAGATTAGTGTTTGAGTGCCCACTTCACCCTTTTCGAATGCAAGGCGTTATGTGACTTGGCGACTTCGTTCAGTTTTAGTTGACTGCCCTGCAGGACAAAGTGCCTGTTGTGAGCTAAAATGCCACTAGGTTATAAAGGGTGTTTTTTATAGAGGTATAGAACTTTAAGTTGCAATAAAACAACGATGGATTATGCGATTAACATGAATTTTATTTATCCGAAAGATAATCTTGTGGCATTCCATTTTGAATATGATTTCTGTCATATGACCGCCACGGCTGGCGCGGATGTAGTCCAATCTGGACGTCCAATTTTCGATGAATTTTCCAACATCTGTGGCCGTATGTCGGCAATAACACGGCGAATGTTGTCTTCCAAATGGTCAAGCGTTTGTGGCTTATCCGCATAGACCAATGACTTTACATAGCCCCACAGAAAGTAGTCTAGCGGTGTTAAATCACAAGATCTTAGAGGCCAATTCACAGGTCCAAAACGTGAAATTAGGCGGTCACCAAACGTGTCTTTCAACAAATCTATTGTGGCACGAGCTGTGTGACATGTTGCGCCGTCTTGTTGAAACCACATCTCCTGGACATCATGGTTATTCAATTCAGGAATGAAAAAGTTAGTAATCATGGCTCTATACCGATCACCATTGACTGTAACGTTCTGGCCACCATCGTTTTTGAAAAAGTACGGACCAATGATTCCACCAGCCCATAAAGCGCACCAACCAGTCAGTTTTTCTGGATGTAACGGTATTTCAACATACACTTGAGGATTACCTTCACTCCAAATGCGGCAGTTTTGTTTGTTGACGTAGCCATTCAACCAGAAGTGCGCTTCATCGCTAAACATCGCTAAAATGGACGTGGTGCGCGATACGTTTTCCGCACAGAACCATTATTTTCGAAATAAAATTGCACTATTTGCAAGCGTTGTTCAGGCGTGAGTCTATTCATGACGAATTGCCAAACCAAACTGAGAATAAATCACTTGACAGCTGTTAAATCGGTCGCCATCTTGAAAAGTAATGCCAACTTAAAGTTCTATACCTCTATAAAAAACACCCTTTATTGCATCGGCAATATACCAGTATAAGACTAGCTCCATCCATCCTGCAGAGAGAGAAAAATCTCAACCTTTAATTTAATCTCTTTTATGAAGAAGCGAAAACGCCACTAGCAAAATTGAATTATATCGCACTTAAAATATTAATATATTGCTTCATAGCTTAGGTTTTTACTAAAGAATAGCTACAATATATATAAAGGGTGATCCTTTTCGAAGTTCCCTACTTTTTAAAGATAAATACACTGAAAATTCAAATTTAATGGGGAATGTTTTTTTATCATTCGAAAGAACATTCTTTGGCATTTAATTTTTGAAGATTATCTCTTTCGTAGCCGCAGCTACGTCACAGATGGTCCATCCGTTGAGTTCGAGCATTTCGACTGGTAACTGGTGAATGATACGCGTGATGTTTTGCCCCAAGACCTGAAACGAACGATTGTCCGCATAGACTTTAAACTTTACATATCCCCACTGGAAAAAGTCTAACGGCTTGATATAACACGATCTTGGTGGTTAAACGAAAGGCCCAAAACTTGAAATTATCTGTTCTCCGAAGTGTTCTCTCAATAAATCCATTGATTGATGCGATGTGCGTGAAGTGGCGTCGTCTTGTTGAAACCAAATGTCACGGAGATCTCAAGCTTCAATTTCAGGCATCAAATATTCGGTTATCATGGCGTGATAACGGTCGCCTCCATCGGTCACCGGCATCATTTTTGAAGAAATATGAACTGATGTTTCACCGGCCCACAAACCACACCAAACCGTTGTTTTTCTGGATAAAATGGGAGCTATTGAATCTCTTCAGGTTGCTCTTCGTCCCGAATGCGGCAATTTTGCTTGTTTACATAACCATTGAGCCAGAAATGTTCCTCATTGCTGAACAAAATTTGGCCCGAAAACGTCGGATCTTCTTGGAACTTTTCAAGTGCTCATAGAGCGAAGCGATGTTGCTTGGGAAGGTCGAGCGACTTCAATTCTGGCACAAGCTGTATTTTTTACGCTTTCAATTTAAGGTCTATACGTAAAATGCGCCAAGACGTTCCATACGTCAATCCAAGTTGCTGTGAACGGCGCCGAATCGACTCTCCACGGTCTTTGTAAACACTCTCAGCTACGACCGCTATAGTTTCTTCACTGCGTGCTGGATGTGGCCTATTCGGTCGAATATTATCCAATAATGAATGCTTAGTCTCAAGAAGGGTGATGGTGTTGCGAATAGTACGCTCAGTAGGCCGATTATGTTGACTATAAGTTGAGTGGAAGGCGCGAAACACGTTCTTTACAGAAAGTGAATTTTCGTAATAAAGTTGAATGATTTGTAAACGTGTGATTTGTATACATTGTTCAGGCGTAAGTGTTCCCTTGATGAAATGCCAAACAATAGTGAACAAAAATATTTTGACAGCTTGAAACAACTCACGCGTGATCTGTCAAAAAAGGCTATTGAAAAAGCTACCTCTACTTGGATCACCCTTTATTTGGTGCCTTGTAACAGATGCATCGATTTTCGGCAGGCTCTTCGTACAATTTTTTGTAACCTACTACTTCAAAGTGTGTGGTACTAGCATTAGCAAATTATGTAAGTGCCTTAAGGTTTCAGAATCTTCCTCCTTTCTACAACTCTTGCAGACATATGGTTTGAAGGTACGCCCAGACTCTCTGTGTCCTTTTCCTGTAAAGAGACCCATAGTTTTAGATATGGAGAACGGCATATCCAAACTCTTCAGTGGTAACGAAAGTGTAGGGCGAAGTGCGCTTTCTTGCAAACCTGGTGTATTACTGTGACCATGCAAATATTCTAGGTTTTGAGAGAACTGCGAAGCCATCATGTTATGTGATCTGCGGAAATTCCTTACTGTTTCCGATTTTATTGTTCCAGATTCCAGGTATCTTAATGCTCCACATACAGTAGCCATTTCCGTCTGAAAAACACTACAGTGGTCCGGTAATCGAAAGGATTCACGTATACCAAGCTTCCTTGAACTAAGTTATAGAAATATTTCTAAAAATGGTCGTATACGTACTACCATGCGGAGTGTCATAAGTTCGAATAAGATCAACATCCAAATTTATATTATAGAAAATTAATTTAAAAATATACATCCCCAGAATTTTAGCACGAAATCTCGGAAATTCCTACTAGGCGAACTTCTGCTAATTTATCGTACATGTGTGCGAGATTATAAACTTTGCCACAAATCTATATTTTTCCATACAAATGAGATATTGTTGTTTTTGTTTTTCCCTCTTCTTGTTCTTCTATGTTATCGAAGAATTTTATTTCTCATGCTTCTCCACCTGTCCGTCATGCGTTTATGCCTTCGCCCAGGTCATTCATTCTGGCTAATGGCACAATTTCCCTGGGAAAAAGTTATTTGGGTGCAAAATAAAAAGAGTGAGGGGGAGAGAGAGAGAGAGAGAGAGAGGGAAAGCGAATTTCTATCACGATTTTCATTTTTATTTTTTCTTACTTTCCGTTGCTTTTCATGTGGGTTCATGCATCATTTGATGCTTTGTGTAGGCTGGGATTAGCTTTTGTGCAAAAACCGGAAGTTATAAATATCTGCCGCTATTCATAGTGCCCACTATCGTTTCACCTTTGTAGTTGGTGTTGTTATTATACTTTTTTCTTGTTGTTGTTGTTGTTGTTGCTGCTGCTGCTGCTGCTGCCAGTGTGGTGTCAGCTGTTGTCCTAATATTTTGTTAACGAATTTGTTGAAGGCAGTAGTTCATGATAAACTTCGACAATAGCGAAACTAACGATGCCACATATGTTGACTGAAAAGCACGAACTTTAACGGTAAGTACAATGCAGAGTCTTGCTGCGAGGCATAAATTAGGTATGTTCAATTTTTATTTATTTCTACTATTACAAGCCAAAAGTTTCACTGTCGGGAAGGATTCATTTTTTTTAGCGGGCAGCTGAAAAATTTCACAATTGTCTGAAACGCCTGATTAGAGTTGAAAATTTTGCTATTTCCAGGCGTTCTGGGCAGTTCAGTCTTGTGGTAGTGGAGGCGATTTCATACGCTTGCAGTAGTTTAACTGTGGAGGCTAAAGCAGCGTAGCTTGTACAACCTGAAAACAATGGTTTGGAGGCGCAACTTTAATTCCGCTCTCTGAGATCATATGTGATCCCACTTTATGGGATCGCTTATTGAATTGTCTGCGTTTTTTTATTTCTCCTGTTGCGCCTGTTGGTCAGTGACCAGCGGCACGTGGCAATAGTAGTTAGAGACAATTTGGCTCTAGTGAGAATAAAAACAAAGGAAAGTAACGATAAGAAGCCTTTTCGAGTGTGTATTTTTTGTCTCCTCTAGGGCAGTTCTACTTAAAATCGCCTTAGTGGTTATAAACAAGCCATCAACTTGCTAGAAAACAGCGAGGAAGTACGAAGACAACAAAGAGCATTGCCATTTAGATCCTAAATCAATCATATGGTCGTTCTTTCACGTAGCCTTTGGTGCTTTTCTATCCCATAAACCATGTGTTTGGCGGATGACTAATAAAGTGTGAAGAAAAAGTGGTTATATATGGTTACATATATAATTCTTCTTAAAAGAAAATTAATTGATACCGTCATTTCACAAATTAACGGACATCCCTAGCAATCACGTTTCCACTATCGAACCACACTACCACTTATTCAAAGCGTCAAAGTGTGTGTTGAATGCGATTATTTCGAAAGTATTTGAAAGATGCCTTTTTATGTTAAATAATTTACTACCTTCCCTTTCAGCAATGTCTAAAGTTAAGAATTCTACTACTCTCTCGAAGTGCCCTTCATTTATTGCTTAAGTGACATTTTATGTGACGCTGCAAACATAAGTTCAGCGACCAACATTTTTTTTTGCTTAAACTTAACTTGAATTTATGAGTTTCGTTTGTGAAGTTTAGCAACAAAACAGTCAGCTCTGGCCCTCTGGCTTGCTCGGGGTGATATGTCCATTTTCTAATACGCAATCCGAGGGAAAGTGCTGAAGACCACACTGAGTTGGGTTGGTGAGCTTAAATTTGTTTGGGTTCATTTTGCTTTTGCAAGCACTTTCCATCTAATTTTCCAACTTTGATGCCATTTAAACAAATGAAAAGTATTTTTGGCCAATGGCTGTTGGTCATCCAAAAATTTTTGCACATAAAGGAATCAAAAACAGGCTTTAAATCGTTAATATTTAGTGTGGGGTTAAGTAAACCCTTTTGCGAGCGTAAATTTACAGCAGCCGGCGGCTTTGGACAAACTTTACGAATGAGTAAATACATTAAGCTTGGTAAGAAGGGTGAATGTACGGGTTGGTAAAGGTGGTAACGAGTGAATAGCAGCAGTTTCTTAGATTCTAATGTCTCAACCGATTTCATATAATATTATAGTGAACATTGCTATTTGATTTTATTTACTTCTCTAAAGGTTTAGGGATTGTTCCCGAAACAATTAATATAATTACATGAGTGAAGTGTGAGTCGCTTCACCAGCTTATTTTTTCACGTTACAATCAAGTTTGGATTTTATTGAAATTGCGACAATAAAATTTTATTTTTTCTATTTTAAAATTATTTCTTTATATAATGAAATATTTTTGAGAGAATTAACAGACGTCGTCTGTTTTTTATTTACCCTAGAAATAGCTTATTAGTAGAGTTTCGTTAGGTGCCAAAACTGGGAAATGAAAGCTAGCACAGAAACCATAAAGTGTCATCTGAGAATTAATTAAGTTCGTTGGAAATAAGTGAAGTTATGGGCTTAATTTAGGGAAAGCATACATATATATAGACGGCCGCTGTAGCCGAGTGGTTAGCATAAAAATCCATCGGCCATTCGGAGGCGGCTTAGAATAAATTGATGGTAAAAACATCAAGACACAACAAATTGGAAGAGGAGCCGGCCTAAAATCGCTTCAGCGGTTACAAAGCGTCAAACTTATATATATATATATACAGTGGCGGACAAAAGTCTACATAAAAAAGGGGGTATTTTCGTTGAATTTAAAGTCAAAAAGTTTATTGGAAAATTTAACGATACAGTTAATTTCAACTCTTTTCCCTTATCATAAAAAAAAAATTTTTTTTTCATATGAAACAGTAAAGCTATGACAAAAAAAAAAAACGTAAATCCAACATTGACAAAAGTCTACATACAGTACATACATAACTTATCTTAGCGCAAAAACTTAAAAACTTTGGTTAATATCAGGTAACTTGCTCTTTTTAGTATTTAGTTGGTCCACCGTTCGCACCAGTAACAGCTTGAAGCCGTCGTGTTATCGAATCTACTAAATTTGTCAATTCTGAGGGAGTAATATTGTCCCAAGCTTCAATAAGACGTTCTTTGAGTTATATTCAATAACATTAAAATCTGGGCTTTGAGTTGGTGTGTGTAGTTCTCTTTGAGCATGATAAAGCAACCAATCCTTAACAATATGAACAGTACGCTTTGGATCGTTATCCTGTTCAAAGATCCAGCCTGCGCCAAGCTCCTAACTGTCCACCAAAAGCTTCAGAATAGCTTCCAAAAATGACTTATATTCCAACCGATCCATATTACCCTCAATAAAAATAAGCCTTCCAACTCCAGATACCACAACCGCTCCCCAAACCATTACGTTGCCTCCACCATGCTTCACTGTTGGTACCATATTTTTGGCGTTAAGTGCAGTGTTTTCTTTTCTCCAAATTTTTTCTCTTCCATCGCTGCCGAATATATTGAACTTCGATTTGTCTGTAAACAAGATTTTTTGCCAAAAATGTGCTTTAGCGAACTCCAAGTGAAGTTTTTTTTCAGAAATAAGAAGCGTTTTACGTGGCTCTTTGAATTGTTCCTAAATGGACAAACTTTCTTGATGAGTTTGCCAGTTTTTCGGCTAATTTTGGAGCAGAATAAAGCTGAGATTTCTTCGAGTTAGTTTCTTCGGGCGGCCAACACGTGGCTTATTTTCGATGGATCCATTTTTTTTTTCAAAGTATTTGCAATGGGGTGTACCTTTGGTCGATTTAAGTTTCAAATTTTTTAAATTTCACCATTCGATTTCTTCTTTTTCTGTGCTGAATAACCAAATTTTTTACGTCAGTGGATATTTATTTACGCCGATCCATTCTTGATGCTAATGTGTTTAAACCACAACTAAAATCAATACTAACAAAGTACAAAACATAATTTAAAAAAATAGTAAAGAAAGGGTACCTAGTCGCCATAACAACACAGCATATCGACGTACCTGCTAGTGAACCCGTAGTGTATGTAGACTTTTGCGTTTTTTCACCATAATTGATTTATTTTATGTTAGAGAATGGATTTGTTTTAATACATATGATTAGAGAAGGATTTAAAATAAAACTGTATGTATACCTATATTTTTTAGCAAAGTGATAGTACTTTCTATACAACGAATATAGGCGGTGTATGTAGACCTTTGTCCGCCACTGTATATATCATTACAATTTCATTTCTCGAAAACTGGTGAACCTAGAGACAACCTGGTGTAATTATACATTAAAGAAGACCCTCATCTAATTTCAGAAGCTCTTCTTTGTTTATATAATAAAACCGATTGCTCAAAACTATATATTTTAGTGAATTGGTAATCTAAGCTTTGACTCTCAATTGGAAAGTCTTTCTTCTAAAAAGAATGATATCATAGAGAGATGAAAGTGCGACAAACCCTGTTCGATCCAAAACAACATCTCACAATAAAAAACTATATCGATTGTATATCTTAGAAAATAAGTGTTTAGTCTGAAATGTACCCTCTTAACAAGAACAAGTACATTTTCCAGTGCGCGTTAAGTAAATCGTGCGAAGAGTCCTTTCTAACCACTTAAACTTTGTTAGGCAGTCACTTGTTATCGTCTGCAACTTGTGGTGCTTGGGCTACCGTGATGCCATTAGCTAAAAGGTGTTAACTGACGATATTTAAAAGCGATTACAGCTTTTCCGTATGTTGATGGAGTCTAATGGTGTGTGAAACGTGAGCAACTCTTGTGGAAGATGCGGTACGAAATAACCCACTCGGACATATTCGGTTTAAGGGTTTACTGAAGTCTAATTCCAGCATCTGTTTACCAGAGGCGCGGCTGCAAGCGGGCGTCGGCTTTGAAGCAAGCCCTGTCCTCGTAAGACAAAAGGCTCCGATCACTGTCTTACAAGAAGTGCGATGGACGTCATAAGAACGGAAATGAGTAGGTCCTTGTTACACGGCAGTTACTACAGCAGTCATACAAAGGAGTACAAATTTGGTATTGGATTCATTGTGAGAGAGACTCATTCGCCGAATCCTAGCATCCTTGCAAGGATACTTTTTATGAGCGCATGTACTATACTTATGAACGTAGCCCGCGCCACAGTAACGAATTTGTGCATGGATGGTACGATGAGGATAGACGTGCTGCAGTAAAGAAAAAGCACGTGCGGGGTGGGATAGATATCGAGAGTTAAAGAGGGAAGTGAAAAAAGAAAAGGTCGAAATGCCTGAGTGGGAACCAAGGCTGTAATCTGGTCACCGATATCTAGGGCATACTGAGTTTATGCAAAGAACACTTCTCCACCGTCATCACAAAGATCGGTCCTTATCACTGTAGCCTTAGACCAGATATTCACCATACGCCAAATGTTGGATAAGACCCGAAAGAAAAGAATCGATGCACAACATATAAGTCTGAATTTGCTTTTCCTCAAAACTTATGCGTAAAATAATGCTGGAAAATACCACAAGCGTGGCCGGAATTGGAAAGACCTCTCAGAGCCGTTCGGTACTAAGGAAACTTTCAGACAGATTGACTCTTTATCGTGTGATTTCTTCAACCTTATGCAAAAGAAAAAGTAATAACAACATCAAAGATAAAAATACAAAGTATAATATTTTACGAAAATGTTCAATTGCTGGCGTATGCCGATGGGATTGATGTCATTGGCTATATAAACCGCAACTTTAGTTGTATTTTCTTCATATTAGACAAAGAAGCGGAGCGAGCGGGTCTGATAGTGAACGAGGGCAAGACGAAATACCTCCCTCTATCAAAAAAACAGCCAGTATTGGAATTGTAGATAATTTCGTCTATCTTGGAACTATCATCAACAACTCTAACAATGCCACCTTTGAAATCCAACGCAGAATCATCCATTTTAGGTTAACTGAGCAGAAGAGTAAAGTCGTCTCTTGACGAATCAAAGCAAACCTCTACAAGTCGCTAATTATTTCCGTCTTGATGTAGGGTGTAAAAGCGTGGAATATGTCGACATCAAAGGAGATGGCAATAAAAGTTTTCGAGTGAAATGTTTTGTGGGAAATGTATGTTTCTTTGCGTGTTGGAAGCAGCAAATATTGAATACGATGTAACGATGAGCTATACGGGTTATACGACAGCATTGACATAGCTCAGCGAATAAAAAGACAGCGGCTCCAAGAAAGTCTTTTGGATAAGATTTTTGGTTTGTAAATAATAAGTCTGGACTTAGCCCTAACAAGAGATTCAATATAATGCAACAACATTTGGATTGCGTGATGTTAAAGATATTTTTTCGATTTTGCTGTTAGGCGATTCTGCCACGTTGATATCGCGAAGGGGGTATGAAATTCCTCCGAAATGGCGGAAATACGATATATGGAGTCATAATTTCTGTATAAGAGCAACAAGAACTAGCAATGATTGATTTCCAGGCTTCCCACAACGTCACTCTTTTATTCGAAAGCATCCAAAGCCTCAACCTCTTAAAAGCGTCCCTTTGTCTATATCCTTATGATACTGGAAAAAATTTGTAGATTTAATTGAGAACAGATTGGTTATTTTGAGCATGTCCGTCAAGTATAAGCTGTCTAACTACTGGATCAGTATTTTGGGGATGTTAAAAGGCAAAATTCTGACATTCAAGAACTTATAAATATTAAGCCTCATCCGACGCTCCCGCATTAAGTTGGTATAAAGAAGACAAGATGAATGTCAGATTGGAGAATATGCTTTTGGTGAGACTGCAAGGTGTAAAAATGATGATGTGAGGAAAGGACCTCAACCTGCAAAACCTATCATTTGCCGTCCATCTATTTAACTCCTCAATATCAGTGCCTATATTAGTGGATACCTTATGAAATGGGAGTGCTTATGGCTTTTAGCTTGGAGCTTGCATATTTTCATAACAGTAAATGAACAGTTACAATGAAGTTTCGAAATACCTAAAATATCAGATGTGCACTACCGTAGCTCGACTAAACAGCACAACACATTCTTTGAGTTTATTTGTGTCTTAAGCTTCTCTTGGGCTTAAAAATTCATAGTTTTATGCGTACGGAGAATTTTCTGTTGTCTCTACTCTGTTTGTGTTCCAAATCAAATTATCAAAGTGCTACAATGCAGAATGACCATGGGCTAGGGTCCATACGAGCTGTTATGTATGTTTATGTGTATGTATTATGTGTAGCTGTGTGATAATATGCATTTATGGGCGTGATATCAGCTCTTTGCACCTCAATTGCACCTTGGCAAGAGCTGTTCATGGAATTATCTTAGCTGTGTGTGTATAGGTGTTGAATGAATGCAGAGAGCTCTCATGCAGAGTTGTGTATTTTGCATCAGACAAAAATGCGATTATTTGTTTCACGCATCACCTGCCCTGCAGGTATGTGGAATCCTTTTAAAACTTTTGTAATTTTTCCTGGACAGCATTCAAAACTGTAACAAGAACCGTTATCGGCAGAAAAGACAGCCCAGCACTCAACGTGGCAGCGTGAAGTCTGATGTTGATCCACATCGTGGATCAACACCCAATTTTATGGTTCAAAGTCCGAGAGAATTCAGTTAAATTATATGGCTGGTACATACTAACGAATAAGTCACAGAGTCCTGAAAAAGTCTTATTTAAAAACGTAACGAATTCGAAGTTCCGGTGGAACCGAACATTATGTTATCGGGGAAGATCTGTTTATGGATATATGTCAACTACTGGTAGGAGTTTAGTCCCTCCTAAAAGTAGTCTACCTACCAAGTTTATATTTAATTCTTACTTTTCCTCCCCTTCCTTGGCGTAGGCACCGCTTACGCGATAATAGCCTCATCAACAATAGCGCAACACTCGTTTCTTCTCCTTGCTGTTTCGCGCCAGTTGGAAATACCACGTGATACCAGGCCCCTCTCCACCTGATCCTCCCAACGGAGTGAAGGTCTTCCTCTTCCTCTGCTTCCGCCAGCCGACTCATCGGCTGTCGACATCGTCCAGGCTTCTGCACCATATGTCAAGACGGGAATTATGAGTGGCTTGTAGAGTTTGGTTTTGCTTTGTCAAGAGAGGACTTTACTTTTCAATTGCCTACTCAGTCCAAAGTAGCACCTGTTGACAAGAGTAATTCTGCGTTGGATTTCAAGGCTAACATTGTTGGTTTTGTTAAGGCTGGTTTCTAGATAAACGAAATTATCTGTCAACAGTGACGTGGGACCCTAGTCGCGAGTGCGATGACTGTTTATTTAATGACAGGAGATATTTCGTTTTGTCCTCGTTTACTACCAGATCCATTCGCTTCGCTTCTTTATCTAACCTGGAGAACGCAGAATTTACGGTGGGGTTGTTACGACAAATTATATCAATATCATCGGCATACGCCAACAATTGTACACTCTTGTAGAAGATTGTATCTAGTCTATACAGCTCTGCAGCTCTTGTTATTTTCTCCAGCATAAAATTGAAGAAATCACACGATAAAGAGTCTCCTTGTCTGAAACCTTGGTTTGTATCGAACCGCTCGAAGAGGTCTTTTCCATTTCTGACAGCGCTTGTGGTATTATCCAGGGTCAATTTACATAGCCGGATGAGTTTTGTGATGATATCAAATTCAGACATAGCGGCGAAGAGATAGTTCCGTATCGTGCTGTCGAAGGCCGCTTTAAAATCGATAAAAAGGTAGAGTGTATCGATTCTTTTTTCTCGGGTCTTCACCAAGATTTGGCGCATGGTGAATATCTGTTCAATGGTAGATTTGCCAGGTCTAAAGCCACACTGATAAGGTCCGATCAGCTTGTTGACGGTGGGCTTTAGTCTTTCACACAATACGCTAGACAGAACCTTATATGCGATATTGAGGAGACTTATCCCACGATAATTGGCGCAGACCGTGTGGCCTTCCTTTTTTTGCATTGGGCAGAGCACACTTAGGTTCCATTCGTCAGGCATGTTTTCGTTCGACCATATTCTGCAAAGAAGCTGATGCATGCTCCTTGTCAGTTCTGCTCCGCCATACTTGAAAAATTCTACCGATAAGCCATCGGCTCCCACCGCTTTGTTATTTTTAAACGGACAATCGCTATTCAAACTTCTTCATAGTCGGGTGATGGCACTTCTCTACCACCATCATAGATTGGGGTTTCGGGTTCGGCATCTTCGGGGTTTTCACTGCCATTGAACAGTTTGAAGAAGTGTTCCCTCCATACACTAAGTATGCTCTGGACATCTGTCACCATTACCTCTATGGTCCCTATGCGATTTACTTACTTTTCGAAAATATCGTTATTTGGAAGGTGGGTGTGAACTTGGTCCGATTTCACCAATTTGAAATAGCACCTGTACTTGTGACCAAAGAAATGTCTACCAAAATATCTCAATCTATATTTGAGTTGTATGTATGGTATTCAACTGTTGGCTAGGACCTGTGCAACTTATATTGGTTCCGGTGGTTCCAGTCAGAAATTATAAAGCAAAGTAAACCTACTAAAAACCTTGGTATACTATATTACTGGTTAAGACGGGAGTTGAGAGAAGCAGAACGAAGTATCTCACAAAACTGAGAGATCATCCCAACCGGTAATTCATCCACATATTAACCACTACAACGTAGAGATGTGGCAATATTTTGAAATCTATGACATTCTACGGATTCCTATAGGGTATTATTGTGTTTGCATGCGTGCTGCAGGTCTATACGAATGACCATTCAAAAAGAATTTTGCCTAGGTTCATTAACACCAGCTTATGCTTTTCTAGGTTCATTAACACCAGCTAATGCTTTTCTTTACGTAGTTGTCGGCAATGCCTGAGTATAAGTAAAGAGTTGCTTATGAGTTTTTAAATGCAACAAGTGTCCTAGAATAACAAGAGGATGCCATTGGACATATGGCAGTCGTCTAGTTGAAGTGTATCTGTGTATAGAAGCGAAGAGATTCAAATATGCTCAGAGGCTAGCACACACATTATATCGCACGGGGCACATTTTCTCTGAAAAAATAATATTTAACCTACGGGCCTTCAAATATTCTCCTTTACTTACGCAGACACCGCTTACGCGATTACAGCCGAGTTAACAACAGCAGCCAAGTCCTTTCCCACGACATTTCCAACAGAGTGGAGATCTTCTTCATCCATTGCTTCCATCGGCGGGTACTGCATCGAATACTTTCAAAGTTAGAGTGCTTTCATCCATCCGGAGAACATGACCCAACCAGCGTAGACGCAGTCTCTTGATTTGATGAAATATGTGCCGTCCGTGGTATAACTCATACAACTCACCGCTCCTTTGCCAGTGATGATTGGCCCCGCTACCCAACAGAAAGAAAAGGGAAATGTGACCAAAGATGATTTCTATGTCAAAATTGTGCTTGGGACTTTAACGTCAGAGTGGGCAAAGAAGGTACTTTTGGCGCAATAGTCGGAAAACAGACTGAGGACTGAGACTCGATAATGTTGTGATTGACGTAAGACATTTATCTAGTATTTTAGATGTGCGTACGTCCCGAGAATCTAATATCGACTGGGATCGTTATCTTGCCCCAGCGAAGATATGAAGATACGCCCATCAATAAACACAAGGAAGGTTCGAGGTTGCAAAGCTGTAATCATAGCAGACAGCCAGCAGGTTTACTACTCAATTTGCACACCTGCTCTCTGAGAGCACTCATCAGCAACTCGTCATAAGGACCGTGTGGAATGGAATATCTAACTCACTATGTCCCGCCGCTACGGGAACAATTAGTTTTCAACGGTATCAGAAAAAGAACTGGTACGATTAGAAATATCGAACTGCTGCGGAAAGGAAACGCTCTGCCTACCTTGACTACGACACGTGGAATAGATACTGAGAGCTGAAGAGGGAAGCAAGACGCATTTGAAGTTATAAAAAACAGAAAGAAGCAGAAATGCGTGAGTATGAAGAGCTTGATAAGCTGGCCGACGAGGGTAATGCTCGAAAATTCTATGAATGGAAGCGGCACCTTATTAATCTGGTTACAGATGACCAGAGCATACTTCATATATGGAGGCAACACTTCTCCAACTTGCTGAATGGTAGTGCAAGTGAAATCTGAAACCCCATCGATGAAGATGCTACAGACGTTCAATTGCCTGACTGTGACGTAGTTCGAATAGCACCTAAAAAAATATCAAAGGGGAGGGCTCACCAGCAAATACGGCCGCGAGGAACTGTCAAAGGTGAATGCATCAACATCTTTACAGAATATGGTCGGACAAAAGTTTGCTCGACGAATGGAACCCAAGTTAGCTTTGCCCAAACCAAAAGAAGGGAGATCCCAAGGTCTGCGCCAATCATCGTGGGATAAGCCTCCTAAATATCGCATATATGGTCTTATCTAGCGTATTGTATGAAAGACTAAAGTTTACTTGCTAAATTCAGATATTCACCATGCATACACACCACCTTTTCATCGATTTCAAAGTTGCCTTCGACAGCACGACAAGGAGCTGTTTCTTCGCCAACATGTCTGAATTTGAAGCGAAGCTTGTGGGTGTTGTGGTGAATGAGCAGCAAAGAAACAGTAATCACTTAGCGTCTTGGCCCCCACGTCACTGTTGACAGCCATAACTTAAATCATAAATAATTTCGTCTATCTAGGAATCAGCCTTGAAATCTCACGCAGAATCACTACTGCCTTTTAATTTTAATAATTTTATTTCATGTAAATAAGTAAATAAATAAATGAATAATAGTGATCGCCATTAAATGCTGATTTTGCGGATTTTTATATGGGTACTGAACGTAACAGGTCAATTGAAAAGTCACCGGCCTGAAACATAGATGGCGCTACTATAACTAAATCCACATGATTTTTAGTTAGCCCTAACCTTCAAAACATTCAAAAATTTGTATGTATGTAAAGGGTATTTTTCATAGAGGTATAGAACTTTAAGTTGGCATTACTTTTCAAGATGGCGACCGATGTAACAGCTGTCAAGTGATTTATTCTCAGTTTGGTTTGGCAATTCGTCGTGAATAGACTCACGCCTGAACAACGCTTGCAAATAGTGCAATTTTATTTCGAAAATAATGGTTCTGTGCGGAAAACGTATCGCGCACTACGTCCATTTTAGCGATGTTCAGCGATGAAGCGCACTTCTGGTTGAATGGCTACGTCAACAAACAAAACTGTCACATTTGGAGTGAAGGTAATCCTCAAATGTATGTTGAAACACCGTTACATCCAGAAAAACTGACTGTTTGGTGCGCTTTATGGGCTGGTGGAATCATTGGTCCGTATCATTGGACGTAGTGCGCGATACGTTTTCCGCACAGAACCATTATTTTCGAAATAAAATTGCACTATTTGCAAGCGTTGTTTAGGCGTGAGTCTATTCATGATGAATTGCCAAACCAAACTGAGAATAAATCACTTGACACCTGTTAAATCGGTAGCCATCTTGAAAAGTAATGTCAACTTAAAGTTCTATACCTCTATAAAAAACACCCTATACAAAGCCTTACTGCAGCTATCGTGCTTACCAACGGAGAAATATATAGGCTAAATCGTTTCAACCCATCATATAATATACTATCACGCCATTTTTTTTAATCATATAAGCAATATACGTTTCCCAAATACGCATTTTACGAACAGATCGGACCCTGGTCCATTTCTTATCCGGAAAGAAAAGTTCTTGAAATATTAACATACCCAAAAAATGGAACGGGATGAAATTAGAAATCAGGCTAATCGAATAATAAATACGATTTTTTCGAATAAACTACCCTGCAAAACCTCAGTTTGTTGGATGCCTACCGTATATATAGAACACACTACCAAGTTTTAGGTCCCTATGCTGGGGGTTGATCCGTCAGTGATTCAGGACAGCGCCCTTGGATGCAGCTATAATTGGGTACATTGTTTAATTTTATGTTAAAATATACAGGAATCAACTAGAAATCATAAAATTTTGTTCTGGAAGTTATGGGCGTGGTAAGAAGTAACGAAAGGCTAAAAAATCGATAAATTAGAAAAATATGTTTTAGTTATTCCAAAAATATTTTTAATATTGTAAGATTTTGCTGAATAAGCTCGATGATTTCCCAAATTCTTCGAGTCAGATGACTGGATTGTTAAATAAAAGTCGTCAACTATATATTTGCAGTGTCTTATTTTATAAAGAATGTATTCAATGTCTTTTTATTATTCAGTAATTCACAATTCGCTTCATTATTTACAATCACAACTTGCGCAATGTACTTTTTTTTATTACTTCACTGTAATGTAATCATCAATGCGTTTACTTTACAACTGATTAGGTTTGCAGTTGTGTGTCGCCCTTATATACTTGTCTGCTGCTTGAAAACGAAACCCTGGAATGATCGAGTCGTTACGATAACGTCTCGTTTTACGCTCTAGAACATACCAGTTGTCGGCTCCTCTCTTTCATCTGACATTCGCTTCGCATTTTCGCCACAATAGTATCAAAATTTAATGAAAAAAAAAATTATTGTAAAAATTACTATATAATTTTTCGGGCCAGAATTAAAAAAAAAAATTTTAAGTTGAATCTTAACTTCTATTACTCTTAAGATATGAACTTTTCGAAAAAAAATATAAGGCAGCTTTTGTCGAGCTTTTATATTACTACGAAGAAATATATTTTTAAACGTAAGAGTCGCTCTTGGGTCTCGGTTTAATATCTACTTTCAGAGCTGAGGTGGGTCTGCTGTCATGAACTAAAAATGTTAGAGGACGCTGCAAATTATATAACAATGCCATGGGCAAGTGCTAATTTCTCATGAACATGATTGGAATGAGATGGTCTTTATCTAGCCTCTCAAATTTCAAACCGGACTCAACCAGTATTTTCACTACTTATAAGAATTGTGAGCTATTTAAATAGAAGTTAATTGAAAAGAGAAGGCTATCCGAGAGTACTACACTGAATTATATTGAAAATTGATGGAAAATTAATTTCATTGCAAGACTTTATAACATTTTCTTTTTATAAATATAGGAAAGAATGACAGCTGAGCTTTTGAAAAAAAAAACTAAAAAATATTAATGCTTGTGTGAAAATATGACTTCTACCGAAATTTCTTTATTTGATTTTGACATTATCTTTTTTACCTTGCCACGAACATAAATACATATGTATGTATATAACTATAAGAAATGCTGTTCCTTTTATTTGAATAAATATGAAGCTTCTTCCGCCCTTACTGCCTTTGCTGTTAGCGCTTTTGATTTACTAATTATGTTGGTCGCGTCATCAGCTGTGCTTAAAATGTTGTGGCTGATGTCGTCCTTGTTGCTGTTGTTATCCTAATTATTGTTGCTGTTGTTACATAGTTATAAACACTAAAGGCGTGAGTTTTACCAAACACGTTTTAATAATTATTTTTATTAAATGCACTTTATACACGCCAACATAACATAACATAGCACAGCATAGCAACTAGACTACACTCAACTTTCGTATGCTACCATCAGCCGCCAGACTGCCAACCAACCAGCGTTCGCTTAGCCTAATCATCAATGCACGTTCTTGGCTCCACTTCCTCCTCCCCCTTTATATTATCACCCTTTCTCTGGCTTTTCGCTTCACTTAAGTAGTCAACTAAGCTTTATTGCAGTTTGGAAACATGTTTTTTTTGTAGTTTTAGTTGTTGTTATCTGTAAAGTAGTTGCTTTTGTTTTTAAATATTGGTTTTTGTTCTTGTTGTTTGTTTGTTGTCGTTTTACACTCATTTGTTTCAGGCTGTGCTTGCAATTAAATTTCCTTCCTTCCTGCCGTTCTTCGAAATGTATATATTTTGAAACTATACATCCACGCCCCATACACGCACATACACGCACATATTATTTTTGGATGCCTGCGGTGGTGGCGTCGTCGGTTTCCCTGGCTTATTACTTTCCTGGTGAAACGTCTCTCTCCTCTCACTTGTATATGTATGCGCGACGAACGGATCTTATTTACAACACGTCAACGAACGGGCAATCAGTTGCACCTGCACACATTCCTTTTTTAGTACTTTAAATCATATTTCTATACCTAAACACATGTACAGTCGACTCTCGTTAATTGGTAGCTCGAGAGACTTTGAAAATACTTGAACTATCAAATGGTTTGAAAGTTTCGAGAGAAAGGAAATAAAATTACGAATGACTGAATGTTGATAATCAATCATGGTGCAATAAGACAAGGTGTTATACGTAGTGACATCTCGTTTTGTCGACTCCCTTAGCCCAAGGTTGTATTTTAAGGGGGATGCAACAGGAGAAAAAAGGGAAGAAAAAAAGGGCGTTTTGCGAAAAAGTATTAAAATTTAATACTCTTTTTCGCTGTTTATGTTTCAATATTTCTTAATATATTTTGTTTTGAAAAAGAGTTACCGTTATTTAATTGCAAAAAGTGTACCATTAACTTTTATAATCTCAAACGAGATAAATAAGCATATTTTATGAACGTTTTATTAAAGTATTTCACTTTTTGATTCGAAAATACATTCGACATTCAAAAAAACAGTTTTTTTTACATCCATTTCACAATCACAACCTTCGCTTTTCTTTAATAACGTTTCAATAAATTTATTTTGGTGCGGTGGAAGGTTTTATCAAAGCTCCCCTTGATACTTCGTCCACCCATGTATATGTATTCTCTTTGCTGATATAGTGCGAGAGTCCTAATTTTCTAACAATGTAGCCTGCTACATACTCCACCCCATCCTCGTGTAAAGCTTCGATATTATCAACTCGTGGTGGTGACTCATCAATGTTAGAAGTGGCATCGGCATTATCAGTGACCTCATTATAAAATAATAATAATTCATTGCTTAGGTCATAATTCAGCCATTGAGTTTCATCTTCTTCAACGTTTCCGCGTATTGCCAATGATTCTGTGTTTCGTGCTATAAATATGTATGATAAAAAGACCCAAAAAAAATTGGACGTGCAGGTTTTTTACCTAATAAATATCTTCGCAGCCTATACTTGAACTGCATCGCTGTTGGATGATCGTGTAAGCCCCCTCTTGCACGCATAGCCCCAAAAAAATGTTCCACTATGTCTTGATTCAATCGATATGTCAAGATATATTCCATGTCATATACTTCCTTGACGTACTTACATATATAAATACCGTAAGGAAGAATTTGTTATGAGTAAACCTTTCTGAAAAGGCAACAAAGTATTGCTTCTACCTACACGCATCTCCTTCGCACATTCGTCCATTTTGGAGAGAATTTTTAACTGCTTCTCGATTTGCATACCAAAAGGTCTTTTGGAGGGAACACCTGGATTGTCGATAGCTTTGTGTTTAGGAGATCGAACCAATCGTTAACAATTTCAAAAAAAAATTGCTGTTTCCACGGCTTTGTAAACGCTCAGGCCAAGTGTGTAGCAGCGTCTTATGGCACTAGCCGTACTATGTGAAAACAATTGGGCCGCTAATTTGACTTTTTGGCACCCCGCATGTAGTGCATTGTGACATGGACTTCTGACAGCTTGTGAGCAATAGATACGTCGGAAACAGAAGTGTGGGCTATAAGATCAACCGACGAAATTTCTTGGATACGCACAAACCAACACAAAATCTTTTGAATAGAATTTCATATAGATATTATATTGCAAATACATAATATACTTACGATGTGGCCAATTCTTTTAAAAAATCCAGCGAATTTTGATTAATTCTATTGAATTTTATTGTAAATATGCAAATCTTAATATATTTAAATTCAAATTGTCAACGAATATTAATAGCATAAAAAACGAAAAAATGTATCGGTGATGCTAACGCTTGTCGATCTTTATTTTATCTGAGGTGAGCACTATTTTTAGTACTTTTTCATAAAAATTATTCTAGCATAAAAAGTAGTTTGTCAAGGAGGCAAATTGAAATATGTAAGGGAGTTTAAGGAAAAAATTAGAGCGAGAGGGAGGCGAACATATAACACCTTGTCTTATTATTTATTACAATGATAAAAGTTAGGAGGTACATACATACATACGTATGTGCACATATTCATAATCCAAATTAATTATGAAATCATTTATATTGGTTTGCTTCAAATCACATTGCTGCTGCTCAGACTGTTCAAAAACTATTTGTTTAAGAGGTGCTAAAAGATCTGTCCCAAATAAAATTTCGACGTTGGTTATTGAACCTTAAACATCATCATCTAATCGAAGAAAGTTAGGAAAACTCATACCGCTGATGTCAGCTAGTGGTGAAATTGCTGGTTCTTCATCATCTGTAATTATTGGAAGACTTTCCTGATCTTCTCTAATGGAACCGGATTTTTTGAAGTAATTTAAATTTGCTAGGGATGTTACAGCTCTCCATCTTTTGTCAAAATCTTCAATTTACCGTTCCAAGTAAACGGCATCTTATACACTGCCACTCTCACCACAAACTCTTTTAAAAATACATAACTCATTGTAAGCCACACTTCACTTGACGCAAAGTTTTTGATGCTTAGAGTAGACGCAACCATTTTTGCTTTTCTATTTAACAAGTTTCAGCTAAAAGACATTATTTGTTCTCTACACTGTCTTAGCTAAATACCCATTCTTTCTTCCAGACGAGGAAATTCACATTTATCAGTTCTTTTCCGTACTCAAACAGTTTAAGTAGCATAAATTTTCTCCTTGTGCTTTGCTATGGTTGGAAGAGTACTCAGTGGAATCTTAAATTATTTTACATAAAAAAACCTTTGTATTTCTCGAAATATAAAGAGATTCCCTAGGAAACTCGTGATATCTTTGAATTATACAGAAGTTCGAAATATCACAGGTTTGAATTAACGAGAGTCAACTGCACCCAGAAACAAGCCATACAATGTTTGCTAGCAACAAAATAATATATACTAAAAGTAACAACTATTTAACTCGTGCAAAATTATAAAAATTGTTGACATATATATATGTACATTTGTATAAGAAAATAGGGTGGTCCATAAATACATGAAAAAAATTAATTTTGAAAATAATCTTGCGCCCATTCAGTGGAATGACTTAAAAACACCTATAACTTGAGAATCACCAGAATAAATTGCACCAAATTTTTAGGAGTTATAAAGGGATACTAGGAGAAGATTAATGGGAAGTTTACATTCAGATTAGCGCAGAGATATGACCATTTTAGTGAACAGTGGCCGTTATCTATACAAAATACACGCAACAACAACAAATACACGTAAAATTCCCAAATAGGAGTATATTACGTCGTACTTGGTGTTGAAAGTGAGAGAGAAAGAGTAAACAAAAATAAAGGTGAAAAAATAAATAAATAAATAAATAATAATAGAAAAAAGTTTGGAAAAACAAATTTTTAATCAAATTTTTTCGTTTTCTTTTCCAAAATATTTAATTATTTAAAATTCAAAATTTCAGTTAGATTTTCTTGATTTTTTATAGGTATAGCAAAGCACGCTGGGTGAAGTCAGCTGACTCTTCACAGCGCGGTAATTACGTCGATTGGCTGCTTGAACGACAAGTAGTGGACCGCGATTTTTGCAACGAAATTTCCTTCAGCGACGAACTACATTTCTCACTCGGTGGATACATAGATAAGCAAAATTTTCGCACTTGAGATTCCGAGGATCCTCAAATAATTGAAGAGAGGCCATTACACCAAAAAAAAAAAAAAAAAACTTACTGTCTGTTGCGCTCTGTGGTCCGGAGCTGTGATTACATCTTAATTCTTTCTTTCAAAACGAGAACGGCGAGACTGGTACTGTCAATTCACGACTTAGAAAAGAACCCGGCTTCAAAAATATGTGGTCCTCGCAAAAAGGGGCCACATGCCACAAAACAAGAACGAGATCTCGCGATCGTTGACTTTTTTGTAGGGCTACGCAAAGACCGTATTTATGAGGATAAAACTTTAACTCTTGAGTATTTGAAAACCAACATTAGGCAAGTTATGGCTGAGATACCGCCCAATATGTATCAAGAAGGGGTCGAAAATTACCTCAAATGGATCGAAGTTTGTAAAAATTCACGAGACGATCATTTGAATTATGTAGTGTATCGCATATAATGGTTCATCACCAAGGATCAGACTTTATAATAAAAAAGGAATTTCACAAACAAGATTATTTAAAATGCAATTCATTTACGCTTATTTTGAAAATCGCAAAATGGAGAACCCTGTAGAATAAAATATGTTTTATACAAAATATATTAGACATGAATTTTTTTACAGGCTATTACAAAAATAAAATTAATTTTTTATTTAAATACATTTTTTATAATTTTTGAATGTTGGTCGGACGAATACTTGAACCGCTTCCGAACAGACAATTTAAACATTTTCTTGAAGAACTAAGGGAAGAAGAACTTAAAAATTACATTAATTTCTCTTGCATTGCTAGGTGGTTATCTAACTACAAAGTATTGAATTGGTTTGTAGATTTGTTTGGTCCTATAACTGCACTTCTAAAAAAACCTAACTTTTTCTGAATTCAGCAGGATGACGAGTGGTCACAACGATGAACTCATTTTACAAAGATTTTCTGACAGTGTGTCACTAGGTATATTTAATTTTCAAACTAATTTGCAACTTTTTCAAAAGGGCATTGAAAATTATAAAATTTGTAATTTTACGCGAACTAAAAAAAATTGTTTCAATATTAATGAAGAAAAACTCAACTAGTAAAAAAAAACGAAAATGATTATTGACGGAATTCCAAAACAGATTTCAAGGCTTGCAGTGTTTTAAATCGTCCCCAGATTTTTTTCTGAATTCATTTCAAATGAATATAATTCAAGGTGATTTTTCTATTTCCAGTAAATACTGCATTATTTTAATATTCAGAACAACGTTTTTATGTGAATAATTTCATTCTACTTTAAAATTCGTGAAATTCAAGCATCGATTAGTATTCTTGAAAGTATTTCTGCCCACAATTATTCACCAAATTTTATAGAATTGTCAAGAGAAGTGTAATAAATGCATTTAATTTTTAATATTGAAATATATGTTTTTAAGAAAAAATTTTCTCTGAAAAAATTTATTTTAATACCATTTTTGCATACGCGGAACATTTAAAATTTTTAAAAAATGGCAAGGGCTATCAAGGAGCTTACGTATGGGCGCTATGACAGAGCTTTGTAAAAGCTACCTTTTTGGACTTTCTGTTTGTGAAAAGTTTTTCAATATAAAAATTCTACATTTTTGGTGGTTATTGCCGAAAAGTGAAGATAGCTGGGGCGTTACGATTTCACAAATTCGTAGAGTTTTCTGTATCTTGTATATCATTGAACTCATTGAACTACTGAACGCAAGTAGAATATCAGCTGAAAATTGCTCGCTTGATGGTGCGGCGAGCTTGATATTCGCAAATACTGCATATTTCTGGCAGAGGGATTGATAAATGGACAAATATAAAACTTTATATAATATAAAGAGAGATAATAAAAATATTTCATTACGTTCATTAAAATGAAGATATTTATGGAAGTTTACGGAAAAATATATTTTCAACGAGAGTTACCACCGGTTTCGCTCTTCTGATTCTTGACAGAACAGCGAAATATTACAAAACAATACTATAAATTAAAGGAAATATTATGATAGAGGAATCAAGCTAAAATAAGTTAATATATTTTACCATGAAAAATTTGTTTGAAAACCTAAAGCAGCTTAAAAGAAGACTTATGTATATAGGCAAATATTTTTGATAAGAGTTGCAAGTTTAAATTTTATTATAAAGGGTGATCCAAGAAGAGGTACTTTCTTCAATAGATTTTTTTGACAGATCTCGCGTGAGTCGTGTCAAGCTGTCATTTTATTTTTCTTCAGTAATGTTTGGCATTTCATTATGGAAAGATTAACACCTGAACAACGTTTACACATCATTCAACTTCATTACGAAAATTCACATTCTGTAAAGAATGTGTTTCGCGCGCTTCGCTCAAGTTATGGTCAAGATAATCGGCTTACTGAGCGTACTATCCGCAACACCACATCATAACCGATCTTGAGACCCAGCATTCATTACTGGATAATATTCGGCCAAATAGACCACGTTCAGCACGCAGTGAAGAAAATATAGCGGCCGTAGCTGAGAGTGTACACGAAGACCGTGGAGAGTCGATTCGTCGCCATTCGCAGCAACTCGGACTGACGTATAGAACGACTTGGCGCATTTTACGCCGAGATCTTAATTGAAAGCGTGCAAGAACTGAAGCCCCTTGACTTTCCCAAGCGACATCGCTTCGCTCTATGGGCTCTTAAAAAATTCCAAGGAGATCCGACGTTTCGAGCAAAAATTAGTTCAGCGATGAGACCCATTTCTGTCTCAAGGGGTATGTAAACAAGTAAAATTTCTGCATTTGGGACGAAGAGCAACATTTCGGTCCATATTTTTTCAAAAATGATATCGGTGAGAACTTAACCTTCAATGGTGACCGTTATCGCGTCATGATAACCGACTATTTGATGCCTGAAATTGAAGCTCGCGACATTTGGATCAACACGACGGGACCACTTCCCACACATCGCATCAATCAAAGGATTTATTGAGAGAACACTTCGGTGAGCAGATAATTTCACATTTTGGGCCGATCGATTGGCCACCAAGATCGTGTGATATCACATCGTTAGACTTTTTTCTTGTGGGGATATATAAAGTCTAAAGTCTATGCGGGCAAGTCCACTTCGTTGCAGGCCTTGGAGCAAAACATCACGCGTATCATTCGTCAGTTACCAGTCGAAATGCTCGAACAAGTCATCGCAAATGGACTCAACGGATGGATCGTCTGAATAGCCGCAGCCTACATTTGAAGGAGATAAACTTCAAAAAATAAATGCCAAAGAATGTTCTTTCGAATGATAAAAAACATTTCCCCTTAAATTTGAATTTTCTGTGTTTTTTCTTTAAAAAAGTAGGGAACATCGAAATGGATCACCCTTTATATACTTGCCACTGACGAAAAGGGTTGAAGTTCCAGTATATGAGATTGCATTTTTGAATAAAGTCTGCGTCATTTTCTAAATGTTATTAATTCAGTTTAATTGATAAGGCAGATTATATATGTATTACAACTAGCTTTATCATGCAAACTATTAACGAAGACATGGAAATGAACATTTCTAAAGTTTAGATATTGAAAGCTTCCCATTATTATTGATTAAAAAAGGTTTGCAAACAAAAAATAATATTTCCCATATTTAATTAAAATGATAGCACTCAGCGAAATATTTTAAGCTTAACACACCATTAAATTTTTTTTTTAATTATGGTTTAAATAACTCGGCATTAATTCTATATCCTTTAATTCTAGCCTAAGGGCTAGTACTTTTATTTGAATAACAGAATTTATGTATGAACTACTTTATATAGATTAAATTCCGTAGCAGTCGTTGCTAAGGAAGCAGTCATTATAAAAAACTGTTCCTTCTTCATAAAAAAAGTCAAAATTTTTAATTAATTTCTACAGTTATTTGTGATACTTAAAGAGCTGGTTGAGATTATAAAAAAAAAGTGTTGTTTTCTATTTGCTGATTTGTGTCAGCCTATTTTGCTGATTTTTTTTATTTTAATAGTTTTGTAAAAAATATTACTATAAATAAAAATCAGAATAATCTAAAAAAATTTAATTTTTTTTTGCAGTTTACTTCGAAAACAGGCTACAAATCAAAAGTTTGTTGGGACTTTAATTTGTGAAAGTAAATAAAAAATAACAAGGAATAAGGGCTGTTTTCGGTCGAGCCAAATTTTTTATGCCTTTAATGAACATATCGAATTCATTCCAATTTGCAAACTACGATTTCGATGATTTTCCGTTTGTAGAATACCAAATTTCACGCTCTTTGATGATATTTTGGTGGATTTTGGTACTAAACCCTCATATCTAAATAAATCGGTTATATGAGGGCTGTATGTCTTCAGTCTTCAGATTTTGATAATTTTCAGTACCTATATTTGTTTGAGGTTATGTGAGTAGAACACTAAATTCACGTTCTTTGATGCTCCTTTGACGGATCCACGGCACAAAATTGTAAATATGAAAAATCGGTCGTATATGTTTTGTAATGGTCCGATCTGATCGGTTCCGACAAATGTACCATCTACCAGCCAAGTTTGGCTCAAATATCTCAAAAACTGAGCTTGTGTTCAAACAGACGGACTCATCATTCTGACTTTGATGGATACAAATATTTATGCTTTTCATTTTGTTTTCATCCATTTTAAGCCAGTTTTGAGCCCGAAAGCCAATTTCAAATGCAGCCAGATTAAGTTTGAGTCTCTTAATTTGGAATACACAATACGACACAACCTTTCCAAAGTGGGCAAAAAATTATTGCACCACTCTAATGTATTGTATACATGTATGTATGTGTGTAAATGGTAACTGAAACGATAATAAGCACAATATTAGTACCAAAACTATAAGTTCCATACACTTATATACAGAGGCATACTTACAAACGAATGCGGCCCATGCACTATCAAGCTGCTCCTACCCGTTGACATTTTCCACAGACGAGTTGCTTACGTCTGTGTGGATTTGTGCACGTATTCCTTCCCTGCAAAAATTTGTGAACCATATGGTTATTGGAGTATCTATTGGATTACTCCACTGTAGTTCAGCGTTGAACCAACTCACGTCTCGCAATTAGCTTGTTGTTAAAAATGAAATTGAGTCAGTTTCGTTTCGTTGGTGAGCTCTGCTGATACGCAGAAGTTGTAGCTCCTATATTGCAATGTAAATAGAACAATTCCCTGGAGTGATTTTGTGGAGTAATTTCAAAACTAATTTCTTGTAGATACTACGTGGAGTATTCGAATGTTATGCAGAGGTGAAGTATATGATCCAGCTCGAGGATATCGCAAGTTGTTTAGACCACATGTCTTGTCTTGTTGTTAGTTTTGGAGTAATCCATAATTCGCGTGGAGTATATATTTCACGCGTGCATGGCATACTCGCGTTGCTTTCAGGGTTCTGGCAGCATATATACATACAGTGGCGGACAAAAGTCTAGATACACCATCTGAATTCGTTGTGTAGAAAGTACTATCACTTTGGTGTATTGAATTTGCTAGTATTGAATTTAGTTGTGGTTTAAACACTTTAGCATCAACAATGGCTCCGCTAAAAGAAATATCCCTTGACGTAAGAATCATGGTTATTCAGCACAGAAAAGAGAAGAAATCGAATGGTATCGAATCGTATGGTGATCCACCGGAAAAAGCCGCGTGCTGGCCGCCTAAAGTTACTGCTCCAAAATTAGCCGAAAACATCGCCAGCTCATCAAGAAAGTGTATCCATTTAAGAACAATTCGAAGAGCTCTGAACGATAACGGCTTTTACAGTATAATGCCACATGAAAAGCCTAATTTTTCTGAAAAAAATATCGTAAACTTCGCTTGGACTTCGCTAAAGCACATTTAGACAAGGGAATGGATTTTTGGCGAAAATTCTTGTTTACAGACGAATCGAAGTTCGGTATATTCGGCAGCGATAGAAGAGCAAAAGTTTGAAGAAAAGGAAACACTGCACTTGACTCCAAAAATATAGTACCAACAGTGAAGAATGGTGGGAGCAACGTAATGGTTTGGGGAGCTGTTGCGCCATCTGTAGTTGGAAAGTTGGCTTTTATTGAGGTCAATATGGATCAGTTCAAATATAAGTGATTGTTGGAAGCTAATCTGAAGCCTTCGGTGGACAGTTTGGAGCTTGGCGCAGGCTGGATCTTTCAACAGGATAACGATCCAAAGCACACGGTCCATATTGTTAAGGATTGATTGCTTTATCATGTTCCAAGCAACTACACACACAACACCTCAAAGCCCAGATTTGAATGATATTGAACATAGCAGGGAGATTCAAAAACCGTTTTATTGAAGCTTGGGACAGTATTACTCCCTCAGAATTGACAAATTTAGTAGCTTCAATGCCACGATGGCTGCAAGCTGTTATCGATGCGAACGGTGGACCAACTAAATACAAAAAAGATCGTGTTACCTGATATTAAACAAAGTTTTTGCGCTATGTACTGTATGTAGATTTTCGGACTTTCAAATCCAATGAAAACAGGAGGTGTTTGTAGACTTTTGTCAGCCATTGTACATATGTATGTATATATGTATGCCGTTAGCTTACTTATTGTATAACACTGTTGTTCTTGTCTTTGTTTTTGTTGAGTGTATTGTTGCTGTGAGGCTGTTGCCTCAGAGCCAACATTGTAAAACACTTTTATCGTTGTTACGTGTGTGTAACACGTTTTAGTTACGTTTTCATTACTCGTTTGTTGCATTTGTTTTTGATCTTTTTTTTGTGTGTGTGTATGTTTTGCTTCATGCAAGTACCATTGTTTCTCTTTGTTTGTATTTTTGTCTTTATTTTGCCTCATTAATTATTACTTACCATTAGCGAAATGCTGTATGAGGAAAAGTAACAACCAAAACTATTCTAACCACATAACTTACATACCAAAATACACGCACTTATAACTATATACATTACCACATAGAGTACTCAATTTTCAAGGTGGAATAAGCTGGATGAGTGCAAGAGAGGTTGAGCGAAAGGGGAAAAGAGAGTTTGCCGCTGGCATTTTAAGCTTTGTTCAAGGCACGATATTACATAACAATGACAACGCTTGCTTGTTTACCAAATATCGCCTAACAGGCAGGAGCTGTAACTTTTTCACTTAAAAATGTTTTCAAATTAATTTTTTAGTGTGAAATTTGTTAAACTTTTATTATCTAAAATATATTATAAATTTTACTTTTTATAATTATTTTAATTTTTTATTTGATGAATTTTTAATCTAAAATAGTTTCAAGGTGCATACTGGTGTAGGAGAAACGAGTAAGGCGATCTGGTGAACGAAATTCAGAGCATATTGAGTTCATAGAGGGAACAATTTTTCATTATAATTCAGTGCATAGATGAAGAAATCATAGGAGACGGCGAACCCGATGGCTTACCTTTATCCAAAGTCGGAATAGCGATCGACCGCTTAAAGAATAACAAAGCGGCGGATGCCGCTGAATCGATGGCCGAGTTATTTAGATACGACCGGCGAAACACTGACAAGATGCATGCATCAGCCCCGGCGGGTTAGGGACTCAAGAATTTACTCGTGGCATGCCTTAGCCTGGCGTAAGAGGCGACTAAATTCCAATAGTTCCCTCGACAGTCGGGTCTTTATACTGGAATGACCCGGATTTTTGTCCGGCCAAGTAATGTCATTCCCGCGATATTCCTCTAAGCACAATTTGGGGAATTTTTCTGCGGTTAAAACAACAACAACAACAACATGCATCAGCTTCTTTGCGAAGCGGACCACAGCATGCCTAACGAATGAAACCTTTATATGTCCTACCTAATCCATTAGAAGGGACCAATATCGCTTCCTATTTAGCGTAGTATGTGATAGATTAAAGCTCACTGTTAATGAACTGATCACGTTCGATCAACGACAGATTAGATATTCACCAAGCGCCAAATCCTTCAAAATACCTTCGAGAAAAGTATTGATACAATCCAACTCTACGACGAATTTAAAGCGGTATTCAATAGCACGAAAATCAGTGACACCTCTATGCCGCTATGTCTGAATTTGGTATCCATGCAAAACTTATATTGCTATGTAAATTGACGTTGAGAAATACCAAAAGCTCTGTCAGAATTGGGAAGGTCCGGACACATTTGACTCTCTTTCGTTAGACTTTTTTAACATAACGTTTAAGGAAATAATAAGAGCTGCCGAATTTAACAGAGAAGGTACGGTATTCTAAAAGAGCTTATAACTATTGGCCTATGCTGATGTTATTTATATTTTTGGTTTCAGAATCCCAACCGTTAGCTAAATTTTCTCCAGACTGGAAAATTAAGCGAGGCAAATGGGTACGATAGTGAACGAGCACAAGACGAAATATCTCCTGTCATCGAACAATCATTGCTGATACGATACTGTTAACAGTCCTAACATTGAAGTCGAAAATAATTTCATCTATTCAGAATCTTCATCAACACCAACACCATTGTCAACCTTGAAATCTAATGCAGAACTACTCTTGCTAACAGGTGCTACTTTGTACTGCGAAGGCAATTGAAAAGTAGTCATCTCTACGAAAAAAAAAACCATAATCGCTGATTAGGTCATATAGCCTAGAGGGACAAAACACTTTGCAGGAAGAGGTAAAGGAAGAACTCCACTCTGCTGGAAAAATCAGGTGGAGAAGGACTTGGCTATTGTTGACTCGGCTATAATCACGTAAGCGATCCCTTCTCAATGTCTACTTTTGGATGCGTTTTTCATTTCCAAACATTAGCATCAATTCGTAAGAATTTTGTACTCATATTTCTAAAGGGGGTTTTTTATAGAGGTATAGAACTTTAAGTTGGCATTACTTTTCAAGATGGCGACCGATTTAACAGCTGTCAAGTGATTTATTCTCAGTTTGGTTTGGCAATTCATCATGAATAGACTCACGCCTGAACAACGCTTGCGAATAGCACAATTTTATTTCGAAAATAATGGTTCTGTGCGGAAAACGTATCGCGCACTACGTCCATTTTAGCGATGTTTAGCGATGAAGCGCACTTCTGGTTGAATGGCTACGACAACAAACAAACCTGCCGCATTTGGAATGAAGGTAATCCTAAAGTGTAGGTTGAAACACCGCTACATCCAGAAAAACTGACTGTTTGGTGCGTTTTATGGGCTGGTGGAATCATTGGTCCGTATCATTGGACGTAGTGCGCGATACGTTTTCCGCACAGAACCATTATTTTCGAAATAAAATTGCACTATTTGCAAGCGTTGTTCAGGCGTGAGTCTATTCATGATGAATTGCCAAACCAAACTGAGAATAAATCACTTGACAGCTGTTATATCGGTCGCCATCTTGAAAAGTAATGCCAACTTAAAGTTCTATACCTCTATAAAAAGCACCCTATATATGTTTATGAGGAGTTATTGACGGCCTTTCTTCTTCCGATGCTTGTATTAACTTTCCCATATATCTAAAAAAAAAAAAAACGGTCGCCTGGTTTACGGTATCCTTTGAAATCAACTAACTTTACTCTTTTTTCTTTTGTATTTTATTTTAGATTCTGTCACATGGTACACAATTTTTCTTTATTTTAATATTTTAAATTCTATTATTCATTACATGCGAAATAGTAAGAATTGGGGATTTTGTAGTAGTTTACTCAGTTTACGTACCCAAGACTTCTAGAAATGTAATTACGGTCACAATTCCATCTCGTCACCTCGTTCACGAAAATCATTTTTAAATAATAAATTTGTTAAGCAAAATCGTTCAAAAATCAAATCTATTATGTTGCACGGGACACTACGATTTTATTAAACCACGAATGTTACATAATTTTTTTTAAGAGTATAAAAGTGTCTTCTTGGAGTTATTTTAATGAGAATGAATTTTCATATATTTGTGAACTTCTAGCATAAAATTTTGCTCTTCAGTGTCGCACGAGACATCTAATGTTCCATAAAATTTTTATATATTTTATTTTAAATATTCTGATATTTTTTTATTTAAGTCTTAAATCTAAGAAGTTTGAGTTTAGCAAAACGGGTTCAAATGAAAAAAAAAATTAATTATTTTAATTCAGAATTCTGAAGATGTTATTAATATCGAAATTCTTTTTGAGTATGTTGTTTTATAAAGAGATATCCATTCAAAGATTTCTTAACTGTTAAACCAAACATGCCTTATTTTAGTCAGGCATTTATGAAAATGGATAGCTAAACAACCTCAAAGCCACGTTTCGTGCTTCAAGAAAAGATGGAACACTTAATCGTTTAACTCAACTCAAGCAATTGGTAAAATTTTAAAGAAATTTGATGATATTGGATCGGTGACATATATTGTAAGGCCTTGAAAACGTAGCCGAAGATCCGAATGTGTTTATTTCTCGACGTTATCAAGAGATGGGACTTTCTTATGGCGAATTATGGCGTATTTTGCATTTGGACTTACCCCTCTTCTTCTTTTTCTTTTTTGGTGTATGCACTACTTACGCGATTAAAGCTGTATCAACAGCGCGCCACTTGTTCCTCCTATTTTCTGTTTGGCGTCAAACCAAGTGAAACCAAGTCGCTTTCCGCCTGATGGATCCTTCCAACGGAGTGGACGAGGAGGAAGCTGCAGCGCTTTCATCCATTCGGACGACATGACCTAGCTCCTAAAGCTTCTTTACCATATGCCAGGACGGGAATGTTGAGCGACTTGTAGAGCTTGGTTTTGGAGTGATTCTGCGTTGGATTTCAAGGCTGACATTGTTGCTGTTGTTAATGCTGGTTCTCAGATAGACGAAATTATCTACGACTTCGAAGTTATGACTGTCAACAGTGACGTGGGAGCCAAGTCGCGAGTGCGATGATTGTTTATTTCATAACAGGAAATATTTCGTCTTGCCCTCGTTCACTACCAGACCAATACGCTTCGTTTCTTTGTCTAACCTGGAGAATGCAGAACTTACGGTGCGGTTGTTATGGCCAATGATATCAATGCTATCAGCGTATGTCGACTTGATCTATTTAGCTCTGCAGCTCGTAATTTTTTCACCAACCTCAAATTGAAAAACTCACATGATAAAGAAACACCCTGCTTGAGACCACATTGGTATCGAACGACTCGGAGAGGTTCTTCGCAATTCTGACTGCGCTTCTGGTACTATCCAGGACCAGTTTACAATCAAGCGTATGTAAAATAATCGTTCTGACCACTGCCAGGTGAATGGCAATACAAAAAATTTCCTCACTTGCGTGAATATTCTGCACATGGTCCCATCCTTCTTGGACTTACATCTACATCCATATAAAGTCCAAATTATTGTCTGGTGCGCCTTTGGTCACGAGGTGTGTTGGACCTTACTTCTTTGAAAACGGTAGCGGCGAGATTGTCACTGTCAATTCGGAGCGTTATGGTCGTATGATAACCGACCTTTTTTGGCCTGCAATTGAAGAACACGATTTGGACAATATGTGGTTCCAACAATATGATGTCACATGCCACACAGCACAAGCGAATAATATATGGCCATATTGTGAGAGAAATTTTCCGGTCGCATAATCTCTCGTCTTAGCGATGTCAATTGGCCACCGAGGACATACGATTTGACACCGTTCGCTTTCATTGTGGGACTACGCGAAGCATCGGGTTTATGCGGATAAACCTTTAATTCTTGAGCAGTTTAAAACTAACATTCGTCAAGTTATGGCTGGGAAATCGCTCAATATGTGCCGAAATTTGTTCGAAAATTACCTCAAACGGATCGAACTTAATAGTAAAATATACTCTATAATAAAATGGGAATTTCATAAAAAAAATATTTTATAAACCTTTTATTTACATTTATTTTTGGAAATGGATAACCCTATAGTAAGGTTATCAGGTATTTTCTCGTATTCATTTGAAGCCTCAACATTCTGAAAATAGAAAATAGAATGGCGGTCGTTATAGCTAATGTATTCGTTAAAGTAACTGATTTCAATACTCACGTGAATTGGCTCGTCAGGAAAAAAGTCTCGTATTCGATGGGACAGCTCTTGCATAAATACGCCTCATACGTTGTGGATATATATATTTATGCAAAAAAGCCTTTCACTAAATATAAGTATCGTGATATTGTAGTTTCTATGTGCCCTTTTAATGTGAATTACGTGTTCTGTGCCATCGAACTGCATTGTTGCGTATACGTCTGGGTGTCCCTGTTGCCCACGGACTTCAGCCTCTTTACTCAAAAAAAAAACACCTTTTATCGTTTATCGGTGTTTTTGTTTTCTCTCGTTGTTGTTGCTGTTTTTCAACATTTATTACAGACACTTTCTGTTTTCAACTGCAATTTAAAAGTTTTTATTATTTTTATTTATTAATTTTTTTTGTATTTAGTTGGATTTGTGTAAATTGATGTTATCATGGTTGTTGTTGTTACATATGCATTTACTAAATAGTTTTTAATGACTTCATTGGATATTTGTTGATTGTTGTTTTCGGTTTATTCGCTTCATTTGTGCGTTGTCCGTATATCGCCGTTTGTGTGGTCGCCCATCAGTTTGTGGCTATACTTCTACGGCGGCTGCGTCGGTGGTAGTGTGAAGTAAGTCGAGCACAAAGGCGTGACAACCGCAGGACGTGTGTGCGGTCAACCACTGTAACCAGCCCAATGGTCGTCACTACTACTCACCTGATTGCATGACGATTGCCGACTCTACATCGTGATTGCTGCTAGCAAGTAATGAATGTTTAAATACTTTTTATGGCCTGAAATTTGAATGGCAAATGTATGTGTGAAATTGGAGTTTTTATGCTTTTATGCCTTTTTGCTCCTTTAATACCTTTTTTCGGTTAGAGCTCGTGTATTGCCTTTTCTAATGATTCATTTTGACATAACGGTAGATTGCATTCGCCAGCTGTATAAGCTTTTATTATTTTAGTTTCTTAATATTAAATAAATAAAATAATGTAATTTTTTCTGAATTTAAAGGGTGATCCATTTCGAAGTTCCCAATTTTTTTAAAGAAAACACACAAAAAATTCAAATACAGTGGGGAGCGTTTATTATAATTCGAAAGAACATTCTTTGGCATTTATTTTTTGAAGATTATCTCTTTCAAATGTTGACCGCGGCTACGTCTCAGATGATCCATCCGTTTAGTCCAATTTTCGCTGACTCGTTCGAGCATTCCGACTGGTAAATGACGAACGACACACGTGATATTTTGCTCCAAGGTCTGCATCAAAAAATCTAACGGTGTGATAAAAACATGATTTTGGTAGCCAATCGACCGGCCCAAAATGAAATTATCTGCTCACCGAAGTATTCTTTCAATATTCATAATTACAGATGTGTGAGAAATGGCACCGTCTTGTTTACACCAAATGTCGCGGAGATCACGAGCTTCAATTTCATGCATCAAATAGTCGATTATCATGACGCGATAACTGTCGCCATTGACGGTTATATTCTCACCGGCATGATTTTTGAAGAAATATGGACCCACAAACCACACCAAACCGTTGTTTTTCTGTATGAAATGACAGCTCTTGAATCTCTTCAGGTTGCTTTTCGTCCCGAATGCGGCAATTTTGCTTGTTGACATAACCATTGAGCCAGAAATGGGCTTCGTCGCTTAACAAAATTTGGCTCGAAAAGTCGGCTTTTCTTGGAACTTTTCAACAGCCCATAGAGCGTACCGATGTCGCATGGGAAGGTCGACCGGCTTCAGTTCTTGCACAAGCTGTATTTTGTACGCTTTCAATTTAAGATCTTGACGTCAAATGCGCCAAGTCGTTCCATACGTCAGTCTGAGTTGCTGCGAACGACGCCGAATCGACTCTCCATGGTCTTCGTGTACACTCTCGATGGAATATTATACAATAATGAATGCTGTGTCTCAAGATGGGTAATGATGTTGCGAATAGCAGGCTCAGTAGGCCGATAACTTGAGCGAAGCGCGCGAAACACATTCTTTACAGAATGTGAAATTTCGTAATAAAATTTAATGATTTGTAAACTTTGTTCAGGCGTAAGTCTTTCCATGATGAAATGCCAAGCAATAATGAACAAAAATAACATGACAGCTTGATACGACTCCCGCGTGATCTGTCAAAAAAAAAAGGCTATTGAAAAAAGTACCTCTACTTGGATCACCCTTTAAATGTATTTGTGTCTTTTTTGTATTTATTTAGAAATTTAATTTTAATGCGTTGCAAAAGTTATTGCTATTATTGCTTTCACAAATGCTTGTGCAAATGCATTCAAATTATTGGAAATTTTTTCCTGCAGACTAATAGTAGAGACACATATAATTTTAAAATAATAAAAAATTGGTGAAAAAATATTGGAAAATGAAAGCAAAATAAAGCTTTAATAATGTGTTGTTATAACAAATGTTTGCGGAGCTAAAAGCTCTAATGACTTTCAATATTAATGCGATCCATTCGATGATGTGAGTAGGTGTTTGACTATTTTTTTCTTTACAGTTTAAATTTTGACAAATATTTTGACATTTAATTAAAAATTAGTATTTTATGACTGTGAAAATTTATGGCTCAACATTTTTTTTAATATAAGTTTTTGCTTGCCTTTGTGAAAAGCTTGTTTTGATATTTTTATTTAATTCATGAATAATTCTTTGTGGAAAAATTGTATTTGAAATATTTTTACGGAAACCAAATTTATTGCAAATTGAGTTTCCTTTCATTGCTATTGTGTAGCTTATTTGATTTAGCGTAAGGAATCTTTTGTAAAAAAATATTATAAATGTTATGAAAACGATTGTTGTAAATCAATTATGGATGAGCGAAGTACGGATTAAATCGAATTTTAATTTCTAGGCCGTTAATTCAGAATAAAATTTGTTTGACAACCATACAATGTCCTGTATCATGGAAAAAACACATCAGTTAAGGTTGCTGATAAGTGTGGAGCAAACGAAACCCCTGCAGATTGCAAGCCGTATTCTCCAAATCAGTTCCTCCTTTATCTGACTTTGATGAAGTAAGAAAAGCAACTGCATGCCTAAAGAAGCATAAAGGCCGTTGCAGCCATTGATTTACCGGCTAAGTTTGAATAGCTGAT
Source organism: Neoceratitis asiatica (assembly GCA_030068015.2). Taxonomy (NCBI): domain Eukaryota; kingdom Metazoa; phylum Arthropoda; class Insecta; order Diptera; family Tephritidae; genus Neoceratitis; species Neoceratitis asiatica. Next base: position 38,608,035 of record CM061529.1, read on the forward strand.
GATGACTATACATGAATGGATGAACCCCTTTCTGGCAATCGAAACCCGAGTTCTATTTTGATATAGTACGAACAAGGCTTTATTCGGTATCTTGACTTAACTCTTAACTCTTTTTCAATGATTCCGGGTGTTTATTTCGGATTACTGTACACAAACGGTACCCAATGGGGAAAAGGTGCTCAAAATATGCGCTTTAGAAGAAAATTTAAAGTACTCATAAGCAAAAGCAAATTGTTCATTTAATCATAATACATTGTGAAATGTTTCAATGTAAAGACGAATAAGTGCAAAATTGCTACTCTAAACAACTTTGATACATATTTTGTTTTGATTAATGATCTTAATGAGAATATTATTGCATTGACATTTGTTTTTCAAAATTCGATTTATATTTAAGGAATATATGTTAGGCCTCAGTTACGGCGATCACCTCTTCACTCGACGAAAATTCCTTCCAAACGAGCATTCTTTTTTAGATCTGAGAACATGAAATAATCGCTGAGGGCCAGATCTCGAGAATATGGTGGATGCGGAAGTGATTCGAAGACCAATTCATGGATTTTTGTCATCGATTTCACGGACTTGTGACACGACGCATTGTCTTGGCGAAACAGCACTTTATTTTTCTTCAAATGCTGCCGTTTTTCTGGCGATTCGTCCTTCAAGCGGCCAAATAACAATATGTTATAGTCGCCGTTGATGGTCTTTGCTTTTTCAAGGTAGTCAAAGAAAATTATTCCGTCCCAAAATACAGACGCCAAAACCTTGCCAGCTGACTGTTACTTTTTTCCACGATTTGGCGCGGTCTCACCGTGTGTTTGTGTGCACTGGGATGACTGTCGATTGGACTTCGGAGTGTAATGATGGAGCCATGCTTCATCCATTGTGAACATCTCCAAACACTACTCCGAATCATCAACTTGTCGTTGTTTTTGGTCAAAAGTTAGCTCGCCCGGCATCCAATTTGCACAGAGCTTTCTCATACCCAAATATTCGTGAATGTTATGATTTATATGCTCAGTTGATATCTTTAGAATGCCTGCTTTTTCATTCAATTTCATTTTACGGTCTTTCAAATTCAGTTTGTGGATTCTTTTGATGTTTTCGTCGGTAACTCTTTTGGGCGTCCAATGCGTTCACCGTCTTCGGTGCTCATTTCATCACTTCTAAACTTATCATACCAATCCTCGATGGTTGATTTTCCTGGGGCGGACAAAAGTCGCCCGACGTAGGTCGTCAGAAAAAAGTCATCAGAAAAGCCATACCACGATAAAATCACAATGTATTGTGGCTATATGACTTTTCAAAGCTGAGTAATCTTGAGGTAAATTTCATGAAATTTAAAATTGCTTGAATAATGTCTACCCAACACGACCCTACAGACGTTTTCTGACAGATATGAGTGTATTTTTGCCGATTATACAATAATAGTAGTGCAATTAGTTCTATGTTAACTTTTTTCCATACTATTTTTGTTCAAAAAATAGAAGAGTTCAAATTTCTTAAATAAAAATCGGCTTTTTGGAACAGCCAATCGAAATTCAGCATCCTTTTCGTCTAACGATATACAGAACTAACTGGCTTAAATAAAAAAAAAAAAAAAAAAAAAATGAACATACATGCAGATCAGTCCCTAAATGAAGTGCACATTTTTAAATTTTCCAAAAAAGCCTTTCACAAGGTGTGGCATGATGGACTTATTCAGAAAATTGAACAATCATTACCTAACACGTTCCACAATATCCTTGAGTCCTACTTAACAGGCAATTTACTGTAAAAGAAAACAAATATATAACTGAGGAGTATCCAATGACGGCAGGTGTTCTGCAAGGTGTTCTTGGACCAATATTGTATATACTGTTTACTGCAGATATTCCCACAAGTGACACATCACGTCAACTTTTGCGAATAATAATGCTATAATAAGTCGTCACAAATGCCACAATATATCAAAGCCACAGAAGTGGTATAACAATACTTTGAAATAATGAAATAATGGCTAGCGAAATGGCATATAAAAGTGCATGCAAATTATTTCGAACACATCACTTCTAAATTAAAGCCAAAAACCTGCCTTACTGTCAAGCTCAACACTGTACCTATTCAGAAAGTTAATGAAATTACATACCTCGGTACGATATATTACATGCCTTAGATACGATCTTAACCTGGAGACGACACATTTCCGCTAAAAAAATTCAGCTTTAGCTCAGATCTGTCAGCTTATATTGGCTTTTAAAAAAGGAGTCTAGACCCCTAGCCTTAAAAACAAAGTCCAATCTAATTTTTTAAGAATAATCACGGACACAACGTGACACATGCGTGGCACATGCGTGGCACATAACGAAATTGCGCAATCATCAGAACCCTTTGGCTAATATCCGAACTAGCCATTTTACGTACCTCCCTCTCATACCACACAACTGAAAGAGGGATATGGTTATTAATAGTTAACGACTTTGCGTGCAACTGTGAAATGTTGCCAGCTGCGTGTGCACATATACTTTTAAACTTCCTCTATGGTAATAAATAATTAATAACGATTTCAGTTTCCATTTCTTTTGAAAAAGGTGATTTTTTTAGTTTACCTAAAACGTATTTATTAGAGTCAATAGTAACAACCTTGTATAACAGCGAGCAATTAGCTTAGTGAGTTTTACGGAAAAAATCAAATCGCCGCTGGTTGCCGTGATAACTTTTCATTTACATGGCGCTCCAGGTTGTAACAGCTGAGTCGCTGTGTTCTTGGCTAGTTGTTTCATAACACCTTGAAGGAGAAAAGAATGACGGGCTGAGTTGATTTAGCTATGTCTGTCTGTCGGTCTGTCCGTCAGTTTGAACGCAAACTAGTCCCTTAGTTCTTGAAATATTTAAACCAGTTGTCGGAACCGGTCAGATCACTGTACCATATAAACGATCGATTTTTCAGATCATAAATCCATCAAAAAAAGAATCTAAAATTGTGAAATTTAGTATCGCACACATATAAAAATTGGTACCAAAAAAAATCGAAATCGGAAAACAGCCAATATGATCTGCCCCTACAACTGATTTGCCAGAAATGGGGATTAATATGTAATCCTCAAATGCAATACAATTATTTTGATATACTCATGAAATGTATAAGGCACTTTTTTCTTATTTTTCTTATTTTTACTGAGCGAAAAAAATGAATTAGTTCTTACCTTGATTCACTGATAGGTACGCATAATTTTTTACTTAGTAGTCCGATTTTTTTTCCAAACAAAATTTTAACTTCACCATCAAATACTAACATCTGAATTAGCTCCATGTGAGATTTATTTGTGCGACGAAATTCATTTGCCAAGGAAAAGAAACAATATTCCGATGTTTGAAGTTTGCTTCGAAGGATAATCAGCCCTATTCTGCATTTCGACTCGAATCGAAATTTTCTACGTTCGGCGGATTTGATATTCTGCATTACGTCCCGTTTCGATTAATCTTCGAAACGTTCTACCAAATTCTGTGCATTCTGCATTTCGATCGTAATTACGTTTTTATACGTTGTAATTTAGTTGGCGGAGAACAATTCGATTGTTTATTTTCGTTTAAATAATATAATTTTAACAAAAATGTGACTAAAATATGATATTGATAATTGGAAAAGTCATAACGATGTCTTTTTTTTTAGTTTAATATGTTTAATGATGCTTTTTGATACAACACAAAAGTAACATGAAAAATTAGAGAGTTTCAAATTAACGTTGTCAAAATACAGTGGATCCACCTGTAAAAGACTTCATGATTTCGAGAAATTTGTACAATAGCATTGACACTATTGAGTGACACATTCCTATGTTATAATCTGCATAGATTCTATGTTGGTAACTGCTTCAACACTAAGTTGAAAAGTTTCGCTTTGATGCGAGGAATTATGGTGGATCGCAATTCTTACATCTTTTCACTTTAGCACGCCTACAAAAGGATTTTTTGTGGCTAATCAGAGCTTACTTTGCATAAGAAGCCCTCTGATTAGATAACAAACATAGGAAGTCCTAAGCTACTTCAATCGTTACTATTACTAAAAGATCTTTCTATGGTACTTCTACACGTGATCCAATTCTGCGTTTTTCGGAGTATTTATTTGTTGGATATAAAAATGTAATGTGTTTAATAATTTTGCGAAAAGCGTCTTCACTTCACTTTTATTCTACATGTGTAACAATGTACATACGAGGTATGTTCAAAAGAATTCAAAGTGAGTTCTGTTTTCTTTGATTACAATGGTGTGGTGCATCATGAGTTCCTGCCAAAATGTCGTACAGTTAAGAAGGAATGCTACAAGGAAATTATGCAAAGTTTGCGTGAAGCAATACGGCTCAAACGATTGGAATTGTGGAAAAACAAAGCGTGTTTTTTTGGCCAAGAACAAAACCGTAATCATACCTCAACCACGCAGAGATTTGTCTCTCTGCGACTTTTTGCTATTCCCAAAACTAAAGAAACTAATAAAAGCAAAGCATTTTGCAACAATTAATGAAATCAGGTCAGAATTGAAGAAAGAGCTGATGGCCGTACCGACAAGCCCATTTCAGGAATGGCTCGAGGATAGGGAAAGACGTTGGCACACGAGTGTCCGAGGGGGACAAAATAGATATTGATGAATAAATAAGTACTTTAAAAAAAAAATTTAAATTCACCTTTTCCTTTGAACACACCTCGTATATAGTTGCAAGTGCAATTTTGAATTAAAAACGTTTCTTTGAGCTAAAGGTTTATAATATTTGTCTAAAATATGTGAGGTGTAAAAATTACTAAATAAAATACTAACATTCCTAATTTTCACCACTATTTTGCTATATTATCTTTGCCTTTTCAAAAATCGGTGTTTATTGAAAATCGGTAACTAATTTATCCCCCTCCCCTTTTCTACTACTTTCCGATATGCAATATAAAAACTCAAAACTCCTCTGTCACTACTTACCCGACCTTTAATTATTGAATAATGAAAAATTAGTTCATTTTAATCTTGAGTAAAATGGAAAAGTAGTAGTTGCTAGCTTTGATTTTCTGAAGCCAGACCTCTTTCAGACTATGCAAGTCCAAGTGAACACATTTTAAAAGTGAAGACAAAATATTTAATACTTTTTTTTCTTACGTTTATTTTGCATAATTTATTCTTCTCATCATTCATTCATCCTTTTCATATTGAATTCACGTATTTAATATTTAGTTTTATATTTTTGAATATATTTTTTTCTTGATGCCATTCATTTACTCGGTTATATTGAATTATTATGCTCACTTACACATTTTTCCAATATATATTTTCGGATTTTTGATTATACATATATATTTCTACCGTTTGCAAAAAAAAAAAAACTCAAAACTAAAATTTAAAACAAAAATATGATAGTAGAATAAAGACGATATAAAGAGAATAGTAAAATTATAGCAAATGTTAAAATTTTTTTTTAATGCATAAAGTTGAAATACATATAAGAGATGCGAAAAAAAATTTGCGAAATGCATTAATCGCATGCATATTTCACAGAAAAAGGTTTAACAAGTTTTGCCTCAAATAACAAAAATGTAATTTTATTATAAAAAATTTTTTTTTTTGAAAGTTCAAAACTTATTTTTATACAATTTAATGTAGATAGTAAATTTAGTTGATTACGTTTTGAAAACTATATCTTTAAAAACTTACAGCTATTTTATTGATTATAATTTATTATTTTAACAATAATTAGCTAACATATTTACTAATTTTCACTGCTTAAAAATTAATTATACATATATTTATAGTTATTTTTCTTCAATATAATTACATGGTTTTCCTATTACATACTTTACTTTTTCCATTATATCCTTTTACGAAGTTGTGTAGAAGTCGTTAATTTTTTATTTATTTATTTATTTATTTATATTTTTCCATGATTTATGATTTCATTTATTAAAATTTGTTTGCATATGTTTATTTTCACTAATTTTTCACTAATTTTATAATTAAATAATTTTATATACAGTTGCATTATTTTTGTTTTCGTTTATTTAGTGTTTTTTTTTTTTTTACTTTGATATATATGAATTACATTTAATTTCAAAATTTCATTTAATCTTACTATAACTTGTACAAACTTGTTACCATATGTATGTATGTATAAGCAAATCGAAAATTATACCGAATTTCTTTTCTATAGATACAGTCAGCGTCATAAGTCTACAAGCAGCTAAACACAAAAAGTTTGTTTGAAAATATTATTTAAACTAATAAATTTTTTAGAAGTAAAATTTTATTTTTCTTATGCAGTATTGAAGGAAGAATGATGACGGAAATTTTTTTCGCTCCAATTCATCAAACAGACAAGATAGCGGTACTTTTATTTTTCTACGTAGCAATAGCAGCGGTCGAAAGTCTACAAGCGCTCAGTATTGTTGCGGCATTTGTTCCTGTTTTAAGGTATTTCCGCAAAGTTTTGATTATACTTTATTGTATTCACCTTATTAATAAAAGAGTTTTATATAAAATATTTTGATTTTATAACCTTGATATAAAAATTTGCAATGGTCTCCAATCGGAGAGAAATCAGTGTAGATGAAAGGAATATTATTATTAAATTTTGGTTGGAAGGAAAGTCAAATTGCGAAATTGCACGTTTGATTGGAAGATCGCATAGTTCAGTCTATACCATAATAAAAAACTTCAAATCTACGGGAATTACCACTGCAAAACCGCGATTTGGTCGCCCACCGAAATAAATGCTCCGTGAAAGACGGTCATTATTGAATGCAGTAAAGAAAAACCCGCGGTTAACAGCATCATCAATTGCACGCGATGTAAAGAAAGGTTTGCGAAAAATATTTCAGTGGTTACTTCGCGGAGAATTTCGAAACGGGCAGGTTTGCAAATAGAGTAAAAAAACCTCTAGTTTCACCTATTAACCGAAAAAAATATATAAACATGCCAAATGAGTTTTGGAACAATGTGTTTATCTCCGACGAAGCGAAGTACTGTATTTTCGGCACAAAGCGGCGCAAATTAGTATGGCGTAAACAAGGTGAAGCATAGAACAAATATAATATTTTTACAACTGTGATGCATGGGTGTTGTGGTGTGATGGTCTGGGGTTGTATGTCAGGCAGCGGCACAGACAACTTAGAATTTGTGGAAACAACAATGGATATATTTAGACATTTTAAAACGTATTTTGCGGTCGAGTACTGAAAAATTGGGTTTAAAATCTGCGTATTATTTTCAACACGATAATGATCCTAAGCACACAGCATAAATTACCCGGTGTGGCAGAGGTCCTTAAGTGTCGCGGCTATCCGACTCGTTATTAAATTGCATAAAGAGTTTTTACTCAGTAATGCCTTCATATATTTAGTGCTTGTAGACTTTTGATCGCCGATTTTTTTTACCCCGAAGGATAAAAGTACCGTTATGTCGTCTGTTTGGCGAACTTGTGAAAAAAAATTTCATCTTCAATCTACGTTCAATAATGTCTAAGAATAAGAAAATTTTAATTCAATAAATTTATTAGTTTAAAAAATATTTTCAAATAAACTTTTTATTTGTAGCTGCTTGTAGACTTACGACGCTGACTGTATATATAACTAAATTTCGTGTGTTTATTTTTATTTTTTATACTTTTCTGCATAAAAAGAAAATTAAATTAAATTTTTTTATTTAATTGAAATTATAGAAATATTATTTCTTTTGAAAGAAAATTTCGTGATTAAAAATGTATGCATTAAAAATATTAGTACAAAATTTTATAAGTTTTTTTTTGTCTCACTCAAAAATTTGTTCTTTTTGCCTTCCACTTTATTGTTTACTTAATTCGTACATATTTTATTAGAATTTGAACTACACTGACATATACATACATATATAAGTTAAGTACGTATTTTTATGACTTAAATGAAATTTACTACATTTTAGCTAAGTATTTATATGTATGTATGTATGTACACTTAAATTTGCCGTATTTCTATAATGGAAAACCGTTTTTAATTAATTATGCACTTAGCTATGTTACATACACACATACACAAATATAAACATACACACATGCAGACAACTATTTTCATGAATTTATTTTTTTAAATTTTTTTATCTCAGTTACCCACAGAAACCCGCACATACAGCTGCACACACTTACAGGAGATTCTTACATTTAGGACTACTTTTATATATTTGTATATATATTACTAGTGCTATATTTTATTTACAAAACTTACATTTCTAATCACATTCACTTAGAAATATTTAAATAAATTTTAACTTTTTTCTACAATTAAAAATTGCTTAAAATCTATTTTTTCGCTTTGTAGCTTTAAGTTTCCACTTATATATATATGTATGTTAGTTTCTTAGTTACATTTTTATGCGGTGCAGTCTAGGATTTATCCTTAAACTTAATTTAATTTATTTCGTATTTTATACAATTTTTAATCAATTATTTTACAACTATTATTCAACTATTTTTATAACTAATTTTTTAGGGTTTATCTTTGCTTTCTGTTGAGAAAGTTATGTAGTATATTTCCAACTATTTTAGAGTTACGAATATATATATTTTTTGTATTTAAGAGCAACATTTGAGCATTTTTTCACAGTTGAACTTCTGGGGCGTACATAGTGATATACATATTTGCTTTTTAATAAAATTTAGAATATTAAAATTAAATATCAAAATAAATAGAAAATTAAAATTAAAATATTTCGTACCAAAATATTAACCAAAAAAAGAATTGTATATGTAAATCAATTAAATTGTCAAATACTAAACTTTAAATGGCGTCAAATTCTGTATTTCATGCATCACCTACCACCAACTGTGCAACCCTATATTCGATTTGACTTCATTGCAGTTTTAAATTGTTTCTCTAAAGTTTGAAAGCCTGATGAGAGCAATTAGTGGCCGATTTGTTTTGAATTCAATCTCTTTTATTTTCTGTATGTTTTTTTTTTTTGGTGTTGAAAATTAATTCACACCACATAACCCAAGTGTGTTGGAAAGTTTCGAATCAGTACAGGGAAACAATAGCAGACAAAATAAAAATTTTAAAGCTCCATTCAATGCAGTGAAGAGTTTGAGAGCCACTGTACGATATGCTATATGCGTGGGATTATTTGAAATGAGAAATAAACTAATTTTTGTAGTATTTAAAACAAATTTGGAAATGAGCAAAAAAAAAAAAAGGAGGAAAAGCAACGTAAAGTAATTAAAAAGTGGGTGAATGTTCAATCAATTACATACAAACCAAAAAACAAATTTCAGCATTGATTTGAAATCCAAACAAAATAGAGCGGAAATAAAAGTTTGCACACAGAAACATGTAGAAATGAAGGTGAGTGAAATGAAAGAGTGGGAAATAGTTTTAAGGTAGGGTTGCAGTTGCACGCTTAAGAAAGGCTGAACTAGCGGTAAATAAACATTTTAATATGCTTGTATTTTAAGCTCAATAAATCTGGGTTTGCGCATATATTAAATATATATATATATACTTTTTGAATTTTTCTTTCTCATGCCAATAATATTTTGCTGTTAGCCACATTTCTGTTGTTTGTTTTTAACTGAATTTTTACAAACTCCATTTTGAGTTATAATTCAGATACGTATGTACATATTTGATGAGCCTTTAGTGTTGTTTTATTTTTGTTGGTGAATTAAAGTTGAAATTTTGTTTTCGTTTTAATTCGTTTGTGGGTTTTTTTATTTTCCAATTTCTTTTCGCTTTATTTTTACTTCTATTTTATTTATACTGAATTTTTGACATAAATTAATTATAAATGCAATGGCTCTTGCCATATTTTGTATTTTATTATTTTTTATTTCTTTAATACTTTTTTGTCCCTCAAGCTGCTTTGTGTTTGTTTTCGCATGTTCATGTTCTTTGTTGTTTTTTTGGTCTGCTTTGGCTAGCAAAAAAAGTTTATTTTACAAACTAAAGAAAAAACTTGCTCTTTTGTTTTCAATGCTTTATCTTAAAAATTCTCTTTTACTCTTTGTATTTCTATATGCATTTATGTATTTTGTTATTTTGCACTTTTCTGCGTTTGTTATTCTATACTACACTTGGAAAATGAAAAGCACTTTTTAAGTTTGTTATTTTTGACTAGCAACATAACTTTCCTATTCTTTTTACGGAAATGCGGTTGATTTTTAATAATAATTAAAGTGCTGACAGGTTTTGAAATTTTAAATCACTTTAAAGCAAAGTATCGTACCGGAATAAATAAATTTAAATAAATTTGCGATTCTCAGTTTGTAGAGAGCAAAAATTTAAATATTTTCTTATGTTCAAGTTGATTTTTAGAAATATTTGAATTGAAACCGTATCTTGAATTAAGGCGCTATAGAATTAAACTTAAGGTCTCTAAACTTAATTATGGGATATACGAATATCCTATCTAGTCACCACATCCTTCCATCGGTATTAATTTTATATATTGCTGCATTGCCTTTCAAGTCCAACTAATACGAGTACGTTGCCTAAACTTACCACAAAACATTAAAATATATTTTTTCAGATAATGTTGAAAATTAACAATTTTTCTTTCAAATAAAAATCTGTTCGAATTTCTACCAAGGGTGTCCACTAATTTTCTTAAAAAAAGCAGACAATCTGAAAGTTCAATCTTTTAAATCTTACAAATTCTACCTTCATATAGGCATACCTCTCACAAGCAGCTCTTAGAATTTACATACAAAGATTAATCTTCCTGGAAAATCGAACTTAATCAATAAACGTCACTTTATAGCACAATCGTGGCGTCGCTGCTTACACGTTATCTTTTATTCTCTTGATCTCCAAAGTATTTTATGATTTTAAATGCTATAAATGACATGAAATGTTTATTATTTTGTATGACGTTAAATTTTTTTGTTTACTAGTTTTTAACAAAAAGACATTTTAAAATGAATTTAATAAATGCAATTACATTTTTAGTGCATATTCTCTTCTCTCTCTAACACTTTCTCATTTTTATTCACCACTGAATTAGATGATGCTAATAGAGAACAGAGAAGAAGGGAGTGTTGTCTCTGCTCTCAAACTGCATAAAAAATGGAGTGAAGAGATGAAGAAAAAAGAGCATATGTGTGAGAGGATACCATAAAAAAAGAATTAGAGTGATAGGAAATCGAAAAGATGATTTAGGCACAACAAAATTGTTGAAAAAGTCACCAAAAGTAAAAAAGAAGTAATCAAACTGTAAAATTTTAACTATTCATTTTCTTACATAAACTGAATTATTTTTTTTTTACATTAGATGCATATCTATGAATATTTAATCAGATTAAAATTGAGTAGTAAAGGGTTATCCATTTCAGGGTTTCGTAAGTGCTGTATTTTGACATCTGTCAAACTTAACTGTCAAACAAACCATGTTTTATTTTAGTTAAAAGTCTAGCATTTATGAAAATGGATCGCTTGACAACCTCAAAATGCATTCAAATTGTTGAAACCTACTACAAAAATGGTGATTCAAACGGGGCCACGTTAGGCGCGTTAAAAAGAGATTATGGTGCACATAATCGTCCAACTACTCAAGCGATTGGTAAAATTTTAAAGAAATTTGAAGAGACTGGATCGGTTATAGACATTGTAAGTCCTGAGCAACATCGTTTTGCTCGTTCCACCTCAAATATCGCTGCTGTAAATGAAAGTGTAGCCGAATACCCAAATGTCTATTTCTCGACGTTTTCAAGAGCTGGGACTTTCTCACGGTATATTATGGCATATTTCGCACTTGGATTTACGCCTACATTCATATAAAGTCCAGCTTACACCAAAAATGAAGCCAGCTGACCATTCACAATGCTGTAGTTACGTCGAGTGGCTGCTTGAACAACAAGCAGTGAAAAGAGATTTTTCCAACCAAATTTTCTTCAGCGACAAGACACATATCTCACTTGGTTGATACTTAAATCAGCAAAATTACCGCTTTCGGGGCTCCGGGGCTCCCCAAATAATTGAAGAGAGGCAATTACACCAAAAAAAAATTTACTGTTTGGTGCGCTCTTTTGTCCAGAGGTGTAATTACGAAACTGTCACTGTCAAAACGAAGCGTATGGTAACCGACTTTTCTTGGCTTGCAATTGAAGAACATGACTTGGACAATATGACGTTCCAACAAGATTCACATGCCACATTACACGAGCGAATATGGCTTCATTGCGATAGAAATTTCCCGGCTGGGTAATCCCTCCTCTTGGCGATGCCAATCGGTCAACGAGATCGTGTGATTTGACACGGTTGGACTTTTTTGTGGGGCTACGAGAAAGACTGTGTTTATGCGGATAAATCTTTAACTCCTGAGCACTTCTACAGCATTCGTCAAGTTATGGCTGAGATAACGCCCGAAATTACCTCAAACGGATCGAAGTTGCAAAAATTCACGAGGAGGTCATTTGAATGAAGTTTAGATGACCATATATGGTTAGGTTCTTTTCCTTCTGTACACAACATTTTGGAGAACATTATCCTGTGTACAGTTTTAAAATCAAATTCTCTGTTTTGTTTTAATTAAAACTAAATCGGAAACCTTTTTCTTTCCTGCACCTGAACTATACGGAAATAATAAAAAAAATCTTTACATTTTTCGATAGCTCAAGAAAATCTTTTTCTCAAATTAATACTTGATACTAAGTTATAGATTTGAAAATCTAAGCAATTCTAATTCAGTGGTCATTAATTAAATGAGCAAAATTATTCAACAAATACGAAATGAATTAAATGAACGTTTGTCAAAATGGGCAATACAAAAAGGAACCGAATTAGGCAGAAAGTAACCACGTATTCAAATGAAAAAGTAACCAGTTTTGGTAATAAGTAACCAAAACGGCAACACTGATTAGACAGAAAATCATAGTAAGAAGAGCATAATCGACTGCGCATTGTAGGTCGGTACGAACGAAGTCGGCTCTAACGAAAAGAACTCTTATATTTCGTGGATGGAAAAATGTAGTAGACACGAAAATTTGACAGATAGATTTTCTATTGTGAACTGCTCTTTACAGAGGAAGAAGGTATACAAACGTAAATAAACAAAACGAAAAACATGAGTAGAGCGCGATAGATATTTGTCCTTGATTATGTATACTAACGTTTTCCATGGCTAAAAGTAAATAAAAGGTGTAGAAATTGATGAAAAAATTAAAAATATTACATAACTTTCTTTATAAGCTTGCTTTAGTAAGTTTAAAATTTAGTATTCTTCTTGTATGTCGTGAAATATATGTGAAATTATTTTTTTCGCTTGGAAACCTGTATTGCCGAAACTTTCGTATTTGCTTAAAAACTTTAGAAATAGGCAGTAGAAAATGCAGTTTTTTTGGTTCGAGGTGCGCATTGCTTCGTAAAATTTTTTTTCTCGCATAGTTTTTTGCCCTTTTTAATATGGAGTTTTTGGTTTTCGTTAGAGCTGCGTACTGGCCTTGAAGCTAAAAAACAAATTATGTTGAAGAAACGGTTAAAGAAAGAGACAAGGAACAAGATAAAAATGAAAAATGAAAAAAGGAAGTTTTTGGAATTTTAAGATATTTTTGCCGATTTCTGTTTTTTTATTGAAACTATTTAATTTTATGAGATGTTGTATTATATATTTAATGCCTTGTTTTAAAATATAGTTTTAAGTTAACCTAATGGGATAGGGATAATGTTTAATATTTTTATGCCAATAATTGATAAATTTTTATATTTATTGTTCAACTACTGAGCGGATTTCAATTAACAGTGGAGCCCATTGTTAATTGTCAAATATCGAGAAAATTATTTTACGGATTTACTTAAAATTTTGAGATAACAATTTCAAGACCTTGTTTTTTAAGGAAAAAAAAATAAGAAAAATCAGTTTTTTATAGAAATATTGACTACCCCTAACGCCATAAATTGTTTTCAACTGTTCAAAGGATCACTGGCCTGTAAGTTCTGTCAAATCAAGTAATGCCACCTTTGGTGAGGCTACTGAGCTTGCCATAATAATCAGACACCATAGAAATTTTTCACGATCATTTCATTGGAAATCTAACTATTCGAGTTTTATAGTTGACTCAGGGGGTGGAAAAAACTATAATATAATTGAATAATTTAATTTAATTTCCCTTTTGAATTTTTGTAGTATACATGAGCCCAGATTTTATATCGAGATTAGGATCTTTTCTGTTAAATTTTTCCACATGTTATGCTTCTTTAATGTCAATAGCCTTGCGGGAGAATTGTCCATTTTCCATCTGCTGTAGAAACCAAACCTGGCAGACCAAAAAGTTAAAAATTTTACACAATCACGAATTGGTATCAGAATTCTTGTTATTGGTATCAGACAGATGTTATTTTTCTTTTACAATGTCTTTTCGGTGTTCACATCTGGATTTTAGGTCATACTTCATATTTTTTTCTTTTATTTTTTTTTTTTAGTATTTTTGGCATTTACTTAAGTGCGCTGAGGACTTTGGGAAAGGGAATTATGTATGCATTAGATGTACATATACTCTTATTCATCAGGAATCGTTCGCATTCGGATTCTATTATTAAAGAGCAATTACATTGTACTAAATTGAGAGCCATCTGAAATACTATTAAATCTTAAGAAGAGTAAAATTCTTAAACGCGCAAAAAAATCTATACATAAGTAATTACATCATGTATACGATTTTAAGTTTAATTTTAGAACGATTAAGTTTTTCTTTTTTTTTTGGAAAACTTACTAATTTTTAATTTATAAGGCGCCAAATGGAATTTAAAATAATTAATTGGAAATAAAAGTTTGATTACGAATTTGTTCTTAAATTTAAATTTGCGTCTTTAAGTAGATTCTTTCGCTCAATAAAAATCTTTAAATAATACTGAGATTCCCTGCGGCCACTTAAAATCTGCTTTCATTTTTTAATGAAACCAAGTCATTGCCGAGTCGGGTCTTACGCTTTTGTCAATTACTTTATTCTTTATTATTTTTCATCCTTTATTATTATATTTCTTTTTTTATTATTTCTGACCTCAATTTTCTTTTTTCTTGTTCATATTTTTTTTTTGGTTCAACTTTTGCCCCTCTTCGTTATGGCGCTACGTCAAACTAATCGGAGAAATTCTTTTCATCTGAAAAGCGTACATGATGTTGTTGCTTGAGGCGCACTGCTGGCACAGGCTTGCTTCTTCCATCCCGCAATTTGCCTTCCGCTGATGATGTTGCCTTAGCAGCTGTCGACGCCGCCGCAACGGCTTCAGCTGCCTTTGCCGCCACCACAGCTGCCGCTGCTTTGGCGACCTCATTTGCGCGTGTGCCAGTCCAAATATTGCCAACACCTACATCAATACTGCCCTTGCTGTTGCTACTGCTGCTTTTGTTGTGTATGTTTGTTTGTTGCCTCGTCCGGCTGTGACCACCGTCATTACCGCCGACGGCCAACCGGCCATGTCCTGTTGTCACATTCATTTGCTTGTACGCGCTTCCTGTGGCCACTCGTTCGGCCGTCATTATAACCGATGTTTCACCAAGCATTGTTGTTGTTGTTGATGTTGCATTTTTTGATGGTTCATTGCTTTCACTTCCTTCGGATGTCTTTTCGTCGTGTCCTTCATTGCACGAAAGTGTTGGCGAGGCGGACGTGGTTGGTGATGACGAGGTCCACTGCTCGTCGCAGGAGCAATAACCGCGCGCCGTATCGCCACCCTCCAAGGCGAGCGAGTGTAGTTCGCGTAATCTTCGTAATTTTTGTTGCTGCCGCTTGGCAGCTGCGCTTGCTGCGGCGCCCAAGTTGACGTTGACTTTGAAATTGGCGCTAACATCGGTTGCGGAAGTCATTTGTTCTGGTCGTGGGTGTTGCTGTAGTAGGTGGGGTTTGTATGGTTGCTGCTGCTGTTGTTGTTGTTGCTGGTAAAATGTGACTGCTGCCGCTGAGCTTAATGGTTGAGCTGTCATTGCGGTTGTCTTTGCTGATACTTGGAGTTGTTGCTGGTGATGTTGTTGCTTTTTCAATTGTTGTAATGTAGTTGTTAGTGGCTGAGGTGGGGGCGAAAGCGTAGGCTGTGACGGTGGTGGTGGCGTTGTTGTCGGTGACATTGATGACACCGATGCCACTGATGCCGAATTCGTAAATTGCATGCGTTGCATTGACAACGGCGGCTGATAGAACTTGTGGGTCTGTGGGTAGCGAATACCTTCATCTTCTTCTTCCGTTGCCACAAAATCATGTGCTGCTATGTCCGTTTCGGCATCTCCTTCTTCGCACATTTTCGAATTTAATTTATCTGTTGAGCTGTAACGAGAAGCGAGAGGAAAATAAGAAGAAGAAGAAGTTGTAATTACATATATATATTTGTATATCTTAATCAAAATTTGGTAGTTAAAATACGAAAATATGTTAGCAAAAATTCTTGCATCGCAGAGAAGCCTGGAGTCACACAGTCACATTTCGAAGAGAGGGTTCCTTACTACTAATCCCAACGGTTTCCCAGCTACATCTCGTCCTCATGAAGGGCGCAGGATAAGCAGTTATTTTTTATGTCTTGTCAGGAAATGTTATACCTCTGAGTGTATTCCTGAGATGAAATAAAAAGCTACTCAAAAAAATCTGTTAGACATTCTTAGGCAGCGTAGATAGAACTTGGAACTTCTTAGAACTTCAAAACAGAGCTAGAGTTGAAATGACAATGGGGAATATTTCAATGGTCCAAAATTCTTGTATGAGGAAAAGTGAAAACGATTTGAAGATGTTTACTAAAAATTCTGCAGCAGAATATAAAACCCAATTTTTGAAGCTAAAGGGATAGTGTTCGTCTGCAAGAATAGTTAAATTTTTAAAAAGTAACCGCTGGGAAAGTACCAAAATTAGCTTGAAAATTCTCATAACTCATGCTGGCCGATAACTCGTCTGGAACAGTGACACGTTTTCCCTGCCAAACGCCATAAACCATAACCACCAGATTTGACAATGTGCGATATAGATCTGTTCGAAGAAGTATGAGTACATTTGCCGATGAAATGACCAACAACTACTCGCCATTTGAAGACGGTGGCCTTAAAAACTATTTTAAGATCTACAGGAAGCAAAATCATCTAGTTTGAAAAGTGAAATTCATTTTTTTGTTTTTACATTTTTTGTTCTCTAAGGTCTTTAACTGTTTTTTTTTTTATTGATTTACAATTTCAACCCTAGCTTTACTTTTACAGGCATTTACACTCAGTTTTTGGAAAGACATTCATCTTGTGGTATATTTATTTATTAATTTATAAATATGTACATATGTGCAATGTTGCATTTGTATCATATAACAAGAGTAAAAAGTATCAAACAAATAAAAAAGGAGGCAATGCAGAAGTGGAAAAATGAATTAATGCAATTTTCTGCTCGCTGCACAGACGAGCGAGACAAGAAAAAAAAAACAGCCAGACAAGTACAAAAATATGTATATATGTACGAGACTATATGTATGCACGCAAAGTCGACAACATTCCAAGCATAAAAAAGAGCTGAGTTTTAAATCGAAATTTTAATTGTCATAAATTTCATAATAATTTCTAAATTTTTCTCTTCAGAATGAAAATATTTTAAAAATACATAGTTGAATTCATAATTCCATTGAATTCGAAAATTATATGTGAGAGGTCGCCAAATTCGGTGTAGTCACTTTCATGTTAATAGACCTTTAATACCGGTCCGCTTTTTAAACTTTTTCACGTAAATCATAAAACAATTTTCATCGCCAACAGTTAGTTCATTCATCATTTTTCTTGGACTCTCTTTATATTAATTACTCATGAAATTCTGTTTGTGGGAGTTTTAGTTATAAGTGCCTTTACTGGATGTTTCAAGGCAAATTTTATAAATAATATCGAAACTTTTTACTGTTATACCCATATCTTCGTCTTAATTGCCGATACACGAGTCCTTCTACACCTGATACTTACAATCGAGTGGAGGTCTTCCTACTTCTCTGCTTTCAACAACTTGATCTCGAAAACTCACTGCGGTTTCATATAGCAGGATTGATATGGTAAGCGACTTGTAGATTTAGGTCTTTGTTCGTCGAGAGAGGACTTGCTTTTTAATCCAAATTAGCATCTATTGGCAAGAGTGATTCTGCGCTGGATTTCAATGCATATATTATTGTTGGTGTATAAGCTGGTTCCTCGATAGACGAAATCGCTCACTACCCATACTACAAACCCACTCGTTTCGTTTCCTCATCCAGTCTGAAGATAGCAGAATTTTAAACGTGTTGGTTGAGCCAAAGATGTAAATTTCATTTTCATGGTCAATGGTGGATTTACCAGGTTTAAAGTCACACTGTTAAAGTCCAAACAGTTTATTGACGGTGAGCTTAAATCTTTCACGCAGTACGCTCGATAGGTACTTATAAGCGAACCTGAGAAGCTTAATCTCATGATAATTTGCACAGTTTGTGGGGTCTCCTTCTTATGGATTGGGCAGAACAAACTTGGATTTTAGTTTAGATTTAGAATGGCTCTGCTGATAGGAGATTTGAATTTCATGTCAGAAATACTCGCGGAGGAGTTGGCATTCCCTGCCTTGGGGCGAATCAGAAAAATTTGCTTAACTTTTTTAATTAAAATAATTTTTGGATATTAGTACGAATAAGACCATATATTTTATATAAATTGTGGTTAGTTTGAGAGGCTATTTCATTCATATAGAGGACTCGAGTTTCACAGGGTTCTCCAATTTGTGGTGTGCACCGAGATAAATTATTTCAACAAATGGCAGGATCGACAAATTTATACACCGACAATTCTCTTGAGGGCAGACATAATAATGATTTCACATATGTACGTCTATACGTACATACATTAAAACAGTTGAACTATACCTGAAATGATTTTCCAGCCAATTGATACAAGCAATACGCATATGAGGTGTGGAAGATTATAAAGCCGTTGAGGCAAATGCACATATGACTGCAACATGGTTGAAAACCAGCCGTGTCGATATTTGTCTTAATTTAATATTAATAAAAGTGGAGAATAAGAGAATGATGTGAAATGAAATGAATGCGTCAGCACTGCGCATATATATATCTCATTATTGCACAATATTTTCAGCATAAAATCGTGCTTGCATCCAGCAGTTTTTTATTTCTGCTACACCATCTTTCCTTGAAATGAGGTTAATATTTGCATTGAAAATTATATTGGAAAACAGTGACAATATTAAATGCACATGTTGTATGCGTAAAAGAAAGAGAATCTGTGGTTATAGGCAGGTATTTTTATTAAAACCGGAGCATTGACGAGCTGCAAATAAAGAAATAATTGACGCGCTCAAGTCTACCCACATATGAATGTATATAACATAAGGCGAATGTGCAGGAAAGTGAGAAGCAATTCTCGCCAAAAATTTAATTTCAATATTTTTTAAAGAGACGCAACTTATTCGCGCTGAAATCCTCAGGATTAATTTACACACCATTGCAGCCTCGTGCGATTAATATAAGCTAACAAACTCGTCGTAATAACAGGACAAAACAATCCAAAAATTGTTTAGTCGACCGCAATAGTCGAATAGTTAGCGGTTCGTTCTATCATTTGAGATTGAAAGAAAATATATTTAAATAAAAAGTAAATTCCAAATTTCTAATTGCGATCACTCCTTTGTTGGGAATGTCAATCCTTCCGAGTGTATCTCTGACATGAAATGACAGCTTGTCATAAAAAACCATCAGTCATTTGGAGTCGGCTTTGAATGAACCAATGGTCCTTCCGTTTGTTGAAATACCAGTAATTACAAAACTTCAATTATAATGGGTGATCCAAGTAGAGGAACTTTTTTCAATAGCCTTTTTTTGACAAATTACGCATGAGTTGTGTCAAGCTGTAATGTTATTTCTATTGATTTCATCATGGACAGACTTACGCCTGAACAACCTTTACAAATCATTCAACTCCATTACGAAAATTCACGTTCTGTAAAGTATGGGTTTCGACCGCTTCGCTCAACTTATGGTCAACATAATCGCTCTACTGAGCGTGCTATTCGCAATACCATACTCCACCTTGAGACCAAGCATTCATTATTGGATAATACTTATATTCGACCGAATAGACCATGACCAGTGAAGAAAATATAGCGGTCGTAGCTGAGAGTGTACACGGAGACCGTGGAGAGTCGATTCGGCGCTGTTCGCAGCAACTGGGACTGACGTAAAGTACATTTTACGTGAAGATCTCAAATTAAAAGCGTACAAAAACAGCTTTTGCAAGAACTGGAGCCGACCGACTTTCCCAAGCGGCATCGCTCTGTTCTATGGGCTCTTGAAAATTTCCAAGAGGATCCGACGTTTTCGAGCCAATTTTTGTTCAGCGATCAGGTCCATTTCTGGCTCAAGCAAAATTGCCGCATTTGAAACGAAGAGCAATCTGAAGAGATTCAAGAGCTGCCATATCATCCAGAAAAAACAACGGCTTGGTATGGTTTGTGGGGCGGTGGAATCATCGGTCCATATTTCTTCAAAAATGATGCCGGTGAGAATATAACCGTAAATGGCGACCGTTATTGCGCCATGATAACCGACTATTTGATGCCTAAAATTGAAGCTCGTGATTTCCGCCACATTTGGTTTCAACAAGACATCACCACTTCCCACACATCGCATCAATCAATGGATTTATTGAGAGAACACTTCGGTAAGCGGATAATTTCATTTTTTGGACCGGTCGATTGTCCACCAAGATCATGTGATATCACATCGTTAGATTTTTTCTTGTGGGGATATGTAAAGTCTAAAGTCTATGCGAACAATCCCGCTTCGATTCAGGCCTTGGAGCCAAACATCACGCGTGTCATTCGCCAGTTACCAGTCGAAATGCTCGAACGAGTCATCGAAAATTGGACTCAACGGATAGACCATCTGAAACGTAGCCGCGGCCAATGTTTGAAAGAGATGATCTTCAAGAAATAAATGTCAAAGAATATTTTTTCGAATGATAATAAACATTCCCCATTAAATTTGAATTTTTTGTGCTTTTTTTCTTTAACAATGTAGGGAACCTCAATGTGGATTACCCTTTATATGTATAGTAGAAGATCCGGCCCAATGTCGTTGTGACTTGCTGTACTTAGCTCCATTTATATTTCATAGTTGGTATTTGAAAGAATTTGATGGACAAAAAATGATGCAGTCATAAATAGTCTTTAACTAATGCAAAATATTAAATTTCCCATCATTCCCACTCATTTAGGTACTTGTCAGATATACATGAAAGATATTAGAAAAGCATCTCAAGTTAATCGAATAATAATTACGACTTTTATCGAACAAGTCGATTCCGCATTGGCTTTCCGGAAGAAGAAGCAGTGCTCATATCGAACTTAGATTGATAAATAGGGAAGAGGATATGCACTATTGGTTTTATTGTGGCTTATATATTGAACCTAGAAAAAAAGCCACATACTGAATTTCAGGTAAGTTGAACCATACATTTGATTTTTCCGAAAGATCGTTCTCAGATCCACTTGCCGAAAGCAAAAAGTGTTCATTTATGCAAACGCCTACCAACATATGTGCAAAATCTGATGAAAATCGAACCAAATATATAATATCTTCGAATAGATCGGCCCCGTTTCGCTCCTTTTGAGAAAAAGTACTGTTTGTGTGAAATTAAGCCACCTACGTACCACTGACCCACTTCCCGAACTCTTCTTTCCTATTCTTCTTTTTTGCCCGGAGATCAATCCGAATTGGTGCGAATCATCGGAATCAGTGAAGGCGTTGTTGAGTTATAAGCGTAGTAACTAACATCACTTTCTTGTAACATACTAGTATATACATATATTGGGGGAAAATAGTTTCGTAATATATATCGAATCATAGCAAGCAATCAAAAAATTGTTTTAGATTAAGAGCTTATGCATGATCATTTTCATCATCTTGATGCCATTTTTGAAAAGCTTAATTAAACGTTTATTGAACTCCTATCGGTAAGTGCACGACTCTTTTTGCTGTATTGTTTTTCGGGCGGGCAAGCTATTTGGACTCTCATGTAATTGAGTAATGAAAAATCTGTTCCATGATCATCAATTTGGGAATAATGGTGTTTCACTATCATTCAGAAGGCTTTATAAGTGTTTCATCTAGTTTTGTTTGTGGCAAATACGTAGGGAGCTTAAAACCTCTTTACAGTTCTGTTATACCGAGGTAATTGCATCTCTCTGAAGTCGAATCTTCCTTATGTTTCGTGCGATCGCTCTTTGATACACAGAGTCGGCGACATACGTCCGTCTATTACAACTGGACCGATCTGGTTTCAATTTAATCGATCCGGTGACGGCCATGTAGCTTGAATCATTTTCTTGTGCTAGAATCTAGTACTACTCACAACAGTCGGTTCACGGCGAAGTCTCATTTTGGAGCCTGAATTCCATATTTGGCCTGATGATACATTCTTTGCCCACCCTTGCATTAAAGTCGCCAATCACATTTCATTTTGACAGTGTGGCGAGAGCAGAGCTCCAGGTGCTCATAAAGATGAAGGAGTTAGAGATTTCCATTCCTAAATTAAATTATTTTAATACACTTTTTAGTAAATCTAGACACTTCATAGGTGTTTAGTTTGTACTCTTTTTATTGACTTTTTGTTTCACTTATTTAATACAGTTTCAACTTCAAAGAAATAAAAAAGGTAAGTTCGCGAACTACTTAATGAATATTCAAGTTTTAAGTGATTGACTTAAAGCTTGCGAACTGCGCATCAATTAGCTATGCTTCCATCGATTTCTCCCTTTCCCACCCATCGACTTTTCACTTCGTTTTTCATTTCTTCATTAATTCCACAAGCAACTTTGATTGCACTTTTTGCAGAATTTCTCTAAGCACACCACTGCTGCTTTTTAGATTCCTTTCCTCTTCGACGACTACTAACTTTTCAAACCTAACCCATCTCATGGCATGCCATTTGTTCTAGGGCGTATAAGCAAATCGCTCTTCAACCAACTCGATTCCATTTCACTTAACTTTCATCTTGAATGCTACTCGACTTTTGCCTTGACTTTTTTTCTATCTGCAATTTTGTTGGTAACTTGCTTGCTTGTTGTTGTTGTAAAGTGCAAATGCACTTGTATTTGGTTGCTCGGTATTCACTGAGTCATCGCAAACTTCTCTTGACTGATTTCTTTATCAACTTGACTTTACGCGCTTCAGTTGTTCACTATTTCAATTCGCATGCACCGACGTCGACGACAACGCCACTCTTCGCTGCGCTTATGTTTCACACTGACGTTATTGTTTGTGGATGTAGTGAGGAGGGCTAGGGGTGGAATTGACATTGCGATTAATGCAATTCTTTTTTGTGCGCACTGAAGGATGTTACGCAGGCGGAGGCGGAGTTGTAAAGGGTGTTTTTTTATAGAGGTATAGAACTTTAAGTTGCAATAAAACAACGATGGATTATTCGATTGATATGAATTTTACTTATCCGAAAGATAATCTTGTGGCATTACATTTTAAATATGATTTCTGGCATATGACCGCCACGGCTGGCGCGGATGTAGTCCAATCTGGACGTCCAATTTTCGATGACTTTTTCCAACATTTGTGGCCATATATCGGCAATAACATGGCGAATGTTGTCTTCCAAATGGTCAAGCATTTGTGGCTTATCCGCATAGACCAATGACTTTACATAGCCCCACAGAAAGTAGTCTAGCGGTGTTAAATCACAAGATCTTGGAGGCCAATTCACAGGTCCAAAACGTGAAATTAGGCGGTCACCAAACGTGTCTTTCAATAAATCTATTGTGGCATGAGCTGTGTGACATGTTGCGCCGTCTTGTTGAAACCACATCTCCTGGACATCATGGTTATTCAATTCAGGAATGAAAAAGTTAGTAATCATGGGTCTATACCGATCACCATTGACTGTAACGTTCTGTCCACCATCGTTTTTGAAAAAGTACTGACCAATGATTCCAACAGTCCATAAAGCGCACCAAACAGTCAGTTTTTCTGGATGTAACGGTGTTTCAACATACAATTGAGGATTACCTTCACTCCAAATGCGGCAGTTTTGTTTGTTGACATAGCCATTCAACCAGAAGTGCGCTTCATCGCTAAACAAAATTCGCTTATGAAAATCGGGAACAACGATAATCTCGTAATTACACTATTTGTAAGCGTTGTTCAGGCGTGAGTCTATTTATGATGAATTGCCAAACCAAACTGAGAGTAAATCACTAGACAGCTGTTAAATCGGTCGCCATCTTGAAAAGTAATGCCAACTTAAAATTCTATACCTCTATAAAAAACACCCTTTATATGTGCATAAGTACCTAAATGTGTTTGTATGTGCACGTGTTAGATTTTCCAACATTTGTACTCGTAGCTGTCGTTGAAGAGATCAGCTCACTCACAGACAATTGGATTCATTCAAGGATGCAGAAATTTAGATTTGTAGGCTGTGCGCGCTTAAATATTAAATTACAAGATTTGTAAGAAATTTCTTATTATTTATTAGCGAATATGAGCTTAAATTTTAAGGTATTTTGATTTAATTAAAAAATCAATCTTGTCTTTGTATAACATTTATGTCATGCAATTAATAGTCACCAAACCTAGCAATCTTATTTTTAAATGGATATTTATTTTGACCTTAATCTTTAGTTATATTTCAATAAGCCACATAACTGAACTTACGTCTTATTTCAAGATATTTTATCTCAATAAAAAAAGAAGAAAAAATAAATAAATAAAATTAAAAAATAAAAGAAAATACAATATATTAAAGTAAAATAAAATTAAACTAAAAATAATTAAATAAATTAAATTTAAATAAAATAAAATAAACGAATGTGAAATAAGAAAATATAATAAGAAAATAATACAAATTAAAATAGAAGAAAACAAAATCAAATAAACTAAAAAATAAAAAATTAAATTAAAAAAAGGTATTTAATAAAGTAACTTAAAATGAATTTAATTAAAATAAAATAAAATAAAACCAATAATAAATAAAAATAAAATAAATAAAAATAAATAAAAATTAAAACTAAAATAAAAAAAAAGCTCAATAAAAAACTTAAAACTAAAAAAATAAATAATTTTAAAAATTAAAATAAAATACACTAACAGAAAAAAAATTAAAAAATTAAAATAAATAAAATAAAATAATATAATTAAAAATAAATTAAAATAAAATAATTTAAATTTAAATAAAATAAAATAAAATAATATAATTTTAAATAAAATAAAATAAATAAAATTAAAAAATAAAAATAAATAATAAAATAAAATAAAATAAATAAATTAAATTATATGAAATAAAAAAATAGAATAAAAAAATAAAAATAAAATAATCCAACTAAAAAAAGTAAAAAAAAAGAATAAAATAAAATTAATTCAAATTAGATAAACTAAGATAAAAAAAATTAGAAAAAAAAATAATAAAAATTAAAATAACAAAAAAAGTTAAAAAACATAGAAAAAGTAAAACTAACTAAAAAATAAATAAAATTAAAAAATAATAAAATATATTAACTATAAATAAAATAAAATAATATGAAATTAAAAAAAAATGAAAAAACATTCAAAATTAATACGAATTAAAATAAAATAAATTAAAATCAAGTAAACTTAGATAAATAAACTAAAATAAATCAAAATCAAATAAAAGAAATTAAAATAAAATAAATAAAATCACATAAACTAAAAAAAAGAAAAAATAAACAAAATAAAATAAAATAAACTAAAAAAAAAATTTAAGAAAAAAAATTAAGATATAAAAATTTGCATATAAAATAAAACCAAATAAAAAACATAAAAAAAATTAAAATAAACCAAATAAAATAAATGAAATAAAGAATTATAATGAAATAAAAAACATAAAATAGAATGAAATAAAAGAAAATAAATTAATTTTAAATAAAACAAAAAAAAAAATAAAGAAAATTAATAAACAAACAACAACTAAAAATATAATCAAAAAATTAAATAAAATGGAAATTTAAAATAAAATAAAATAAGTAAATAATAATGATAAAACAAAGAAATAAAATAGTATAAAATAAAAATAAAATGAAGTAATATAAAATAAAATAAATTAAAATAAATAATATGAAATAAAAAATTTTATTAAAAAAAAAAAATTAAAAAAAAAAATGAAACAAAATAAAACAAATTTAAACAAAATTAAATGAAAAAATAAAGAAAATCAATAAACTAATAAAAAAATAAATAATAAAAGAAGTTTAAATAAAATTAAAAAGTAAAACAATGTAAATAATACTGATAAAATAAAAAATAAAAAGAATATAAAATAAAACAAAATAAAGTTTAATAAAGTAAAGTAAAATAAAATAAAATTAAACAAAAAATTAGTAATAATCTTACTTTTATATAAATACTAAATTTTCTTTCGAGATGTGGGATTGATTTGATCCATTTTCGGGAAAGAAAAGAGTTCCATATGCTAATATATAGTAGTTCCATAGTTCAATTACATATATCAATATTATAAGTATGTAGGTAAATCGGTACACTTATGCTCCTTCGCAAGCTAATAATCACGTCTAAATTGAACAAAGTAGAAGGTGGCAGCGTGTGACCATGTCTGCTAGTAATGTACATGTATAAATAAATTAGTTTTTAGCATTATTATTTGAAGCAATACTTTTATTAACTCAATTTTTTTTGGAACGCAAACTACATTTCATAATTATTCTAAAAAATTTTTATTTATTTATTTCCTTTTTTTTACTGCTCTCTTCCATATTATTATTTGGTTTCCCAGGCTTCTCCAATTCCAATTTCTATTATCTTCCATAATCACCACTCTTCGGGGTGTTATGCAATTTAATAAGAAAAGAATACATTCAAAATTGTTAACCAGCTTATGGAAAACAAAAGCACATATCCATACATATTTATGAAATAAACATAAAAAGGCTAATTTATGAGTGTTTGTAGGAAAAAGGAAGTGAAAAGAATTGCATAAATTTTAACAAAGGACAAAACGTACATTGTTGTATGTAAGTAGGTGAAATGTAAATTTAATTGCACTCAAAATTAAATTATGAGCTTCCAAAGGACACTCTTATTTAAAGAGGCGCAACGCGAATAAGTTTTATAAGAGGTATATATACATATATAAGGAAGTCTCAACAACTGCAGATTTTACACATTTTTAATGAAATAATAGAACAAGACGGAAATTGTATGTCGTATTTGGACGCTGTTAAAAACTGCCTTTTCTCGTGGATTAAGTAATGAACTATTATTTAACGAGGTTTTCTTCGAAGTACCGAAAGTATTAATCTAATTTTGTTATTATGAATAAATAAATAAATTAATAATAATGTATTAAATATTATCATTTTCTATTCAAAAAAATTTCCTCCTATTTGTCTTAAGAAATTTACATTGGGACTCTCCTCTCAGTAGAATATTTCTCCTAATACTAGTCGTCTGAAACTTATCAATCTCCCTACATTCGCCAATCGTCGGGAAAGCTTGGTGTAATTTTCATGGTTAAAATTAAAACAGGCTCAATTTCTAGACCTCCTCGTTCCCTCTAAATAAATAAAATCAATTAAATATTACTGTACAAAATAAGCATCAATCTGAAAACAAAAGTATATGACTAACCATGTCATATATATATACGAGGACTTTTTAATAAGTCAGTGACATTTTGAATTTGCCGTGCAGTTGCTGTAATTACAATACTGTTCCCGTCCACTGTAAAATTTTGAGCGTAAATGAAAAAATGAAAATTTTGAGCATAAATGAATGAATAAATTTTGACGAAAATGGAAAAAGTGAATTTCTTGTGCTGATTAAGCATTTGTTTACGTATAAAATCACCACCGAAACCAAAGAAAGACTTGATACATACTACGAGGATTCTGCAACTTCAATCTCAATGATTAAAAAGAGGTTAATTGAGTTCCATTGTATTTGTACCAGTAAAAGAGACGAAGAACACCAGAAACTGTCGATAAAAACAATGGAATGATATTGGATGGTTGGAGTATAAAAATGCATGCAGTGGCATAAAAATGACTGCAGGCATCTGAACTGAACGAGTACATCACATTTTCCATGCATATTTGAACATGAAAAAGCTATCCCCGCGATGTGTACTGCGATTGCTCACACAGGAACATAAGCGTAACTGTGTAACCACTCCAAAAGATGGTTTGGCTATATTCAACCGCAAATTCAATTTTTGCGCCGTTTCGTTACCGAAGACGAAATATGGATTTAGCAGACCACACCAAAGGCCAAAGAACATGGTCATGACCACAGTTCTTTGGAATTAATTTATTCATAATTTTTTGAAAGATTCGATACTGATTTGAAACAGAAATGGCCACATTTGGCGAAAAAAGTGCTGTTCTATCAGGATAATGCACGGGTGCACACTTGTGTAGTCACCATGGAAAAAATTCATAAAGTGGGTTACCAGCTGCTATCCCATCTAGTATATTCTCCAGATTTAGCCCTCTGCGACTATTTTTTGTTACTGCGGTACTAAATGTAGCTCTATATAAAGACTGATCCAAGTAGAGATATTTTTTTCAATATCCATTTTTGACAGATCACGCGTAAGTCGTGTCAAGCTATCATGTTATTTTTGTTCAGTATTGTTTGGCATTTCATCACGGAAAGACCTACGCACGCTTCGCTCAACTTATGGTCAACAAAATTGGCCTACTGAGCGTACTATTCGCAACACCATGACCCATCTTGAGACCCAGCATTTATTAATGGATAATATTCTACCGAATAGACCACGTCTAGCACGCAGAGAATAAAATATAGTGGCCGTAGCTGGGAGTGTATACGAGGACCGTGGAGAGTCGAATCGGCACCGTTCGTAGCTACTCGGACTGATGTATGGAACGACTTCGCACATTTTAAGTCATAATTTTAAAAGGAAAGAGTACAAAATACGGCTTGTGCAAGAACTGAAGCCGATCGATCTTCCCAAGCGACATCGCTTCGCTCTATGGGCTCTTTGAAAAAATCCAAGAAGAAATGTTGTTCAGCGACGAGGCCCATTTCTGGCTCAATGGGTATGTAAACAAGCAAAATTGCCGCATTTAGGACGAAGAGTAATCTGAAGAGATTCAAAAGTTGCCATTTTATACAGGAAAAACAACTGTTTGGTGTAACCGACTATTTGATGCCTGAAATTGAAGCTCGTGATCTCCACGACATTTGGTTTCAACAGGACGGCGCCACAATGTGTGGGAACATTGTATCAATCAATGGATTTATTGAGAGAACACTTCGGTGAGCAGATAATTTTACGTTTTGGGCCAGTTTATTGGCCACCAAGATCGTGTGATATCACACCGTTAGACTTTTTCCTGTGGGGATATGTAAAGTCTAAAGTCTATGCGAACAATCCCGCTTCGATTCAGGCCTTGGAGCAAAACATCACGCTTGTCATTCGTCAGTTACCAGTCGAAATGCTCGAACGAGTCATCGAAAATTGGACTCAATGGATGGACCATCTGAGACGTAGCTGCGGCCAACATTTGAAAGAGATAATCTTCAAAAAATAAATGCCAAAGAATGTTCTTTCGAATGATAATAAAAATTCCCCATTAAATTTGAATTTTCTGTGTTTTTTTCTTTAAAAAAGTCGGGAGCCTCGAAATGGATCACCTCGAAATGAAAACAATGTTTAGAAATAAAACGTTTATTTGTGGAAAAAAAATATATTTTATTTAAAAAGTCACTGACTTATCAAACCGCCCTCGTATATATATAGAAAAATTATATACCTTCATTAAATATATTTATCAGACTGTTAGCGAGTGATGCAACCTAATTAAAACAGCCGCGCTGCTAATTATTTAATAAAATGCTGGTTTGTACAATTGCATAGGCATTTATTTGCCCAGCCACTAGCATGCACATACTGCGTATACATATACGTACGCGAGGGTAACGAAATCTCTGTCACTCGGTCAACAAAATAACCAAAGCAGCATATTAGGCGTTTTGAGGTCCCACACACCATTGCACACAAGCGAAAACCAAACACAAACCTACAAGGAATACCAGAGTAAAATGTAGTCATGTACGCACATAGGTGTGTTTATGTTTATTAGCAACAGCTCGGCTGCATTTAGCATCAGCGCCCACATACATTTGTGTGGGTAAAAAGTTTATTTCCTTTCAGTTACATACATACAGTATGTACGTATGCAGATGTTAACTGTTAAAAAGAGTTTGCAATTAAAAGTGTGCTACATAGCGCAGAAGCAATCAAAACACCCGTTAAATACACGGTTAAGCGCACGCACACCATTGAAGGACTACACATGCAAAATGCTGGCACACGAAGGCTGATGAGTTAGTGCGTTTGTGTTGTGTGCTGAAAAACGAAAATTCCACGTTGTGCGTTGATCGCGGACGCTGCAGTCAAATGAATGTCTTTGCCATGGTGGAGTTGGCGTAATGGTAATGAATGAATGAATGAATGAATGAATATATTTATGTGAAAGGAATTTTAAAAGCAATGTTATGTTCCATTTGTAAGCCGTTGCTCAACACCTATGCATGTACGTATGTATATATACATGTATGCTACTTATTTATGTGTTGCCGATAATTTTCGTGCATTGCGCCATTTTTCGGTTAATGTTTTCATTACGTTTTCATTTCGTTTTCATTCAACAATCTCCTGTCCCTGACACCTCGGTATATATAGTGCTTTGAGCGTTGTCTACTTTTAGGCGGCATCTCGTGCACTCTCGCGTTTAATTAACGTTGAATAAGGATTTATGCCAAAGTGCGAATTGCAATTGTTAAGTAGCATTTCCAACTAACTACTTTATTTTAATTCAATTTGTCATTCTCATACACATGCACACATAGCCCCTTCTGCTTATGTCGGCCTTACTTTTTATGAGGACAGACATTTTTATTTCTGAACTGAATCTTTTTTGAGCACAGAGTTTAATCACAACATCGAAGTGATTTTTAATTATTTGGTTAAAAGTTCTGTCAAAATTTGGATAAAAAAGAGTAACTGTACAATGTGAACATCATAGTGCAGAGGTTTTAGAAGCCAAAGCCTTTCAACAAAGGGCTGATTTCTTTCGCTTTAGTTGTGGTAGGCACTTGTATCGTGACAATAGCCGAATTAACATTAGCAAGCCAGTCGATTTTTAGCTTTGCTGATCGCAGCAAAGTTGAAAAATTTAAGCTGGCTCTTCTCCATCTGACCTTTCCTTTTAGAGCTACAGTGTTTCCTCATATCGACACGATCCCACTGTTACTTTATTCTTTGTTATATCGCCAATGGTATTCGCCGTTGCCCAAAAATTTTCCACCCTTCTGACTTGTAGAGTTTGAGCTTTGTTCATTGAGAGAGCACTTTATTTTTCAATTGTTTACTTAGTCTAAAGGGGTGTTATGGCGTAGTCCTACATTCCAATATGCAGTTAGAATTGCAAAACCATACTCATATGTGAACAAACTTTTTGAGAGATGCAGTAACCAACTCGGATGTAGCCTTGCGGTTACGATTAAAAGAGAGATAGTTTTAGTGGAACCATTCCAACATAATTGGCTTATGATTTCATTGAGGTTTTATTGCAACGAATGCCCGCCAAAGATGCGCCTTGAAGCAATCATATAAAGGAGCGCAAATTTGGTGTTGGATTTGTAGTAGAAGAGAGACTCCGTGGCAGAGTACTTTTGTTCACCTCGATGGACATTTATCTTGCTAAAACAAGTCAATTTAAGAGCTGCCGGCACACTATAGGAAAACACATTTTCTTTTGAAATTAATTTTTATTATTATTCTAGATAGTTTCCTTCAACGGTGACACATTGATTATAGCGGCCCTCCAATTTTTTGATACCATTTTTCTAGTACGATTTCATTTCACAAAAATTTCTCCCCAGTGAGCATTCTTATGAGATCTGAGAACAGAGAATAGTCGCTGGGGGCCAGATTTGGAGAATACGGTGGGTGCAGAAGCAATTCGAAGCGTAAATCACGGAATTTTGCCATCGATTTCACTGACATGTGACACGGTGTATTGTTTTGGTGAAACTTGTAATAGTCGCTGTAGATGGTCCTTCCTTTTGCTCCGAATTATCAACTCGTAGTTGTTTTCTGATACCAAAATATTCTTGAATGATATGATGTACACGTACAGTTGATATCTTTATAATGCATTCTATTCCATTCAATTTGAATTTACGGTCATTCAAAATCATTTTTGATGTTTTCGTCTATAACAACCTCTAGGCGTCCACTGTGTTCACCGTCTTTGGTGGCCATATCACATGTCTAAACTTAGCATATCAATCCTTTATGGTTAGTTTTCCTGTGACAGTTTCCGGAAACTCGTCTTCACGTCAAGTTTTTGCTTCAACTGTATTTTTTACCTTGAAAAAGCAATATTTTATCATTACTCGAAATTCTTTTTTACCCCATTTTTCACAGTAACAAAAGTTGCTTCACTCAAAATGCTAAAAATCACAAACTAAAGTTCTGACAGCTGTCAAATTTACACACGCATCTTTTAAAGGTGAGGGCTAAGTAAAAGTCATTCTAATAGCGCTATCTATGTGTCAGCCCGTGGACTTTCCAATTGGCCTGTTAATCTGCGGTAAAATGAGATTTTGATTTGAGTTTATGCAAAGAATACGTTTTATGAGCACCTTGAACTCAGCTATGAACGCTGCACCCGCAACGAAGTCAAAATCGAGGTTGGCGATTTTAAGGTCAGGATTGTTAGCAGTTGGAAAATTCACCTCTAGATCTTGACATTTACCGGATCAAACTATTCGTAACCAAACCGACCATGTTGTGATAGACCGAACACATGTATATAGTGTTTTAGAACATAGATACATTTCGATGCCCTAAAATCGACTCAGACAACACCATGGTCGAAACCAAGATACGCTCCCGCCCGTCAATAAACACAATTAAGGTAAGGTATCGGGAAGCTGCAATCCACACAGTTTTCTGCACGACTGGCATTCCTGCTTTCTCCTTCTATTTGTATTTGGTGTATTGTAACTACTGGAACGAATTAAAGCCAAATCGTAGTGTGCAACTTGATGTTTCCTTCACGAATAGAGGGATCTACAGTTTAATATCTGCCTTCGAATGGCAAATGGATTTTTATGAGGAGCTTTTTGTATCAAGTCTGTTCTACAATCGGAGAAACTAAAATTCGTAATTGGGAAAATCGGTTCAAATATTATTGAAAGTTAATCTGGAATTAATGACCTTCCTCATTATAACGCGCTCTACTACCAACTCGGATACAGCGGTCGCCTTTAAGCTTTAAATATTTTTGATGAAAAATACTAACAATTTAAAGAGTTTTTAGAAAATGGATAAAGGTTAAAAGTCTTTCACTTGAAAACATTTTTGAGAGCGGTTACCACTTGTTTACAATTGCGATTAGTAAAGGTTTTTGATGAAAATAGCTTTGAGAATTTTTTTTATTTAATTTAACTTATTAGTTAATTTAATATTTTAGTTAAAACCAATTTAAATGACACTTGAGGCGTATTAAACAATGTGTGCGGACGTGTAGTCTTTAATATATTGTAGCATACTTTCAGGTGGATCAAGAGAAGCGAGTGAAGCGGGGGTTGGTTGAACTTGTAGATATAAAGGAACAAGACGCGGAGAATACAACTCTATTATTATTTATTTTTTGTCGAAAATACTTATTTTTCGTTATTGATTCCTTATCCTGGTAGCAACAAAAAGGTCCTTAAATGGTTTTGAAAATCTTATTTGTAACCAAGGAAATTTTATGTCTTTTGTCTTTCATTTATCTTATAATAGTATCAGCAGAAAATCTAATGCTCGGTTTCATCCAAAAGAAGCTTCTGCTTACTTATTTTCCTTTTTTTTGTAATTGTAGGGCCCACAAATATGTATGTAAATATATATTTTGAACTTTTCACCAAATTTTGCTTTGGAAATATTATTAAATACACAAAGCTTAACATATTTACAGTGAAAAGAAAGAAGAAGAGCAAAATTTATAATGCTGGTAAATGAGAAAAAAAAAAAACAGCGAATAAGGCTTGTAAATCAGATTGAGTCTACGATTCCCTTGAATGATGGCTGTCAAAGAACGCATCAACGCGATTGAAGTGAGCTAGTGAGTGCGTGGTATAGTAAATAAATAACTGGTGATTTAAATTCGTTTTATAAGCATATTTTAAAGCGTGTTTTTGCATTATATTTACTTGTATTTCGATTTCTATTTAGTTTTGTAAATAAATTTTGCTCCCTTTTTGTACTTGCGATTATTTTCCTCATTTCTTTTCTACAATTTCTGAAAATAAATATTTTTTTGCACTTTATAAAGGATTATCCGTTTGGTGGTTTCGAAAGATCGGGGCTGTGTTTTTTGACATTTGGCAAACTTAACTGTCAAATCAAACATGCTTTATTTCAGTTAAATATCAGGCATTTATGAAAATGAAGCGCTTATCAATACCAAAAATCGTTAAAATTGTTGAAACCTATCACAAAAGTGGGTGATTCAAACATATCCACGTTTCGTGCTTTAAGAATAGATTATGGTGCACATAATCGCCTAATTATTAAAGCAATTAGTAAAATATTAAACAAATTTGAAGAGACTGGATCGGTTGCAGATATATTATTTCAAGGCCTGTGTATCATCGTTTTGCTCGTTCCACCTCAAATAGCGCTGCTGTAAGTGAAAGTGTAGCCAAAGATACGTTCCCAAGTGGTGGGCCTTTCCTACGGCGCATTATGGCTCATTTTGCACTTGGACTTACACCTACACCCATATAAAGTCCAGCTCACACTGAAGCCAGCTGATCACTCATAACGCCGTAGTAGCGTCGATTGGGTGCTTGAACAACAAGCAGTGAACCGTAATTTTTAAAACAAAAATTTTCTTCAGCGACGTGGCACATTTTTTACTAGGTGGATACGCAAAATTAGCAAAATTTGCCGCAATTGTGGTTGATAGAATCTTCAAGTAATTGAAGAGAGGCAATTATATTCAAAAATACTTACTGTCTGGTGCGTCCTTTGGTTCGGAGGTGTGAGTGTACCTTACTTCTTTGAAAACGATAACGGCGAGACTGTCACTGCTAATTCGGAGCATTATGGTTGTATGATAACCAACTTTTTTTGGCCTGCAATTGAAGAGCATGACTTGGGCAATATGTGGTTCCAAAAACATGGTGCCACATGCCACATACACAACAGTGGCGAATATGGCTTTATTGCGAGACAAATTTCCGCCCGCGTAATCTCTCGTCTTAGTGAAGCTAATTGGTTACGGAGATTGTGCGATTTGGCACCGGTGGACTTTTTTTGTGAGGCCACGCGAAAGACTGTGTTTATGCGGATAAACCTTTAACTCTTGGGCACTTGAAAACCACCATTCGTCAAGTTATGGCTGAGATACTGCCCAATATGTGCCAAAAATTGGTCGAAAATTACCTCAAACGGATCGGAGTTTGCGAAAATTCACGAGGATTATTTGAATGATGTGGGATTTCACATATAATGCCAAGATTCAGGATTTATAATAGAAAAAGGAGTTCCATTAAAAAAAATTATTTTAAATACATTTTATTTACGTTTATTTTCGAAACCATTTTTTTTTCACTTAGCAACTACAGAAGCTTAAATTTAAAGCAGCTAAAAAATATGTTGCAAATAAAAATCTTCCCTGCGCCAAAAGCAAATAAAATCCTTTATGCGAAACACACAATTGGTTCTTTTCTACCCTTCTACCCTTAAAAGTGACGTATTCGGCGTGAAGAATTTCAATGTGTATTTTTCTTTTCTTTAAAAGCAATTCGGTATTTGTTGCTTTACGATTATGCGCGCACTTTCAATTTATTTATGTAAGAATATTACGAGCAAGTTTTCAAGTAGTAGCAGTAACGCAACTATTTGCGTAAGAAAAGAATGAAGCAAATAAATGGAAATTGCTATATGTAACTTTGAGCGACACTATTCATATGCATACATATATGCGTTTATATATAAAAATAGATAAGTGAAAAGGTAAACGTTCAAAGCATTTATCAAATTTAATAAAAAAAATTTTACATACGAGTATGCGGGTTGAAAAACGAAAGTAATTTTTTTTTCAAAACTTTAAAACGAATTTTTGCTGACAATATTCATAGACTTTAAGTTATGAAAAACCTTTTGCGAATAGCGGCAGGGAAAGAAATGTACCTGTAGTTCTAGGGTCAAGTTAGTTTCTATAGTGAATTCAGTGAATGCGATCGTATTCCCTCCTAAGCACGAATACACTGCATTTCTAAAAATAATAGAAAAAGAATCAGTAACTACTGATAATGCCTTTCACACACCACTGGCGCTGATGCTAAACTTGAGGGGTTACGCCAATTTAGAATTTTCGGAAAATGGATTTTTTTCCTTTCAAATAATACATTATGGTCTCAAAAATGTTATCCCGAAAGACTATGACAGATAAAAATTTCTAAATGCTCCATTTTCGTTCTCTAGTTGAACCGTCTGTTTCAGTCAGTGAGACATACTCAAAACTTTAAACGCGTTTATCTCAAAACTGATTTTTTCAAGTTGGCCGGAAGCATAACTCAAACAATTTACAACCGATTCACTTGAAATTTTGACAACATCTTCAGAAATACATTATCTACAGAAGTATGTATGTATCTTGCATATTTTTTTTATTAAAAAATTTCGAAAAATTTTAGGCCAAATTGTTGCTTTTTTTTTAAGATCCGCCGTCTGATATTGATATTTAAAAGCGGAAACCGTTCAACAACTTATTAAAAAATAAGAATTACAGGAGCTGTGTCCGGTCTTGGCTCCCGAAAAAATGGAGACATCCCAGGGAGAACGCTGTATAGCCGCCATTTTTAAGTTATTTTTTAAATGAATTTTTCTTAAAAAATAGTTCTAAGCAGTTAAATATATGTATAATAAATGCCTTTTGTGAAAAATCAGACTTATATAATGGTTTTTCCGAAAAAACCCTATAAATAATCCTATATATAAAAAAGGCGTATTTTGTGGCCCTCTAGAATAGCGTAACACCTTAAAGGAAATAAATTAGTTTATCTGCTATAATTGGTAGAGAAAAATTTACATGCAAATCTGGCTGAGAAGGCAAGCCATAGTGATGCCTACTAGCAGTGATTCTTCTAGCAAAATAAAAACTCCCTAGCTTTTCCTTGGTCTCTCAACTTTACTTTTTCACAACAAAAAATGGCGTTAAACTTATAGTCGGGGATTTCGGGATTTACTGAAGCGACGTAGATTAATATACAAGCGGATATCTTGTACCCGGTTAAGTACCTCCACCAAATATGAGCCATATATATATGGTCGCCCGTCAAAAATAAGGGATCAGATTAGTAAAAAAAAAAGGTAAGGTGAGTTAATTACATACTAAAAAGTGTATATTCCACTAATTTGACAATTTGCAAGTGACGTAAAGAAAGGGGAGGGCTGCAAAGTTGTAAAAAAAAAGTTATCTCCGAAACAACAAAAATTAGTCGATAAAGTTTAATTCGTGCAGCTGCGTGATGCCTATATTCCCCTCTCCGAATTTCTATTCCTCTCTCACTTTTTCTCTATCTATTACTCTCTGACTCCACTCCCACTCTGGTTTCTGTTGCCTAGACATCATCACAGCTGATGACACAGCTCGTTCGTTACAACGTATTTCTAACGTTTTGGCTTATTTTGTTATTTAAATATAATTTATGTGAATTAAAGTTTAAAAATGTTAACTTTCACTAACATAACGTGTGTAATTTGAGGTGAAGCTACTTTGAAAAAACAATTATATTTACATTAGAAACATTACAAAAATGTATAAATATTTTAGAAAATCGTCGTAGGAAACCGGTTCTCCGAAAATCCCGAACAATATACGACTATCTTGAACTTTCGATGGAATTATCATTAAATGGAGTATATCACGAACAGTGCTATAAATTATTTATAGTAATAAGAATACCACGGGACGTTCAGCATGTAGAACATGCTCCTGTTTCTGGAGAGTACTGCGGCTGCTGATACCTCTCAATCAATTAAGTTCAATCATTCAAAAAAATAAATTTTTTTTTAAATTATTGGATTAGGCTAATCCGTCCAGATAATCGTCAGATTATGAGACAGCACGTCTAGGACATAAATATGAACCATATATCTTAATCTGACACGCTTGAGTATTTCAAAATGGCGATTTTTTAAAATTTTTTTAGCACATTGCGAGTTTGCATCACATTCAAGTCGTCATATTAGTAGATGAGAGCATTTTTTTAGGTTCACTTAACATTGCCTTAGAAAATCTGAGGCGCTCTATACATTTTTGTTTCTCATTTTCAACCTTTACGTACAACAACACCCTTCATGCAAACGACCAGATAACATATGTTCAAGTATATTATTAAAAATACGTAGGACATGGATTCTATCATCTATATCAGACGCGATCGATTATGTCTATGCAATATTTTTTTTCATATTTGAAAATTTATAGCCCCTGCCCCCACCGATGAAAAGGTATACATCATATAACATTTTTTTCCTTCATCATAGAATTTTTGAGAATTGTCCTTGTCGGCCAGCTTCCCAAGCTCTTCATACTCACGCATTTCGGCATCTTAATTTTTTTGTCTACAATAACGTCTAATTCTCTCTTAAGCTCTCGATATCTCGATTGCAGCTTTTCGACGTCGAACCTCGAATCGGCACCCGTCGGACTTCGGAACGTACGCAAGTATAAAATACTGTCTCCATGTACGAGCATTCCGTATGTTTTGATAAATTGTGTTTTGTCGGAAACTGATACTACAGAAAACCATAGTTCTAGCCCAGGCGAAGTTGCTCAGCCTAAGCCAGTTTGGCGATGTGTCATCATGATGGCTAAATTTTCCGACTGTTACGCCGAATATATCTTCTTTGGCCCCCATGGCGTTACATTCGCCAAGTACGATTTTGACAATATAGCGGAGGCAGCGCTAATAGGTGCATTCTTTGCGCTCATAGGAAGCATATTTGCTCACATTGTAACTTTTCCCAATATTATTTCTAATTTAAGGTCTGAACAAAAACAATCTGATATCTGGAGATTTTATTTAGTGCATATGTAATATTTTAAATCAAAATATTCAAAATAAAATTATAATTTGATTGTAAAACCTTTAAACTAAATCGTTGTAAACCGGTACTCATACATTTTTTGTTTTAAATTTTGGTTTAGGTTAGATAACTCATTTTATTTCAGAAATTCAAACATATAGAGGGTTTTTAAAAGCTTAATTCACGACTAGAAATTAAGCTCCATCAACTTTGCGTTGAATTTGTATTTTTATGTCCACCTGTACTGTGATAGTAGGTAAACTAACAATGTCAGCAAAAACTTGAAACATAAAAAAATAAATACGAGTTGATTTCTCCAAGTTTAAAATTACAAATTGAAAAGAAGCTTTTGGTCGTTCAGCTCTAGTATAACATGACGTAGATAGGTCCGTAATCACATAGTATATTCTGCGCAACCGAAAAAGTAGTGTGAAAAATTTTCTGTTCCACCAGCATTTGACACCTCCTTGCTTGCCTTAACTAGCCTAGTGCACAATACTCACATGTTTGAAAAAAATTTGTGTAAATGATAGAGAAAGGCTTAGTCGTAGTGAGAATTTATCAAAAAAGACAGCGATGGCACACATACATATTCAAACTCGCATATGCAGACTTTCCATTCACAGCAAAATTTCAAAGTTACCACAAACGTACCAACTCACACGCCTGCTGCTTGAAAACTGACAGTTAACGCATTGCAGTTGTCACCAGCAAAATTGAAATTTTTGAAAAATACTCAGCAAATAGAAAAGAAGAGAAGAAAAAAAAAGAATTTATTTTTTGCACATGGAAATATCTGAATATATATGCATCTACATACATAAATTTTTGTATTTTTTTTTTTTTGCAAGCCAACTTTTCACGCAATTTCTAACTGTCACATCTATGCCAATGAAATGCAAAAATCTAAAACGTGATGTACACGAAGCAAAAAAAAAAAAACGTTACTCAAATTCTGAAAATTGTATTTTTTCATTTATTTGTTTTTTACGCTTACGAGTATTTCAATCATAGCAATCAATGGTAAAGAAATAGCAACAAAATCCCACCGCATTTAGCCGTAGTTTCGGGTTATTTGTGAATATGCTTTTTATTGAATTGAATTTTTCCTCGAAGCCGTAGCAATTTCGGCTCAAGCAATATTTCGTAATTGGTTCGGAGTTACATATGTAGTATTTTATATTGCTGAATATTCTATGTTCGTGTAAAATGTGATAAATTTTTTGAAAGTTTTGAGCTCAATCAGAAAAATACATTTTGAATCCGTAAAAAATGTTAACAACAAAAAAAAAAAATACTGGAGTATTCGGCTAGAAGTTTCCATTTAAATTAAATTAAATCTTACTAATCCATATCGCTCATTCACCATAATGAGTATTTTATGTAGCTGAGTGAATTTACCTGTGCATTTCACAGCGCATTTGCCACATTTTCACATTTTTATCATCACATTTCTATCAGCTATTCTGCTATTATCAGTTCAAATTCTAAAATATTTTGTGAGCATTATTTTTGAAATATTCCGTCCCATTAAAAATATGGTATGGAAAGCAAATATTCTTTTTCCAGTGATGTGTTTAATAGTAGAGCAGTGTCGCCCAATGAGTCGCACAACATTGAGAAGCATGGTGGTTGCTACCGTTACAATGTCAATAATACATTCATAAGCTTCCGAAAGCGGCGATAATACACAAAATGAAAGGTTAGTCGCATTGAAATGGAAAATAAAGCTCTTGTTGAATATGCCTAGATTATATACAAAATAATCCACGAAATATACACTGATCAGTTAACATTACCGGCTAATACGGAAAAAGTCTTTCAAATTCATATTCGAATTTCAAGCATCCCTCCCGAAAACCTTAACAACGAAATTTTTCCAAAACTTCTTTCCAACAGAGGATTATCAGAAAAAATATATTGATTGAAATAATTTTTGAATATAATTAACAGTTTCTTTTGTAGTTTTATAACTCCATAAAACTTCTAATTTTATTTAAATTCTATGGAAATATTTCAAAGCAGAAAATAATAAATTATCTAAATAACCGGAATCCTATTCGATGAAAATTCTTAGAATTTCTCTCAATATTTCTCTCCCAATGTTATTGCTGGATAATTTCTATTAACTTTTCTCGCTGCACATTTATTTAAGAGCTAAGAAATCCAATTATTTATTACGATTTCTTGGCGAGTTTTTGAAATTACATTTTTTTGATTTTAATTTACTTGTATATATAAATATATAATTTTCATTTATTTAATTATACTATATCTTATTTTATTTTCTTTTGTTATATATTATTTTATTTAATTTTATATTATTACGTTTCGTTTACTTTCATTACGTTTCATTTCATTTTATTTTATTTTATATTGTATTATTTATATTGTTTTTTTTATTTATTTAATTATATTTTTGTAATTTAATTTAATTTTATATTATAATTTTTTTTTGTATTTTGGTTTATTACATTTTACATATTCTATTTTGTATTATATTACTTAATTTAATTTAAATAAATTTAGTTTAATTTAATTTAATATTGTTTTATATTATTTTATTTTATTTTATTATACTTTATTTCAATGAAATTTTTTTAAATTTATTTAATTTTAATTATATTAATTAATTTTTTATTATATTTTGTTTCATTTTATATTATGTTATTAAGTTTTTATTCTACTTTGTTATATTTTTTTTTTTTAATAAATCTGTATTTTAATAGATTTTTACTTTATTTTATTTTATATTATCTTATTTTATTTTATTTTTTTGTGTTATTTTTATTTTTATTTAAATTTAAATTTAAATTTAAATTTAAATTTAAATTTAAATTTAAATTTAAATTTTTATTTTTATTTTAATTTTTATTTTTATTTTCATTTAATTTTTATTTTCTTATTTTATTTTTCATTTTTTTATTTTATTTTAATTTTTTAATTCTATTTATTTTATTTTTATTGTATTTTATTTTATTTTGTTTTACTTTATTTTAATTATTATTTTTTTTTTAAATTCATTTTATTGTAATTTTTTTATTAATTTTTTATTATATTTTGTTTTATTTTGTTTTATTTTATATTATTTTATTAACTTTCTTTGTTATATTTAATTTTTTTTAATATATATTTATTTTATTTTATATTATTTTGTTTTGTTTTGTTTTATTTATTTTTTGTTTATATTTTTTTTGTTCTTTTATTTTTTTAATTTTTTTAATTTTTTTAAATTTTTAATTTTTTTATATATTTTTATTATTTTATTTTATTTAATTAATTTTTGTATTATTTTGTTTTATTGTATTTTGTGTCATTTTATTTTATTTTATTTTGCTTTATTTTATTTTAGTTCATTTTATTTTATTTTAGGTTATAGTCAATCATTTTGAGATTTATTATGTTGTTATAACTGGCCTTCAATAGATCAGGGTCGAGAATCGAGCCATGTGCGTTGATATTTGGGCTTCAGAGGGCATTAACCTAAGCTACGTGGGAGTATAAATATTTCTTTGTAGAGCATTAATAGTGTCCTTTTATGGGACGCTGTCGAATGTTTTTCGACATCTAATATAGCTAATCAAAGTATATTCGTATATTTTTCATAGCCTCGATGAGCTAACTCCACGCTTTTCGCAAGAGTTTCAGTGGCACCAACTGATTCATACTTGGGCTTTTTTTTTTAAGTAGTTTCCCAGGTGCACCAAGCATGCAGAAGGGTACTTATTAGGATATTATACAAATTGAAATACGCTACAATGGGAAATGGTCAACAGCAATGCTTGGTGATTTCTGTTGGTCGATTCACCGAGAAACTCCATTGGAAACAATAAAAAGAAAAAAACAATCAAGAAACTTTAATCTTTTCACAATGATACGATAATTTACTGCTATTTGTGGTATTTGGGACTGTAAAATTATCATTTTCACTATAAAACTTGGATCGTAATTATTTTTCACTTTTTTGTTATTTTTGTTATATGCCAAATTCCTTGTTTAGAGCACAAAATATGATAAATTCTTGCATGAAAACAATAAGGAAAAAAATTTTATATTGATGAGATTTATTTCTATTATTTATTATTTAAAATTCCTCGACATAAATCGGCTTTTCAGGCAGGCGTTAAACATATCTAAGAGTTGCCGACTTGTACTTTGGCTTTAACTATTTTTTAGATAAATTTAATTTATTTTACTTTATTTAGTTTCATTTATTTAGTT
Organism: Neoceratitis asiatica; assembly: GCA_030068015.2. NCBI lineage: Eukaryota > Metazoa > Arthropoda > Insecta > Diptera > Tephritidae > Neoceratitis > Neoceratitis asiatica. Next base: position 38,651,317 of record CM061529.1, read on the forward strand.
TTATTTATTTATTTTATGTTATTTTATCACTAAATAAATTTATTTGAATCATTTAATTTTCATTTTATTATATTATATTGTACCACCACTGGCCGGATACACCTTGTTGTGGCCCTTTCCGGTTTTGAAGAATTTGCAGTTAATCCAAAATATTAAATTTTTATTATGTTATTGACCTCTCTCATTAGTATTTGCATATTGCAGCGGCTGAGTTATTAGCAGAGATAGTTAGAGATTAGTCGCCCCTTAAAGTCACCCACGCATATATATTCATGAATACCTCGAAGTGAGTCAAATGGCACTACTTTGGTCTACGTTTGTGTATAAGTATAATAAGATTGGTCGATTAAAAATATGGATGTAACCAGATCGTAAAACTCAGAACAGACTATACCGTCTAAATTTTTTTTAAATGAAAATCATGCATATTTTCGACGATAGTTGATCTGTGATCCACCTTCCCTGAGTATGTAGACAAAAACATAGCAACGTACTAAATTCCAAGCAAAACCGACTTGCTCCCTGATCAATTTCCTTTTTTATATTTTGACAAAGATGCCAAATACGAATGACAGGTGAATGAAAGAGGAAGATAATTAGCATGTTCTAGAGTGCATAAACCGAATGTTTGGTATAAAAAAGTGACAGCAGCCAACAGTGTTAAAAAAATTTGAGAATAAACTGTGCGATAGAGAGAGTTGTAAAATAAGCCATTATGTAAAGTGAAAAGAATTGTAATTAATTGAGTAGTAAATAAAACTTGCTAAATTCCTGAAAACTAAGAAACACAAAGAAGAAAACTTGGGACTTCTATTTAGCAATCCACTTACCGAACTCGAAGGAATTGAGAAATACTCGAGGTTAATTATGAAAAACGTTATAACTTTCGAGCAGGTGTCAACAAACATTTAAATATTTTTTTAAAGATTTTAAATAAATTACCAAATATATTTTTGTTTTCTACTCGCATAACTGTCACTTATGGTCATACTTAAATACATGTAATTTTTCTGAAAATGGCAATTATTTCAGAAAATAGAAAAGCTTCACAGGAACATTTTCCGGGCTCCAATGAAATAATTTTGAAAATTTGAAAAAAATCGGTGATTTCGACGTCTATAAGTTACACACATATATATTATCTTTTATATATATATTATAACTTAGTTAATTTAATTTAAGCCGATAGAATTTCAAATAGTTTACTATACCTTAGTTTATACTGTTTTATTTACGTCTATTTAATTTAATTTATATTTTTCAGTATGCTTACGTCAATGAGGCTCCTATTGGAAATGGTAGAAATTCCAAAATCAATAAAAAATGCAATGCGTTCCCGCAGAATACAATTAACACCTAAAACTTCGAAGAATAGCCAAAAACGTATATTGTGTTATATTTGAAGTGCAAAGAAAAAAATAAATTCTTTTAACTTTTCATTTAATAGAAAATGGTGCAGAATATCGAACTTGGACCACATTGCAATTTTATTGGAATTTAGAGCCGTTACTCTGATATGAATTCCTCTGAAAATGTTTGCCAAGTATATACTTACTCGTATAAGTACTCGTATGCGCATTTATTTCTCATTCTTCTTTTCATATTAGATTTTTTATCATCAGTTTTTAACAAACTTTTAAATGGATTTCAACTTGAGTTGAAATAATTTTAATTGGATGCACACTTCAAGCTAAAAGTAGATGCTGCGGAAAAACTCTATCCTTTTCACTATTATTCTACTTATACTTATTTATGTATGTGTATGCAGGCAAAAAAAAAGGGTTAAAAAAAATTAGTGTGGGACATTGGAAAATTCATGGAAATTTTTGTTTGTGGCAGTCGTCCTTAAAGATCTTTGATGGAAATTTGCGGGCAGGGAGACACTTAGTCACACAGCCGCACAAAGGCCACAGTTTTAATATATTTTTTCTGTTCTAATAACTTAATCCCGCTGCTACTGTAGTACACTCAATGAGTTTGTTGGCAACAAACAACAAAAAAAAATGCTCCACTTCATTGCAATAAGTCTCGTATTCCTCACATTGAAACTTGACACACATTTAATCGTGTGTGATCTCGATTTTCCATTACTTGTGCATATACAAGTATCAAAATCATTAAATATAGGGGTTTCCAATAAGAGTGATATGATTTCTTTGAAAAAAAACCCACATTAATTGCAAAGGAAAATGTTTTTTATTTAATGTGAAGTTTAATCGATACTGTTAAGTTCTGAATATAACATCATTCAAATGGCCTCCACGACTTCTTTTGCAGGAACGAATTCGATTAACCCAATTTTTGAGCACGTTTTAAACTAAATCAAGTCGTATGTCATGAATAGCACGTTCAATATTGACTTTTAAACCTTGAAGAGAGTCTGGTTTATTGCTAAAGACCAATGACTTCAAATTACCCCGCAAGAAGTAGTCTAATGGTGTTAAATCACAACTTCTTGGAAGCCATTCAATATCACAATTTCTTGAAATTTTCGAATCTTCAAACCTTTCTCGCAATAATTCGGTTGTTGCACGTGCTGAGTGACACGTAGCCTCGTCTTGTTGGAACCAGATGTTTGTAAGATCAACTTCTTCCAATTGTGGCCATTAAAAGATGGTTATCATCGATCTATACCGCTCTCCATTGACAGTAACGGTGCTACCAGCTTCATTTCGAAAGAAGCATGGACCGATGATGCCACCAAACCAAAAACCACACCAAACCATCAATTCAGGTAAATGTAATGGTTGTTCATGAATAATTTGTGGATTTTGTTCGCACCGTAATCGACAATTTTGTTTATTTACCGCACCACTCAGATGAAAGGGAGCCTAATCGAAGAAGATGATTTTCTAAAAAAAATCGTTGTCCTTTTCAAGTTGTTCCAAGGCAAAATCAGCAATTTTGTTGTTGCGTATATCTTTCCATGATGAAATTATAAATATTACTGAATGCAATGAAAAAAAAGAAAGATCGTGACATATTAAAAATGGCCAAGACGACACTTAGAAATCATATCATCCCTATTGGAAAACCCTTTATTCCACTTGTTATCTGTATGTATATGTTAGTAAAAGCGCTTGTTCTTTTAACGCGAATTTTTTTTAATGCTTTTAAGCCTTTAAAACCGACTAATAGTACATATTTAATAAAGCTAAGTGAAGGTTTTATGGAAATACAAATTACTCACTTATAATGAGCAAATATAATTGAAATACATATAACGAAAAGAAAAGAAAAGAGAGTGCGATTATAACCGCACAAACAATAGCGCGTCACTCGTATCTTCTCTTCGATGTTTGGCACCAGTGTAACTAGGTCGCTCTGCACCCTACCACCAGCGGGTACTCTATCGAATACTTTCAAAGCTGGACTGCTTTCATCCATTCGGAGGGCATAACCTAACTGGCGTAGCCGCTGTATCTTGTTTGGCTAAACTGTGTCAATATGCCAGAAATTGTACAGTTTTGAAAAATATTATTACCTCCTTGGTCCCTACATGAGTATGCTCCAGGCTTGAAACCTTCTGTAAGTCGCCGCATCTTTCCATAGAATTTTCGAACACTGCCCACGTCGGCAGCTTCTCAAGCTCTTTATACTTACGCGTTTCGGCCTCTTTCTTTTTTCGTCTGCAAATGCGTTTCGCTTACCTCTCCAGCTTTCGGTATACATCTCACTCTGTACGTGTTTGGACTGATCAGTACATTCCGTGGCACGCAATATGCTTTCTCCCCAATGCGGCTCTACATTCTTCATCGTGCCACCTCTTTTTCTGATACTCTTGGAAACCATTTCTAGGCTAGTTCTAGGCTTTCATGGAAAGCATTTTTCGTCACATCGTCCTTCTCTTCCATCAGGGCGTGGGCGGAAATCAGGGATATGTTGAACAACTTTGCTTCGTTGCGGATTGTGACTAGACGCTCGTCCACCGGGGTGAATACCAGAACTCGGCGACGGAGTCTCTCTCTCACCATAAGCCCAACATTAAATTCACAGGGAACCACCTTCCTTCGTCCCAGACCCATCCATCCACTTCTTGGAGGGCGGTGATGTCAGCCTTTAGTCACACGAGGACATAAACAGATCAAGTAGCAGCACCATCCCTATTAAGGGATCGGCCATTTCAGGTGCATGCCCTAAAATTGTAATCCTTTACACGTTTGCACGGGTCGTCATCAAAGGACCCCTATCAGCATATTCGATTTTTCATTGGACTGTATTTTTATGTGGTGGGTTGCGAAAACTACACATAACCGCAGGTGATTCACCTTCTCACTTTAGTTCGCTTCCAAATGGATGTTTGTTGGCCATCCATAGGATACTTGGTCTAAGACCGGAAGTCGTGAGCTGCTTAAACTAAAAGTAAAAGAATTGTTTCTGGCCACTCCAAGGTGAACGGCAGGTAAAAAAACTTCCCTACCTACGTGAACTTCTACACATCGTCCCATTCTCCTCCGACAATTTATTAATTATCTAAATAATAATACCCAATTCGTGCTCTGTTGAAATGAACAGTGCGTTAAAACCCTTGTGAACTCCGTGAAGTTAGCTTAGAGAGAAAATCTGATTAAAATCATATAAATACAACTTCAATGAAAAAAACCTTTCAAAGTCCTAATTTTGAACATTTTATGCAGCAGCCGAATTGTTTTAGTTTTTTCATAATATCGACTTTTTTTTAATCCTTTTTCGTTAAGCTTATTTAATTTATTATTTATTCATTCAATACGCAGTCTTAATCGCTCAGCAGGCTGCCGCATCAATTAGTGCTCACCAAAAGAACAAATTTTCCGGCCTGCGGGTAAAATTAACTTTGTCTTTATGTCTGCACGCACAGTGATGATTAACTGTACATGTACGAGTATATCTGTTGCAACATTGCCACAATCTTCATTGCAAGAGAAGACTAAAGAAATTAAGTTGTGCGACACAATTAAAGCAATTATAGAGAACTACAATTTGCGGATGAATTTGCTGACTGAAGTGTAAGGAGTTGTTTGCAGTGCAGGTAAGAGTAACTTTAATTGCTCTTAATTTCTGTAGAAATTTACACAGTACATAATGTATATGTTACATATGCGAGTATATATATATTATAATGTCTTTCACAAAATAATCAAGATTGCCTACAACTAACATATTATGTTCGGAGCATCTGTTTTTGGCTAATGTATTACTGGGGTTTGGGTTTGCGCCAAAAGTAATGCTTAGCATAGCATTGCTGGGAAAATAAGATTCGAACGAAGAGATAATGTTAAGTTTTGTTCTAAATTTTTTAACTTTTAAGGAAATTTTTTTTCGTAAGTGGTGAAAACGGTTAATGACATTCCAGTGTACATTAGCGGTTGGTCGAATGTGTGCCTGTCCGACGATGAAGAATAGGGAAAACCAACCCGTATTTCTGAAGTAAAGTACAAGCTCTTCACTAAAATCCAGTCGAAGGTCGCTTATAAACAAAAAACCAGAAACATTAACAAATTTTATATCACAGCTTATTTCATGCAGTGTACTTTTTACTAAAAATAAATTAATTTATTTCATTAAGATTTGTTTAATATTTAATGTGATATCCGATGCTATTTTCTAATAATGAGCATAAATTCTCCATCGGGTTAATGTCGGGAGACTGTGTCGGTAGATTCATTTCATGTCATGTTTCATGACAATTCCATATTAGCCACGTCTGTACAATTTTCGTTTTGTATTTAGGATCGTTGTCCTCATAATACCGAAAATATTGACGTATCTCTAGTTTCACGTCACTTTGGTGTAAATTTTATTTTAATATAAATTATTTTAATATAAATAAACACTACACAAAGGCCACAACGCCGGCTGCAGAGATGAGTCCATACCCTTACTCTTATATCTCTGAAGATCAGTATTGGGTTTCCGCCACATATGTGCCATTCCATCTGAACCGAAAAAGTTGAACTTCGATGCGTCAGCTAAAATTATTGTGTTCCGGAAGTCAAAATCCTTGATTTACTGCTCCCTGGTAAAGGCGACTCGGCTTAGTTTTTGTTTTGTTTTGTGGCTAATGAATGGCTTCTAGCGCACGAAATGATTTCTCTCTTTTCTCCAAAACCTCTGCGGTTCATTTTGGAGCTGATAGTCTGGGATTTTCTTCAATATTTTAATTAAACGCTCGTCACGTTTATTGAAAATTTTATTTGTTGCATTTTGGTATTTATTTTGTATACGATGCTCAAATATATTTTGCACTGACTCACTACTTAAATTAATTATCTTTGCGATTTTCTATTTTCGAAATAGGTTATGATCAATTCTCGCTGTTCGATCGTCATACACTAAAAGCAAGCCGGTTGGATGCTTGATTGAAAAATGACAAATTTGGATATTTCTTTTGAAATTTCATAAACTAAATTAATATATTGTTTATCCATCTATTTTGTATGATTTTCTTTACAAATTAAAAAGATAATAAGTAAAAGAAGAAAAAAATAAATATTAAAAAATCACTGAAAGGAATTTGAATTTATGCCAAAAAAAGGGCGATAACCTCAAAAATTAATTTAGTATCAGTTTAGTGCGTTCAATATTTTTTTGTATTGAATTCCCTTCGCGTGATTTTTCAGAAATTGTATGAAGAAGTTTCGATTTTGCTATAATTTGTACCTTCTCGCTGTTTTAAATTCTCTCTGAGTTCGTTTCCCGGGGATCAAATGTATCATTGTAAAAAGTTTGTTTTTGCCGCTTGGTTCTGCTTTTACAAATATTTAACCATAACAGCAGCAGAAGTAACAACTAAGACTGCAATTGCCGTGAACAAAAATTTGTTAATAAAGTTTACAATACTGTAATGAATAATTCGTATACTACGACATTTGCATCAATATAAAGGGATTTGGTAATCCTAGTGTTGTATTCTGGAAATTGACAACCTTTGCGTAAAGTTTGACAGTTATGATGTTATACATACAAAAGATATTTGTGTTGTTTACAGTAACTTAAAATATTTATCTCATCCAAGGAAATGGAACTAGTTCGCGTGATTATCTTTTACAACTTGCGATCTGGATTAACTCAGCATTAGTGCATCGATAAATTTGATTAAACCTTTATCAATGAACACTGAAAGGACTAGTGTTTATCGAAACAGTTGTTGTTCCGAAACTATTGATGCTGTGCCCAAACTGATATTGCAAGATCGTCATTGAATCTATTGTAAGATGGAGACATGGAGATAATTAGTGGGACCAGCATACATTCAATACTGTATGAAAATTTTATTAAATTTCACGTTGGATCCCACACAAATTATCAATAGCCTAAAAAATTCTTCTGTGATTGGTCGGGGGTAATGTTAAAAAATACGATAATAGTGCTTCGAAATACGTCGATGAGATCATGACAAGTGATAAATCGTGGATTTGCTCGTATAGGTCCGAAAGTAAACAGCAGACGACTGTTGGGGTGTTTCAAGGATGAGCCCAATCCAATAAAAATTAATCGCGTATGACATATGACACTTCCATGCAAATTGTTTCCTTTTTTTTTTGGAAAAAGGGACATCTCCGAAGCGTACCATTCGAACAATGCCAAAGAGTAAATTCTGAGTGGTACACAACTAGTTGTTTACCAGTTGTCTTTCAAGAAGTCAGGAAAGCGAACAACCGAAGACAGATCACTCATCACCACTAGCGAGCACTTACACATCGACTGAAACAACTGTGGGGGGTTTTAACTCCTAAACTCTCCCCCATACTAACGGCCCTGTGGTACATTGTTAACAAGATATTGACCTTGAAAAATTAAGAACGATCGCTATCTAATCTATCTAGGAAGCTACCTCTTCTTCTTCGATTTTAAGGCTTCTCGCGGTAGTTCCAAAAGATCCTGCCTAAATGTTTGAGTCTGGTATATCCGCTAAACTAATATTACACAATCGTAGTAACTGACACTGAGCACCACCATAAGTGCCGTCATAATCGGGAAGATTCGTTTGTGTCTTCGTAACTAACCAAGTTCATAGACAAGGTGACTTCTTATTTTATTTTGATGCTGAAGGAAAAGTATGAGCTGCACAACTAAACAGAGAAGGTACAATCTTCCATACGAGTGTACAGCCGATGGCTAATGTCAATAAAATTGATATCTTTGATCACGAAAACCGTGAAAGTAAAATTCTCACTCGACGAGCAAAAGCCAATTTTTATAAGCCCTTGCAAACGTTGAGTTTGGTATTAGCAGATTTCATAATGCTAATTTCATAATGAAATTAAAAGGAGGTTTTGCTTAAATCAAACTTTAAATAGTCAAGAAAGTTATCAATTAGGTTTATTTAATCATTGATTAGTTGATAAGTCAGATTTCAACTAATCGTACTTTTTTATTGAGCGACTTTGTGTAAACTAAAAAAAATTTAATATTTGAAAAAAAATTTAATTTCGCTACAGCATTACAGGGTACACACGTACACATATTAGCAATAAAAATAACAAATAGCCAAATTGCTTCTACATCTCTTGCCTTTATTTATTACCTCAGACTAAGCCTTTGACCTTATTTCATGAATTTCCTCTACCTTGCAATAAACTTACTCATTGCGGAATTTACAACCTTGCCAAGTTATGTTATCAGATAATTCCAACATATATAACTGTTAATTATAACATCTCATAACAATTTTGTGTATGTACAGTTATATTTTAAATGTGCTATGAACTGATGGCAATCAAGGTTGAACACCGTTACTCTTTTGTGTGAGTTTTACACCTTTAGTTGCATAGGAAGCCTGCAAAAAGCACGCACAAAAGTTATTTAACTCGGTATATGGCAATATATATACAAGCGGCGTAATAATAATTTAGTTCAAGTACTTCCATAACATTAACTGTTATTGCGAAAGAAATATACTTATTGTTTGCCCATGATAAGTGCGCTGGTATGGTTTTTGGGAAATAAATGAATTTACTTGCATTATTATATGTTATGCAAAGAGGGAGTTGTTTTTATATAATACTAAAAGCGTAAATTAATTAATATTAAGTTCAAAAAATACATAAAGGAGATTTCAAAAATATAACACCAATATGTTAATTTTATTTTAATTGTTTAAAAATCAGTGTACACGTATTGTAGCAAAATGAAAATAAATTTCATTTTCCTGTCCTTTCATACATATATTACTTTATTCAATACAATGTGATAGTGAGCACATGCATTTTGAGTTTTAAATATATTTTAAAACTGTATTTTATGATTTTTTTTATGGTTATATAAAGTTTTGTCGGCATTTGAATTTCAATTTATAAAATATTCAAAATCTAGTGTGGAAATCGCGTACCATTACATAAACAAATATTTAATGCTATTGGAAGTCTTATTTTTATTTAATAATTCAATGAAAATTGTTCGATATATATGCAATAATGTAAAATTTTTATAATTTCTCCATTTTTGCATAAGTTAAATCCTTAAAAATGAAGCGACTTCTACTGTTTAATAATGACGAGAATGTATCTAAATTAAAGTTGTTGTTGGTTATGCTACTGGAGAAAACAATATTTCTGTGTTGGAAAGATAAATTTAATTTTATTTTGTTTTATTGAATTATACGCTATGCTATGTTTGGTCGAGCGGTTCGGTTAAGGGTTGAAGTTTTTTGCCAAAAAAGACACACATCTTAGAACGTGAAATTTCATATAAATTTATATAAATATTGGCGCTGAAAATCATCGATAGACAACCCTTCCCACTTGTTTTATAATCATTATTTTATATATATATGGTTTTTAATTTTATATTATTTAATTTTATTCAATTACGAAGAGCCTACCGAACGAACGTAATTTCCTCTAATAAAAAAAAAAAAAAAGCGCGTTGCCTAAGAATATTTGTTAGCAGATTTTCGCTAAAACAACTACATTGCGAAAAGTTTAAAGCTACAGATATTCTGAGTAGTTGCTCGTGAATATGTAGAAAGTGGGAAAAAAGAAAAATAAAAACCCGGTACACACGTAGCCTAATCGTTTAACCATTGGTTCGTGATGTGGATATCCCAAGTTCGGATCCAATTTGAATAAAGTTGTCTGGAAAGAAGTCTGATGAGGAAACGTGGTGGTTTCTGAAATAGCTACAACTTCTACCATCCAGACTGCTTTTCCCAAAAACAAAATATGGTCTGATACAGCTCGATAAACCAATTAATGTTATTGAACAGCGACCAGTAAAAACATATATTTTATTTTATTTATTTAGTTTAGTTTAATTTTTTTATTTTAACATTCTTTTTTATTTTATTTTAATTAAATTAATTCCATAAAATTTAATTTAATTTATTTTATTTTGTTTTATAATATTATTATTTTTTATTAACTCTATTATAAATATAAATAAAATATTAAATAAATATTTTATATTTACTCTATTTCATTTTATTTTATTCTGTTTTGTTCTATATATACGTTTCATATACATGAAATGTTATATCAACTTTGGTCCGAAGTATGTAAGTACCAGAAGAAGAAGAGATATACGCACTGTGATTTATACCGATCGCATCAGAATCACCAGCTGAATTGATTTAACCATGTCCGTCTGTCCAAATGTCTGTCTATCTGTCTGCTTGTTTGATTGCAAAGTAGTTCCAGACATTCCAACCAAGCTTGGTAGAAAGATGCACATAAACGTTTAAACGATAATTTGTCGGAACCGAAGCCAGATCGGATCACTATAGCATATATAAGTATATGACCGATTCTGATTTGAAATTTTGTATTATAAGCCCGTCAAAAACTACTTAAGAACATAAAATTTTATTATTACATAATGAATTGCATATGGGTTCTGAAATTAATGGAAATCGGACGAATATAATAGATAGTTCCCATATACTGATATTTTCAGATGTGAGGTTTTGATCAAAACGCAGTCAAGAAAGTATTAACGAGCACGAAATTCGGTATCCTATACACATACTATGAATTGCATATTGGTACTGAAAATCATTGAAATCGGACTACAATATCGTATAGCTCCTATACAACAGTATATAAGGTTTTGCGTTAGAAACCCGTTAAAAAATAATTTAAGAGCGTTAAATTTAGTATTCTACCGAAGAAAATTTAAGTTAAGATACTGAAAGTTATCAAAATTAAATTTTACAAATTGCTATAAATTTGATATGTCCATGAAAGGTATAAAGATTTCCGCATGGCCGAAGCCAGCCGTTCTTTCTTGTTTTATATTATATTATTTTATTCTGCTTTACCTCATTTTTTCTCATTTTATTGAATTTAATATAAGCTAATTTTATATTATTTTATTTTTAATTTTTTTAATATTATTTAGTTTTATTTAATTTTAATTAAATTAGTTTAATTGCTTATTGCGGCCTGTAAATCATTAAGGTTGTAAGTTAAATTGAGCTCTATTTGAGTGGCATATTTTTTGCTTTAAATTTGAATATTTTTTTTATAGAACAAAGAAACATGGTAGAAGTGACAGCTGTTTCTGAGATCTCCACGTCTTCTCATTAGAGCTCTTATGGCAGGGATCGAGCCAACGGAGCCTGACTTCACAGGCAAGTGCTCTGCCAATGAACGAGCACCTGCCATGTAATCTATTATTGTAATATTATACATTAATTTAATTTTTTATACTATAATATATTATTCCATTATATTTTATTTTATCTCATTTTATTTTATATATATTAATTTAATATTATTTAATTTAATTTAATTTTAATTAATTTTATTTTTTTCATTTTATTTCGTTTTATTTGATTTTATGTTATTTTATTTGATTAAATTTTACATTTAATGATTTTACAAACAATAGCAAGTAATCGTATATAACACAGTTAATCTCTTCCAAAAAATTTAATTTATCTGCACTTCAATATCATTTGAGTAAACTAGTTTAAATTATTCACTTGTATGAATGTTCCAACACACACATATATTTTCACTTGCAAATGACTCGCTGCAATCACCTGTCATCACATACTTGCAAGCCCTGCTCGTCGCCTCCTAACTTAGGTAATGATTTTTAAATTTACACGCTCACAGGTGACTGATAGTTTCAACACATAACGCAGCAAATCAAGCGTGCAACAAAGTAGCTAATGGTAAGTGCAATACGTAGTGTGAAAAAAGAAAAAAATTATGTTTATATGCATTTTATGCAACTTTGCCAGCAAATGAGAGTTAACGGTGTGCCAAAGCGCTGAGGGAAGCTCTAAGCAGCTCATAATTTTGTCATTTCCAGTGGATGTTTAACTTTTTCTTTTGCTTTTATTTTTATTTTTCAAGTCAACGAGCTAAAACGTTGAGGGAGTAGAGATAAAAAGTTAAAGGTAAATAATACTCAAAACAGAGTGGAAGTCTGTAATGGCAGCGGTACAGAATGTGCATGTATGGAGATGTTGGAGTAGGAAAAGCGTGACGATAGCACAACCGCCATATAGTAAGTGGTGCTTCTGAAGATGGCAGTCAACCAAACAAAATGATCAAATTTGCTGTGGCATACAAGGTATATATGTATATATATATGTTAGAGATGCATAGAAGCTAGAAACAGAAGGTATGTCTTACGGGAAACAACAAAGTGTGTGAATAGGTTAAATATGCATAAGTATATACTGTGTGTGTGTGTGTGTAGTGGCAACCAAGCGGACACAAAGCGACGCTGGCTCACCTGCTGTGCAAATGTGTTAGAAAAGCTTTCAATAGCGTGACAATATGTAACTATTTAGAAGTACCTTATCACGCACATATTCACACTAGGGTGAACCATATTTTTATAATTTATTAACAAATAAAAATTAATTAGATATTAGAAGTTTCGTGGTGGTTTCCGAAATAGCTATAACTTCTACCACTCAGACTATAGTTGGATTTTTTTTTCACTTTTCCCAAAAATAAAATATGCTCCGATACAGCTTGAAAAAATAATTAATGTTATTGCCCATTGACCTGAAAAATATCTATTAAAAAAAAAATCGAAACTTAAATGTAAACAATTTTTAACTGATTATATTATCGAAATTATATTTATTTCATTTTTTCATATAATTCAATATCCGCAGAAAACATTTCCGATAAAACGATACTAAAAAAACGCAAAAATATTATTTCAAATTTAATTTTTAACTTTTCTTTTACTTTTTTTAAGACAGTAATAAAGAAGTTATCGAAAACTTTTTATATGGATGCAGTATTTTCATAGGAAAAAAACGTTTTTATTAAAATCAAAACATTAATATTCTTGCTGTGATTTTTATGCATTTAAGGGTTGGGTGGGTTTCAGAGGTTCAAAAAAAGTAATTTTCACAATTTTTTTATATATACAATCATATATTTTATTCAAAGAATACACCATACCAAAGATACACATTTAAACAGTGTTTTGTGAACTTTTTATTCAAAAATTCCGAAAACTCGGCCGTTGGTACCTCATCTCCCTTGACGTCTCAAAAGAAAATGCTCTCGCCGTGGACAGCAGAGTTCATATAAAATCAAAAAAAACAAAAATATTTATTTAGTACATAGATAAATCTCGTTATTGGACGAAGGAAAAAATGAAAATAAAATTGAGTTATTGACAAATTTTGAACAAAAAAAAAAAACATATCTTCGAGAAATCGTGCCCACCGGCTTAAAAAATATAGTTTTGAGATAAACGCGTTTAAAGTTTCAAATTGACACAGACATGGCCTGATGGGCGGAACTTCCAAAAGGTCTATCTTTTAGAATTTCGCTCCGATCAATTTGGAATTTTTGGAGAATATTTTAAATATATTTTATAATTTAATAAGAAAAAAATTTTTTCTTTTAATTTTCTAACCCACCTAACCCCTTAAAGCCACTACTCATACAGTGTTCGCATTTGGAATCTGTGTATATACAAATAATATGACTAAAGGGTTCAGCCAACCAATGAAAAAGTGCGCAATTTGTTTTCGTAATAACTTAAAAATTCTATAAAAGTGATTTCAATGATATTTCAAAATAATTTGGATATGAATTGGTAAAAGAAAATTTTACGTTACGTATACGCATTGCTGTACTTTAAATAATTATGTTACGAAAATGATTATGAAAATTTCCAATTAAATTAAATTCTGTTAAAGTAAATTATTCATACCACCACAATTTAGAAAACGGTGAGAAATAATAATCACCTTAATATATGTATACATATAAAACTACAAGTTTATATATGCAAAGATGTACGTTAAGGTGTTTAGAAGTGTGTTGCCGTCTTCGTTTACATACATGCATACACGTATGTACATGTGTCATATAAACATTCATGTTGCTTAGCATTTACGGCATTCGCATGCTCCTACCTGCTTTAGACGCTTCCTGTTTGCGCTTCGTCGCATAATGCAAATTTCCATTGCAATTGCCATTCAAGTGAGATGCATTGCATAAATTTAGGCGTGGCGAATGAATACAAGCAACAGCTACAGCTGCAGTTCGTTAATGTACGTGTGATAGTCAGTGTTAGCCAGCCATGCAAATCGACGTCGACCAAAAACAGGATGGAAGCGTGGTAGTAAAGTGAGCTCTTTCTTCGCCTTAGAAGCATTTGGCGAAATGCCTTTGAAGAAGATTGCATTTGCACGTTTATAGGCGTATATGTGTTCGCTCGAAAGCCGGCACAAACCGGTAGTTGGCATAAGTGCCGCAATACCTACAATGGATTTGACATGCATATATGTGTGTATGTATGTACATATTTAGACTGAAGGCGCCTTAGGTGCCATCCAAGTTAGTTGCAACGCGTAATTGAGCTGCTATACGCACCGTTGTTGTTTTGTTGTTGTTATTATGTGTAGTGGTGGTGCCGGCGGTGGAGGTGGCAGAGCTTGTGAAAATTTCAGGTGAATACTAGTATGCGTCTGTACAATACGCATATACAAACACTGTTAGCTTGCAACCTTGTTTATTTTCTTTTCATTCCAAAAATTGAAAAATCGCTTGACGTTCGCAGAATTTTAAATTGCAACGCGAGAAGCTTAGAGAAAAAAAATCATCAAAATAAAAATAAACAAAAAATGAAGAAAAAAATAAAAATATAGGAGTTAGGGAATGCACAGTGGATAAACAGGATTAAAAATAAAAATTTTGATCTTTTTAATTAATGAAACTCATAAAAAATTAAATGAAATGTACACAAATCTTTTGAGGTTTTTATCGTTGAAAATATTTCTTGAAAAAAGAGACAATTAAATTTATTTCTTTTAAAATATTATGAACACTTCTTATGCAAGTCTATCCTTCTGTCTGTCTGTCAGTCTGTCAGTCTGTCAGTCTGTCAGTCTGTCAGTCTGTCAGTCTGTCAGTCTGCCAGTCTGTCAGTCTGTCCATCTGTCCGCTTAAACGCAAACTAATCTCTCAATTTTTGAGATATTTCAACCAAACTATACGTTTAAGCAATATTTGCCGGAACCGGTCAGATCGGACTACTGTAGCATATATACAACCGGATGTTCAGATTTGAAATCTTGGGTCACGAATGCGTCAAAAAAGTGCCTAAGAACGTGAAAATTGGTATATTACATATAAAGGGTTATCCATTTCGAAGTTCCCTACTTTTTTAAAGAAAAAAACATAAAAAATTCAAATCTAATGAGGAATGTTTACTATCAATCGAAAGAACATTCTTTGACATTTATTTTTTGAAGATTATCTCTATCAAATGTTAGCTACGGCTACGCCTCAGACGATCCATCCGTTGAGTCCAATTGCGATGACTTGTTCGAGCATTTCGACTGGTAACTGGCGAATGACACGCGTGACATTTTGTTCCTAGGCCTGAATCGAAGCGGAATTGCCCGCATAGGCTTTAGACTTTACATATCCCCACAAGAAAAAGTCTAACGATATGATATCATATGACCTTGGTGGCCAATCGACCGGCCCATAACGTAAAATTATCTACTCACCGAAGTATTCTCTCAATAAATCCATTGATTGATGCGATGTGTGCAAAGTAGCATCGTCTTGTTAAAACCAAATGTCGCGGAGATCACTAGCTTCAATTTTAGGCATCAAATAGTCGGTTATCATTGCGCAGTAACGGTCGCCATTGACGGTTACGTTCTCACCGGTATCATTTTTAAAGAAATATGTGCCGATGATTTTACCGGTCCCTACCAAACCGTTGTTTTTTCTGGATGAAATGACAGCTCTTGAATCTCTTCAGATTACTCTAAGTCCCAAATGCGGCAATTTTGCTTGTTTACATACCCATTGAGCCAGAAATGGGCCTCATCGCTGAACAAAATTTTGCCCGAAAACGTCGGATCTTCTTGGAACTTTTCAAGAGCCCACAGAGCGAAGCGATGTCGCTTTGGAAGATCGAGCGGCTTCAGTTCTTGCACAAGCTGTATTTTCTATGCTTTCAATTTAAGATCTCGACGCAAAATGCGCCAAGTCGTTCCATACGTCAGACCGAGTTGCTGCGAACCGCGCCGAATCGACTCTCCACGGTCTTCGTGTATACTTACTTCTCTGCGTGCTGCTCGAATATTATCCAATAATGAATGCTGGGTCTTAAGATGGGTGATCGTATTGCGAATAGTACGCTCAGTAAGCCGGTTATGTTGACCATAAGTTGAGCGAAACACATTCTTTGCAGAACGTGAATTTTCGTAATAAAATTAAATGATTTGTAAACGTTGTTTAGGCGTAAGTCTTTCCATGTCTAGCAATACTGAACAGAAATAACATGACAGCTTGACACGACTCACGCGTGATCTGTCAAAAAAGGCTATTGAAAAAAGTACCTCATATAGTACCCATACGATCGATTTTTTCAGATAAGAGGTTTCGGGTCAAAAACTCGGTTAAAAAAGCCTCTAAAGTGTGAAATTTTTTATTCTACAGACGTAAGTTGAAGTTTAAATTGACACGAAATGGCTGAAGACAGCCCTGCCTTCTTTCTTGTGTTATTTTTTCGTCTCCTTGATATTTCAACAAATGGCCCTCCGAATTGAATTCTAAGAGTAAATTAAATTTTTTTGCAATTTTCGAGGTGTAGCTCAGTTTTAAAAAATTTTTACCCAGAAAATTATTAGGAATAAAATTCATTGATTCTCTCTAGTTTTAAACATATTATTTGTTATTCACAAATTTCTAAATATTTTTTTTTTTGCAACTATAAATCATATCATTATTATTCGTATAAATATTTTGCTATAAAAAAAACAATTGTGTTTTGTGATGCACTGTCTGACGTGTAAATGAATCCTACTAAAACACAACGAACTGTAATTGAAATTTTTAGTTTTTTTTCTGTTACACACCTTCCCGATTCAACATTGTTTTTAATTCTCAAGCTTTCGCTTGTTTTTCTCTAATTTCTTCGCTGCGTTCTCTCTTCACTACACAGCAAAAATTTTATTTTTAGCTTCTCTTCATTTCGTTAAAAGAAAAGCGAGTAAACGACGATTACAAAGACATTGCACCCACACAAACACACGCATGCACGCACACTAGCGGTGTTTTTCTATTTACAATGCATTCTTTCAAGCAACCACGTGAGATAAGCACCTCCACAGTTAATGGAGTCTACAGTGAAAATTGACTTGGTATAGTAGAGAGCAAGTGGTCTGTTGGTTTTGTAAAATTTCTATAGAGTGTTTATATATGAAAGCTGCAATATATTGCTTAAAGTTCTAACATAAAGAATATTGGCATTTAAAGAGTCAAATTTATGCAATATTCCGACGATTAAGCAGTTTATGAACAATACTGGAGTTTATAAGCTAAGTGTGAAAAACTGAACTGAAGAAAAAAATATTTTTAGCCAAGCGGACCCAGTTAGCATTAAAGCAATGAATATAAAAATCTCGATGAAAATAGAGAAAGTTTTTTGTTATACTACAAATCTTATTTAGGGGACTGCAAGCAGAAATGAAGTGACTATCTCTTCGTTTCTGTGAGTTGCGTAAGGAACAGAAGACAACTAATAATTTGCAATACGACTACCCTGTAGTGGATGGATACTCTGTTAATATTCCTGCGACAACACTCATCCCTTTGCGGTAGTTAGTCTCATTTCTTAGTTGAGAATTCCTATAAAGTCTTGCTGCACTAGTCAATCTTCCATCATAAAAATTTGCGGTTTCAATCAAAACCGACCGCGGATTGTCAGTCTTTTTTAAATAAGAAAAATTAAAAGAGTAATATATTTATTGCAAAAATGTTTTTCTAAATTTTTTATTTATGATTCAACCATGAGTCAAACACACGATCTTGCACATAATAGCACACACCGGATCAAAAATTTTTTATGGGCAACTTCCGGGTTGGTATTCTCGACGTGAGAAGTTCTATTATTTCTTTCAGCCCTTTCTCATACAAAATATTCGTATTAAAAGGTACAGCATTCCACTCACCCAGAAGACTATAATTCCAGCTCGAACACCGATACCTATCAGACTCGCATCTCATCGATCGCCGCCTGTGGCACTTGTTGCTGCAGATGTGTACTGTTGCCCCCACCGCCATTACCGCCGCTGCCGCCCGCCGTTGTGGTTGTCATGCCGATGCTGTCAACAACCGCATTCGAATGCGTATGCGTGTGCAGATGGTGATGTGAGTGTCCTTTGCTGGATGGTGCGCTACTAACGCCACTGCTACTGCTGCCATTCGATGGTGTCTGATCGATGAGATTGTTGAGAATACCGGCATTGTTGCTGGCCACCAAAGCATTGTTTGTACCACTGCTACCGTTGCCACTACTACTACTGCCGCTGGGCGCCGAAGAGGCAGTTCGTATTGGTGGTCGTGGTGCGCGTATATGTTGTTGTTGTTGTTGTTGTTGCTGCTGCTGTTGTGAACCGAGACCGTTTATGATATTTCCATTCGGTTGATGTTTATTACTGATTTGCTGTTGCTGTTGTTGTTGATATTGTTGCTGCTGCTGCTGCTGCTGTTGTTGAGTATCTGTGAAGAGTAAGAGAATGAGAAACATAAGCTTAGTTATTCTGCTCTCCAATCCACACAAATCTCAAATGCTTGAAGGTATTTTCAATCACACTCGGAAAAGTAAGAGCCTATGGATAGAAAACTCCCCTGCAACTACATGCATACACATACTTATCCGCTTTTAGTCACTCACACATATTCATATGTACAATTTATCCGAAACTTCTTCATCAGGCCATTGGCAATGTAACAATGTACCTGCGAATCTTGTTTACATACATAACCATTTTTTGAACTCCGGAGGGTATGACACACACATTGCTTTTTGCTGACTTTCAGTGCGCAGTGCCTTATAGAAGAAAGCAATGGTGAAATTTATGCAAATCCCCACATATGCGAGCGCAAAGTCATATTTAGAAATCCTTTCTGCTAGTAATAGAGTTGTATTGTCCTATTCGCGGAAAAGTTGCATTCTGAAATTTGCATTTTGCCAATAAAAGAAGTTCTGCCGCTTGATGAGTGTAGTAGTAAGAATATCAAATCCTGCGTGTTGATCTGTTGTTTCTCTTTTACGCAATGTAACATTCTATGAAACGCGGCATTTCTTGCAATTAGTCTTGATTCGAGCCATATTTTCCCATTTCGTGAGTTTGATGTGGGTAGAGCTAAGGTTTCTGGCCTTAAAGAGTGGCGATATTCCACTGTGAAATTTATGATTTTGGGAGTGTAGCAAAGTAACCGAGCTTCTGTTGCTCTGTAAAAAGATGATTAAGGTGTTGCGCCTGTACGACTGAAGTTCGAATAGTTCTTGAGAGGGATTGGAGCAGGGTTATGGACAATTTATTAATGCTTCGCAACTTAAACAGGTCTATATATGTTATTAAGTCACAAAGAAACCGTTTATGGGGAATAATTGGCATGAATATCAATAATTCAATCCAGTTTTTTCTTACTCTTCTCATTTCATCGTGATATACAATAATGAATGTCTTTACTAATTTATTCGAAAAATTCTTTCTAAAGGTCTTAATACCATATCAAAATTATTTTTCAAGTCTCTTCAAACAAGCAAAAAATAACCACCAAATTTCTTGTTATAGATTTCCGATCGCGAGTAGCTTAGAATAGATTGTAGGTACGCGCATTTATTGGAAAAATAAAAAGAGCTCGACCAAAAATCGCTTCAGCGATTCCAAAGCGCCAAAAATATATTTATTTATATATAACTTAGATTTTTCATATTTATTTTCAATTGTGGTAGAGAGAACTTTAGTGCATTTAACTGTTAAAAGGGTTGCCGTAACGTTGGGATTGACAACTTTGTGATTTGACTGAACGTATTTGCATAGAGGGATAATGCTAGAAAATCCTATGAAAAAACTTGGCACCTAGCAGAAGGTTTCAAGACCGCAGTATACTCGAGTACGATTTAAAGAAATCATAACGAATGATGTCCACAGTATACTGATTTAACGGAGGGAATGCAGTAAAAGTGAAACACCAAGAGATGACGAACTCAATTTCATATTCAAACAGCAATAGCTCGTCTGAAGAGCTACAAAGAAGCAAAAGCCGATGGCAAATACTGTAGCTTTTTTGCAATTCTGTTGATTGGAAGCGAATTGAACTCTCCAAAATCATTGTAATGGAGCGTAGTTATGCCTCTGGGCATGCAGTTACAATTGGAGAGCTTATACTTCATGCATGCTCTTGCGTCCACCCCACGTATCGTGGAAGCGTGTGCAACCCTTGTCCAAAACGCGGTAACAACCTCATGTAGAGCCTTGGGTCACGGCTAAAAGAGAGGAAGCTTAAGGCGAGCCACTCTAACATATTCGGTTTAAGGGTTCGCTGAAGTTTAAATGCAACATCTGTATATCAAAGTTGCGCATGCGAGTAGGTGTTAGTCTTGAAGCAGGCAGTTGACTGTATAAATGCATTCAAATTTCAAATCTACTCGTCTACTGAGGCTATGCGCCGGATTTGGGATTCGCCACGTAGAAACCAGTTCCAACGATGAAGATGACAACCCCTGCAAACGTATTAAGGACTATGATGAGGGAATACATCGGAAATGGCCGGTCCTAAAATTGTTAGCCCAATTGGTTGCGTTCCTCAACTTTTAGAAAATTCAGGCTTCATTACGAAACATCCCCAAATAAGTTGGTGCTGATCGAACTTGTCCTCGCCCGAGATATGTGGTTGTCTGTAGTACTTGATTCCGGCTCAAGAAAACTCATCAATCTACATGGCTATCTCCGGATAGAAAATCCCGCAACCAAATCGATCATGTTGTGCTAGAAGGAACGACTTGTATCTAGAGTTCTTTACTTTTATACGCTCCGGGGACCTAACATCGATTCGGACTTTTATCTTGATGTAAAAAATATATGCACCCGCCTATGTGCAACAAAACGCCCATCAACAAACACAAGGAAGGCTCGACACAACAAACAGTAGAACCAATTCCAAATTTCAGACTATTTTTTGCAGAAATTAGCAATAAAGTGCCGAATATAAGTCAGAATGCTTATTATGAAATGGCAAACCAAACTGAGTATAAATCAAGTGGCAGCCCCGAAAAAAAATATTACCTCATTGAAATCCACACGTAAAAAACACCCTTTACTAAGAGAATTGCTCTGTCGCATTCAATATTTATTTGATGGAGTAAGTAGTATACGATTAGATACTCTTTTCGGATTTTTGACCCAAAATTTGAAATAGGAATGAATCGGCTGTATGGGGGCTATATGATGAAGTCCTTCTATTTCGATTGGTTTCATTGCCAAAATTTAGTAGAATATTTGTGTGCAGAATCTTATATTTCACACTACTGAATCTTGTTATGGAAGATTTTTCACCCAAAACTTTAAATAAACCGTTGCATAGGAGCTCTATGATACCTACTACGTTTATGCGTTACAATTCATGAATTCTTTTTTTTCACGAATTCTAAAATGGTCGTGTTTATGTAGCACTTAAAAATTCGTGAAATTAGGAATTCAAAACAAAAATTGTATATATTCGACAAAATTCATGTATACTTTTCGTGTATTATAAAATAAATAAAAATTTCGATGATTTTCAGTACCAGTATTTATTTTATTCAAGTTTCATGACCGGTGGCTTACACTTGTAGGACCAAAAGAGGTGTTCTAGCCCAGATGCCCAGAGTATACTGGAACATTTTTCCAGTCGCTGAATGGCAGAGAACATGAAACACCAGGAGATGATAAATCCGTTTCTCCAATCGATGACGATGGAGCAGATGTTTCATTACCCGACTATGAAGAAGTTCGAGCGGCAGTTGCTCTCCTGAAAAAAAAAACAGCGGGAGCCAATGCCTTACCTACTGAGCTATTCAAATACCGCGGCGAAGAACTGACAAGGTGCCTTGCAGAATATGGTTCGGACGAGAGTCTGCCCAACGGGTGCAACTTAGGTGTGCTCTGCCCAATCCAAAATAATAAAGGCCGCACAACGTGTGCCAGCTATCGTCAGATAAGCCTCCTCAGTATCGTATATAAGGTCCTATTGAGCGTAGCGTGTGGAACGGCTAAATCGTCAACGAACTAATTGGTTATTATGTGCGTGACGTTAGACCGAGAAAATCTACAATTGATCAGATATTCACAGTATGTCTGAATTTGGTATCCCCGAAAAACTTATGCGGCTGTGTAAATTGACGTTAAGCAACAACAAAAGGTTTGCCAGGATGGGGAAGGACCGCTGCTGAAGAAAATAATTCGAACTGCAGAGCTGAATAGAGAAGGTGCAATCTTCTATAAGAGTGTAAAGCTGCTGGCGTACGCCAATGATATCGATATCGCCGTAAGTTTTTCAATTTCCAAACGGTAAAGGAAGCGAAGAGGATGGTTCCAGTGGCACACGAGACTCGTCTCTCACGTCACTGGACCTGGACCTGGTGCTTTTATTAGCAATGTTGGACTTATCATCATCTTAATATACAGCATAACTTAATTTTTCGATTATTCAAAACGATTTTGTTGATTTTATTTATGATACTTTCTGCTTTCTCTTTTCACCTCATTTATAAAATCATTAGGGTCGCGAATTTTCAGCCAAAGTTAGAAAGGGGTTTCCTGCTTTTTATTCCCTTTTTATAAATATTTAATACGCGGACATTAGAGGCACTGAGTTGTCTATCGAAAATATTTAGGAAAGAAAACTGGACAATTTTGAGATGGTGATTTTATGACGAATAAATTTTTGCAGCTCTGGAAGGCATTGTCGAGTAGACAAACACAGCTATGATGCTCCAATGGTGACCACAACTGCAAACATTAAAAGCTGGCTAGAAACAAAATCATCAAAACTGTGGTTTTTTACCAACAGGAAAAAAGTAGAAAATCAAGATGAAAGTTGGTCCATTATTTTATCAAAGCCGGAGAATAAATATCTTATATCATCTGTGCGCCCTTCCTGTTTGCGCTGCTTTCCTCACCGTGACAGAGGAAGCAGACGTAATCAATGCTGAGCTATCAGAACATGAGAGCAAACTCAGTTACAATGACTTAATGAGACGAACGAAGCAGTAGTGTTACAAGCGTTAGAAACCATCTATTCGTAGTCCGTTGGCAGATAATATGGACAAATCAAACGCAGGGAAGATGGACTACCGTTTGTTAGCAAATCTAGAGGTAAGTTTTGGCATAAAGCATGGAGAGGTTGAAATCATTTTAACGCATGTCTTCAGGGACCACAAAGCGGAACCATACTGCGAAATTTGTGGTCCGGCCCGCGCTTAACGGAACGAGTATGCTGCAATAAATGTATGCTAAAAGGCAAATACTAGAAAGTGTAGAAACCTAGAATGGAGTTAACAGCATAACCATAGAAATAATGCAGTGAGAAGCAGAGTTAAAGGTCTCTCATATTACCTTTGTAGTGCATACAATATGACTGAAATTATACCTCAAACTTGCGGTGTTAAGTCTATCGATACTTTTCATCAACCAAAAGAAGAGAACCAAGAAAGAAGAGCTTTTTTCGCCCATAACGAAGCCTTTTCACCTTTCATGGACAAATCAAATTTATTGCAAATTGCAAAATTCAGTTTCGATGATTTTCGGTGTGTTCGGGCATTCCTTGCTTAAGCCGTTGGATGGAAAAAAGACACGGGGACACCGACTTCTTCCTGACGCAATTCCTTTTGGGACATGGAGTTTTCAGGAAATATCTTAACAGATTTGGTCATAATATTCGGCGTCTTGTTCAATACGCCCAGAGTAAGAAGATGCTGGACACGTAATGTTTCGATGTCAGCAATATCGTTCAGACACTACCAGGGCTTTGAATGAAAGCAATTTATTAACTTATATTTTGCTTTCCCCTGAAAATTGGCAAAGAATTTGTATGATTTCGAAAATCATATATACACAAGTTTAAGACAAACGGAAATTTTAAGGCACCAGCACCTTTAATAAAGAACTTGCAATGTGGTGCCCTTCGCGAAGTATGGCAAATATGATAAAATGCAAAGCTAGCCTGGATCGGAAACTCGTCCTTTCCAACCACGCTTAGAAGCCTATCGTTTGAGCGGAGCGGAAACAATGGCTTTCCGCCTCTCATACCTTGATTTATGGCACTCTTGATAACGAGAATATGCAGCGGAAACAAGGACTTTCCGAACATAACCCTGTGTCTGCTAAGAGCGAAAGGAGGGGAAACTTGGAATTTCCGCCAGCAGTAGGATGTATTAGACTGGATACTAGGCCTCCCAAGCTATTCAAGTAGCGTATGTATTGCAGCTCGTTGTTAAAGTAACGCATAATAGCCAATGTGCTTACCAGTCCCGCAAGGTAATACTTTTTTGGTAGTTCCGTAGAAAGAGTGGTAGTGAGTAGAGAGGTGTTTAGTACGGAAGTGCAGCTATGAGGTTGCAAGTCGTGCATACTGTTACGTCAGTGTAGTAGTACTCATGAGAGTTTTCCCTTTACGGGCGTCATCAAAAAAAAAAAAAAAAAAAAAAAAAATTAAAAAAAGGGGTACCAAAAAAAAAAAGGTATTGTGGACTTATAGCCAGAAATTCTGCTGGGAACTCATCACATAGTAAACTAAATAAATGTAAGCTACATGTACCTGTTAATATAACCTGTGTATATAATCAATAATCAATCAAAATTTACAATATTTTTAATTTTTATGTAGTACATCAAAATTAAATATAAATGTAAAATCATATATAAATTTATGCCACAGACTTAAATGAAAAATTTCAAAATCCCAGTTCAATGACTAGAGTAGGTGTTTGACCAAAGTGAAAAGCACAAAACCAAATGTGCTTTTTTATTGTTTTTTTTATTTCATTTTATTAAATCCCGTGGGCATAATCTAACACATAAAAATTTAATAAATTTTGTAGGAATTTAATATAAAATACATGTGTACATATATGTATAGATATATGATGTGAGTGCATATTCAATCAAGCGGTATTAGCAATTTTCAAATTCTACAAAATTTTATATGAAAATACATTTAGATATGTATATGGTTCATATATATTTGTATATACATATGTATATTTGTGGCCATGATAGCTGAGTGGTTAGCATGGTGTGCTGCCATTCGGAAGGCCAGGTTCGACCATCATTCAAAATCATAAAAAATAAATTTTTCTAATTGCGGCCGCCTCCCGGCAGAGAATGTCAAGCCCTAAGAGCGAATTTCTGACATGAAATAAAAGCTTTTAATAAAAATACATCGGCTGTTCGAAGGTGTAAACTGTAGTTCCCTCCATTTGTTGGTAAAAATATCAAGACGCAAAACCAAAAATTGGAAGAGGAGCTCGGCCAAAAATCGCTTCAGCGGTTACACAGCGCTATATATCATACCATATATATACATATAAAAGTATTGTTAGTGCAAAGAGAGCAAAGAATGTGATTTAAATTTGAATTTTGGTACTATTTTCGTACATACAATAAGGTATTTCCTGCATATGCATATATTTATGTATATGTGCGCATGCACGCGCACGCACAAAATTCCATTTTAGCAGCAGTACATCTATAATGTATTGTATTTTGCATTATTTGCGCATGAATTGAAATTGAATTTTTGCTTTATCAACATCCTCACAAACGCATATCACACACTCACTACCACTCACTACCACTCACCACCACTCACGCAGTAACGCCTCCAAAATAGCATGAGGCAGACAACAAAAATACTTTTCGTGAGTTTTCATATCAAATACTTTTCACATACACGCACATAAGCATGTGGTAACAGCACAACAAAAGCGCGTGAAACTCACATCGAATAAGCCACTCAGCTCAGCTCAACACAAGTCGATTCAACTCAGCGCCGGATAATTCAACTGGGCGAATAAATCAAATCAAAAGTGTAGCACAAATGCAATTTTCTCTATTTCCAAATATCGGCATGCTTGCGCGTACAGGAAGAAGGTGTAGACGTTAACTCGCCCTCACTCACTCACGCTCATTCTTTATGTTACTCGTATCGGTGGTCGGGGTTGTCGTATGTCGTATGAGTAACTTAATTTTTATTTTATTACATAAGCTCTTTGCCATTATGATTGTTACTATTATTATGGAAATTATGTTAGGCGGAAATGCCACAGAAGTGACTAGAAATCATAAATAAGTACATATGCACATATGAGCATTTACATGTTGGAACTGTTCAAGCGTAATATAGCAAACGCAGCCGCTTTTCCTAGAATCCCGTGTTGGCATATGCTTTGAGGCACAAAACGAACCTGCTTTAAAATAATAATAATTGCAATTGAACACAGTTCTTTGCTGAATTGCTGAATTGCTAAATTGCTTAATAAATTATTGATTACTTGGATAAAAAATGCTATATTTTATATTTTAAAGAAACATATACACATGTGTATGAATCAATAGGCGCTTATAGCAGTGTAAGCGATTTTCGACCGAAAAAGAAATACATAAATATATTTAATAATTGGGATTTCACATATTGCTATGTTGACAAATTCTAAATCGCTAATTATTTCTCCTACTATGCTTTTGTTTGTCACAGCGAAGTGAAATAAAACTTGTTCTAAAGGGTGATCCATTTCGAGGTTTCCTACTTTTTTAAAGAAAAAAACACAGAAACTTCAAATTTAATGGGGAATGTTTATTATCATTTGAAAGAACATCCTTTGGCATTTATTTTTTGAAGATTATCTCTTTCAAATGTTGGCCGCGGCTAAGGCCCAGATGGTCCATCCGTTGAGTCTAGTTTTCGATGACTCGTTCGAGCACTTCGACTGGTAACCAGCGAATGACAAGCGGAACTCTTCGCCCCAAATGGGGAAATTTTGCTTGTTTACATACTCATTGAGCCAGAAATGGGTCTCATCGCTGAACAAAATTTGGCTCGCACACATTGGATCTTCTTGGAACTTTTCAAGAGCCCATAGAACGAAGCGATGTCACTTGGGAAGATCGAGCGGCTTTAGTTCTTGCACAAGCTATATTTTCTATGCTTTCAATTTAAGATATCAACGTAAAATGCACCAAGTCGTTCCATACGTCAGTCCAAGTTGCTGCGAACGGCGCCGAATCGACTCTCCACGGTCCTCGTATACACTCTCAGCTACGGCCACTATATTTTATTCTCTGCGTGCTAGACGTGGTCTATTCGGTCGAATATTATCGAATAATGAATGCTGGCTCTCGAGATGGGCGATGGTGTTGCGAAGAGTATACTCAGTAGGTTGATTATGTTGACCATAAGCTGAGCGGAGCGCGCGAAACACATTCTTCACAAAACGTGAATTTTCTTTATAAAGTTGAATGATTTGTAAACATTGTTGAGACATAAGCCTTTTCATGGGGAAATGCCAGACACGACTCACGCGTGATCTGTCAAAAAAAGGCCACTGAAAAAAATATGTAAAAACCTGGATCATTATATGATATTAAAGTCGTATTTGATTGGTGTATAATTGCATAATTTGCAATCCCATTCCGATTCCTCCTCATAGTTCGATAAGGAACTCATTGATAAAATGTGAAATAACATATGGAATTCATCATAACAATGTCGTATATATAAAAGTGTGAAATAAGGGCCATAATCCAATCTGGACGTCCAATTTTCGATGACTTTTTCCAACATTTGTGGCCATATATCGGCAATAACATGGCGAATGTTGTCTTCCAAATGGTCAAGCGTTTGTGGCTTATCCGCATAGACCAATGACTTTACATAGCCCCACAGAAAGTAGTCTAGCGGTGTTAAATCACAAGATCTTGGAGGCCAATTCACAGGTCCAAAACGTGAAATTAGGCGGTCACCAAACGTGTCTTTCAATAAATCTATTGTGGCACGAGCTGTGTGACATGTTGCGCCGTCTTGTTGAAACCACATCTCCTGGACATCATGGTTATTCAATTCAGGAATGAAAAAGTTAGTAATCATGGCTCTATACCGATCACCATTGACTGTAACGTTCTGGCCACCATCGTTTTTGAAAAAGTACGGACCAATGATTCCACCAGCCCATAAAGCGCACCAAACAGTCAGTTTTTCTGGATGTAACGGTGTTTCAACATACACTTGAGGATTACCTTCACTCCAAATGCGGCAGTTTTGTTTGTTGACGTAGCCATTCAACCAGAAGTGCGCTTCATCGCTAAACAAAATTCGCTTATGAAAATCGGGAACAACGGTAATCTCGTTTTGGGCCCATTCGACGAATCTACGCCTTACTTGATGATCGTTTGGCTTCAATTCTTGCACGAGTTGGATTTTGTAAGCACGCAAACCAAGATCCTTCCGCAAAATCTTCCATAAAGTGGATGGACACAGATCCAATTCCTGTGCTCGATGGCGGATGGACTCATTCGGGTCTTCCTCAATGCTACGCTCTACAGCAGCAATAGCTTCTTCTGTACGCACCGTACGGCATCTCTGGGGATGCGAGCTATCAATAAGAGTAAACGTGGTGCGAAAACGTTCCATGGTTAATCGAATTAACTGCTCTGATGGACGATTTTGTCGACGATAAAATGGACGTAGTGCGCGATACGTTTTCCGCACAGAACCATTATTTTCGAAATAAAATTGCACTATTTGCAAGCGTTGTTCAGGCGTGAGTCTATTCATGATGAATTGCCAAACCAAACTGAGAATAAATCACTTGACAGCTGTTAAATCGGTCGCCATCTTGAAAAGTAATGCCAACTTAAAGTTCTAAACCTCTATAAAAAACACCCTTTATTTATATGAGTTTGCACGTGTAGAACATCAGATTTTATGCTTTTAGATGAATTTTTTGGCGGATTTTTGAACTCATTGGCAAGTCGACAGGTCACGTTTTTGGCATTTGATCTTAGCGACCTTGGAGCTTTTCAATACCATTTTTGTAGTACGATTTGTCCTTTGCTTCAAAATAGGTCTCAGTTTTGGCAATCACCTTTGCTTTCGGCGAAAATTTCTTCCTAGAGAGCATTCTTTTGAGCTCTGAGAACAGGAAATAATAGATGGGGGCCAGATCTGAAGTCACATATATTCCGACTTATCCAGACTTGACCCCGATTAGGCAACGAATGCTCTGTATGCAATGAGTCTTTGCAGGACACTAACCACCTCTTGGCATCCCCCTAAAATCAATTCATCAAACACCCCTTCCCTCTGGTCCGAACCCAGCAAAAGAACGCGTTTCCTAAACCCTTCGTTATACTACTTCGATGACTTAAACTAAGCTTGCCTGCTCCAAAGCGGGATTCAGCTAGCCGGTACAACAACGACAACAGAAACAAGCCCGGGAATGGAGAACGTAAAAAAGTGTCACAAATGCAAACCAATAGTCGTAATGTCCGGAATGATTTCAAGATTTTGAGATTTCTGCATTCATTAGTATCAGAGCTAAGTAATGTGGAAATATCTAAAGAAAAAACTCCTGCTTTACTATGCGACAGATGGACAGCGAATACTTAAGGTGACGGCAGGCGCAGCCAATTCCGTTGATAGCACATATCATGTGGGCTATTCTGACAACTATGTCATGTAGCTCCCGTAGAACAGATTTGTGTGGATATGAGTTTTTGGGTTAAAATTCCTTCAAAAACCGTTTAATATAGGGAAATTTATATATAATATCACGTAGCATAAATACACCGATCGAATAGCGATTGCCCGCTTAAAAAGTAACAAACCGATGGGAACCGATAGCCTACTAGCATAGACGGCGGCGAAAAGGTGCATGCACCAGCGTGTTTGTAGAATATGGTGATATATTTGTATACCAAAGTGTGCTCTGCCCAAAAGAAGGAAGCCCCACGGTCGGGGCCAATTACCGTGGGAAAAGTCTCCTTAATATCGGATATAAGGTCTTATCTAGCGTATTGTGTGAAAGACTAAAGCCCACCGTCAACAAACTGATCGGACCTTATCAGTGTTGTGGCTTTAGACCTGGCAAATCTACCATTGACCAGATATTCACCTTGCTTCATATCTTGGAGAAGACCAGAGAGAAAAGAATCGATACCCACCAGCCTTTCATCGATTTTAAAGCTGCCTTCGACAGCATGATAAGGAACTGCCTTCCCCCGAAAAACTGATTCGGCTAAGTAAACTGACCCTGGATATTACCAGGAGCGCAGTCAGAACTGGGAAATACCTCTTCGACACCAAACGATATTTCAGACAGGGTGACTCTTTATCGCCCGATTTGCTCAATTTAATGCTGGAGAAAATATAACCAGCTGCAGAGCTCAATAGACCAGGTACGATATTTAACAATAGTGTACAATCGGCGTATGCCGATGATATTGATATAATTGATTATGACAGCTGTTCTGCGTTTTCCAGGTTAGAAAAAGAAGCGAAGTGAATGGGTCTCATAGTGAACGAGGGCAAGACGAAATATCTACTGCCATGAAATAAAC
Organism: Neoceratitis asiatica; assembly: GCA_030068015.2. Taxonomy (NCBI): domain Eukaryota; kingdom Metazoa; phylum Arthropoda; class Insecta; order Diptera; family Tephritidae; genus Neoceratitis; species Neoceratitis asiatica. The sequence goes on from CM061529.1 coordinate 38,682,131, forward strand.
CGTCATCGCATTCGCATAACTTCGAAGTCGTAGATAATTTCGTCTATCTAGGAGAATCACTCTTGCTGGCAGGTGCGACTTTGGACTGAGTAGACAATTGGAAAGTAAAGTCCTCTCTTGACGAACCAAAACCAAACTCTACAAGTTGCTCATCATTCCCGTGCAGAAGACCGGACGATATCGACGTCCGATGAGTCGGCTTTAGGAGTTTTCGAGAGAAAAGTTTTGTAGAAGATTAATGGTGCTTTGCGCGTAGGCAAGGGCCAATACCGCAGACGGTGGAACGATGAGCTGTACGAGCTGTACGACGACATTGACATAGTTCAGCAAATCAAGAGACAGCGGCTACGCTGGCTAAGTCATGTCGTTCGAATGAATGAAAGCGCTCCAGTTTTGAAAGTAATCGATGGAGCACTCGCTGGTGGAAGTAGAGGAAGAGGAAGACCTCCACTGCTGTGGAAGTATCGGATGGAGAGCGACCTGGTTACACTTGATAATTCTAACTCGTACCAAACAGCAAAGAGAGGGAAGAAGAAGAAGAACAAGATGAAAAACACCGATTCGTTAACATAAAAGTTTTTGAGTCAAAAATCCATCAAAAAACCATCTATAGGGTTAATTTTGGTGTTATACAGGAGGGAAATCAAGTTAATATTGACACTGCATATCATTGGAATTGTATTTTGATTTTTGCACTAAATTTGGCATTTTCATAAAAGGTATAAATATATCGGCATGCCGTTCTTGTTAAATTTTATTAGATTCTGTTTTATTAAATTATATTTTTACTCTACTTTATTTTATTTTATTTCATAAAATTTTTTTTTTAGACTTTTTCATTTTATTTAGTGTATTTTTTAAATATTATTTCACTTTATATAACCTTTATTTTATATTTTTATTATTTAAAATGCAGATTTTTTTCATTGGCTCTACTTTATTTTACAATATTGTCTATTGTTTTTATTATTTTAAATTAAATTGTTTTGCAAATTTGTCTATTTTAAATATTGTTTAATTTTATTTCATTTATTTAATTGAATTTAATTGATTTTTTTTATTTTTTATTTTTTTAAACTTAATTAATTTTTTTTTTAAATTTAATTTTATTTTTCGTTTATATTATTAATTTTTTTATTTCATTTCATTACGCAAGATTTAAAAGAAGAGAAAAAATTTGATTTCTAAAAATGTTAACGAAAGATATTATCTAAATTGTTTTCTATGCTCTCACATGCTCTTACAAATTTTTTCATCTTTCTTTCATTTCTTCATCTGGTTTTATTTTAAAATTAAATATTTATGCTACATTTACCTGGGTTGTCGAGGCGCAAAATGTAAGCAAAACAAAAGCATTTGAAGCATGATAAATAAAATAAAAGCAAAAAATTACACGCAACGGATGGAAAGAAAGAACCAAATGCAACGGAAGTGTGCAACAAGAAAACATAGTCGGCGAAAGAACAACACCACGTCAGTCCCACTGCGTAGGAGCGGCACGCAACTGATGTAAACATTTTACTCAAATGAAGATTAAGAGTGCAGAGAAAATTTAAATAAATTCAATGCAATATGCACACACACATGCACAATTGAATTGTATTATTATATATATGTATGTAGGTATAAGCGCTGCGTCTGCATGCGTTACCAAGTGTTCAAGTGTCGTTGGGAGTGTGGAACAATTGTAACCACGACTAATCAAATTCAAATTTGCATGGAAAATTAGACGCATCCGTAAACGGATCAACGTAGAAGTAAGGAGGCTACCAAAACAGGCATGAAAACAAATAAACAGACCAACAAACAGACAGACAGACAGACAAATGGAAAATTGAAGAGACAGTTGATTGTTCGCAGGAGACAAGCGAAAGAGCTGCGAAAAGTGCAGCTTTGCGGATGAAAAAGGGTCAACTGAGAGTTGGGAGGCTCTGTTAATGCGCTGCCGCCGGTATGGTGTGTATGCCTGTATGTATGTGTGTGTGTGTGCGACAGAGCGAAAGGGTTGCTGTCAAACACAGTAAAATGCAGCTGACATTTCGAACAAATAATGCAGATAACGTTCTATGTATGCATGTACTTACATACTATGTATGTAGCTAGGAAGGAAGAAAGAACAAAATTGAAGCGTAAAGCAAACAAGAACACATGTGCAGAAATTTAATGCTGACAACTGCAGCAGAGCGTAAAGCGAACACAAGACAAGTGTGCGGGAAACACACGGAACATATATTCACGCATATACAAATACACGCAAACATTGGTGGGTAAATGTAGGCAACGTCACAAATGTGACTTGAATGACATCTAGAGACACTGTTGCCAAATGACGTACATACACATATACATATATACAAACATACTCCTGGGTGTAGACTCTGCAGTAAATTTAAGAACAAGTCAAATAAAAAGCAGACATTTTTCATCTGGTTTGGAACCAGTTGCGAAGGAGAAAGTTAACAGACAATTTGATATATCAGCGCCATTGACAGTTATCGATAATCGTTCATCTTTAAAATCAGCTGTTGAAGCTCATATTCATTTCACGAAATAAATTTTGCTGCATTGTGTGGAAAATAGTGAGTGATGGAAATATAATATAAAATAGTGCGAAAATGAGTAAGCAGCATTAAAAAAGGTTAATTAAGAAACAGATGGACATTTATTCTTACAGTCTGAGTGGTGATGGGGATGCTGCAAATGTAAATGAGTTAGAAATAGAAATTCGAGAAGAGATATGTAAGAGTAGTTGCAAAAGTTGAATGTTTTAGGTGAAATGAGTAATATATACACAGGTTGAGTGGTATCTTAAATAAAGTGTGATCCAAGTAGAAGTACCTTTTTCCAATAGCCTATTTTTTTGACAGATTTGCCTGCGTCGTGTTATTTACTTATGTTATTTTTGTTCAATATTAATTGCCATTTCATCTTGGAAAGACTTACGCTTGAACAACGTGCAAATCATTCAAATTTATTAGGAAATTTCAAGTTCTGTGAAGAATGTGTTTCGCGCGCTTCGCTCAACTTATGGTCAACATAATCGACCTACTGAGCGTTCTATTCGCAACACCAGCACCATCTTGAGACCCAGTATTCATTTTTGGATAATATTCGACCGAATAAACCACGTCCAGCACGTATTGAAGAAAATATAGCGGCCGTAGCTAAGATTGTACACGAAGACCGTGGAGAGTCGATTCGGCGCCGTTCGCAACAATTCGAACTGACGTATGGACCGACTTGGCGCATTTTACGTCGAGATCCTAAATTGAAAGCTTATAAAATACAGCTTGTGCAAGAACTGAACCTGCTCGACCTTCCCAAGCTAATCGCTTCCCTCTATGGGTTCTTGAAAAGTTCCGAGAAAATCCGACGTTTTCGAGCCAAATTTGTTTCAGCGATGAGCCGCATTTGGGATGAAGAACAACCTGAAGAGATTCAAGAGCAGCCATTTCATCCAGAAAAAACAACGGTTTGGTGTGGTTTGTGGGCCGGTGAAATCATCGGTCCATATTTCTTGAAAAATGGTACCGGTGAGAACGTAACTGGCAATGGCGACCGTTATCGCGCCGTGATAACCGAATATTTGATGCCTGAAATTGAAGCTCGTGACACCCGCGACATGGTTCCTGTGTGATTCCTGTGGGGATATGTAAAGTCTAAAGTCTATGCGGGCAATCCCGCTTCGATTCAGGCCTTGGAGCAAAACATCACGCTTGTCATTCGCCAGTTACCAGTCGAAATGCTCGAACGAGTTAACGAAAATGAAAATAAACATAAACATTCCCCATTAAATTTGAATTTTCTGGGTTTTTTTCTTTAAAGATGTAGGGAACCTCGAAATATATCACCCTTTAAGAAATTTAAGTGAATTATTTTCACATTTTTTACTGTCTTAAAACTAAAAAAAGACATGCCTACCTTAAAACTAGCCCTGCTGTAACTACCTTACAACTGTTCATGACGGAATCGCTCAAAAACTAGATACGAAGTAATGCACGGCATGCCAATTGCGACCGTCAATGATATCGCCGTATGAAATTGGACAAATGAAAGCATTGCTTACGTATTGAGCTAAGACTACCACTGTCTTCAAAGGCTCTAGTTTTGAGCCAATTTTGATCCAGTTAGATTCACTGCAGGGGAGTAACAGCAAATATCGATAAGTGTGGCGCATGTGTGAGAGTATTTGCAAATATATAAACAAAATACATAAAAAAAGAAGAAAAAAGAAAAAATTAAAGAAAAATGGCAGACAAATCCAAAAAGCTGTCACATTTTGCGCACAGCAACAATAAAGTAAAGTAACAATAGAGCATTGTTAGCTGCAAAAAAATGACAATTGCAAGGCAATCAAGAGCAAAAGGTCAACTGAAAGTGCAAAAATTGTTTGAGTGATGACTAGATTTGTAGCATATTTAATTTGCATTTCCTTCCCTATTCTTTTCTTTGTTGCCATTGCAGCTTTAATTGCTTAATTGTTGTTGTATGAACTGAGTGGGACGTTGAGGTAAAAGCTGAAGAGTTCAGGTGAGTGCTTGGAGTAACTTGGCAAATTTGTCACAGCTATAGAATAGCTAAGTTTTCTCTCGATGAACAAATATAATTTCCTACAGAACTTATGGTGCGGAGGTATGGGCGATGATGACATTCCATAAGTCTATGGTTGATCAGGTTATAATCACGCAAACAGTCATTAAAATCGACATCAGCACTGAAGTAAAACGCGGAATCAATTTTGCCTAAATATACAACATCGAACTCGACAGGAAGTTGCAGGATAAATGACTCCCTCCATTAAAACTCTGTCAACTTCCATAAAATATTTATCATAACCTCTACGTTACATAGTACTGCATGTTGGACGTTGTGAGCATGAATACAGAAGTTCCTGGCAATATATACTTTACGGCCCATCACGTATTAGCGACATCGAATATAATTCATATGAGAGCCGGTGGCAATAGTAGCGGAACCGTTTGCAGTGCCTGTTTTCGTGCCGAGTAGTTCGTATTTTCGATTTTTGGTCAAACCAATATAAGAAAGAAAAAAACAATTCTTATTGCACTCACCCGCCGGCGGTCAATGTTAACTCCTTGAAGTGTTTTTTTGACATGAATAGAAAACTGTTTACAAAACTCCATCAGGCACTTGACTTGTGGCTTAGAAAAAACTGTAAGTTTGTTGGAAAAACATCAAGGCGGACATCATAAATTGGATGATGAGTTCGGAAGAAAATCGCTTCGCTGAGTATAAAGCGCAAGTTATTGCAACTAATGTTTTACGTTCCCATTCATAGGGCTTACCGTTAATATAGAAAACATAGAGAAGAGAGAAGCAAGCAAAATTCTCATTCACTTCAATTCGTTGAATTATAATCTAAAGCATACTTAGACGATTTTTTCTCAAATTTATATATAAGAATTCTTATCTTAAAAACAAGAGAATGGCTATCCACGGCCATGCCAAAGTCTGTATACCTTCCATAAACTTATCAAATTAATTGAAAATTGCAAAATTTGATTTTGATAATTTTCCGTGTCAATATGAACTTTAATTTACGTCTGTAGAATACCAAATTTCACGCTCTTAGACGCTTTTTTCCCAAATTCTTTACCCAAAACCTCATATCTGAACGCATTGATTGTATAGGGGTTACGTGATATCGTAATATCCAATTTCGATGAATTTGAATATCTATATTCAATTAATTATATGTATGGATAATACCAAATTTCATGCTCCTAAATGCTTCTTTGACTGAGTTTCGACCAAAACTTCGTTGGTCAGCTCATGATTCTGATACGATCCGTATAAGTTTCAGCAGCATTTACTCAACGGTGGAAAAATCCAAAAGGTTAAATGTAAATATACGAAAAAAACGTGGTTTTGGTTCGTATTAGGTGGTGTCTGTTATACAAATCACTTTCATTTTTTTTGTGTGTGTTGCTCTTTTTATTCTGTTATTGCGTATTTCTATCGATCTGACTATAACAAAATGCTGGGGGATTGGTAACAGTTTTACTCTTGAAAATACAAAATTTTATTATTTCGGTAAAAAAAAATTCAGAGAATTTATAAATTATTTTAAGAAAATTTTTGTTGAACACCTTCTTTTATAAAATTTTCTTGAATGAACGGTTTCAGGTAGATCTCGTTGCAAATTCCAGCAGTACAAAAAGCATCCGCTGATCTATATTAACTAGAGAACCTTATATCGAGATATAGTTAGGAAATGGAGTAGAATTTAAATTAAAGTGCAATGGACAAATTACTGAAAAAAGCCAATTAACCGCTAAAAGTATAATTAGTAAAAAAATTTTAATAAAAATATTAATTAAATTAAATAAAAAATGTGATATATTAAAAGCTTGTAAAAAAATTAATTAAAAGGTAAAAACGATTGAAACATTAACACATAATATTTAAAAATAATAAAAAATACATTATTAAAATATATACTTATATATAAAGAGTGTTTTTTATAGAGGTATAGAACTTTAAGTTGGCATTACTTTTCAAGATGGCGACCGATTTAACAGCTGTCAAGTGATTTATTCTCAGCTTGGTTTGGCAATTCATCATGAATAGACTCACGCCTGAACAACGCTTGCAAATAGTGCAATTTTATTTCGAAAATAATGGTTCTGTGCGGAAAACGTATCGCGCACTACGTCCATTTTATCGTCGACAAAATCGTCCATCAGAGCAGTTAATTCGATTAACCATGGAACGTTTTCGCACAACGTTTACTCTTATTGATAGCTCGCATCCCCAGAGACGCCGTACGGTGCGTACAGAAGAAGCTATTGCTGCTGTAGAGCGTAGCATTGAGGAAGACCCGAATGAGTCCATCCGCCATCGAGTACAGGAATTGGATCTGTGTCCATCCACTTTATAGAAGATTTTGCGGAAGTATCTTGGTTTGCGTGCTTACAAAATCCAACTCGTGCAAGAATCATCAAGTAAGGCGTAGATTCGTCGAATGGGCCCAAAACGTAATTACCGTTGTTCCCGATTTTCATTAGCGAATTTTGTTTAGCGATGAAGCGCACTTCTGGTTGAATGCCTACGTCAACAAACAAAACTGCCGCATTTGGAGTGAAGGTAATCCTCAAGTGTATGTTGAAACACCGTTACATCCAGAAAAACTGACTGTTTGGTGCGCTTTATGGGCTGGTGGAATCATTGGTCCGTACTTTTTCAAAAACGATGGTGGCCAGAACGTTACAGTCAATGGTGATCGGTATAGAGCCATGATTACTAACTTGACCATGATGTCCAGGAGATGTGGTTCTACAAGACGGCGCAACATGTCACACAGCTCGTGCCACAATAGATTTATTGAAAGACACGTTTGGTGACCGCCTAACTTCACGTGTTGGACCTGTGAATTGGCCTCCAAGATCTTGTGATTTAACACCGCTAGACTACTTTCTGTGGGGCTATGTAAAGTCATTGGTCTATGCGGATAAGCCACAAACGCTTGACCATTCGGAAGACAACATTCGCCGTATTATTGCCGATATACGGCCACAAATGTTGGAAAAGGTCATCGAAAATTGGACGTCCAGATTGGACTATATCCGCGCCAGCCGTGGCGGTCATATGCCAGAAATCATATTTAAAATGTAATGCCACAAGAATATCTTTCGGATAAATAAAATTCATGTCAATCGAATAATCCATCGTTGTTTTATTGCAACTTAAAGTTCTATACTTCTATAAAAACACCCTTTATAAGTTAGTTCGTACAAAAAAAAAAAAAAAAAAATTAAAAAAAAGCTTAAAAAAATACGAAATAATAGTGGATATTTAAAAAAAATTAAATAATTAAATTAAGATTTATCACAAAATTGAATGAATCAATGAACGAATTACTTAAAAAAAATTCTAGTGTATTTTTTTCCATTTTGTCTTGTTTCCAATAGAACATACCTGGTAAATTGTTGGGTTGTAGCAATTCTGCTTAAGAAGACACGTGCTATTTTCCAATAGCAACTCTCTATTTTAAAATTCATTGAAATTAATTTGCAACAACAAGAACATTGAAGCATTCGTAATGAAAATGCTGCCAATTACAAATCCACAAAATGCCACGTAACTCAGTAGCGCATAAATCAAAACGCTTATTGCATTGTATCACTAATTGGCTTGTTGGCCACTGGTCTGTGTGGGTGGTGGAGAGGGTTGCTATAGGCAGTAGAATATTAGATTTCGAGCAAATTTTTCGCGTTTTACACAGATATTAACTTCGCTACTTAATTTGCAAGTATGTGAGTGTGTGTGCGTGTATACACTACATTGTTGGGTAGGCCACGCCCACATGTGGAAAGATGTGTGTAGGTGCTTTTGTAAAATAATGAGGTGAAAGACGAAAATTTTGTATATTTTGCCAACATGTTTTTCAGTTTGTATGTTTGTGTGTCGGCTCGCAAACGATAATAGGAATCTGTTGTGAGGATGGGAGGTAATAATTGCAGAGAAATGCAAAAAATTTATCAGCATAAGAATTTGTGGTTATTCGAGGCAACTCTTGTGTTTGCTGTTGTTGTTAATTATATTTTTTGCTATCCAGCAGCATTAGAGATTTACCAACATTTATCAACAAGTGGGTGCGCATTCCACCGGAGTCATGCCAGATTGTTTTTATACGCGCCGGGAGATTTTTTGGAAATCGAAATGATCCTGCCTTCCTCGTGTAGGCTTTCTTTCCTTGCGACCATGTAAGCATACTTATATACAGCTGATAATACCAAAATACCAACGACATGATGTCTGACGCCAATACGCCCAAGTAACAAGAAATAAAAGCTGACTGAATACAAATTTGTGTGTAGCTGTAGAAGATTGGGCATATATAAAGCACGATAAATAGATATTTAAGCAGTCCCACATGTGTAAAATAAATTAAAATGAAATAAAATAAAATAAAACAAATTGAGCAAAAATTAGAGAAATTAAAGCAAAACAAGTTGAAAAAAATAAAAGAAGAGAAAAGAAAATGAAGTAAAAAAAAATAAAGGGTGATCCAAGTAAAGGTACTTTTTTCAATAGCCTTTTTTTGACAGATCACGCGTGAGTCGTGTCAAATTGTCATGTTATTTTTGTTCAGTATTGATTGGCATTTCATCATGGAAAACTTACGCCTGAACAACTTTTAAAAATCATTCAACTTTATTACGAAAACTCACGTTCTGTAAAGAATGAGTTTCGCGTGCTTCGCTCAAGTTATGGTCAACATAATCGGCCTACTTAGCGTACTATTCGTAACACCATCACCCATCTTGAGACCCAGCATTCATAGCTAGATAACATCGGCCGAATAGACCACGTCCAGAAGTGAAGAAAATATAGCGGCCGTGAAGAGTCGATTCGGCGCCGTTCGCAGCAACTCGGACTGACGTATGGAACAACTTGGCGCATTTTACGTCAAGATCTTAACTTGAAAGCGTACAAAATACAGTTTGAGCAAGAACTGAAGCCGCTCGACCTTCCCAAGCGATATCGCTTCGCTCTATGGGCTCTTGAAAGTTCAAAGATGATCCGAAATTTCCGAGCCTAATCTTTTTCAGCGATGAGGCTCATTTCTGGCTCACTGCGTATGTAAACAAGCAAAATTGTCACATTTGGGAAGAAGAGCAACGAAGAGCAAAAGATTCAAGAGCTGCCATTTCATCCAGAAAAAACAACAGTTTGGTGTGGTTTGTGGGTTGGTGGAATCATCGGTCCATATTTCTTCTAAAATGGTGCCGGTGAGAATGTAACCGTCAATGGCGACCGCTTTCGCTCTGTGATAACCGTTTATTTGATACCTGAAATTGAAACTTCAAAATGGATCACCCTTTAAGATAAAATAAAATAAAATAAAATAAATTGAACAAAAAAAAAAACTAAATTAAATTAATTAAAATAATAAATTTTGAATAAAAAAAAAATGGAATAAAATAAAATAAAGTTAAATTTAATAAAGTAGAATAAAAAAAAAATAAAAATATTAAATAAATCCAAATGTTTTTGCCACCAAATCCGTAAATATATTTTTAGCCAACTGTATGTATGTATGGTCGTAAGTGAGTGTGTGGATTTGACATAGTCGAATAGTGGCTGATGCTGTCGTATGGCAGGTAGTGAGTTATGATGCTATTTCCGGCTGTCAGCCAATGCTACGCTTATTAACTTCCGCTGTGAGTCTGCATATGGACGTGCAGCTCGTAATTCGGTATACAAATTCAGCAATAATTGTATGCAACAGTGCAACTGCAAAGCTGTGTTACATATCGGTAGGCGTACCTGTTGTTGTTAGCAATGAAAGAAACGCACAATCATACTTGCGTACTTACACATGCCCGTAATCACATATGCAAGTGCTTGTGTGCATTTTACAAAATCAGATGTATTACGATAGGGATATGTAGCGATAGCAACCAACTAAGTGATAAATTAGCGACAACAATAAAATGCAATAAACCGAAATCACTGCAGTAGAACACCACAACCGCAATTACAGTGGCTGCTGCGTTGGGAAATTCTACATTTATTGTAGACGATAGCTAACCGCGAATCATTGAATACCAAATAACGTTATTATGCATATTAGGTCTTCTTCTTTTATACAACAACACAAATTAACGTAATACCTAAAACCAATAGTCCTTACACTTCTCATGCATATCCAATTACTTAATCTACATTCATTTTTCACTTTCACAACAAAACGTTCTCAACACGTATATGCATTTTGGATGAAATTATTTTCGACGGCCGCTTTCATGTACTTTCGATTTGTTATATATTATATACACATATGTGTATATGATTGGCACTATTTTTGTGTAGACGCTGAAGCTATTTTGGCCGGGCTCTTCCTACAACTTGAGATTTGCATCTTAATGACTTTTCAACAAATGAAGTCGCCTCCAAAATCCTCCTGGGTTTTTAAAGGAAGATTTTTATTGTCAGAAATACATTTGAGGGGTAGAAATCCCTTGCCGAGGGGCGACCGTAACTAATTTCAAATTAATTTTCTATAATTTTGAATGTTCTGGCTTCTGGATTCGAACCCGGTGTCCTCTGTATGGTAGGCGGTTTATTCGACCACGAGTTTAGTCGTCTTTAAAATGGATGATTATCTCACATTCATTGATTTTTTTTCGAATTTCCCACTGATGGCAAACAATAATTAGTACAACAACAAAAATACATTCGGAGTGCTTGACATTCCCTGCCGAGGGGAGACCGCAATTAGAAAAATTAATTTTAGATAATTTTGGATGTTGGTCGAACCTGGGGTCGAACGCAGGCCTTCCGCATGACAGTACGCAACGCTAACCACTCGGCTATAATGGCTACCATATAAACTACACCCTTTTAAATCAACATTACTAAAAAAACCACGAAAATGATTCTCTCTACCACAGTCAAATATCAAATATCTGAATAATCTTAAATAGTAAACTGAATTGGAGCCCCAACCACGAGGGAAAGGCCTAGGCAAGCTATTAACATTGGTAAGAGATGTGATCTAAAACCGTTAATTATTTTCATTGTATTTTTACAACGATAGTTAGGCAAGTGCTCGAAAAACCACCATCAGTAAGCAGGTTAGGCAGAATCCGGCGGTTTTCAGCTATCCTCATTACGGGAGATCTACCATAGATTACTTTAAAACAAATGCTCAAACTGTAGCCTATGTTGGACGCTAGAATATCCGGGAATTTAATCCTCCCGAACCGGTTTTCCATCAGTATTATAACATTTATATCAATAGGGCAGAGTCTGTCGAACATGACCTCTTTCATTGCCCTGCACCAAACATCACAATACATACATTTTTTAGGAAATACTTCTTTCATTGTCTTACTGAGGTAGCCTTCAGCTGGTATATCGCCCATTTAAGAAGGAATCCTTCTGTGGATTCACATTGAGCTTACAGGCTAAGTGCACTGATCTTATGATCAGCTGCCGCATTAACTCAACTCAACTCTAAACTTACAGTGAAATGATGTTTGCGCGTGGGTGTCATTCGATTGTTACAAACCTTTTATTTTACTTCTTTTTTCTTGTCTTTTCTTTTCTTTTTTCTTTTTTGTCTCTCTGTATTAACTCGCTTAGTATTATATGCGTTTAATGAGCCTCCTAGGTTATCTGTGCTGCCAGCTGCCAGTATGCATGCATACTTTTAAGCAAACTTTTGATGCTCGTCAATAAATTTTATAATTTATATACTAGAATATAAATGCCAATCAAATACAAACATACAAATACATGCTCTATCTACATTGTAAATTTCTGTTTTCTATATATATTGTTTATTCACAGCCGCAATAGCCGAGTGGTTAGCATTGTACTGCCATTCAGAACGTCTGGGTTGGAGCCCAGGTTCGACCATCATTCAAAATCATAGAAAATATATTATATTTAATTGCGGTCACCACTCGACAGAAAATGTGAAGCCTTCCGAATGTATTTCTGGCATGAAATAAAAGCTCCTCATAAAAATTCATCGGCTGTTGGGAGGCGGCTTAGAATAAACTGTAGATCTCTTCATTTGTTGGTAAATCATATCAAGAGGCAAAACCACTAATCGGAGGAGGGGCTCGGCCAGAAAACGCTTCAGCGTTTCCAAAGCACCAAATATATATATATATATATATATTATATATATATATATAATGTTTATTTAGAATTTATTTATTTTACGACCGTCAGTAAAGGCTGATCCAATCGGTTTATTAATTAAATAGAAAATTTTGGATGTTTTAGTAAAACATTTTATTTATTTATTTTTATTAAAAATTGGTTATAATTGCTATAATGTAAGTCAACAGGCTAATTGGTCTATAAGATGACGGTAGAGTTGCGTCTTTTTCTGGTTTAGCTATTATAATACTTTAAATTGATTATTTAGTACTGAAAAGTTTTGCTAGAAAAACCAGAGCAATGCTTAGAAGTTCTTTGAGCATCTTTGGTATGATATGAATGTATACTTGTAAAGGGGATTTTTTTGAATTTAGAACTTCAATAGATGTTCTGCTCAGATACAGAAGTGCCGCCAGAAATACTGTGTCTTGGAAAGTTATGATTTAGTTACAAGGGTGCATTGCCTGAAACAGTATTTGATTGGAATACCGTATGGAGGTGCTCTGAAAACAAGTCGCCTGGCCCAGAATCGGTCTCAATGTCGCTTTAGTATTTACTGGTGGATTTAGATATTAACCAGCTCTCCGAAGCGATTTTTTACTGGAAATGTTGGGAGTTAACGACGTATAAGATCTTTTATACTTTTTTTCTTCATCGTGTCTTAAGCCACTTTTAATTTTTCTTTGCTATTTTATATTGGAATTTTGCATCGGGCGATCGGTGAGCTTATCTAATCGGCAACTCGATTTTGCTATTCGTTCTGAGAGAAAAGTCAAAGTTTTTAGTAATGAGCAATGAGTAAGTGTACAAAGCATTTTTTATATTTAAACTACCTGGTTTAAGACGAAAATGATATGATGCTGAATATCGAAGGGGTGCTCATTTAATCTAATGCGAATTGGTGAGTGATCAGAAGAATTTCCTTGGGTATGCAGGCCAGTTAGTTGGGTGTCTTTGAGTACTCATGATTTTATTATATAACTGTCGACCTCTTTTATTTATAAGTCTCTAACCCCAATGGGTATGCTTCACATTGTAATCTCCTCCATCTAAAAATCTATCACCCAAATTACTGAAAAAGTACTTAAATTGCTTTTCTGTTATTACGAAGAGGGTGGACGGTAAATCGCAGTCAAAGTGTGGTCAATCCCAATGTTTTTAAGAGTGATTAAAGGTGACTGCAACTATGCTTAAACTGTTTCTTATTGGTACAGCTGCACTACCCTTGGCTTTGTCATCTGATTGATTAATGCTGCAAAGCTTAAACCCAGCTATATAAAAAGTATACTTATTGGTGAGGTGTGTATCCGTGCATTATATCGACTTATGACTCTGTAGATATAATTTAAGGGCTAATTTGTGCTGATTAAACCATTAGCATTCCATAAGCATGTTCTGAGTTCACTAATTTTGTGGTCAACAGGGTTTGAAGCATTTGGTTCGGGAAAGCTTGGTTTCATAAAAAATTAGAAAGAGATTTGTTTTCAATAAAAAAATTTTTAAACTCAAAACACCAAAAACTTTGATTCCCAATAGTAATCGAGTATTACTCGTTGTACTGAAAAGGCACTATAATTAAGTAAATTATTTGAATACTATTTTATTTAAATTTAAATCATTTCACAATCATGTGAAACGTTTAAAACTGATAATTTTCCCATTAAAAGCGAGATTTTAAAAAACCTCAAGTAAATAAAGCAACTCAAGAAAAAAGTTTTTTTTTTTTGTTTTAGAAAATTCGTTGTAAATTATTTTTTTCTGTGTTATGTCTAGTATCACTTCTATTTATAAATTTATATCCAATTTTGTCAAGATGTCGCTAGCTGTCTTTTAAAATTACCCAACATTAGATTATGGTAGTTTTTCTAGCAAAAACATTCAACATAACCGAAAGGTGCACAATGAGTTTATTCAATGGCTTAGGTGCGGCTCCTCGTGGCGAGGTCCTTAATCTTCCCTTTTTAACCAATCAATTAAATATAACGTTGAAAATTTATGTTGTGATTTCAGAAAAGTTTAATGTTTTGTAATTGACCATCAATTATCATAAACAATTAGTGAATAATAAAGAAGACGAACTGCACATTTTTACGTTCATATATGTTACTCTGTATCAGTAGCGGATTTCAGAATTTCCAGAAGGGGACAGACACGAATAAACTCCAAAAGTAGATTCAAATTTAAGATTTACAGTGCTTCCGAAGGGGGGAGGCGTCCGGACCCGAAAATCCCCCCATGGATCCGCACTACTCTGTATGATCGTCTTGCATATATGAAATTTTACACTCACTTACATATATAAATATTTACCTACTGCTATGAAAATTTTAGTATTTAGAAGTCATAAAAAGCCTTTTAGCTTACAAATGATTCTCCCCATTATTTAACAGTTAAATGAATAACGGTATATTTGAATTTGATACCAGCTCAACGAGACGTAAATGAATAAATTTGACTTTGAAAAGTGGCCACTTAACATGCTAATAAAATGTCTATTGCAATCAATAGAAGTGAAAAGGGGCTAAAAACATGCCATAAACATATCGGAAAATTAAACATTTAACGGTATATTGGTTGAATTAGGCTTTCCGAATGGAAATACATAATAAAGTTTAAGCCGAAATAAGTTTTAACTAGGAAAATTGGCTGAGACTTCAAAGTACTTAATACTATGTAATCACTGTAATCGCTTAACCTGAAAGTATTTTTAGGAAGAGGGAGTAGAAGTGTGGCCATAAAAATAGGAAATAAGTAGTAACAATTATAAATGTCAAATATAGAAGAAATCTGGAAATAGATGGGCGACGGATAAAAAAGTGTGAATTGACTTGTAAATCTGCCAGGTAATGAAGTTTGAGTAGAATTATTATGGACTATGGCTTTGGAGGATAATAAAAAATATGGGAAAAGAAATTATCTGATTTTTTTTTAGTAAGAAAATAAATAATGTTATCAGAGTAAATTATGATCTAAGCTAATATGATATAAAAAATGGGAAAGAGTTATGAACACGAAGGTTGCATAATATATTTCGGGATTAGAGAAAAAAAACAATCATCGAAAGTCGCTATGCTGTTTATTTAAATGTCCTCCAGTAAGATCTATAAATTTTTGCATGAGTTTGTACCAATTGTCGAAACATTTGTGCCACTCTGATTGAGGTATATTCAGGTGTCGAAAAACGTTACCTATGAATTCATTTTTTAGACACGACAATAAAATGCAATTGTTTTAGACGATGTGTGAGAGCTCGCATTATCGTGGTGAAGAGTGATCCGTCTTCGGCAGTGGGGTTTCCTGATTTCGTGAAATGCAATTTGCAAACAAATGGTTGCGTACCACTCCGAATTTACTATTCTGCGTTGTTCTAGTGATACGATTTCGACATGTTTAGTTTTTCAAAATAAATTTTTTTTTTTGCAATTGCTTTTTGCGCGCTATCGCTATCGAGTTTTTTTTTTAAAGATTTCTTTAGACCAATCGACACTAACTTTTTTTGAGTGATTACCAAATTTCGTGGGATCCAACTGGAACAAATTGTTTTTACAATCAAATTTTTTGTAATATTGAATGTATGCTGGTTCCACTAATGCCTATAGTTGTCTTAATCTCACGATATGTCACAAAATGGTCTTCCAATATCAGTTTGCGCACAACATCAATAATTGCCGGAACAACAATAGCATCCTTGATGGATTTAATTAAGCTCATCGATGCACTGTTGCTGAGTTAATCCACGTCGAAAATTATAAAAAATAATCACGCGAAAATGAGCGTGATTTAATTCCATGTTTTGTTTGATGAATATTTTAAGTTGCTGTAAACAACACAAATAGCGGTCGAATGACAAAACGTTCTTAGTATGTATAACATCAAAAATGTCAAACTTTACGATAAAGTTGTCAGTTGCCATATTGCAACAATGGGGTTTGCCAAATCTTGATATATATAATGCAACACTCATACGTGTAGCAGTATTGGCCGAAATTTTTACAATTTTTTTTTTTAAATGATGATTGAATTTTAGAAAAATGTGTGTGGTCGATGTATAGCTCATTGGTTACATATATTTTGTTCAAACGGAGTTATACTTGATGGCCGCTGTAAACAAGTGGTTAGCAGAGAATGTTACTTTGTGGATGGCCATGGTTTCTAATCCGAACCAGATCAATATCAAATATTTTTGAACTGCGTACTTGACTTTAGGAAAAGACACTGTTAAATTATTTGTATTTTATTTCTAATATTTTTATACATATGAATTTATTTTCGACAAAATCACCCAATATTTTTCGTGATAACCTTTCCTTTAATATTAAATAACGCCAAAAAAAAAGAATAATTTTGCAAGCAACTACAGTCCCTGCTAAATTATTGAAATTAATCATTTCTTTCAATTTTTTCCAATGCTAATTGCTCGCTGTTGTACCAGGCTGCCAGTGTAGAAAATAAAAAACGTAATTAGGTTGTTTACGCCAGGTTACCCCAACGAAAATCTATGGAGATGAGAGCAGGTAACGCGCATTGTTTTTCCTTTTTCATAGAGTCTGTCAAAATCATGGAAAATGTACAAATGATCTGATGTACTCTTTTCGCGTAAACCAAAATTATATTATTAAAATTTTGAAGATTTTTACGTTTATAAATTTCATCAAGCAAACAAAACTAAACTAAAAAACTATTTTGAAAATCCATGCGTTCGATGAATGAAAAAGGTTGAGTTCGCTGCAAAATTCGAATTTAATTAAGAATTTTTATTATTATCATTCGAAAGAACGTTATTTGGCATTTATTTTTTGAAGATTATCTCTTTCAAATGTTGGACGTGCCTACGTCTCGGATGGTGCATCCGTTGAGTCCAATTTTCGATGACTCGTTCGAGCAATTCGACTGGTAACTGGCGAATGACACGCGCGATGTTTTGCTCCAAGGCCTGAATCGAAGCGAGCTTGTCCGCATAGATTTTAGACTTTAGAAATTCCCACAGGAAAAAGTCTAACGTTATGGTATCACACGATCTGGGTGGCCAATCGACCGGCCTATAACGTTAAATTATCTGCTCCGTCTTGTTGAAACCAAATATCGAGGAGATCACGAGCTCTAATTTCAGGCATAAATTAGTCGGTTACCATTAACGGCTACGTTCTCACCGGCATCATTTTTGAAGAAATACGGACCGACCGACCCAAAAACCACACCAAACCGTTGTTTTTTCTGCTTGAAATGACAGCTCTTGAATCTCTTCAGGTTGCTCTTCGTCCCAAATGTGGCAATTTTGCTTGTTTACATACCCTTTTGAGCCAGAAATGGGCCTCGTCGCTAAACAAAATTTGGCTCGACAACGTCAGATCTTCTTGTAACTTTTCAAGAGCCCATAGAGCGAAGCGATGTCGCTTGAGAAGATCGAGCGGCTGCAGTTCTTGCCCGAGCCGTATTTTATACGCTTTCAATTTAAAATCTCGACGTAAAATGCGCCAACTCGTTCCATACGTCAGTCCGAGTTGCTACGAACGGCACCGAATCGACTATTCTCGGTCTTCGTGTACACTCTCAGCTACGGCCGCTATATTTTTTTCACTGCGTGCTGGATGGGGTCTATTCAGTCGAATATTATCCAGTAATGAATGCTGGGTCTCAAGATCGGTTATGGTGTGGTGGTGTGAATAGTACGTAGACTATGTTGACCATAAGTTGAGCGAACGCGCGAAACACATTCTTTACAGAACGTGAGTTTGTGTAATAGATTTGAATGATTTGTAAACGTTGTTTAGGCGATGATGAAATGCCAAGCAATAGTGAACAAAAATAACAATAACAGCTTGACACGACTCACGCGCGGTCTGTCAAAAAAGGCTATTGATAGAAGTAGCTCTACTTGGATCACCCTATATGATATATTTACTTTATAACCACTGAAGCGATTTTCGGTTAAGCTCCTTTTTGATTTGTGGTGTGTGTCTTGATGTTTTTGAAACAAGCTGACCTGTAGTTATTCTAAGCCTCATCCGAACGGAACGTCTCGAATTATAAAAAAAGTTGTTTTTTAAGCACAACTGAGAAGACAAGCATTTTAGAATTTCATATTTGGAATCATTTATTTATTTGTTCTCCAAATTTATATCTTGGCCTCTGAAAAAATATGGGTAAACATTCTTTGTTAGCTTGTTCGTGTGTAAAATAACAAATTTCATACTCTTCAAAGCCACACATCCGAACATCTGGAACCTATATTTTATAGTCGTTCGATTTCGATGATCTTCAAAAATAATGTTCAATTCATAATGTCTTAGCTACTTTTTTGACGAATTTATGAGCCAAAATTTGCTCTAGTGGTCCTACCAATTGTGGTTGAAACAGATGGACAGACGGGCATGGCTAAATCAACTCAGCTTGTCATTCTGATACGACCGGTATAATTTTGGTGAGTCTATCTCTTTTCTTTCTGGTACTTATATACTTCGTACCAAAGTTAATATACCATATACCAGGTATAAAAATCGCGCATTTTTTGTCATTTTTTGTCATTGGATTGCGTTGTTACGGGATTATAATTTGTTAGGGTTTGGTAGTGTATGAAATTGGTATGATCTAGATTGATCACTTCTGGATTATGTGTTTCGAGATTGTATACTTCGGGATTTCATTTGTCGGCATTTCTTTATAGACCCTGCCTTATTTCACCTGCAGTTCTACTCTTATTAAAAGTATGTGGTCATACAAAATATTTCATAAATAATTTTTCGGTACAAATTTAGAAGAAATAAAAGGTTCTAATAGAAATCGTCATTTGCATTGGAATTTTCAAATGCTTGCAATCTTTTTTAGCCCAAATAAGCTATGATGGTATAGTCATTTGAAAGAGTACAAAATTGTTGAAAGTAAAGTCGTAACTCTTGTGAACCTGTTAAGTAGAAAATTTATCTAATAAAACCTCTCAGTAAACATTTCCCAATTTCTCAAAAAATTTATCTTCCTTCCACATAATTGAAAACCTTAGTATGTACTTAACAAATGATTTTGCAATCAGCAACACTTTCGATACAACTCAACAACCAAAGTTGGCTGAGCAAGCAATCAAGCACGAATATTCAGATTTTCCAATAGTGGATTTTACAAGTTATTATTTTTATTGCGCTGAGCGCTGAACTCGTAGCTCTGATATTAATATTGAAATAGAAAAAAACTTTTGCATTTTCTTCTTATTACTACCGCTAGCCACTAAGACCCTAAGGAGATAGAAAATGTTGTTGGTGTTTTTTAAGCTGCTTTAACATTTCCATGTGGCAATAAGAAATCTAAAAATCATTTTTATTACTGTTCTTCGAGCACCTGTGTAGGCATACATAAACAAATGTAGCGGCGTACAAGCGCTCGCCCTACCTGCTGCAATCATTCGTAACGCTCAAGCGAAATCATTAGTCGTCTTTGAAGTGGTTGTGTAGAAATTTGTTATTTTTTCTTGTTTGAATTTCTTTTTTCTTTCTATTTTTAGGTTAGTTGCCGCTGCATTCAGCTGCATTTTTTTATTATGCGCAGTTTGTGCAATATTGCTCGGTTGAGTTGAGGTGGAGTCAGCGAAAAATTACTGCCACTTCAGAATGCAATGATTTCCACTAGAAGTTAGATATTGTTAATTTTTTTTTCTGTGTAACGTTAACTTAGATTACTCTAGATTTGAATGATTTGTTATTTTTTTTTTCACCCGCACCTGCGTCCATCTGCAGGTCTTGCTAAAATTTGGTTCAACTTGGTTTGAGTTGACTTTATTTTTCTTACATCATCTATGTATTCATTCGCTTCCGCTCCGAGGGTTGGGTGCTAATAATGGCGAGTAAAATTACAATTTTTTGCTATTATTACCTACAATAATTTCGATTTATATGAAAATATGTCAAATAATGAAGCAGAAAATATTATGAAAATTTCTCTTTTTTATATGATTTCATTTTTTATATTAGAAATAATAATTTTTATTTTTTATTTTATTCTTCGTAATCTCACTTGTCTGGCTTTGCATCACCTCGTGGCCATTAATTCAATATTTGTTGCTACAACAGTTCACTGAAGCATAAAATGAGAAATTGAAATAATATTTTTCTATGTAATCTTATATTGAGGGAACCAAAATAATATTTAACTAGTGCATAAATAACCTAGTTCTGGACTAGGTTCGAAACCTTAATACTTGTCGGCAAATAAAAAGCAATTCGCCGTAAATTGTTGTAATATCTATTGGATAATATTTAAAAAAAAAATTAAAAGCAGAATTCAATAAGATAATGAAATTTAACCAGCGAAGAGACTTAATTTCATGGAAGGTAAGAAAAAATATTGTGGAGCATAATAAAACCTGTGGAACGTATTTGACTTTTTGGTAAAAATTTACAAAATTTTTTTAGAAAAACTTCTACATTTGGAAGGTAATAAAATTATTGTGGATCATGTTAAATCATGAGGAACGAATTTATTTTTTGAGCGAATTATTTAAAAATATGTTTATTCAAACTTCTACACTTGGAAGATAATACAAATATTGTGGAGCATATTAAAAGCTGTGGAACGTATTTATTTTTTGGGTAACTATTTACGAAATTTTTATAAGCACTTCTAAATTTGGAAAATATTGTGGATCATATTGAAGCATGTGGAACGTATTTAATTTTAAGATGTTATTTACAAAATTTTATATAAATGCTTCTACATTTGGAAGATAATATAATTATTGTGGAGCACATTAAATGATGTGGAACGTATTTATTTTTTGTGTGAATTATTTAAAAAAAAAAATTGTAAAAACTTTTACATTTGGAAGGTAATAAAAATAGTGTGGAGCATATTAAAATATGTGGAAAGTATTAATTTGTTTATGTAAATATTTAAAAATAATTTTAATAAACACTTCTAGATTTGTAAGATACTGTTTTATCTACAATTATTATATATCTATTTTTCAATATTATATATTTAGCATATAAGTTACGAAGTCGTTTTTGTAATGCATTGTGTCTGGTGCAGAATAATGGATCTATTACGGCAATTCTAAGTGAAAAAGTCATATGTGAACTCTGGTAAACCAGCCAAGTCAACGGCCAAACCGAATATCCATGGCACCAAGACATTGCTCTGTTTTTGGTAGGATCAGAAGGACGTGCTTTATTATAAGCTCCTCAAAACAAGTGAAACCATTAATGCTTAACCCTACCGACAACAACTAAACAAATTGGAGCCAGTGATTGCCGAAAAGAAATCAGAACTTTCATTTCTCATTATGACAATGTTCCGTCATGATGCAATACTAAAAACTATTTGAAAAACAGCCGCTGGAAAGTTTTGCTTCGCCAACCTTTTAGGCCAGACTTGGCTTCTTCTGATTATCATTTGTTCCGGTCGATGTCGAACGCCCTCACTAGAAGACGGTTAAGATCAGAACTGTGTATAAAAAATTCAATTTATTCATTCTTGGCTGCCAAGCTGGAGCAGTTCTTTTGGGATGGAAATTATATTATGAAGTTACTTATGTTTTACTTAAATAATCGATAAAATTAAAGAAAAAAGAAATCCGCATGGCATTTACTTATCGACCCAATCCACTATCTATTAACTTTGATTAGTAAAAATATGTTTGTTGAATGTATTCAAGACTTCGATAACGACAATATAAATTGATTAAATTGTAAGAGTGAGCAAAGTTCATGAGTTGGAAAATCTTCACGCTTATATAATGATTGCTTAAGTGATTATCTTGCCGTAGACGGTAATGGTAAAAAGCTTCTTGTGAAGTGGAAAGTAAATGGCTGGGCATACAGAGGGTGGCAGGAAATAACTTTTCAAGTTGACAATAGGAAATTGCATTTATCTTATTTTATTTTTGCTTATTTTTTGTAAGCTTATTTAATTTACAGAAAATTGTCTATTACACAATTTCGATTTACTGCCATTGATAAATGAAATTACAACAATGCTTGCAACAGCACTTTGACACACACCCAGTCAATATGCGTTTTATTTCGTATTTGAGCATTTGAATGCGTTATCACTGCAAATTAAACGCTAACTTCTGTCGCTTGTGTTTCGTCTGAGTGCTGTTGCTTTTTTTTTTTTTGCTTTTGACGGTGTTTAGCTTATCTTTATAAAGGTCGTATTAAATTCATTTCTTACGATCGTCAAATTTTTATGACTTTTTTATGAGTTTATTTATTTTGGGTTCTGTATTGGTTGCACATTTATTTTTGCTTCCCGTAATGAGTTTAGCATTTTCAATACCGATTGACTAGCTTTTAACAGGTCTTTGGGGTGCACTAGTGAATAAAATGGCACTCTACTAAAAGAGAGCTAGGAGTTTCTAGGCTTAAAAATTAAAACTACTTTAAAGAAGAATTGAATTTTCAGTTTTACATGGAAAAGTTCCAAACCAAATATCCTAAGCTAACTTGTTATGAGCCTCAAGGCGGTGTCAGACACAGCAATTTTTATTTCGCTCAATGCTTTTTGCTCCAAAAAAATTTAGATTTCGAAACTAATCTCTGCATTTTAATATCCTATAATTGATGAAGGAAATATTACAGTGTATGATTGCACTTAGTTTTCTACAATTTTCAATTTGAAATTACAAACTTCAATAGCTTCGTACTGCACTAGAATTTTTTCCTTTTCTCTCCTGCTGTAAAAAGATTGACTTATTGTTGGAGTATATTTTTGTTAAATTATTGTAAAATAAACTAGTTTCCGGAAAATTTTCCAGTCCAACTGGGTCCGACTAGACTGTAAAAGGGATTCTGATAACTGTATACTTCGGTTTAGGAAATCACTATAACTTTAAACGCTCAACAACTTAAAATAATTATTTCCACTTTATTGCTGCAGCCAGGTTGCGCAGACCCAGTGTCGCAAAGGCTTCGGCATTTAAATATCTTTGCGAACTTTCGTGTTGAAATTATTCGAATTCAGTAAAGAAAAGAACATCTTACATCGGAACGACAAGATCTGACTAAAAATATATCTTACTCCAAAAGAGAATAAGACATAGTTCTGTCGGATGGTGCCATGTGTAGAAGTTCACGCAATTGAGGAAAATTTTTGAGTTCCACTCACCTGGGAGTGGCCAGAAACGATTCTTTTACATATGATTTAAGCAGCTCATGTCTTCTGGTCTTATACCAAGTATTCTAGCCAAAAAGTAGTCGTTTGGAGGCGAGCTAAAGTGAGAAGGCGAATCCTCTGCGGCTGTGCGTATGGTTTGGAACTCACCACATAAAAGCTATACTACAATGAAAAATTAACAAATGTCACGGATGAGAGACTCCTCTTTTCATGACGACCCCTGCAGATGTTTAAAGGATAACTCATGCACCAGGGTTGTCCGGTTCCTTAAGTGGGAAAATACCCCTGCGAAGCTGGTTGATGTCCTCGTAAGATTAAAGGTTGACACCACCGCCGTCCAAGAAGTGCGGTGGACGATACAAGGCTGGAAGAATTTAGGTCCTAGTGAAATCTACTCGGACATACAAAGGAGCGCAAATTTATTGTTGGGTTTGTGGTGTGAGAGAGACTCTGTCGCCGAGTCTAGGCATTCAGCCCGGTGGATGAACGTCTAGCTGCAGTTCGCATTAAAATGAAGTTCTTAAACATTTTGTTTATTTGTGCCCACGCCCCGACAGAAGAGAAGGATGTTACGACTAAAGATACTTTATATGAGAGCCTAGAACTCACTTATAGCGCTGCCAACGCCACGATGTCAACAGTAGGAAAATTTCACGACGAAACATCCCCAAACGGGCAGAGTCTGATTTTGGGGCCCGAAATATGGTTGTCTGTAGTACCAGACTACACACGAAAATTCATCAAGCTACATCGCTGTAGCCAGATCGAAAAACACAAAACCAAATCGATCTTACTGTGATAGATGGAAGACATGTATCCAGTGTTCTAGACGTTCCGATGTTCCGGGAGCCAAATATCGACTTGGATAATTATCTTGTAGCAGCAAAGATGAGGACCCGCCTCTGCCCAGCAAAGAACGCCCGTCAACAAATACAAAACGTGGAAAAGCTGCAATCACAGCAAAGAGTCAGCAGGTTTTCTACTCGGCTCCTTGAGCGCAATCATCAGAAACTAGAGATAGGGGAGCTGGAGAACAAAATAGTAAGCTTCTTAGGTACCGCGCTTCGGAAAAAATTGGTTTTCATCGATGTCAGAAAAACAGCTTGTACGATGAGGAATGTCTAACTGCAGTGGAGAGAAAACAGACCGCCTACCTCGCAACTTTGCGATCGACTACAACACATGCGGGGTGGGATAGAGAGCAGAAGAGGGAATCGAGATGCATTTGCAGACGAAAAAAGAAAGATACCGAAATGCGTGAGTATGAAGAGCTTGAGAAGCTGGCCGACAAGAGTAATGCTCGAAAATTCTATGAGAAGATGGCTTAAAGACTGGAGCAAGCTCATGTAGAGATGAAGGAGTAAATCTGGTGACAGATGTCCAGAGCCTACATAGTGTACGGAGGGAATACTTCAGTAACCTGCCCCGTGGTAATGAAAGTAAAAAATCTGGAGATGGCGAGCCCGAAACCCGAATCGATGACTTGGGTATAGACATTTAGACATTCCATCACTCCACTACGATGAACTTCGAATAGCAAATGCCCGCTTAAAAAACAACAAAGCGGCGGAAGCCGATGGCTTACCGGCAAATCTATTCAAATACGGCCGCGAAGAACTGACAGGTGCATGCAACAGCTTCTTTGCAGAATATGGTCGAACGCACGCATTCCCAACAAATAGAGGCTAAGCGTGCTCTGCCCGATCCAAAAAAAGGGAGTTCCCACGGTCTGCGCCAGTTATTGTCATTAATATCGCATATAAGGTCCTATCTAGCATATTGTGTGAAAGATTAAAGCCCACGGAATTGGTAATTAACTAACAGAAGTTTAAGTATGGAACTTTGGTGCACTCTAGCTACTTCTAAGGGCCATTTGGATGCGGCGAATCTTATTCCAACCAATGGGATGGTATTGTCATTCCGTTAACCGGCTATAATGAAGCTGAAATATCGATTGCGGACCCAGAGATTAAAAAATATCAATACTTGGTGGTCAACAGACTTAGGCCGACTTCTAAATTGAGCCTAGAAGGCGATGAAAAGCGCCTACTCTGTTCAATTAGTAGAACAGTCGGTGCCAATAAAAGTGGGATAAGTTTCCTCAATCCGAGGAGTACAAGGCGAAACATATTGCATCTGCTCTTGGATTAATTTATATTAACCACACGGTCTCTATTGCTTTCTGGTTTTACATATACTCATCTGCTATCGTAAAATTCTTGTTATAAATATTTTTACGTGCCAACAACAACTTCACACACACATATTCTGTTGCTTTTTTCCCGCAACATCCGCTGTCATTAATTTTGATTTCCATTCAGTCTTGCATGTGAAAATATGTTTATATAAACACTCACCTGGTATTGCATTATGTCGTGCCGCCGAGGCCGCCATATTTCTGGGTAATGTCATGCAATCGCCCATAGCTACACCACCGCCACTGGTTAGCAATAAATTGCCGCGTGAGTCGAGCAATGCAGCTGTTATGCTGCCACCACCACTGATGGAGCTGCTTCCGCCACCTCCGCCGCCTGGATTACGTCCGTAGTTTATAGAGCTTGTGTGATGTAATGCACCCGCTTTGGGTAGCGTCATCATACCGGGATTATAGGCCAGATTGCTGGTCATGGTTACGTTGCCACCGCTACCCCCACTGCTGCTTGTGGCAATGCGTGTGAATTGTTGTGAGTTCATGCCTTTAATTTGCATATGCTCACGTTGTTGTTGTTGTTGTTGCTGCTGTTGCAAATGTTGCTGTTGTTGTTGTTGCTGCTGTTTAGTAGTTGTGCTATAAGTCACGTTGCAGCCACCACCGGCACCCATTAGTCCAGCGGACACGTCCGGTGACCCGCTGACCATAATTGTGCTACCAACCTGTTGTTGCTGCTGTTGTTGTTGATGGTGTTGCTGTTGCTTTGCAGCCGATGACATGCCGCAGAGGTCAACGCTACTACCACCACCTTGCTGTTGTTGTAGCTGCTGCTGCTGTTGCTGATGTTGCTGTTGTTGTTGCACTGTGGTACTCAGCTGCATGCCTGTATTCGCGCAAATATGCGGCGGTGGTGGTTTAACGTCCGAAGCTGCTGCCGCTGCCGCCAACAGCATAGCACCCTGATCACCACCATGATTCTCCACATCCACAATCACATTAGCGCTCTGCGAATGACCCATATGATAGTGTGCATGCTTAATGGGATCGGGTGGGTAGGGGACTTGCTGGTGCATGCTGCGTTGCTGATATTGTTTCTGCAATGTCTTCACTTCCAGCCGCGTCTTGTCGCGTTGATAGTAAACTCCAGCAAAAATGAGTACATTCAATATGAGTAGACTGCAGCCGATGGCGATGGTCACGCTGAGTGCGGTGGAATAGGCTGCATAGCCGGCTGCCTCAAAGCCGGAGGAGAGAGAGTCGCTGGACGAATTGGACATTGAGTTGGGAGCGAATGCACCGCTAGTAGCTGCACCGGCTCCCGGTGTGTAATTGCCGCCCACAGGTATGCAAGTGGTGAACATATTCGGCTCGACGGTAGTCACTGCAAAAAGAGAGAGAAAAATAGAAAAGAGTATGAGTAACGTGTAGACATTGTAATAGATTTTGTTTGAGAAATGTTGATAAGCACACGCAGCTAAGGCATATCATACATATTATATGTTCGGGACACGCACTAATAAGTCAATCTAATGAAGAATTTATATTTATGTATGTATTCCTAATTAAAAATTAGAATAAAATGTGTAATTTTTTCTCTAATTTTAATTCAAGAAATATATTAAAAATGACGAAAGCCAAGCCAAGAGGGAATTTCGGAATAAATTTATGAGCCCTAAATATATAGTCTTACGCACCTGATAAAAGATCAGAGAATTAGAATAATTATTACCGGATATTTTTGAGCTGTGGACTTCAGTGTGGTTTAAGAAAGTTTAAGATTTTATTTCAAGAGTACCAATATGACACCTGTGTAAGCCACTTATTCGCTTCCACTTATCCATTGGGTGATCCATTTTGAGCTTCCATATTTTTTTAAAGAAAAAAACACAGAAAATTCAAATTTAATGGGGAATGTTTATTATCATTCAAAAGAACATTCCTTCGTATTTATTTTTTGAAGATTATTCCTTTCAAATGTTGGCCGGGGCTACGTCTTAGATGGTCCATTCGTTGAGTTCAATTTTCGATGACTCTTTCGAGCATTTCGACTGGTAACTGGCGAATGACACGCGTGATGTTTTGCTCCAAGGCCTGACTCGAAGCGGGATTCTCCGCATAGACTTTAGACTTTCCATATCACCACAGGAAAAAGTATAACGGTGTGATATCACATGATCTTGGTGGACACTCGACCAGCCCAAAACGTGAAATTATCTTTGAAGAAACATAGACCGATGATTCAACAGGCCCACAAATCACACCAGAGTGTTGTTTTTCTATATGAAATGACAGCTCTTGAATCTTCATGTTGCTCTTCGTCTCAAATGCGTCAATTTAGCTTGTTTACATACCCATTGAGCCAGAAATTGTCCTCATTGCTGAACAAAATTTGGCTCGAAAGCGTCGGATCTTCTTTGAACTTTTCAAGAGTTTATAGAGCGAAGCGATGTCGTTTGGAAAGGTCGAGCGGCTTCAGTTCTTGCACAAACTGTATTTTGTACGTTTTCAATTTAAGATCATGACGTCAAATGCGCATGTTCCAATGCGAGTCCGAGTTCCTACGAATGGCGCCGAATCGACTCTCCACGGTCCACTCTCAGCTACGGCCGCTATACTTTCTTCACTACGTACTGGACGTGGTCTATTCGGTCGAATATTATCAAATAATGAATGCTGGGTCTCAAGATGGGTGATGGTGTTGCGAATAGTATGCTTAGAAGGCCGATTATGTTGACCATAAGTTGAGCTAAGCGCGCGAAACACATTCTTTACAGAACGTGAATTTTCCTAATAAAGTTGAATGAAACGTAAGCGTTATTCAGGCCTTAGTCTTTCCAAGATGAAATGCCAAACAATACTGAACAAAAATAACATGACAGTTTAACACGACTCACGGGAGTTTTGTCAAAAAAAAAAAGGCTATTGAATAAACATTTATGAAGTCTGCAAAATTTTTTTTTATTTTTACTATCTAAGATTGGGCATACAACTTTGAAGAGGCTCAACGTAGAAAATTTGGTTCAAAACCAGTCTTTTGAGAAACTATTATAAGGTACAAACCTCAGAACAACTGGAGAAGAATTGTCTTAGAGTTAAACCTAGGGAACCTACAAAGAAAATTTAAACTCATATAACATAAATATTTTTTTGACATCAAAATAGTTATTCTTCTTTCTGACCCAACTTCTTTCAAGACAAGCATCTTCTCTGATGTATAAAGAGCTCGAAGAGGACATCCTATCAACAGAGTGGAGTGTAAATAAGGTATTTTCGCCTATCCTAATAGGATCTTTGATATTGCTTGAGATAGAGCCTGAAGACATAACAGCATTAAGAGACCTGGTAGCGAAAAATAGTATGTCGACAAGCTAAAACAAAAAAGGGCTATCTCCGGCGATGCTGAAGTTTTTATACATTTCATGAATATATCAAATTTGTTGCAAATTGTAAAATTCGATTTCGATGATTTTGAGTCAATTTTAACTTGAGTTCACGTTTACGGAGTATGCTTTTGGAAGCTTTTTGGATTTTTGACGCAAAGCCTATACGGAGTATGCTTTTGGAAGCTTTTTGGATTTTTGACGCAAAGCCTATACCTAAACAAATGGATTATGTGGATGCTCTAAAACCTAAAGGACTCCATGTGACGTTATCCTAGTGATTCAGGGATTGGAATAAGCGTTGGCACTAGTGCATAATATCTAATGGGGAATATTTAGAAGATGACGAGGCTGACATGCCGGTAGGCGATCGCACTTGGAAGAATAATTTAAATAATTTTCTATGGTTTTGGATGTTGGTTTTACCAGGGCTCGAACGCATGATCCTTCCGAATAAACTGTAGGTCTCTGTATTTACTGAAAGAAAGAAATCAAGACGCACGCCGAAAATGAGAGGTGGAGTTTGACCGAAAATCACTTCAACAATTGTAAGCGCCAATTATATATATATTATACAATGTGGGGTTCTAAAGTAATATCTATGGGTCTAATTTAAGATGACTTTTAACAAAAGCCTAGCATAAATAAGCATAATACCAATGCTGGTTCCTAGATAGGCGAAATTAGGTTACGACTTCGAAGTTATGATACTGCTAACAGTGACGTGGGAGCCAAGTCGCGAATGCGATGATTGTATATTTGATGACAGGAGATATTTCATCCTGCACTACTAGACCCACAACTAGACCCATTCACTTCGTTTCGTTGTCTAACCTAGAGAGCGCAGAACTTATGTCAATATCATCGGTATACGCTAACATTTGTACGCTATTGTAGAAGATTGTATCTGGCCTATTTAGCTCGTATTATTTTCCCCAGCATAAAATTGAAGAAATCACCCGATAAAGAGTCACCATGTCTATAAGCTCGTTTGGTATCGAACAGATCGGAGGGGTCCTACTCAATTCTGAATGCGCTTCTGGTATTATACAGGGTCAGTTTGCTTAGCCATATGAGTTTTGTGGGTGGGGGGAGGTAGTTCCTTAACATGCTGTCGAAGGCAGTTTTAAAATCGATGAAAAGGTGATATGTATCGATTCTTTTCTCTCTCTTTTCTGATAAGGGCCGATCAGTATTTTGATAGTGGGGTTTAATCTTTCACACAATAAGCTAGATAGGACCTTATATGCGACAGTGAGGAGGTGGGATAAGCCTCCTATAATTAACGCAGACTGTGAGTTCTCCCATTTTTTGGATTGGGCAGAGCACACTTAGGTTGCATTCGTCCGACCATATTCTGTAATGAAGCTGACGCATGAACCGGCTTCCAATTTGTTAAGAGTTATGCATTTAACACAAACATAAATGCAAACGAGACGGTATACTTTTCTGATTTTAGTTTTTGCATAAAAAAATCTATTAAATTTCAATTTTATTTCAGTGAATTGGACCAAACAGGATTTACTGCAATTCTGACTACATACAAGCCATAAAATATATACAAGTACACTCGTGCAATATGTATACAAAGTATGAGTTGCTGGTAACCACCTTTTTAATAGTAAATAAGGATGCTAGAAAATAATACCACAAAAATAAATTTTAAATTAGCTGCAAGCAGCCAGAAATTGGCCAACAATGTTGTTGATGAATAAATGAATAAATAAATGAGCAAGTGGAGTGGTCGCTGCATTTGGTGAGTTAATGAATAAATTATGTACAACTATGTGTGTTGGTATGAGTTGGAATGCAAACTTTCATAGAAGAGAAGAGAATATAAATAAAAATTTTAAATTTCTAATACTAAAGTATACAAATTCCATAGGAAAATTTGCGGCAGATACATTAACGAAATTACAAAATACAATGAAACAACGACTATATTGTGGTAAATAAACAGCTCAGTATGCTCCACACAACATCTTCTCCCTTAATATCAAATACGTTTATTGGATATGAACTGATATGAAGACTCATTTTGAGGCGAAAATCAAAACACATTAAAGGAAAAATTAAATGAATTAAGAAGGAAAGACTAAATCCTCATTTTACATTTCTTTTCAACTTCTCAAACCCTAAAACCATTTGACTTCCGCGCGTTTGTTGTTAAAAAATTATTTTACTCTACGTACTGCATTTGAATTTGAAAATAAGTTTAAAAAAATCTGGTAGTTATTTGATTATTCTACTTTTAAAGATTCTCATTCCTCCCACAGCCAGATTCTCAGTCCTTAACAAATGCACTCAACTTCAACGTTCAAGTGCTGGTATTGCAACAAAAGAAGTAACTAAGCAATATTGTTGTGAGTGTGGCAACCCTGGAAAACGAGCTGGCATGCATGCGAAGAATAGCTGAAGGGTTGCTGGCTAACCAACTAAAATAGTAAATAGAAATTGCAAAAATTTACGGAGTTACTCTTAACAAATAACTCCAAATTTGTTACTCGAGTGCAAAAAAGCAGAAAAATATTTGCTTCGTACAAAATAAAATAAATACACCAACACAAATGCATTCCGACAACTTTGTAAGTGTGTGTGTGTGTTTTTTTTTAATTTTACATTACAATTCGTAGACATTTTATCAAATCTTGTTTGCGGCTGAGCTGTGTGCGGAGAGAACGAAATTGAATGAATGCCAAGTGAAATGTTGCAACATTGTAATTCAGTATGTTATTCGTAACATGAATGTACACTTGAATATCATTATGTTGGTAGAAAAACTCCAACTCCAAAGTGGTTGAAAATAAATTTATTGTGGTGTTGAAGCTGTATATTTAATTAAAATCGAGTAAAAATTACCACTTTCTAGTGAAAAAATAAGTGTTCCTGTAAAATATTGTCGGTACGATACATACTAGCCTGAAATTTTCGCCTATGGAGATCACCTGACGCCTAGTACGCCCTGAATGGAACTAAGAAACCAATTGAAAATAAAGTTGTTAACGCAGAAAAACTCAAACTGTGTTGGCATTATGAAGTTTGTGAACATTTATGACTCTTAGGTATTGCGGAACAGTAAATAATCAATAGCTAAAGTCTAAGATTAGATTAGAAATATATTTACTTGTTACTTGTTAAGGTCAGTTAGGGATAATGTTGCTAGGAAGTACTTTTAACTACCTTTAAAATTATTTATATTTATCTTAAGAGGTTAGGCCACTCTAGAGGGCCACAAAATATGCCTTTTTGAGATTCTTTTTTCTGGAAAACTATTAAATAAATCTGAATTTTGACAAAAGGCATTCATTATACATATAATTAACTGCTTAAAGCTATTTTTTAATTAATTTAAAAATGGCGACTATACAATGTTCCCCCTAGACTGTCTCCATTTTTTCGGGAGCTACGGCTGGACATGCAGCTTCTTTAATTTTATTAATTTAATAAGTTGTTGAACGGTTTTCGCTTGTAAATAGCAATAGCTACAGAAGTACGTAGGATTTTTTTAATATATACATTTTTGACAAAATTGCGGGTCTCTAAAGGAAAAAATAACAATTTGTCCTAAAAAATTGTTCGAAATTTGTTAATAAAAAAAAAAACTGCAAGAAAAAAAGATCCAATGTACTTTTGCAGATAATGTATTTCTGAAGATGTTGTCAAAATTTCAAGTGAATCGGTTGTAAACTGTTTGAGCTATGTTTCCGGCCAACTTGAAAAAAGCAGTTTTGAAATAAACGTGTTTAAAGTTTTGAGTGTGCCTTACCGACTGAAACAGACGGTTCAACTAGAGAATGAAAATGGGTCATTTAGAAATTTTTATCTGTCATAATCTTTCGGAATAACATTTTTGAGACCATAATGTATCATTTGAAAGAAAGAAAATCCATTTTCCGAAAATTCTAGAGTGGCTTTACCCCTTAAGCGGCACAATTTTTTTTTTTTAATTTTAGACTCATCAGAAATGAGCCCACATTTCAAAATTGTGTCTCTATGTTACATAGCATTTTACGATACCGCTTTTAGTGAGGTTATCTACCTATTTCGACTGTTTGAAATATCAACATCCCTGGACTATAATAGTCTGGTTCTGTTGTTATTCGGACAGAGCTATGACTAAATCTCTTCTTCTTCTTTGTATGCGATACGTTCTCAGAAAGAGAGCCTTCGAATATTATTTTGTGACCCTCAAAGAATTGTCTCCAAGATCTCTCTGCAGTCAAGAAATTTCTGTTATCCTAGGCTTTTTGACTTGGTCTGATAACAACGACATGCCCTAAAACTATAGCCAAGAACAATTTCACAACTTTGTTGATTTTGGATTACGACATACCCTATGCTTAACTTCTATCTACATATCAACACCGTAGTCTAAAAAGCTAAAAGTGTTTTGTCTCTATCAAAAGATGGTCCAAAGACCATCAATAAAATACTTTATATGACTTTGATAAGGTCAATGCTATAATATGATTCATTGACGTGGAACCTTAATTATCAAGTTAGTTCTGACAAGTTAGAGTCTGTTCAAACACAATTTTCACTTTTTGTATTAAGACATTTTCTATGGTCCAAGGTTAAATCTTACTTCCTGCAACATCCGTTTAAAGCTTGTAAGTCTACTCACACTTGTTAGTCGTGGATAAATATTTGGCAATTTTCTTAACGGATCAATTTCTAGTTCAGTGCTTTCCGCTTGTGTAAACTTCAATATTCCAACTCGTGTATCTAGTCCACTTAGGCCTCTACTGTTCAAAATTTCAGCACATTCCAGCTGCTTTGACCACTAACACTTACTTTAAAAGCAATATTCTCGCTACTCTCCACAGTTAACTCTTAAAAGTTTTACTAATACTGAATTTTAGCTGTTTTATGGTTGGTTGAATGAAGATTCTTCAATTTTCGTCCATTAGTTGCTATAATTTTATTCATATAACACATCTTATGACAGGCGTAGGTTAAGAGGATGAGCCACGTGTAGAAATACAAGCAAATGAGGAAAGTTTTTGATTGCCATTAACATGGGAGTGTCCAGAAATGATTCTTTTACATATCATTTGAGCAACTCACGACTTCCAGTCTTAGAACTTAAATGAGAAGGCGGGTCCCCGCCGTTGCGCCTTAGGTTTGTGATCTAACAAATTAAAAGCCTGCCCAAATGAAAAGTCAAAATATGCCCCCTTTTGATGACGAATAGGGAAGGTGCCGCTGCCCAGTAGGTATGACTTAAAGCTGACAACATCGCCATCCAATGGACGGGACAAGGAACGAAGGACGGAAGAAGGCCATATAAATTGGCTCAAATTTGCTATTGCATTTTGGATGGGAGAGAGACTCTGTCGTCGAGTTTGTCATTCACACCGATGGAGGAACATCTATACACAATCTGTATCAAAGCGAAGTGACCAAAGTTGCTTTCTTTGAGTGCCTAGAATGCACCTATGAGTGATACCACCGCCACGATATCAAAATCGTGATTAGGGATTTCAACCAGGGAGGGTAAGGAAGGCATTTTTGGCACAACAAACAGAAAATTCAGCCTCCCTGACGAAAGGTCACCAAACTGGCTGAGCCGGATCGACTTCTAGACGTACGTTCCGAGGGCAAAATATATAGTATTTTATAGCAGCGAAGATGTGCACGGACAAGGAAGGTACAACCTAAGGAAGGAACGCTTCTCCAACCTGCCATTTGGCAGTGAAAGCCCGACACCCGGAAATGATGAACATAGTTGAAGATGATAGAAAAGACATTTCAATATCCAACTATGATGATAACTTAATGGCGATTGCCTATTTAAAAAATAATAAAGAGGCAAGATTGTTTGGCTTACCGGTAAATACGACGGCGAAGAACTGACAAGGTGTGCATGCATCAGCATCTTTTCAGAATATGGCCGGACGAACACATGCCCGACCATTGAAACCTCAGTATACTACTCTGTCCAATTCACAGTCTGCGCCAATTATCATGGGATAAGCCTCCTCAATATCGCATACAAAGTCCCATCTAGCGTATTGTGTGAGAGATTAAAGAGAACCGGCGACGAACTGATTGGACCTTATAGTGTGGTTTTAGACCTGATAAATCCACCCTTGACCAGATATTCACCATGCGACAAAACTTGAAGAAGACCCGAGAGAAAATAATCGATACACATCAAATTTTCCTCGTTTTTAAAGCTGCCTTCGACAGCAGGATAAGGAGCTGACTGAATTTCAAATCCCTGCGAAACTTATACGGCTAACAGCGACATAATCGAGTGAAAAAAAAACAGTGGCTACCGGATGGATGAAAGCGCTCCCGCTTTGAAAATTTTCTATTCAGTACCCGCTCATGGAAGCAGAGAAAGAGGAAGATCTCCAGTCCATTGGAAAGACCAAGTTAAGTACGGTTTTGCTTGGTATTAAGCGGTGCCTATGCTAATGCAGTAGTAGTAGAAGTAGTAGTAGGTTGCATTTTCTATCAATCAATTGGAGTTGTTGACAGCCCTACTAACGTTGTCGTGGTTAAAACTATGTTCTAGTCATTTTCGGTGCAATTTGTAATGGAAGTCGCATAAATTTTGTTTAACTTCATACAAAAGTCATCATAATATGACGAACTCCGGGTTTTAGCTGTTAAATCGCCGCATGCCGGAGTCCGGCATTAGTAAAATTTGTAGCAGGCAACACTGTACTCACGTATAGTACATGAGAATAACGTAAATTTACGTAGTGACTGGAAAATATTTACATACATACATGGGTCGTCTTCGTATTGGAGTTCATTTTTATATTTGTCGAACACTCTGTTGCAATAAACAATCACAATTATTAATTATCACAAGGGGTTGTAGACCCTCGTCACTTCTAAATGATGATAACACTATGCTCGTAATGGCCGAAAGTATTACCTCACCCAGACCTTCCCAGAGGTGGAGTAATATCTCACCTAAAAACATGTTAGTGCGTAAGATAGGAAAGGGAGTAGCTCCTCAACCGAAATAGGGCGTAGAGTCTCACCTATTCATGATTAAGTTATCTGATACTGTAGCAGTCCACTCACGACTCTTGAATACTTGGTCTGCGGCTGGCCTTTTATATATAAGTTTAATTTTAATTTACATTTTATTTAATTTCATTTATTTCGAGTTCACATACCTCAAGAGTCAACTATACGCTCCTACAGTACTCCTTATTGATTGTTCTACCTGCTAGAAGGAATTCATAATGCACTCTTCCATTAAAATGGAGGAACAATGTGAGCGTAAGCTTCACATTCAACTGCACTTGTGTAGTCGTTTCAGTCTTCGCGAGACAGAGTGCCTGCGACGAATGGGCTTTAGTTTCGACGTCATATCCGTAAACCTATGTTTCGTCACTTGTTATACGTAATACGTTTCGGTAAGGGACATATCCAGGGTAGGGTCCTGAGGGTCCTGACCCTCTCGGAAATATTTGAGTTGTTCAAAACATTTTTACGATACACGATCATTTATAATAAAACTATTGTGTTTATACTAAAGGATGATCTGGGTAGAGATACCTTTTTCAATAGCATTTCTTTGACAGATCACGAGTGAGTCGTGTCAAGCTGTCCTGTTATTTTTGTTCAGTATTGTTTGGCATTTCATTATGGAAAGACCTACGCCTGAATTTTACGCGTTCTGTTTACAAATCATTGAACTTTATTACGAAAATTCACGTTCAAATAAAGTGTTTCGCGCGCTTCGCTCAACTTATGGTCAATATATTCGGCATACTGAGCTACTATTCGCAACACCATCACCCATCTTGAGCCCCGGCATTCATTACTGGATAATATTCGATCGAATAGACCACGTCCAGTACGCAGTGAAGAAAATATAGCGGCCGTAGCTGAGAGTATACACGAAGACCGTTGAGAGTCGATTCGGCGCCGTTCGCAGCAACTCGGGCTGACGTATGGAACGACTTGGCACATTTTACGTCGAGATCTTAAATTGAAAGTGTACGAAATACGGCTTGTGAAAGAACTGAAGCCGCTCGACCTTCCCAAGCGACATCACTTCGTTCTGTGGCCTCTTGAAAAGTTCCAGGAAGATCCGACGTTTTCGAACTAAATTTTGTTCAGCGATGAGGTCCATTTGTGATTCAATGGATATGTAATCAATCAAAATTGCCGTATTTGTAATTGCACGTTTTGGGCCGGTCGATTGGCCACCAAGATCGTGTGATATATCACCTTTTAGACTTTCTCCTGTGGGGATATGTAAAATCTAAAGTCCATGCGGATAATTCCGCTTCGATTCAGGCCTCGGAGAAAAACATCATGCGTGTCATTCGCCAGTTAATAGTCGAAATGTACGAACGAGTCATCGAAAATTGGACTCAACGGATGGACCATCTGAGACGTAGCCGCGGCCAGTATTTGAATGAGATAATCTTTAAAAAATAAATGTCAAAGAATGTTCTTTCGAATTATAATAAACATTTCCCATTAAATTTGAACTTTCTGTGTTTTTTTCTTTAAAAAGGTAGGAAATCTGAAAATGGAATATAATAAAACACCTGAGCTCACCAAGTTGTTTGTATTTTCTCGTAGACATTATTGTAATGACAAAAAGTGGATGAAATGAACTGTTACGAACCTTGCCAATTAGTTACAATATTAAAGCTAATAAGTATTTGGTGTTGAGCCCCGACAAAATGGCTTAAAATTATACTTTCTTCTTGTCGCGAAATGATCGGTTTCTACGGGGCCTCACCATAGGCATTAACATTAGTTTATTTAGAACTATAAGAAGCTTTAGATTTTAAAGGCTTGGAAAGTCATCAGAATTGCCAAAATACTTAGCAATTCTTAGTAAACAGCTTTTGAAACAATATCGACTCGATGAAGTCCGACTTGCGTAGTGGATATTTATCCATTCTTCGCGGTATAAATGCAAGAAGTTGGAATAAACAGAAGTGGAAATTTTAAAGTTACCATTTTATCTAGGAAAATGCGCATTAAAATCAATATGAAAGTTCATTCCATGCCATTCCATTCTTCACTGCTTAAATACCACTTCTACCATTTTTTCCTTGTTGTAAAGGGTGTTTTTTATAGCAATAATTTGTTGTAAAGGGTGTTTTTTTTTATAGAGGTATAGAACTTTAAGTTGAAATAAAACAACGATGGATTATTCGATTGACATGAATTTTATTTATCCGAAAGATAATCTTGTGGCATTACATTTTAAATATGATTTCTGGCATATGACCGCCACGGCTGGCGCGGATGTAGTCCAATCTGGACGTCCAATTTTCGATGACTTTTTCCAACATTTGTGGCCGTATATCGGCAATAACACGGCGAATGTTGTCTTCCAAATGGTCAAGCGTTTGTGGCTTATCCGCATAGACCAATGACTTTACATAGCCCCACAGAAAGTAGTCTAGCGGTGTTAAATCACAAGATCTTGGAAGCCAATTCACAGGTCCAAAACGTGAAATTAGGCGGTCACCAAACGTGTCTTTCAACAAATCTATTGTGGCACGAGCTGTGTGACATGTTGCGCCGTCTTGTTGAAACCACATCTCCTGGACATCATGGTTATTCAATTCAGGAATGAAAAAGTTAGTAATCATGGCTCTATACCGATCACCATTGACTGTAACGTTCTGGCCACCATCGTTTTTGAAAAAGTACGGCCCAATGATTCCACCAGCCCATAAAGCGCACCAAACAGTCAGTTTTTCTGGATGTAACGGTGCTTCAACATACACTTGAGAATTACCTTCACTCCAAATGCGGCAGTTTTGTTTGTTGACGTAGCCATTCAACCAGAAGTGCGCTTCATCGCTAATGGACGTAGTGCGCGATACGTTTTCCGCACAGAACCATGATGAATTGCCAAACCAAACTGGGAATAAATCACTTGACAGCTGTTAAATCGGTCGCCATCTTATAACAATATTCAATGAAAAAATAATGTTTCTAACAAAAATAGGCCTCTGAATACAGCTCATTACTTATAACCAAAAACAATTTCAGGCCGCATTAAAAATACGAATAAATCCGAATATTTTACAAAAAAATCTATCCATTTTTTTCCATTTCTCGCAGTGGTGGGCTGAATCGACGTAATGCGCAAGTAGTACTTTATGTGCATTTAATTAGTGCAATGATTAAAGACAGAAGATCCAACTACCAACGAAAAAATAAGAATTCACGCAGCGAACGAAGAGAAAGGTCAATATGTAATAATGAGCGTAATAAACACGAGCACGAGTAGAAGTGAAAGACTCCTACTTCACTGCAGAGGATGAGACTGACGGCCGCTTTTTCCAGTTCTCTGCAGCTTTGGTATCAACTCGAGCATCATCTTCAACTACTAATGCCTTTGTAAGTGGGTAGCGCTTGTTGTTGTAACCATTCATTTTGTTTTTGTAATTTACATTTCTACTTTAATATAACTGTAATTGCTGTTGTTGCTGTCATTGTAGATACATCATGAACCTTGCCAGTAGTGAAATGAAGTCTATGGGCAGCAGGCAACGCGGTCCACGCTGCGCCACGCCCATAATGATGAACTGATGTTGTACTACACTCACCGGCCAACAAGTGAATTAATGATAATTGCATTTGTGGTGCAACTACTACAAACAAAAAGCACCCACAAAGCGGGGGCGATGAGCGTGAAGGACGTGTATGCATAGCACTTGTGGCTCTCAAGTGTACTTAATATAAGCGAAAATTGTGTGAAGATGGAAAAAATTCACTTTTATTTTAAAAAGTCTTCTCTCTCTCACATTGCCGTTTTATTAATTTTTTATACAAATGTACAAGAATGTCAGACATTTGTGGTCATTTTCTTAAGCCTCAATACACCAGCAGAACAATAAGATTTTATAAAGGCGTGTAGAGTGTACGGCGATACATTGGGTTTGTTCACCTAACATTTGTCTGTCAAGCGAACAATTCGAGTATATATCTCTGAGTAGGATCTTTCATATGAAAAGTTTCAATTTTTTCTTTTTCTTTCTATAAATAAAGAATTAGTTGACTGATAAGCCATCTTGTAGAACCATTTTTTGCAATAAACTTGACAATATACAAACTATACGCTTTAATTTACACAGGCTTAGATTGTGAATACAGATTACACTGGTGAAAAAAATTTAAACTTTATTTTGTCACATGAAAACTTATATAAAATTTTGAATATTTTGGGGCCACAAAACAATAATATATCAATGTGACATCAAAAAATTTATTTTCAGAAAAAGAAAATACTCTACATTTTTGTTTGTTTCACTTACAACAGATATTTTGAAGAATATTTGGCTTTCAATTGGTCCCTCCCAAGTCTTCAACAATACTACTACTAGCATCCCTAGGTTCCATTTTCCCTCATAAAAGTTTTTAATTAAGGAACTGTTCTGAACACCTCACCTGTTCGTCACTCCCAGCACCAAAATTTGCCGGAAAGAAGTCCAAATGAGGGTCCAACATATGTATTTTTATTGAAATATTACACCGTAAAGCTTTATAATTTGATATAAATTCATTTATTAACTCTGTATCATTTTCTGATTTATGATTTACAAAAAAGTTATATATTTTAGATCACCAATAAAATAAGTAATAGAAAGTAGTTAATATAATGAAATTTAGAGATATGCACTTGTAACTACAAATACGCAGATACTGAGAAACAGATTCCTTGCATAGGAGTGAGGTCTAAAACCAAAGCATGTAAATGGTTAAGACTACAAGGGAATCATTGAACCTTCCTTGTAGTGCTATTTTCAAAGAAATATTATGTACTAGAAGAAGAATCAGTTCCTATCGTAAATTCAGTGAGGACAATGATATATGTAACTATTGTCATTATAACATAACAAAAATCGTGTGAACTAAAAACTAAAAAATAGAAAATAAACAAGCAAACACAAAAACTTAACCTAATGGGTTACGAGGATGCTGAATCTGGCGGTATGCGTGTTGGCAGCGAAGGTTGGCAAAACACGTACCAGCACAAAGCACTTAAGCACAAAAATATTGAATATAAAGAAAAAAAAAAAAAACCAAACAATATGTCAAATACGTGAAACCGCTTTTTTGTTCTAGACACGAGCACACAAGACAACAATTGCAATTCGCACAATAATGGAAACGAACAATAACCAAAGGCTACTGAGTGTGTCTTTCACAAACCACTACCGACTTTCATACCAGCAGTAACATGTCAATTGAAAAGTCCCCGGCCTGATACAAAAATAGATGGCGGTATTAGATTTAAATTAAATATGGTTCAAAGACGTTGTCAGATCACTACTTTGTAAGTTATAGCACTTTGAATGAAGAAACTTCTGTTATTGTGAAAAAATGGATAAAAAGGAATTTCGCGTGTTGATAAAATATTTCTTTTTGAAGGAAAAAAACACAATTGAAACAAAAACTTACCGATGAAAACATCAAAAAAATCCATAAAATGATTTTGAAAGATCGTAAATTGAAATTGAATAAAAAAGCAGGCACTCTAAAGATATGAAATGAACGTGTGCATCATATCAATCACGATTCTGTGCAAAGTGGGTGCCGTGCAAGGTCACTTTCGACCAAAAAAAAAACTACGACGAGTTGATGACTCGGATCAATGCTTGGAGATGTTCAAACGTAATAGACCCGAGTTTTTGCGTCCATATGTGACACTGGATGAAACATGGTTCCATAATTTCACTCCAAAGTTCAATCGACAGTCATCCGAGTGGACAACACACAATGAACCCGCTCAAAAGCGCGGAAACACGCAACAGTCGGCTAGCAAGGTTATGACGTCTGTATTTTGGTATGCGCATGGAATTATTTTCATTGACTACTTTGAAAAAGGTATTAAGTAGCATTATTGGAACATTTGGAGAACGAAATCGCCAAAAAAAAATTGAAGAAAAAAGTGCTGTTTCACTAAGACAATGCACCGTGTCACTTAGTTAGAATATAGGCTGAAGAATTTATGTTAACTAAAGACATAGATATATGCATGATATCCGAAACACACATTAAAAAACACACAAAAAAGTTCAACCATTTAGAAATAAGCAGAAAAATTCAGATGTATTTTCTGAGCTGGTAAAAAACAGGAGGAGACTTCGAAGAATTTGTCAAAGCAGCAGAAATCCAAATGTCAAAACAGCACTTAACAAAGCAATCAAGGAACTTAATTCTAAAGACAAAGGGTCGAAGCTTTTATTGACTTTTTTTTGTTCAATGGATAAAGACTGTGCTCTTCGTTAAAATCTCAGAGGTTCAGTCTGAACGAATGAAAAGTGTAAAATTTCAGATCGCGATATTATTGATGTATGAACAATTAATTATAAATAACTTCCAAACAAGTGCATATTGATTATATTATTGATTTTTTTAGCTTTAGGCTAAGGCCACTTCCCCATGGAAATGTGCTGAAATAGTAATGGTGACAAACAAGACTTAAAATAACCCAACTGAAATTAATCTCTAAAATATTCGAAAGTATATTTTTTTTGAAAATTACTGCCAAAGTTGAAAAAACAATCGATCATTCCAGATCATCAATTCGGTTTAAGACAAATGAATTTTACTCCGGAATGCCATCGTTTAGTTAAAACTATACTTTGCAGTTTAGAAAAAAAAGATATGTTGCGCAATCTTTCTCGATATACAGTAAGCATTTCAGATCTTACCTAAGCACAAACATTTCTACGTTAGAATTCAAGGTTTCCACAGAGTAGTGCATTGGGTCCAACACTTTACATAACTTCCATCGCCAATAATAGAGGACACAAATTTAACTGTTGCCACTTATGCAGACGACATTGCTATACATTCTTTCCCTTTCTCTGCTAACATCTCGGTAAATGCTTCAAAATCTGTTAATTCTACCTTCACACTTAGGAAAGAAGAGTGTCCAAGCCTGCATTTAAATAGAAGATTAACGTGACGTGAACATATTAGAGCCAAGAGAAGACAGCTCAAGATCATAACCAGAGAGATTTATTGTCTGCTTCGCCACATGTCCAAACTTAGACTTGAAAATAAAATGCTACTCTTTAAAACGATGTTGAAACCAGCTTGGTCTAACAGAATTTAAATCTGAGCTACAGTAAGTAAGTGCAGCGTGGATGTAAAACTGAGATTTCGGTCAAAAACACTTAAATCAAAAAAAGATCTAAAAACGCCCATGGTTATATATATCTGGTACTTT
Source organism: Neoceratitis asiatica (assembly GCA_030068015.2). Taxonomy (NCBI): domain Eukaryota; kingdom Metazoa; phylum Arthropoda; class Insecta; order Diptera; family Tephritidae; genus Neoceratitis; species Neoceratitis asiatica. The sequence continues at coordinate 38,725,593 of CM061529.1, forward strand.
GTAATCGCCAAAGCGATTTTTCTAATTTGCGGTTTTTGCATCTTGATGTTTTACCAACAAATGGAGGGACCTACAATTTATTCTCAGCCGCCTCCGAACGGCCAATGAATTTTTATAAAGACCTTTTATTTTATGTCAGAAATACACTCAGAGGGCTTGATACTTTCTTCCGAGGGGCGACTGCAATCAGAAAAATTAATTTTCTCTAATTTTACATGTTGATTGAACCTGGACTCGAATCCAGTATGCAATGCCAACCACTCCACTATTGCGGCCATGGTTATAGACGAAAAGAAAAGTTCAATATAAGTTATATCGAGAGACGAAACAACCATCCAAATACATAAGCCATCAACTTGCTAGACAACAACGAGGAAGTACGAATATTACAAATACTGCATCTCTGGACTTGTCATTTGGACCCTAGCTATAGAAAAATGATAACCCTAAAATATAGACAAGAATAAAATTTACTTATCGTGAACCGACAGATTTTAAATAAACAAAGTATGAAAAAAAGAAAAGGAGTCGAAGGGTTTAGGAACTTCATATGGAGCATCAAAATCAACGAATTTACAATTTGGATTTGCTAGGTGCTACGCCAACTGCTTTTTGCTCGGAGAGAATATTGGCAGGGAGAGTATGAATTCTTTGAATGACCCATATCTGAGATAATATACCCGTGAAAATTTCGAAAGCAATTTTGAGGAAATAAATAAATTCGTTATGTGCATATGAAGTATTAAAAAATTATGCTTCCAAAAATAGAAAAAATGATTAATATCTTTGATTATAATATCTTCTTGCTTCTTGAAACACATTAATATTGGATTATTAATATTTATATATAAGGGGTGATCCATTTCGAGGTTCCCTACTTTTTTAACGAAAAAAAAACAGAAAGTTCAAATTTAATGGGGAATGTCTATTATCATTCGAAAGAACATTCTTTGACATATATTTTTTGAAGATAATCTCTTTCAAATGATGGCCCCGGCTGTGTGTCAGATCGTCCATCCGTTAAGTCCAATTTTCGATGACTCGTTCGAACATTTCGACTGGTAACTGGTGAATGACACGCGGTATGTTTTGCGCCAAGGCCTGAAACGAAGTGAGATTGTCCGCATGGACTTTAGATTTTACATATCCCCACAGGAAAAAGGCTAACGGTATGATATAACACGATCTTTCTCACCAAAGTGTTGTCTCAATAAATCCATTGATTGATGCGATGTGTCGCGGAGATCACGAGCTTCAATTTCGATGATTCCACCGGCCCGCAAACCACACCAAACTGTTTTTTTTCTGTATGAAATGACAACTCTCGAATCTCTTCAGGTTGCTGTTCGTCCCAACTGTGGCAGTTTTGCTTGTTTACATAACCATTGAGCCATTTCGTACGCTTTCAATTTAAGATCTCGACGTAAAAAGCGCCAAGTCGTTCCTTACGTCAGTTCGAGTTTCTGCTAATCGACTCCCCGGTCTCCGTGTACAATCTCAGCCATGGCCACTTTATTTTCTTCACCGCGTGCTGGACGTGGTCTATTCGGTCTAATATTATCCAATAATGAATGCTGGGTCTCAAGATGGGTGATGGGTGTTGCGAATAGTATGATCAGTAGGCGGATTATGTTAAGTTGAGCAAAGCACATGAAACACATTCTTTACAGAACGTGAATTTTCATAACAAAGTAAAAATATTTGTAAACGTTGCTCAGTCGTAAGTATTTCCATGATGAAATGTCATATAATACAGAACAAAAATAGCATGACAGCTTGACACGACTCATGCGCGATCTGTCAAAAAAAGGCTATTGAAAAAGGTATTTTTACTTGGATCACCCTTTATATATATACTAGCGGACCCCAGCATGCCTTGCTACACCTATACGAAAAAATCAAAAAAATCTAGCTGAAACTTTGAATTTTCGATTTGTTTTGGAAAACGAAACGAAAAAAATTGATAAAATTTTTTTTCCAAACTTTTTTCCATTAATTTGCTTTTATTTTTTAAATTTATTTTCATTTTCGTTTTCCTTCTTTCTCTCTCTCTTTCAAAACCACATACAACTTAATGTACGCGTATTTTGGAATTTTACATGTATTTGTTGTTGTTGCTTGCGACCAATGTGCATTAAAATGGTCATATCTCTGGAACGTTAACCTTCTCCTAATATCCCTTTATAACTCCTAAAAATTTTATGCAGTTTAATCTGGTGGCTCTCAAGTTATAAGCGTTCATCAAAGTTTGCATTGATTTTTATATATATATTTATATATATATAGATATATCTTTTTATGTATGTATGTGTGTTATGTAGGTATGTATGTAGCTAATAGGCTCCGAAATCAATCAGCCGAATTTGTTCAATTATTCAGGATGTCTTCATTGGAGCCCGGAGAGTGCTCATATAAAGTGTACTTTTTGCCTAAACTAACACTGGGAACACTTTTTCTTCCGGTAAGTAGGTCCATAACCGATTAAATAAAAATCCAGATATGGTTCAATTTATTTCAAATTAATTTTTTTCAGAAAGTGGGCTAGATGCCGATCTTATTGAGACCAATATGTTGATGGTTCGATTGTGCTGAATTTTTCTGCGCAGATATCTTTTTGTCTAAACAAACAAATGCCGGACGTTGCCTAGGCACAAAGATCGATATGCTTAAAATTGAGTATGTTGGTATCTGTTTGTCTAGATGAACATATACAATACTTTTCTTCTAAGAAGGGGACCACAGATCAACAGATCGACGAGGATAGTCACAATTAGAATAAGAATATAGATCGTTCGTATATTGCTGCGTCATGTTGTTGCAAAATATGTTTTTAGCTTTACGATTTGGTTACATCCAATCTTATTGTAGTGCCGTGGAAGACTTGGAGTGGTGATTAATCTCTGACTATCTGCGTTAATAACTCAGCCGCTGCAATATGAAAGAGTCACAACAACGTGTGGCAGCTGCTCCTACTTAACTATAAAGATAATTGCAGAAATATAAAAAAAATTTCAAAAGTTCAGAAAGTTGCTGAAAATCCCCTTCAAATACATTATATTATAATCGCAAATACTTTAATGTAATTAAATATGTTTACAAAAGTTCTTTCCTTCTGCTAATTTAACTGGGCTTTCATTTATTATCTGTAACTTTTCATTTGTTCCTCCTTTCTCATCTCTTTCTTCTCATTTTAACTCTTTTTTTACCGTAACCTCTTCACTGACCTCCTTTCCATTCACATTTATACATATATCTGTCATTTCTTATACAAATACACTACATAAATTATTGGGTCAAAAAATTTTGCTCATCAACCGCAATAATAAATATATATAGAGGAGAATGTGTGTTTGTGTGTATGTATGCCTAACAAATACTTTTCTGGGTTATTTGCGTTGACTTACTGGCATTCAACCGTTATCTTAGCTCTCTCTGAAGGATAAGAATATTGAATTTTCTCTTCGTTACTTCTTCGGCAAACGCGTGTGTGGAGATGAGTGGTGCAGAGATGGGGAATATGAATATGAGAAAGTAAGATTTCCCAACCGACGGTTGTGGTTTTTCTAGGAGGAATTTTCGAAACAATTTCTTGCCAGACATTTTTTTGCAGAACACTGTGGCATCACATAACGGAATTTCAGTTATTTCCCTTATACGTATGTGCCTACATATATATATATACGTTTATATTTACTTTCTTGCTTTCAATGGCATAACCGATATGGGAGAAATGCTTCTAATACTATTGTTGTTATTGTTGTTTATATGTATGTATGCATGTAAGTTCTTTGTAAGAAAACCCGCGCTGGTTCTAGTAGTACCTAGGTACTAAGTTGTTGTCGATTTTATTGTTGTTGCTATGCGCTCATTCCTCCGCTGTAATTATCAAGTTGACAGTCGAGTTGACAATGTCGACACTGCAGTCAGCCGCAGAACACTTCAAGCCACACAGTCACCACCACGATCACCACCAAGAAGTCGTGAGTTGCGACCACCAACCGGCCAGAAACAGTTAAGGAGTGAGACCACTGCAGCAGCGACAATGTCCTTGCAACACATTCATAGTAGTTTTGCAGCTAGTTGCAATGTACTGCTAGACTCCTTGTCCGACTGTCTGTCGCTCGGCATGTTCACAAACTTTTTTAAATTTATATATACATTTGTACACATATACAAACATTTATAATTTTGATGCATTTTTTTTAATTTATTTCCACAGCTTGCAGTAGCAAATCCTCAGTTGTTGTTGCTGCTTGCACATGCGCTCGATGTTGCCACCGAGTTCTGTTTGTTTAATTGTGGTTGACAGTTCTGTGTGGTACGTTTGGGGTAATAGAGTGGTTGGCGAAGGTATGTATAAATAAAACAGAAAAAAAGGCGAATGAGAACTTATAATAGAAACAACAGCAACTGTACATTAAATGACAACAACAGCGGCAGTTGCTAAAAGTAGTACCACAATAAATGTAACAACAACAACATAATCAGTCGTATCTAAACTAACTAACCTTTGCCAACATTGCGGTAACAGTTGAAATTACCTCAACCGAAAAAAGCGTAAATTAAATGCAAGTATTTTTCTGCAGATTGATTTTCCACAAATGGAGGAAAATGAAAAATTTTTTTTTTTGCATTCACAAGGCTGAAGGTACTTGGTAAATTAACTGGTTAGGAAAAATTCAATAAAAAAATAAATAAAAATAAAGGAAAAACAAATATAAAAATATATATATATATATTAATCTACCTAAAAATAAATTACATTAAAATATTGAAATATAATAAGATGAAAATTAATAAAAAATAAAATAATATAAAAAATTAGGGCAAAATTAAACAGAATAAAATAAAATAATTACTACAAATTGAATAAAATATATTAAAATAATATGAAATAAATCAAAATACAAAAGGGATAAAAAAAATTAAATGAATAGTTAATTTAAACTTAATTAAAAAATAAAATAAAATAAAAATTTAAATAAAATATATTAATATAAAATAAAATAATTTGTAAATAAATAGATTTTAATAAAAATAAATAAACTAAAACATAATAAAAGCAATAAAAAATAAAATAATATAATATATTAAGAAATTAAATATAAAAATAATAATTAAAAGTAAACCGAAAAAAAAATAAAAATAAAAAATAAAATAAAATAATAAAAGAAATAAATTAAAAAAAAAATTAATGGAAAAGAGTTTAATAATATCAAATAAAAAAGAGAAGAATATAATTTAAATTAAAATAAAAGAAAGTAAAATAAAATAAAATAAAATAAGATGAAAATAAATAAACATAAACAAAATAAACTAAAAGCAAAATATAAAAATAAAGAAATTAAACTATAAAAACTAACTAAAAAAAAAAAATTAAATAAACATAATAAAACAATAAATAATAAATAGACTAATAAAAAATAAATAAAAATAAAAGAATTAAAAGTAAGAATAAATTAAAATTAAAAAGAAATGAAAAAAAAAAAATTAATAAAATAAGATAAAAAAAAATAAAAGAAAAGAAAAAAAAAATAAAAAAAAAAATAAAAAAAATAAAAAAATAAAAATAAAAAATGAAACAAATTGAACAAAAATAAAATAAAATAATATAAAATATATAATATAAAAAAAAACTAATTAGCATAATATAAAATCAAGCAAAATATGACAACAATTTTATAAAATAATAGGACTTAAAGCATAAAAAGAAACATAAGTAATAATTTATTTAAACTGAAATAAATTAATATAAAAAATTAAGTAAATTAAACAAAATAAAAAAATGTAAATTAAAATGAGAGAATAAAAAAAATAAAATAAATAAAATAAAATATAATAAAATAGGATAAAATAAAATAAAATGAAAACAAAAAAGTATATAAAAAATAAAAAATAAAATAAAAAATAATATAAAATAAAACCAAATAATATAAAAAAGCAAAAAAAAAAAGTTATTACTTAATAAAAAAATTTATATTATAACATAAATTAAAATAAAATAGAAACAAGAATGGAATTATGTCTTCGGCTATGTCTTTCACGAACATAAAAAAATTATTAAATTGCAATTTATGATTCAATATTCATTTTCATATCTGAAAATTCGGATGTAGGAAGACTATTCCGATGATTCGTGTGTCAATATTTGTTTGTATATACGTATGTATAATACCAAATTTCACGCTCTGGGTACCTTTTTGATAGAATTATGTACCAAAAATTCATATCTGTTCAATATTTATTTGTATAGCTGCGTATCAAGTATGGCTGAAATATCTCAAAAACTAATCGCCAAGTTTGCGTTCAAGCACATGGACAGACAGATATGAGATAACTAAATCAACTTAGTTTGTCGTTCTGATACGATACGTATACATTTTTACTGCGTCTATCTCTTCTTGTGGTACTTATATACTTCGAAACTAAGTTAATATACCTTTTGATGCTCATGAGATTATAGAAAATACAAGTTTTAAAGAGCTGATAAACTTTTTTTAGAAGTTGTGTTTATTTAATTTTTGAGAAAACTACAATCGGAAGGGTTCGGACTTTTAATTTATTTGCGGAAAAAATTTCCATTTAAAAAGTGCGGGCAGAAGATATTTCTGAAAAAGTAGAACCAAAAATTATTATTTATCCTTTGCTCCAAATTAGCCACTTTTGTCAAAATATCCTGTTTCAGCACTAACTTAAAATACAAGCATGTGCTCTATGTGAGACCTTCACTTGATAAATTTACTGTCTCAAGAAAAACAAAAATTCATCATCAAATCATTCTGTTTCCAACCACTTTGTCATCTAATTTATTCAACCTCAAAACTGAATGTAATTTTGTTTAATTTATTTTTAACCAACTGCAATACCGTAATTTCTAAATTAAATAGAAATAAATTCCATTTATCCTTCTTCTTTCATCTGCCCAACATTGTGCCAAAATTAATGCAACAAAATTTCTCAACTACCTTCATATGCATAAAAGCCAAAATTTAACTTAACTTAACTTAGTAGACCAAAGTGGCCAACCACTTCAAGAGATTTACTTTGAAGCAGCTCAAGCAAAAAAAAAAAAAAAAAAAATTAAACTGTTGCAAGTTATATATAGTCTACCAAAACAAAACAACAACAGAATAGAAAAAAATTAAACAAATTAGGGAATTTTACTAAAGTACAAAACAACTCTCCATTCGAGTAAAAAAAAAAAAAAAAAAATTACAGAAAATTCAAAGCTAAAAGTAGCAGCGGCAGCAGTTTAAGGACAAACTAACAGACTGCAAAGTCAAACTGAAAAAGTTCGCTAGCAAACTGATGGCTTCTGATAAGCGGTGTGGGTGTGTAGAAGTGCTTAAGAGAGTGAGTCAGCAAGCGCGACAGATGAGCTACGAACGTCCATACACACACGCTAGCAAAAAATTCGAACCGCAGTTTATCTTGGCCACTAAACCGCAGAAGAGCCAAGTTTAAACTTTGTTTCAGTGGCGAAAAAAAAATTGCCGGAGTTGAAGATGACGATGCGGCTGAACACAGTGAAAATGATAAGTTAAGAATGTGGGTGTGGCAAAATGAAGAATTAACTCTTAAACCGGTAACGGTGACGGCGGTCACTGCTACCGAAAACTTCAGAAGCCACAAGACCGCACATATTTTTGGCTCGACGTCTGCCAGAAGCTGGAAGGATACAGAGAAATTAATAAAAACAAATAAAACGAAATCAAAGTAACTGCACATTGTCTGAACTATAGAATCACATGAGAGGCGACACAGTTAAAATATAAATAAATAAATAGTAGAAAAAGCACTTCCTTAAAGCAAAGACAAAAGCTGAAATTAAGTTTAATATATCATGGAATTACGAGTACCTGACAGTACTTGAATGCATTAAGAGCTTGTGGGTTTATTAAGTGCAGATATTCAAAGAAATAAAAACTTGGAATACTTTACTTGCATTTTGTCATGTGAAGAAGGGAACTTACATTGTGACTAACGTATTTGCTGCAGATACAGGGTTTATTGAATTAAAACTGAGTTCATATTCGCAAACATTTTTGTACGTAGAAAGACTCTCCCATGGAACAATTAAATATTAACATCAAATATTTTCTTGGTAAACTACTAGGCATTTTTCGAACATAATCCGAACTAATGTCCCATTGATATACTGAGTTATAATTAGTTTATGATTAATAAACATAGACTTTCCGATTATTTTACTGCGACTAGTCATATGCTATTTTATTTCGTATGCTAAATACAATGGTTCATTATTTCATACATTATCTAAATATTATAATATTTCTCATATTTAATTTTATTTTCAATTATTTATTTTATATTATATTATATTATTTTATTTCATTTCACTTATTATTTCAGTTTATTTTACTTTACTTTATATATATATTTATTTATTTTAAAATAATTTATTTTATTTCAATTAAGTTTTTTTATTTTTTTTTTAATTTTGGTCCACATATTATTTTCTTTTTTCCTTTATTTTAGTTTCAGTTTATTTTGTTTAATTTTTTTCTCATTTTATCCAGATCGAACCACTATAGAATATGAGCGACCGACTTTTCAGACTTGAAACTTTGGCTCATAAATCCGTCCAAAAAGTACCTGAGAACGTGGGATTCGGTACACTGCACATATATAATGAATATTGGTTCTGAAAATCGGATAATAGCTAGCATTCACCGATATGTTTAGATGTGGGTAAATCAAAATAAATATTGCTACTGAAAAGCATCGAAATCGGACGTCTATATTATATAGCCCCATACAAACGATTTGTTTAAATTTTATGTTTTGCAAACACGTACATAATAGTTCTGAAAATCATCGAAATCGGAATACTATATCATATCTATATGGACTTCTATATCATATAGACCCTATATCTATATATCTATGAGGTTTTCGGTTGAAAATTCGCCAAAAAAAACTCCTAGGAAATGAAAAAAATAAAGATTGGTATTGAAAATTATGGTAATCGGAATACTATACATAGATTTTTTCAGATAAGTGGGTTTTGGTCAAAAATCAGACGTAAGTTCAATTTTAATTATATAGATCTTAATTTCATTTATTTTATTTTATTAAAATACTTTTTTTTTGACAAATTTGGATTTACATATTATTTTATTTTATGTTATTTAATATATTTTTTCAATTTCAATTTACGTTCATTCATAATCATTTTGAGGTTTTTTTTGATGGCTGATTTTCCTGGGGCAGTGTCCGGAAACTCATCATCAACCAAACTTTTTGCTTGAACTGTATTTTTTCCCTTCAAAAAGCAATGTTTTATTTATATTTATTTTTACGCGAAATTCCTTTTTATGCATGTTTTCCACAATGGCAAAAACTTCACTCAAACTGCTATAATTCGCAAACTAATCATTCGACAGTTGTAAAATTTATACACGCATTTTTTAAAGTTAGAGCTAACTAAAAAACGTTAATTAATTAAATTTAGTAGTTTCATTAATTAAATTTTAATATTATTTTATTATTTATTTAGTTTAATTTAATTTAAGTCTGTCTGAAAAGCTATAATTTGATTAAGTAGCCACGGCAATTAATTTTACTTAATTTTACTGATTTGTGATTTTATTTCTAGCAGAACTTTCTTTATTTTATTTATTTTTTTTTCGTTTGAAAAGATGTGTCGTTATTTATTGGTTAATCAAATTTTCAGACACAAACAGTGCAAAATCGAAAAGTACATAAAACCCCCAAACCGGGCAAAGAGTCTGAGGGTGAACTATGTAATATTGCTGGTTTCTTAGTGCACTGAACGTGAAAAACACAATTTTTTTTATAAATTTTGGTGTTTGGAGTATAATATACGAGGTGTGTTCAAAGGAAAGGGTGAATTTAGAATTTTTTTGAAAAGTGCCTATTTATTCATAAATATCTATTTTCTCCACTTCAATGTTATCCTCCTCGGATATAATGTACTTGTCCCAACGCTTTTTATCATCAATTGTGACAAAACGCTTCCCTTTCATTGGTTTCTTTAGTTTTGGGAATAGGAAAAAGTCGTAGGGAGCCAAATCTGGTGAATTCGGTGGTTGAGGCATGATTACGGTTTTGTTTTTGGCCAAAAATCATGAATAGGCCTTTATATATGAGCTGGTGCATTATCGTGATGCAGAGTCCTCGATTCCGATCGTTTGAGCCGTACTGCATCACACAAACGTTGCATAACTTCCTTGTAGTATTCCTTGTTAACTGTACAACCATTTGACAGAAACTCATGATACACCAAACCATTTTAATCAAAGGAAACAGTAAGTAAAACCTTCATTTTTCTTTGAACACACTTCGTATAAATATATATATATTGTAACGAACTTGCTAAATTCACCTCGATTATTTTTCAAATTGTTCGAGTCCGATCACTGGATTACTACACAAACTCCCAAGATTTATTTGTTCGGTTTTTTAACCGTCAGGAATTTATTTCTAGTGTAATTACAATTTTCTTATTTAACAAATCTTTATCATACACAATTATTATCTGCTTCACTCAGCTTATCCGTTTCTCCAACACACAGCTCACAGCAGTGTTAACTCCACTAAGTTGTCTACTCGTCTTTTCTTGTGATAGCGGCTGCCTCTCTTTTTATACCTGTAGATGACCTAACCATTCTGTTCATGCGCTTAAGGATAGGCTGATTGTTCGTTTGCCTGCGGTAGCTGCCGCTACTCCGTTCATCCTTAACGACGTGGAATTTCCTTTAATCTGTCTACCCTTTTGTTTGTCCTTGGTATGGGTAATTTGCATTATACAGCCGCTTCTTTATTTTCTGTCCTTCCGGGAATTGCATTTACATCGTCAACAGTTTTGTTTGTGCTTGGTATGGGATTTTCGTCACAATATATATATGTATTCAGCTTGAAGAGTAATTTATTTATATCGTATTTAAAAATCAATATATCCTAACCACAAAACAAAATTCTGGGATTTACTATTTGTGTGTGATTAAATTTATAAATTATTTTTTTTTTTTGCTTTTGATCAGTTAATCCTCTTGTACAAATCTGTTAATGCCACACATCAAATAGGAGCAAGAAAAAAGCAAACCAGCTCTATACATATCAATATATGTCACCATGTCGTATGAGTGACATTTGTGTTTGCATTTACTTATTTACACAAACACATTTGCAGCTATACGTATTTATATAGAGATTCCCATGGCGATGAATGTAGTTCAAAATAGGCGAACGGACGTACGATGTGGTGATTTTGTTGGCTTTGAATTTGTTTTTCAGATTTTCTTAATCCTTTTTGTCGGTTCATTGGCCTCAAAGTGGTTTCACGCTTTGAGTGGACAACCGACCAAGCGTCTGTACGTTCGCCAACCGTCGACAATTGTCAGTCGATTTGTCTGGTCGCTTACCAAGTCAACCACAGACAGTCGCAGGCTAAAAATATACAAACTATTGCTGCCAGCATGTAGAGGCAGACTTTTCGCAACGGGGTTGTTGACACCGTCATGAATGGCGTCTGAATTTTGTATTTATTTATTGCTTCCATTGCAATTTCAGTTTAAAAAGTAGTATTATATTAATTTATTTTTATTTTTTTCAATTCTTTTTAGAACGCTCTTTTATTCAGATTTATTTGTTTGAATTTTGCATTCATTTCGTTCATTCGCCTACAATTGTTGCAATAAACTGTGTTATTTTCCAATAGTTGAAGTTGTTGAACTGCAAATGCAGCACACTTACAGATACACACTTACACACGCATTTCTGTAAAACAATGCAGTGAAGTTGGAAATAAAGTTGAATTCTATTTGCTTTCGAACGTTGCCTGGTGTTGTCACCATCGAGGGATTATGTGTATGTGTGAGTGTATTTTTCATTCCACACACATTAATGCATTTATAAATCTATATATTTATTTAATGCTCTATTCTTATATTATTTACATTTAGTCAGTTTGCGTTTGCTTGTTTTTATGTCAGTTAGTGCCAACAATGTACTCGGTATTATTTTATTTAAAAGCTTACTTCACAAAATTCATTCAATTTAGATTTTTTGCATTTATTGCTTATCTTTTATTTACATATTTACATATTTGCTAGTTTTAATTGTTTTTGTATTCATGTGGAACTACAAGCCGAGTTTGCTGATGCTGAGACTATTTTCAATAAAAATTTATGCGAATTTATTGTTGGTACATAGAGGATAATGTGGGAACTACTTGTATTATTTGAATTTCACTACATTTTTATTATGATAATGAATTAATATAAATCTATATGTAAGTAGGTCAAAAATAAACAACTCAATCCGAAACTCAGGTGTAAAGCTGAGAAAATTGAGAAAATACGTTTGAAGTTAATAAAATTGCAGTACCTAGAAAAAGGTCAGAGGACCCTGTACTGCTTTTTAAACCACCCTTTATATATAGAAGAAATCTTGGAGAATATTGTAAATATTGTGAGAGGAATCAACTACTCTTCTGAAGAAAAAACAGAACACATAACCCCTGGAGTTGCACCCGTGCAGTAAGGAATAGCAAAAAAGTCCCAAGTGTTGAAGACCGCAAGCAACATGTATTGCATATGAAGGTAAACTTATGGTCGGCCGCAATAGCCAAGTGGTTAGCATTGTGTACTACAATTCGGAAGGCCTGGGTTCGGGTACAGATTAGACCAACATTCAAAATTATTGAAAATTAATATTTCTAATTGCGGTCGCCCCCAGGCAGGGAATGTCAAACCCTCCGAGTGTATTTCTGACATGAAATAAAAGGTTCCATATAAAAATCCATTAGCCGCTCGAAGCCGGCTTAGAATAAACTGCAAGTATAGGTCCCTTCATTTGTTGGTAAAAATATCAAGACGCAAAACTAAAATTTGGAGCAGGAGTTCGGTCCAAAATCGCTTCGGGGATTACAAAAAGTCAAATTTATACTTATGATCGATTATAAAGAAATGACCAAACCCGTGTGTTTCGACACAATGTAACAATCCGCAAGAGCAAAGTTGAAGATTGAGTGGCTTCCAAATTTAAAATAAAAGGTTTATCAGGAACAATAAGTATATGAATATTTACCTTCAGAAATGAAGTCAAAGAGTCATAAGTCATGGGATCATATTGAGGCAAAGATAAGTAAGATTTTGGCCAGCTAAAAATTAATTAATCGATCCAATTTAGTAGATTGAGGAAGATTACGCAGAAACGGAAAATGTAAATCTGTGTTTCAACTGACGAAGAAGAAGGTTATTGATTTTACGCGTAATTATTTTCTATATATACGTATGAAAGAGAGAATAAACCAATAAAATAAATTCTTTTTTATGTAACCTTAATAACGAAATTCTGAAACTAAAAAAACGTAATATATACCTAAAAAACTTGAAGTCAGCGCCAGTACAAACTAGAGTTAACTAAGTTAATGTCAGCGAAACAACAATCGAGCGAAACAACAATAAGAATTCACGTGGTTGTGAATAATCGAACGGAGAGCGGATTTTTATACTCAGCCATACTATGCACACAGATCATCTTGAGTTCGTTCAGCTAGCCGTGTACACGATAACTCAAGTAATGAATGAGATATTTTGTTAAAACTTTGTGTGCACATTCACAACAACATACGCTATTGCAATTGGGTAAAATCGCACAAAGTTCAAGCTCAGTTCCCATATAACGGTAATTTTGAAAAGTAAGAAAATCAATATTATTCAGTAATTAAATTTGCAATTAATAGTCATACTCCCGCATTAGACCGACATCAATAATTTAGAATCAGATGGTATTACATAGACTTGACAATGTAAACCTTGGAGGAAACAGGCTCATATTCTGGTGCTGTATGATGGTAAGGGGCGTAGGAATAGCTCAGATCGGAAACTCAATATACAACCTACTAATTTTTCATTTCAATATTATATTTATCTCAAGTATGCCGCCAGACTGACCGAAAAGTGGCCAAACGACAAAAATTTTATAGTACTGGCATGACCTTCTAAACCCTATATGATACATGTTTGGGCAAAAGAAATTAGCGTAGCGGCAATGCCAAAAATTTTGGAGATGTTGAAGGCGAATGTGTGCAACATGTGCAAGAGATTATCTCTCAATGTAGGCCAAAACTTTTTGAAGAGTATCCCATGTATAATAGGAGCTGCAACTACGCCATTGTCCCATATAACGTAGTTTTCATTTTGCACTCCCGATTGATTCAAGACTATATATTTCAGGCATAAATCAACATTGCTACATGGCTCCATAATTACACTCCGAAGTCCAATTGACAGTTATCCGTACGGTTAACATGCTCCAAAGCGTGGAAAAATGCAACAGTCGCCTGGCAAGGTTATGGCGTCTGTAATTTGGGATTCGAATGGAATAATTTTCATTGACTACCTTGAAAACGGAAGGACAGAGCGTTAGAAGGACGAAATCGCCGTATTTGAAAAAAAAAAACTGCTGTTTCACCTAGCCAATGCACCATGTCACAAGTCAGTGAAATTGTAAAATTGAAAAAAATGAAAAATCCATGAATTGGAATTCGAATTGCTTCCGCATCCACCGAATTCTCCAGATCTGCCCCCTTCCCAGCGACTATTTCCTGTTCTCAGATCTCAAAAGAATGCTTGCTGGGAAAAAATTTTCGTCGAATGAAGAGGTGATCGCCGAAACTGAGGCCTATTTTGAAGCAAAGGGCCAATCGTACTTCAAAAATGGTATCAAAAAGTTGATGGGTCGCTATAATCGCTATAATCATAAAAAAAGAATATTGCCAAAAAAAAATTATTTTACCATGGTAGGCCGGGAACTTTTCAATTGACCTGTTACATAAGTCCGGAAATCTCCCATAAACCAGATCTTCAATTTTTAATCAACTTTTTAAAAATATCTGCTGAGTATCTAATGTTTGGTTCAACTCGAACTTTCTGTTCCTTACTTGTTTACGATTAATTTATGATAATTTTGTGATACTTTTTATATATAGATAACAGGATCTATCGCTGTTGACAGTCACTATTTACCCAAAGATTTAGAATTGTTAATTGCCGGTTGTTGCTGTGATGGTGGATACTGGCAAAACTAATATCAGTCACAGCGCT
The DNA here is from genome assembly GCA_030068015.2 of Neoceratitis asiatica. Lineage (NCBI taxonomy): Eukaryota > Metazoa > Arthropoda > Insecta > Diptera > Tephritidae > Neoceratitis > Neoceratitis asiatica. The sequence continues at coordinate 38,740,688 of CM061529.1, forward strand.
GCTGTTAAGAATATCACAACTTGCTGTCTGGGCATATTAAGTATATTAATGAGTAATGAGCGGCGCTTTTATAAGTAAGAGGATTTCAGATCTCCTTTGAGTCCTGACAATAGGCTCTATACCAATCAGCCGTGCACAGCCTTTGAACAAATTGAACTTTTTTTCTGATTTCTTGACAATTATATTGGTTTTATTCGTTTTGAATAATTGCTGAGTTGGAGTAAAACCACCTTAAATATTACTATAATATAGCCCAGTGTATGGAATTATTTATTATCTAGTTGCAATTTGTTCAAAGTTTAGAGTAAGATAGGGTATTGTAGGCTGTTCGGTTAATATGGTCATAATCTAATACTTCATTCTAACAAAGAACACATAAATAGGCATTATTATTATGGTAGTGATATATGAAAACTATTTTAAATAATAATAAATGGGGGAAAACATTTCGATTATTTATATAAATGTTTTTAATACAAGGGTTGCAGTATATATTTCGAGATTAGAGAACAAAAACAAATATTAATCATCGAAACTCGCTATATTGTTTTTCAAAATATTCTCCATTAACATCTATACACCTTTGCATACGTTTAAACCAATTATCGAAGCACTTTTGCCACTATAGCTGAGGTGTCTCCGAAACATGCTTACCCCTTACAGTCGACTGCTGTTTGCTTTCTGGTTCATAAGAGTAAATCTATGATTCATCTACTGTAAGACGAAACCCTGTTATCGTATTTTTTTAAGATTTGTCTCGACCAATCTGCAAGAACCTTTTTTGGGGGATTGAAAAATTGTGTGGGATCAAATATGAAAAAAAATTTTTACAATCAAATATTCATGAAATATTGAATGTATGCTGGTCGCACTAATGCCTATAGGTGTCTCAATATCGGAAGGACAACTGTTTTTGGACGACTTTCATGAAAATCATCTTGGAGTGATGATTGATTGATGATTGAATTCACCATACTATCGATAAACACCGGTCTTTGATGGAGCTTTATCGCTAAAAATTTAATTAAGCTCATCGATGCACTGTTGCTGAGTTAATGCACGGCGAAAATTGTAAAAAATAATCATGCAAATTTTTTTGCGTTTCCATTTCCATTTCCATTTTCTTGTTGTGATGAATATTTTGAGTTACTGTAAACAACAGAAAGAGCGCTCGTATTTCAAAACGTTCTGAGTATAATTACCACCAAAAATGTCAAACTTTACAATAAAGTTGTCAGTTACTATATTGCAACACTAGGATTGCCAAATGCCGAAATATATAATGCAATGTTAGTATTTTTTTCTATTCAGCCATAAAGCAGGTAATGTAGGCTATATAAGGAATAGTTTTTTGAGCTACGCACATAATTTCGCATATGACTAGGCATTGTTAAGATCTTACTTGATGGAGAAAATTATAAAAAAAGATCAAATATGCATTATAAACTTATTGAATGCGTTTTCTATTTCTGCCTGATGAAAACGCAAACATGAAGCTTCTTGTGAAACAAATTGTTAAGATTGTGGAGTATAAGTTATGAAAAAAAAAATATTTCGCTTCTACCGCTATTAGCTTGTCATAAAATAAGGTCGAAGTAAAATGGTGCCCACAGTACCCGAAATTAATCTATTATTGTGAAATTGAAAACTGATATTAGTCTTCCTTCACACATGTGATTTCTTAGCATATGACATAAATACACACCCCAGTCTCTCAGATCACTTTTAAATTAGAATACTTTTCATCAATAATTTAGGTTGAATCCTGAATATATCTCTGCAAATTTTGTTTAATTAGTTGTGTATATTTCAATATATGGATTTTTATTTCCGCTTTTTTAAATAAATTTTTTTCGAATGATCTATTGAAAAGGCTATAAAAGAGTACTAAATTAGTAAAAACAATCTATTGCTTCTTCGGGTTTTTTATTTACATTTCAGATGATTTAAGTAAATATATTTCACAATTTTAATCAGTTCTCTTTGAGTTTTTAATTACATGTTTCATTGCAGGGTTCATGATTTTTTCCACCCACAATAAACGCAGCGACCTGATTTAATTTCGCCTTGAGGGACTGTAGGCCCAATTTGGATCAAAGCTGACCGTCCACTTAAATGTGGCTTAATCAAATAAAAATGGAGCTCTTCTAAAGAATTTCGTCAAATGCTTTTTTAATAAATCATCTTAGCATTGCAAAGCGCATGTACTTTTATGCCACACTTGTTTGGTTTCGAAATAATACGAGTGTGTTGTCAAAAACCAGATCGTTCTCTGAAGGCATATAATTTTTCATCGAACTTTACATATTGGGAAGGGTTAAAATATATTTTTGAAACACAATAACACCTCTTCAAATAAATTTCCGACGGTCGCTTTTTTGGCAATCGAAGTATTTTTTTTCGCTGTAGTATGGAAGGCGCACAATATTTTGATTACTATATTTTGTTGACACGCTTATTATGGTTTCTGTGTGAAAAATGTCAAATATTTCACCGGGAAGCTTCTTTTGCTTGACGCCTCCTTTCGCACCAGGTAATTGGTAATTTTTCGATCTCGTTCTTACTGTTGACGATGCATAAATTTTTTTTACCAATTGGTAAATCATCTTCCGAACAGTCTAAGCTATCGCCTTTCTGCTCTGAATCAATGTATAATTCTTTTAATTCTACGTGATCTTTATAATCGTTGTCACCTTCATCACTACCATAATCAGAGCCAGAGTCGCATTATTCTATATGGCCTTTTATTCTATCTTCCTCTCGTTCCGCATACGAGTTTTAAAGTGAACTTTTATTTAAAAAACAATATAAATATAATTTTAAAATTAAAATTGATTAATTGGCTATAACAATAAGCCGTTATTTTCCGAAACACCATAATACTAAACATTCAGTACCAGCTACACTCCTCGGTTTGACAGAGCATTTAAAGTATACAGCGCTGAATATCCACTTGTCGCACCAATAATGTTTTCGAGTAATAAAAATGTTTATGATAGCACGACTTGGCATAGAGGTAGGTAAGTACGAAGGAAGATTAATTACTGCTGAGTTTCATCGAAGTGAGATACTCCAATCCCTTAGTTCCTATTTAAATAATCAACTCGAAAGGGTTTTCCAAGGTGACGTAAAAGGTTGCAACAAATTTGCTCTCAAAGAAGAACTATATTTGTATAAGAGTGTAATATATAAGGATTTCTAATAAGAGTGATATGATTTCTTAAAAAAAAAAACACACTAATTGTTAAGGAAATTCTAATGTTTCTTATTTAATGTGAAGAACAATCGATACAATTAAGTTTTGGATATAACATCATTCAAATGGCCTCCACGGCCTCTTTCGCAGGAACGAATTCGATGAACCCAATTTTGAGCACTTTTTCCAGTAAATCAAGTCGTATGTCATGAATAGCACGTTCAATATTGACTTTTAAAGCTTGAAGAGAGTCTGGTTTATTGTTAAAGACCAATGACTTCAAATAAACTTACAAGAAGTAGTCTAATGGTGTTAAATTACAACTTCTTGGAGGCCATTCCATTTCACACTTTCTTGAAATAATCGAATCTCCAAACCTTTCTCGCAATAATTCGGTTGTTGCACGTGCTGTGTGACACGTAGCCCCGTCTTGTTGGAACCAGATGTTTGTAAGATCAACTTCTTCCAATTGCGGCCATAAAAAGTTGGTTATCATCGATTTATACCGCTCTCAATTGACAGCAACGGTGCTGCCAGCTTCATTTCGAAAGAAGTGCGGACTGATCATTCCACCAGACCGAAAACCACATCAAAAACTGAAAATTTAGGTGAATGTAATGGCTGTCCATCAATATTTTGTGGATTTTCTTCGCACCAGAATGGACAGTTTTGTTTATTTACCGCACCACTCAGATGAAAATAAGTCTCATCAAAGAAGATGATTTTCTTAAAAAAAAGATCGTTATCGTTTTCAATTTGTTCCAAAGCAAAATCAGCAAAATTCACGCCGTTTATGGTGGTCCATGGATGAAATTGTAAACATTACTGAATACAATGAAAAAAAAAAAAACAGATCATGACATATTAAAAATGGCCAAAACGACACTTAGAAATCATATCATACCTATTAGAGAACCTTTTAATACCGCTAGTTTTAGGATATTTTCTTTGAAAAAATATTTAGAAAGATGAATTGCGACAATCTAAGGTTTCTTTTTTTTTTGATAATTGCTTTTGAAAGAACAGAAAATTGACTGAGAAAAGTCTGTAATAATTAGTATTGCAAAATTCTGCGATTATGAATGTAATATTGACGAATTGTTCCACTTGTTCCTCACATATGCTTGAATTAATCTCCATAAAGGTCAAACAAGTCAACGAAGCCCACAGATCCACATTCTTCAAATGAAAATATGCATGTTATTAAGTGAGGATTCCTACTAATAAATAGAGTGCTTATTGAAACAAAACCAGCAAAAAGGCAAAACCTATTCAAATCTCAGGATCAACAAAAATCCATACGTTTGTTTCAATAGCGGCCTTTTATCCGAAGGCTTAATGCTACCGGAACAAAGCATAACCCACTCTTTTATTTTTTAATTTATTTATAATATTTACAACTGAATATACAATGGATAATATTGCTGACCGTTTTATTTGATGTAGTTACTACAAGTTGCCATGACTTTTTGCTTTTAAGGACTGCTGGCGATTTGACCCAAAAACAGCATTCAACAATATTCTATTTATCCCAAGTCTTGAAAGTTGTTGTGCTTCAAATGTTGACGCATATTTGTGTCTAAGTATTTGCGTAGACCTTTTTGTGGCTTACACTTGAGTGCACCACAAGAAATGTTAGTGAATATGCAAAAGACGAAAAATGGGGTGAAATGAAAAAAGAAAAACCAAATCAGACAAACCATAAAAAACAAAGATATTTTCTGGATATAGGGAAATAATTTCTATTTATTTAAGTCAGCTATTTATTAACCTTTTTTTTTGTAAATTCGTATTTTAAGTGGTACTAAAGCCGGAGAAAAGCAATTGAAAAGCTAAACTAGTACATATATACGAGGGCTGTTTGATAAGTCAATGACTGCTACCGTCAGCCGTTGTCGATTAACAGACTGTGGTAAAATTTTAAGCAAGTTCCGCCACTTATTTTGTGTTTGACAGCCATTGGAAGCAGGCGACCACGAGAATTTTATAAAAAGTGGGAAAAAGTAAATTTTCTGTGCCATTTGGGCATTTTTTTTGCTTAAGACTAAGGAAAGACTTGATAAATTTTATGGGAACTCTGCACCATCAAATTCAATAGTTAATACGTGCTTTACTGACTTCCGTTGTGGTCGTATCAGTACAAGTGACGCCGAACATTCAAGCCGCCCGAAAGAGGTTGCCACGCCAGAAAGCGTCTATAGTATCCATGGAATGGTATTAAACGAGCGGCTAATATAAGTGCGTGAGGCGGCAGAGGCTTTCATAATCTCAATTGAATGATTACAACATATTTTACATTAATATTTTGACATGAAAAAATCCGTGCGATGAGTGCCGCGATTGCTCACACTCGACCACAAGCATAACTGTGTAACCACTTCAAATGAGTGTTTGGCGATGTTCAATCGCAATTAAAACGAATTTTTGCACCGTTCTTGTTACCGTAGGTGAAACATGGATGCACCACACCACACAAGAGGCCAAAGAACAATCAAGATAGTGAGTTTCTCCGTGTGAACATGCACCAAAAAGGCCAAGGTCAGTCGGTCGGCTACAGTTTTTTTGGGTGCACAAGGTGTCATTCACATCGATTACTTTAAAAAGGCTAAATCTTGGAATTTGAAAAATGCTGGATTCAATGTATGATAATATGTTGCTCAAGAAAACGCTCATTCGCTGAAAACTATATATATTACATTCAAACGGTCACTGACTATTCAACCTACCCTCGTAATTGTGTATTTTATGAATTTTTGCAAATAATTGTCATCAGTTTATCAATAAGCGCTTTCGTAAATACAAACTCACATATGTATGTATTCATATAACTACAATAATAATGCAGAAATATTTCAGCCCAATCAATTAAGTGAATTGCATGACTTGGCATATTACAGTGCAAATCTATATACATATTTATACTTGTATGTGTATATATGTACATTACTTCGTTATTGTTATACAAGTATATATAATCAAAACTCTTCCATTTCGTATGTTAATCGTTCGATTCTGCCACTCACAATATTATCATCATTACCATTACCACATTACCGTTACCACATTAAGACAATTACTGATATTGGTCAGTGCGTTTAATGGTCCGATGGAATTGCTCACCTACGCCCAAACAATTTCATTCAAATATAAATTCTCTTCGCAGCAGAGTTATTTATGTATATCTCCACGTGCATCGTATAAGCGTATGCGGTAGTGTGAGTACAAATATTTGTTTCAATGTTTTGGGTATTGCAGTGAAATTTCATAAAATTTTGTGCATTCAAGCTGAAATGTTCGATTCGGTACCATAATTTGCTTGTAAATACAAACAAAACAAAAATAAATAATTATAATAAATAATTTGTTTGTTTCGAAGTAATGGCATACCGTAAGCGATTAATACCTATGTACATTGACCATCATAGTTATGGCATTTGGGGTAGTATCGAGTAAGCCGCTTGTAAATTACAGTTCCGGTTTGTGGTTTTACAAACAATGAAAACGACAACAACAATATTAATCTAGTTTTATTTTATTGAAAGTGCGTCGTCGGAACATTTACGGAATTTATGCGGTGGAATCCTTTAATTTTAGGAAACCTTCAATTAAAATTTTGACGTCTATTAATTTTCGGCCACACGTTGGTTTGAAAGTTTCTTTTTTTATGTACATAATTGGAGTATAGTTAGTTCATCCATTTGGAAATGTGTTAAGTTGGTTAATTTTAACATTTTCTAGTGAAATTATGAAATTCTACCGAGCTCATTCTCAATATAGAGAGGACCGGGTACGATGTTGATCTAGTTTGCTGGATATCCTCGGAAAACGTGGTATTTCGACTACATTTGCCAACGTACAGTTATTTAGCCAGATACAAGGCTTGTGTCTTGGAAGACTTCAATTTGCCTTGTATATCATGGAAACAAATCGATGATAACATCACTCCCGTTTGTACTCGACCCTGTTTTACCGAGTTCTTAGTGAAAAAGTCTGAGCTTTGCATTAACCAAATTAATTTAGTATCAAATAAATTTCATAAAATACTGGAATTAGTGTATGTTGACAATATTTCAAAATTTTCTGTGATTCGGTGCGATCCTTTTGTTCTACCAGGTATTCTCTGATCATCATCCTGCTTTGGAGATAACTTTTGAAGTCATGGAGAGCCTTCGGGTTGATAACGCGCATCTCTATTTAATTCCAGTTCTTGCTTTAATTTTGTAAAAGCTAACTTAAAAAAGTTAAGTCAAAAACTATACGCATTGATTTGGCCTGTCTATAAAGGTAATGCCGAGGAAAGTGTTCTTCATTTTAATAATATAATTGTAAAATTGTTTGACAATTTTGTAGCAAAACGTGCTTGTGCTTCAACTAAATGTACCAATTTATGGTTCACAAAGATTTCAGATTTTTTAAAAAACAGAAAATCTTGCGCTTTTAAACTGTATAAAAAACTAGCTTGCCTACAGACTATATAAAATACCCAAAGCTACGCCGTAAGTACTTCAAACTTAGAAAAAAATGTTACAACGGCTACTTAACTAAGGTTAAAAGGAACATTGTACGTAATCCTAAGATGTTTTATGATTTCGTTAACTCCAAACGCAGAGTCTCTTTGTTTCAATTAAGTGACTTTCATCATATCTCGTACAATTTTCAATTTTTCGGGTCTAATTATTCTATCAATTCAACTGGAAACAGTCTTGTCTGTCAAGAGAATTTTTATTCTCAAAGCTCAATTAAAACCACCCTTATATTACGAAAATACTTTTTACATCATTAGTAAGACCAATATTGGAGTACAGTTCGGTTGGGTGGAACCCTAATTATAATATCCATTCTGATAAAATTGAGTCCGTTCAAAAACAGTTTTTGTTGTTCGCTTTGCGTCATTTTCTCTGGGATTCGCACCAAAATCTTCCTACGTATTCTAGTCACTTAACTCTTATAAATTTACCCACACTTTCTAGCCGTAGAGAAATGTTAGGAATAATTTTTTTTAGTCAAGCTTCTAAATTAACTGATTTGCAGTTCAGTTCTCTTAGGTCAAGTAAATTTTAATGTCCCCATCCGATTATCACGGCAATTTAGAGCAATATTTTTAAAATCTTGTAAAACATATTTTGAACTTTATAAACCGTTTCGCCGTTTATGCCAAGATTTCAATTATTATTCCAGCATATTCGATATGACAGACTCACTTTTCGTAACAAAAAATACTATACTAACTTCTCCTAACAAGTAACTAACTAATTTTCTATTTTAGTATAAATAATCTTATATTTCAGCTGATGAATTTGTTTTCTGTAGCTGAGCAGCTTTAAATCTCGACGTTCACTCTTGCTTTCATGACTCGGCAAATTCCGTACGTTATGCGGATGGCGCCCCTTGGACGGTAACCGCTGGGCTTAATTAATTAACCTCTGGACTGCAGGAATGGTATTCGCACTTACGAACATTCGTTATAAAGCGTTTTACGTTCTATGCCCTCGAATATATGCAAAACGTGATTCGAAGCCGCTATTGTGGAAGAGGCAGCTCGGATAACTTACTCGATGTATGAAGGAACTCTTCGAACTGGCTAAGATAGCCGAAGATGAATTCTGCTGGAGGGAATATAAAGACGTACCTAGAAAATATAAATCAAAGAGATTCGTCAAGCCAAAAGGAGGTCATGGAAGAGCTTCTGAGGAGAGTTAGAAAAGACAACAGACTTAGCGCTAGGTTTAAGAAATTACTATCCAAGTCCCCGAGAATTGAAGAGTCACTGGAATACCATATCAAAACACATATTCAAGATTGTACGGACACCACAAATTTTCATCCTGTAGCAGATAGCGTAGAGTACGTTTCATACGCTATCTTAACGAAGGATAACATGCTTTGGGCAATCAACGGCTTATAACCGTTTAAATCCTCTGGTAAGGACGGTATTTTTCCAGTTTTGATGCAGAATGTATAGGCAGTGAGGATACCTTACCTGATGATCATATAAGAAGAATGTTTAAGGTTTAACTATATACCTATCCATTATAGAGAGAGAGGTGAGGATCGTTTTCATATTGAAGGTATACAAAAAAAGGTATTCAGATAAAACTTACTGATTAAACTTGGTTCTTAGTATTATTTCCCAATGAAATTTTTTATGAAGAACTAGAAGATCCGGCCCCACACTCTTGTGGTTTGATATATTTTGTCCAATTTATATTTTAGAGTTGGTATTTGAAAGGAGGTGACAGGTAAATAATAATAAAAAGTCATAATTAATCTTTAATTAATGAAAAATATTAAAGGTTCCATTATATTTTTGATCTAGCTACGCACTAGTATGTAAAACTCAAGCCGCAGCATACGGGTATTAACATCATACCCGTTTTAATTAAATTGTTGATCTGGGATAACATTTTCGGAAATAATCTATTATATATGTTAGTCTAGACAAAAAGCTGCAAGGTACTAATTTGAAGTAAACCGATCCCGCTTCATTGCTGGGAAATAAAAGTGCTATATATATTTATTTAGACATCAAGATACCTTCGGCAAAAAAATCAATCAATATGAACCATAAACATAATTTTTATAATGAGGTTTTTTTTTTCAGAAGGATCGTTAGTTATTGGACCATACGATTACTTTTTTTTTAATAGAACGTTCCGAGATTCATTTTCCGGGAGAAGAAATGTTAATTTAAGCAAAACGCTAACTATGGAACAAATTTCAAGTAAATGCAGCCATAACTAAATTTTTTTAGAACATACCCCAAGCCCCAGGTCCATTTTCCGGAAGAAAATGTAGTGTTCGTGTTAAATCAAGCGTAAAGCTACCTACGTACCAAATTTGAGGAAAATCGGACTAAAAGAACAGATTTTTCGAAGAGGTCGGCCCCTGATCCATTTCCAGATTATTCTTTCGGATTCTCCTTGTTTGAACCGAGACCAATCCGGAGACTTTTATTATTTAGATTAAATCTCTTTATTTACAATTAAGAATGTATATTCGTCATATTGTTTTTGAATTCGAAATTAATAAAAAACTCAAATCCCTTGACAGCAAAAGAGAAATTTGTATTTTTAGTGCATCACTAAAAGTTTACAATTTTGTTTCTGAAATCAAATTGCAGGTACAGCGCGTGGACGAATTAAAAGTGTGAAAATAGCAACATCAATTCAATTGTTTAACTTAATCTAGCATAAAATATCTCAATGGTAAGTAACTTCTCAAAAAAAGCTTTTCAAAGATTATCCATTTAGTGGTTTCGAAAGTGCAGGACTGTATTTTGACATCTGTCAAACTTAACTGTCAAACCAAACATGTTTTGTTTCAATTGGTAGAATTTTAAAGAAATTTGAATCGACTGCATCGGTTAGAGATATTGTAAGGCCTGATCATCTTCGTATTGCTCGTTCTACCCAAACATTTTTACTATAAATTAAAATATATCCGAAGATCCGAATGTGTATATTCCTCGGCGTTTTCGAGAGCACAGAGCTTACACCTACGTCCATATAAAGTCCAGCTCATACAACAACTGAAGCCAGCTGATCATTCACAACAACGTAGTTACGTCGATTGGGTGCTTGAACAACAAGCAGTGGACTGCAATTTTTATAACAAAATTTCTCACTCAGGGTGAAGAAATAAGCAAAATTGTTGTATTTGGGGCTCCGAGGATCCTCAAGTGATTAAAGAGTGGAGATTAAACCCAAAAGAAACTACTGTCCGGTGCAGTCTTTAGTCCGGAGATATGATACTTCTTTGAAAACGATAACGACGACACTGTCACTGTCAATTCGGAGCATTATATTCGTGTGATAACCGACTTTTTTTGGCCTGCAATATAAGAACACGACTTGGACAATATATGTTTCCGACAAAATGGTGACAAGATAGTGATGAGACACAACACGAGCGTAGATCGCTTTAATGCGAGAGAAATTTATCAGCCACGTCTTGGCGATATCATGGGCCACTGAAATCGTGTGATTTGAACTTTTGTTCGTGAGACTACGCGAAAGATCGTGCTTAGGTGGATAAACCTTTAACTCTTGAGCACTTGAAAGCCAACAATCGTCAAGTTACCTCGAATGGAACGAAGCTGGCAGTCATTTGAATGATATAGTGTTCCACATATAATGCCAGGGCTTAAACTTTATAATAAACAAGAAAGAAGTGTTGTCTTCGGCCATGCCGAAGTCTTTATAACTTTCATAAACATACCAAATTTATTGCGATGCTTTACGATGATTACAAAAATTTTCAGTACAAATATGCATTTCATACTATTCTTGTATATAAGATGTAGACAAAGTAAAACCTTTATTTAATTATATTTTTACGACTTCTCTGGCGTCTAATTGTACAAATTTATAAGTCCGATCCTCATCGTATTCTTTGCTTCGGTTGTATTAAGCATCCGCCACGTATAGGACTATATTATTTAATCAACTGCTTATATGTACATACACATGCACATTTATAAAATATACTCCTGTTTTTATTTAAAGAATATGAAAAGTAGTTGAAAACTTTTCCCACAAAAATGACATTTTTTGGACTTCGATTTGAAATTTGATTCCCCAAAAAATTAGTTTCAACAAAAAAAAAAAAAAAAAAAAAATTAATTGAAATATATAAAATTATAACCATTTGAAAGATGACAACAGAATTTATATTAAATACATAACAATTTTCACATATCTCTGTATGTATGTATTCACGAGTATGTGTAAATATTTGATTGTGAGTTTATGCAGAGGAAAATCTGAGACGTTCACTGGGGAGAAAAGTGAAATTGAATAAATCTCTTTAAAATGGAAATTACATATATAGCATATGTGTATGTACATGTGAATTTAGGTACAAATATATGTACATATCTATATACATATATACTAGAGCGGGTCAAATTTTTTGCCCATCAGGAGTATAGCAAAACGTAATCTACAGATGATTCTAATAAAAATTGCTCAAGAAACCATAGCTCTAAAACCGATTTCGAGGCCCCGACTTTTGCAAAATAGATATTTTGCCATATGAATGTAGGGTTTGGCCAAAAAATCTTCATAGCTTCTGATAGAATTATAGGAAAAATATTATATTGGGCTTATTTTAAAGGTATTTTACGTACATTTCAGAATCTGTACTAATATCTATAGTGTTTTTGAATTTTAGTAGATAAATCAGGCTTAAATTATGAGAAATTAGCCTAAAATGAACTTTTAACTACTATATTATCATTTTTAAGAAATTTCTCATGGAACTTTTTTTTTCTTCACAGCTTTTTGTATTTAAATTTAAAATGGATGAACCATATCCTTCTATATCATCTGAATTCACTTGATCATATATGTCGGATGTGATAATAAGTTTAGAGAATTGGAAAATACTTTGAGGAAGTGGCGCGCACTGTCTCATAAAACACTTGTTGCAAAGTTTACATACTGACAATTATAAGGCGAGGTAAACAATACTGTTTCATGAAACACTTGTTGTAAATCTTACGTGCTAACAATTAGTATGCGATGCAAGCGGTATAGAAAATATTTGAGGAGGTAAAAAAGAGTTAGTGTGAAAAGGAAGTTTGTTGAAAGTGCGTGCGCGAGTTATGAGTCCGTGCCGGAAGTTTAAATAAAATACAAGCATTAGCTTAATTTAGTCTTCCTTTATTTTCAGAACTGCCTTTACATTTTTACGCTTACAACTATTTATACTATTTCTAACTATTGTTTGATAAAAAGATGTTTACATGTTGAGCATTATGTTATCATAATGCTTTGTTACTTATGAGACAAACATGTTTGTTTGTTTTGCTTTGTTACTTATGAGACAAACATGATTGTTTGTTTATTATAGCTTATCAATAGATTGTTTACGTCTTCGTATATTCTGAACAAGAATATACATGTTTATTTGTATATTATAGTTTATGAAATGTATGTAACAAAGTTTGTTAGCTAAGTATGTGTGTATGCAATATATGTATGTATGTATGGACGTAGTTATGCTAACGTCGTTAACTATGTATGGACGTAGTTATGCTAACGTCGTTAACTCGCGTCAATTCGTCGGAAACTTGTGATTATGAACCGTCATCCTGCGTCATATATACCTGAACACGATATTATTGCATTTGGTTTATCAAGTGAATTAAATAATCTGAATTTACCGTCTAGTCGTGACATTTTAAGATATTATTTTTTTTCAACTGATCAGGACCAGTTGTACATTCTCGATGGCTAACCAAAGCAAGCCGGGTATTACGTCTATATATAACAACTAATACACCATCGGAAAATTTGAAAACTCTAGCAGTTTATATTATTAGAATTTATGTGCCAATGTATTTCAATGTAAAATATATACTGTTATACACGGCAGTGTACTTTTATCAAAGTTTATTCGTTGGACACGGTCCTACCACGTAATTTACTTAATATTGTAGATGTTGTAATCCAAAATAATGCATATTACGCTCATCCAGAAACATTATATTAACAATGTTATTTGATGATAGAAAAGCCATACATGAGAGCTATCGAAAAAAATTTATACTATCGAGAAAAAATACTTGATTCAACTAAACTCAGAGTTTACAAAAAATATAATATCAATTTTAGTGCTTCAGATTATACTGATATGATTGATCTGAATGACGATAATTTATTATCTGAACCGGCATTCACAAGAACTATTCCATACGATCACTTGATACAATTCTTAGATTATGATGAGCCAAAACTAGATGATCCTAATATTCCAATGCATATACAAGGAACAGAAAGATATATATAGTTGTTAACATCTGTTTCTAAACGTGTTGTAGAAAAAAATCGTGAAGTTGTTATGGCTATTACAGCAGAAAGTCGTAAAAAACAACCACGAATGGAGAGCAAACAAGATTTAAAAAAATAATAACATAACATTACTTTATATTTTAAAATACTCTAAAATGGCAAATTCTAAGTAAAAAAATAATTATTTAAATAAATTACATTAAAATTATAAAAATTTTGTTTTTTGCTTATTAGTTGAAAAAAAAAAAATTTTAATTTTTTTCTACAAAAACGAATTCGAAAAAAGAAAAACTGTCTGACTGAAAGTTCTTGGAAATGTTCTGAACTTATTTAAGCTGTAAGGAAAAAAAATTTTCCATGAGAAATTTGTTAAAAATGATAATATAGTAGTTAAAAGTTCATTTTAGGCTAATTTCTCATAATTTAAGCCTGATTTATCTACTAAAATTCAAAAACACTATAGATATTAATACAGATTCTGAAATGTACGTAAAATACCTTTAAAATAAGCCCAATATGATATTTTTCCTATAATTCTATCAGAAGCTATGAAGATTTTTTGGCCGAATCCTACATTCATATGGCAAAATACCTATTTTGCAAAAGTCGGGGCCTCGAAATCGGTTTTAGAGCTATGGTTTCTTGAGCAATTTTTATTAGAATCATCTGTAGATTACGTTTTTGCTATACTCCTGAAGCAAAAAAATCCATCCATCCAATTTGACCCGCTCTAATATATAAGTATGTAAATGCTCAATATTTGTTCAAGTAGTTAAGATATTTTTTCCTTGAAAACTACATAAATAAAAGAAATTCAATCTCAATTATATAATAATCGCCTGAAGGAATATTTCCACTACATAAAAACAATAATAACATTAATAGACGTATATATATGTATTTAAATTTCTTCCATCAAAAGTATAACACAAGGACAATGCGAGAAATACAGGAAACAACAAAAGGAAATGTTATAATTAAAATATTGAAAATTTGTCATCAACGCCAGAAGCAACTTTCAGCTTTTCATTTTATTTTTTATATCACAAGAGAAGTGAGCCAATTAATAACTAAAAACAAACGAAAAAGATTTCTAGAGTTTGAAAATATAATTTGTTGTTTTTCGCACAACACATACAAATCAATACCGATAAAACAAAGAAATTTCAAAACAGCAAACAGAAGCGAAGGAAATACTCAGAAGCTAAGCGGCTCAACAGAGATCCGAACTTAAAATTTTGACTTTGTACTTGACTATATACACTATATACTTTTACCTAATATTGTTTGTATGTACTTATATGTACAATGCAGTGAGAGGACAAAATGTTAAAATTATAAATCAAATATATGTGAAAACTTGAGGGAGTGAGGTGGTGAGAAGCGAAGACAGAGCTAATAACACCAAAATGTGGCTTAATATTCGGTTGTGCTTGCTTTGACGCACTTAAGGCTCGTGCACGCAAGCAGTTCTTTAAAGCGTATCTGTGTCTGGCGGCAAGAAGTTTTGCCACAGAAGAAGCTCAGACATCTCTTAGCCAAGTATTGGGATAAAGTTAGATGTAAGAGGATTTTCGGTATTTTCTTTCTTTCTTTCTTTCTTTGTATGTTGAGACACTCTAAACCACTAAAATTGCCGTTACCGTTGTCAAGCTAGCACATGACAAGTGCAGAAATGCCGAACAAAGATCTTCTTTTGGTGTGTGGTTATGAGTAAGAACAATGGCAAAGGTGTTCGTTATGCTTGCCAAGTGTGAGTTGGCTGGTGAATTATTATATTTTTAGTTTTCTAAGTTTTAATTCTATAGAATAATTTAAAATTGCAAGAAAAGTTCGATCTCAAGGTTGGTTAATTGAATAAAAATTGAAACGTCTAAATAGCTGTAGTCTAAATTAAAAAAATTAATAAGATTAATGGTTATAAAATTAACCAGAATAGAAAACGTTTAAAATTAATTTTTTTTAAAGATTTATTTAAAATAATTTATAAAATTAATATAATAATATATAAGAGTGGAACTAAAAAGCGCTAACAAAGCTTGCTTGTAAAATGTTATTGAGCAGTGTCGCCCAAAATTTGTATATGCAAACAATATTTGGCGTTCACATATAACAGCGGCTGACCGAGGGGCGCACTTGAAAATATAAACAGGAAATCTAACGGAACATTGACTTAAAATCGGTGACAGTCGGTATTGCATTGAATCCGAAGCCGATGGCAGAAGTTCGTGATTACATTTACCTCTAACGTTCCTATTAAATAATTTTAGATTAATAAATGATGAAAATTAAGGAAATACCCTCCCTCTCTCAAGGAGAGAGATTTTTCTTCGCATCACAGTGTAAATTTTTTTGTAACCGCAGTTTACTCTAAGCCACCTCTGAACGGTTGATGAATTATTTATTTTTATGTCAGAAATACTCTCGGAGGGGCGACCGCAATTTGAAAAAGTAATTTAATTTTTCATTTATTTGATTTATGTAGATGTAAAATGTATGACATTCGTTTGAAAATATAATTATCAAGGGAGTAAAAATTAGTCATGTATATAATTGTATACCAAATTCTCTTTGTACAGGATATTTATGTTTTCAAAAAAAATCGCGTTAAAAGATAATCAGGTCTATGGTAAGTGCCGCCATTATTTACAACCATTTGCTTGTGCACCTAGAGAAAAGTGTGAAAACTTTTTTTTTTTTTTTCTTTAGTAGTTGAAGGATTTTGAAATGAAAAATTATCGGTAATTACTCATAGAAATTGCTTTGATAGTATTTAATTGTAGTAAAAACAAGAAAGAAGTGTTTGTCTTTATATTTTTTCTTGAACCTATCAAATTTATTATCAAATATAAAATCTGAATTCGATCATTTTATTGTAAATATTTATTTGAATTTATGTGGATAGCATATCAATTTTCACACTACTAAAAAAAAAATCTCATATGTGAACGAATCAGTTGTACATTCATATGTAGGCTAAATAAGATAGTCTTCCGATTTCGATAAGTTTCATTAATAGTATTTAATTCATTATGTGTGTATGTAGAATACTGAATTTCATACTCTTAAATGCTTCATTTAAATATATATGATCTAAGATCACATATCTGAACAAACCGGTTGTATGGCAGCTATGTGATATAGTCGACAGATCTGGCCGATTTCATAAAATTATTTGAAATACAAAAATACATTGGCATACCTCGATCGTTCAATTATTTCAAAAATAGATATACTTATTAACGATCAAACAGAGGGACGGACAAAAAGGCAGTTAGACGATCATGATTAAGACAACACAGCTCATCATTCTGATATGATCAATATAAATTTGATGCGTCTATCTCTTCTCTTCTTACGACCTTCAAACCACAGTTATGTACATGAAAGTTGTGATAATGTATGTATAACTCATTGGGAATAAATATTTAAAAAAAATAGATTAAAAGATTTTTCATAAATTCAGCTAACCAGTTAATGAAAGAACAATAAAGTTGATTTTCAATGTACAGACAGTGCATTCGGCAACTAGAAATATACAGGAAATATATGAATTCCAGCATTCGGACAGACCATTGTTTTCAATATTCTGTACCTTAAAATATTCTGTATTAAAATGAAAATTAAATAAATATGTTCAGATATACGTTGAAATATTTATAACAATTGGCATACTTTCGATACAAGTAAGTAGTCTGCATATGCCCGTTTACCCTGTACAATATTAAAAACTTCTTGCTTGATGACTTGACTTGACTTATTTTATTTTGAGTTTATAGATTTGAATTCTTAAGATCTTATATCTTTCGATATATATGAATATATATATTATATAATATTAATATATTATATATTATTCATATAAGTACAAGTATATAGGAATGTTTGTTTGTATGTTTACTGTCCAGGATCACCAAAATTACCCGGCAGTTTACATCGAAAGTTTGCCCTTTGTTTTTATGTTCACCGGAAAAGTTTTATAATAAACAAATTTTCTGGATGTGGACCAGGAACTGATTCAATCGAAAAAAAAATAATATGGTTCGATTTACTTCAAAAGTAGTACATAGATAGTTCTGCGATTCAGATTGGCATGAACACTATTTTTTTTATACGGGAAGTGAACCAGGAATCGACCTATTCGATAAAATTGTATTTATTGTTCGATTCACTAGAAATTTGTTATATAGGTAATTTTACGCTTACTCTAGTATAAACATTACTATTTCTTCTGAGAAGTGGGATTGGTCTTTGGTCCATTTTCGAGAAAGCAAAGTGCTTCGAATGTTTGTCTAGATACAAACATATTTTTTTTCTTTCTAGAAGATCGTATATGGTCCACTTTCTTAAAATAAATCTATTTCAAGTTAATGGAAGCGGTCTGCTTTAGAAGAATCGCATGGCTCAAAGACTAATTTCATTTTTATGGAAATTTAGAATATTTTGGTGTACCATGTAAAGTAGTTAACATCAGCAGAAATAATGTGAAATGTTAGCCAATTTAGAGTAGTAAGCACATGCAATCATTGGCAACTGCTCTTAAGGTGCAAGATAAGACTCCGAAAAACTGTAATTAGTAAATATTTTGGACTATGGAAGAACAAGTTTGACAATTATTATTTTTTTAATGTAATTAAAAAATTGGATAAATCATTTTAAGCAGAATAACCAATTATCTAATTGGTACAGGCTGGATAGAAATTGCAGATTCCTGCTGATTGCTGGTTTTGTGACCAGCTTGTCTTTCAATTTGTGGTATGCGTCTTGACATTTTTCCTAGCGATAGAGAGATCCAAGGAGTTTTTGGTGTATTTTGCATATATTTTTAAGCTTTGAGAATTTTATCATGCCCATAATTTCTTAAGCATATCTTCTTTACGCGCATTGAGGAAGTCCGGAGACAAAATATAATATGCAATTTTTACCAGATGCATTCAATGATATACTTTTCTCATTTTTTTCTCATCAGGAAAAATAAAAAAGAGTTCTAAAATATTGGGTGATCCATTTCGAGGTTCCCTACATTTTAAAGAAAAAATCACAGAAAATTCAAATTTAATGAGGAATGTTTATTATCATTCGAAAGAACATTCTTTGAAATTTATTTTTTGATTATTTGTTGGCCGCGGCTATGTGTCAAATGGCCCATCCTTTGAGTGAAATTTTCGATGACTCGCTGGAGCGTGATGTTCTGCTCCAAGCCTGAGTCGAAGCGGTATTGTCCGCATTGACCTTAGATTTTACATATCCCCACAGTAAAAAGTTTAACGGTGTGATATCACACGATCTTGGTGGCCAAACGACCGGCCCAAAACGTGAAATTATTTGATCACCGAAGTGTTCGCTCAATAAATCCATTGATTGATGCGATGTGTGAGAAATGGCGCCGTCTTGTTGAAGCTAAATGTCGAGCTTCAAATTCAGGCATAAAATAGTCGGTTATCATGGCGCGATAACGTTTACGTTCTCACCGGCATCTTTTTTGAAGATATAAAGACCGATGATTTCACCGCCCCACAAACCACGCCAAACCGTTGTTTTTTTTATAGATAAAATGTCAAATCTTGAATCTTTTCAGGTTGTTCTTCGTCCCAAATGCGGAAACTTTGGTTGTTTACATACCCATTGAGCCAGAAATTGGAACTTTTTAAGAGCCCATATAGCGAAGCGATGTCGCTTGGGAAGGTCGAGCGACTTCACTTATTGCACAAGCTGTATTTTATACGCTTTCAATTTAAGTTATCGACGTAAAATGCGCAAGTCGTTCCATACGTCAGTCCGAGTTGCTGCGAACGTCGCCGAATCGACTCTCCACGGTCCCACGGTCTTCGTGTACACTCTCAGATACGGCCGCTATATTTTCTTCACTGCGTGCAGGATGTGGTCTATTTGGTTGAATATTATTCAACAATGAATGCTGGATCTCAAGATGGGTGATGGTGGTGCTCAGTATAGAACGTGAATTTTCGTAATAAAGTTGAATGATTTTTAAAGATTGTTCATTTGTAAGTTTTTCCATGATGAAATGTCAAATAAAGCGAACAAAAATAACGTGACAGCTTGACACGACTTGCGTGTGATCTGTGAAAAAAGGCTATTGAAGAAAGTACGTCTGCTTGGATCACCCTTTACATACACTCATAGTCAGCGAAAGAAGTTATACTTCTAGTTTGTGGTCCACAAGCAAAATCATTTTAAAAGATTTTATTCTCATAAGAGAAATGCAACCGAAGTTATTGGCACTTAATTCAATTTCAATTTCTATAACATTTTTTTTTAAATTTGTGTGGCTAGAATTTGATTCTAATTACAATGAAGAGAGAATTAATGAAATTAGTCAGCAACTGACAATGTTACTGATTCGATTACAAATGCCTCAGCTACCAACAGTACCTCAAGGAGCTTTACCCATATACTCTTTCAGCAAAACTAAATTTCTCTCATATATTATGCATAACTTTCCTTAAATGATCTTTTAAAGCAAGATATATGTGCACACACACACAAATTCTCAGCACTAGTGTGAGCAATACATCACATCACATCATCGAACCGCCTTAGCTGACAACCAAGCAGCTGACACTTTTTATGAAAAGGTCTGATAAAAACATTACATTTTGAAGATGTAAGGGTGAACAGCAACAACATACATTCATATAGACATATGTGATGTGTCAACATAACAACTGACAACAAGTCAAGGCACGAGCTTAAGACCAAAAGGAATTTATAATCACTCACCACTCAACTGCCCCAAACCGATTGAATTGTCACATTGTGGCCTACTTCAGTTCGATTGCTGCTCAGCTCTTTCTTCATACCTCAGCCAAGACCGTCGTTCAACATAGCTGTCAAGTATAGAGAATAGAGATGGTAAGACTTCGTTTTGAGGTGGGCTCTGAGTTCATCAGACGCTTGTTAAAACAAATGTGTGTTTGCTCATGAACGACACACGTCGCCATACTGTTTGTATGTTTACTATGGGATCAAATGGCAAACAGATAGAAAGATGGAGAGATGGACAGAGAGAAGAGTAAACAGATGAGCAGCCGAATAGACATAGATCCACAGTCACAATAGCAAAGAGCCCTGTGTTAATGTAATGTTGACATTTTGTATTTCGCAACGAAGGACTATCCATGCAGACCTTTCTAAAGATGGGTGGGGTGGGCAGCTAAATAAACGCAAAGACCGTATTTCATACATACCTACACAATTTTGCTTATTGGCGTATTTTCTTGTTTAATAGAGATGCCACGTGTACATAAATATTTGTTAACTTTTTGTTCGCTCTTGACTTTATAAATATGCTAATGCACACGTACATATCTACACCAATAAGTATGCTCCTCTGTTTTCCTTGGCTAAATATTTGCATTTTGTATTTCTCAGTTTATTTTTAAAATAGTAAAAATATAAACATACATATATGTATATGTGTGTGTAAGTGCTTATATAAAATAACTTACCGCCAAAGACGCCATTTATATAACCAGCCGTCAAATTGCCGCCTCGGCCAGCCTTCCGCAGCAGCGCATCATCTATGAGCAGCAGACGTGTTGATGCAAAAGGATCCGGTTTCACAGGTCCTTCATATAAATTCATATCATCATGATTTTTAAATAAATTATGACGCGTAATGACATCTTCCATACCGGTGCGATGCAATTCTGGTATGAGGCGTAGCCATATTGAAAGTTGATGCGCGCGAAAATGATTCTTGATGCGTGGCTTCATTCCTGGGAGATGAAAAGAAAGAGAAAGAAAATAAAAATTTCAGTGAAAGAAAAGTAATACACACAAACATATCAAGTGAGTGTGTGTGTGTGTGTGAGTATGCGTAGAAGAAAAAATGGAAACGTTAGAATTGAAAGTAGGCGGTATTCTCATTTTCTGTTATTCCCGTGGAGGAAACTAATAATGAAGAGTGGCATACACGCACAATTAAGGGCACATATTAACATACACATACATATTTATTCTAAGAATTTAAGCCTCGAAACCTTGAATATTTCAGCATTTCCACAATAATTTTTCTCCGAATAAAGTCTTCATATATGTATATTAAATTGACACAGTGAAAAGATTTTCATTTTTGCTCCTCCGTTTTTTACTCATTTTCTTGTATTGACTGAATGACAATGAAAAATGAACTTGACATTGAATTTTTTGACAGACTCTTTATTTTTGTAGCTTCAAGTGACTGACTAAATTTTGAAAAGCGAATGAGTTAGCATTAAATTGGATGAAAAAGATAATAATGTCTTACTTAATCTATTATAAGGCATCTGATGGAGCATAAAAATGAAAAAAATTATGAATGAGGGCGAAAAAATTCGTTTAATTTGCAAACGATATGGCAGCTAAACACGTTAAAGGCTCAGCCAACTTTGTCTTGTATCCAATTATTATTCTTTTTCTGCATTACACCTTTACTCCCTATTCTCAGTGATTGAAGCATCACCAGCGCAGTAAGTTGTGTTACAACAAACAAATTATTTATTGATATTTGTGCTTTTTATTTAATTCCTTCAGCGGTTATGAGCAGTATCTCTTCACTGAGATATCTACTTGTCTTTCGAGCCGGTTATCTACTGGTCCATCTCCGCGACGATAACTAGTTGACTGAGCCTTTACTCCAATCGGCAGAGAAATGAAGAGAATAAAGCATTATGAAGGGACAATAGATTGAAAAATTGACCTTATAGAAAAAATTAAGTATTGTAAATTTTTTGTTATTATTATTATAATTTTTTTTTTGGGTAAAGAAAACAGTAAGCCACTGAATTTGCTTTTATTTTTATATTTTTTTTTTAATTTGTTTGTGTTGCTTGTAAGTAATAAAATTTGTTTTCCTATTTATAATTAGCCTTCTGTTCAGCTTTTTCGCACATACAACTTTCACGTAATCCTCAGCCTTAGACCCATTGCTTCCACAGAGCAGCTGAGATCTCATTTATTTAACAATGGGGAAGTACTGGTAAATGAATCTGGATAAGTTGGAGATTTTACGGCTGTGGAAAGAAGGAGAATATATTACACTTTGCTATTCCCATGATCTGAATGGAGCCTCAGAATCATCTCGATGATTGTTACTTTTGGACGTGACTTTAAAAGAATACAATCCTATTGAGTGACACATTTTGATTGACAGCTTTAAGGAAAGTTTTGTGTTGGTAGTCGAGAGTACCAGATTACTCGTATGAAGAAATTAGGCAAAATATATAGCGAAATTTTCAAAATCCAGTGAAAAATAACTAGATATATTTTTTCCAAAAACAACTGGTTAAATTTTCAGAAAATTAAGGAAATTAAAGTGAGGAACAGGGATAACGATCTCACCAGGATCTAAAGGAAAACAAAGAAAATCACCAAGGTCAATGGGATTGCCACATAATGACAAACTACTACTGCTCGTCTTTAAAAAGAGATTGTTTTCTGAAAATTTATAAATGAAAAAAGCATAAAAGCGATTTTTTTAAATTTTTCAAAACCGCTGCAAATCAATCTAATAATAAACATAGTGATATTAAATGTATAATGAAGTAAGATAAACTAGTAATTATAATTTTTCAGTTTAGAATCTGGTGTTTTTAGAGCAAAAGGAAGTTGTAAAGTAGGCGCAGGCATATTGTGATATTTCAGACATTTCTAATATGAGACTTGAGATCACAATTTCAACTAACCAATCCAGATTTAAAAGCTATTTCATATATAGGATGATCCATTTCGAGGTTCATACCCATCTTTAAGGAAAAATAAATAAAAAATTCAAATTTAATGGGGAATGTTCATTCGAAAAAACACCCTTCGCATTTATATTTTGTAAATTAACTCTTTCAAATGTTGGCCGCGGCTACGTCTCAGATGGCCCATCCATTGAGTCCACTTTTCGATGTTTTGTTCGAGCATTTCGACTGGTAACTGGCGAAAGACACGCGTGCTGTTTTGCTACAAGGACTGAATCGTAGCGCGATTGTCCGCATAGACTTTAGAATTTACATATCCCCACAGAAAAAAAGTCTAACGGTGTGATATCACACGATCTTGGTGGCCAATCTACCGTCCCAAAACGTGAAATTATGTGGTCACCGAAGTGTTCTCTCAGTATTCATAATATCCATTGAGTGATGGGAGGAGTGGGAAGTGACGCCGTCTTGTTGAAACAAAATGTCGTGGAGATCATGAGCTTCAATTTCAGGAATCAAATAGTCATGGCGCGATAATGATCGCAATTGAGAGTTACTTTCTCACCGGCATCATTTTTGAAGAAATATGGACTGATGTTTCACCGGCTCACAAACCACACCAAACCGTTGTTTTTTCTGGATAAAATGCAGCTATTGAATCTCTTCAGGTTGGTCTTCGTCCCAAATCCCTCTGACAAGTCGTTCTAAGAGGGATGAAAATAATTAATCTGAACTTGACTCTGTGCAGATTTTCAGAGACGGATGAATTTGCTGTCATGCTGTCGAATCGTGGAGCCGTTAATAAGTTCCAGAAATACATTACACATTAACTGAACAAGAGTATTCCGTGAAAATACGATCAATCGAAATGGGTTGCAATATGCTTGGAGGTCGACAAATTTTCCTAGACCTCATTATATATTATATTCCAAGCATTCAAATGCTTTGAAAAGCTTGGCGCGCAACGTTTTGTCTTATGCATTTTGTCTCTTGTGATCTGTTTTCACTTAAATATTATTTTTTTGCAATAAAAATGATAAATTTTGTTATATCATTTTATCACTTCGGTATCAAGATTTTCAGTAATCATTAACATATAATTAATAATAGTAACTGTAAAATTGGAATATAAAGGTATTTCTAGATCAAATTCAAATTTGACCACCCCGGACTTTGAAGGGAAAGTGTTTTTATGCTTTCATAATGATATAAAATCGTAATATAAATACTCCATTCAATCATTTATCTGTTCTGTTAGCATGGAATTTTATATTTAAACTGATAATAAAACTAACATTTTTCGAATTAATTTATAGGGTATACAGTGAGTAGTAGTTAAGCACCGTGATCTTTTACGTTTATAGCTATAAACAAGATAAAAGTAATTTTAACAAAGGCACGTTTATTTTTCCTTTGAACATTGTTTTTACCGAGTTTTGCTTTGCAAATAAATTTCATGTTCGGAGAAAATTCATTAAACTTTTCTAATTGGTATACATATACATATAACTTTCAGTTTCGTTACCGGCTATATTTTACAGAACATAGTTGTTCTTTATATCAAAATTGTTGCAAATTTGAAAGGCTTTTTGCCTCACCGAAATATTTTTCAATTGAGATTAGTAACAAATGTTACTGTCCAGCAACTCGCCGAACAGAACTAATATTTATTAACTGTAGTAAGCACGAAAAATTAATTAAGATAATTGAACAATATTTTTTCGAACTGAACAGAATACAAAAACACAACAAGTTTCTGAGCAATAGAGAATGAAATAAATGTAAATGTAACGACACGCAGATTTGATTTTTCACAAATCTTAATGCGCTTTGTCACAGTTTCGGAATATTCAAGTGTGCCTCTTCACAATCTTGCTTTTCTCATCGATCTGACAAGTTAAAAAAAAAATATGACCCTTCTCAGTATTACGTTATCTGACAAGGGTTATACTGTGACCAGTTATATGTGAATTTAACCTGCTGTTCTGTCATACTAAACTTATATAATTTTTTTCATATTTTAATTAGAAATAACTTAAAATGCATGATAAAGTAATTTAAAAGCATATTTGGAAAGTATCGCATATAAGAATGAGTCTTTATGTAGAGAGAATCTTCCTCTATATAATCAATTTATATGCCACTGAGCAGAAAAGTATTAATTGTGTACACTTTTCTACTATTTTAGAAATCATTACAGAAATATGACTGCCTAAAAGATCTGATCATGTAAAGGGTTTTCCACTAGGGCTGATATGATTTGTTAGTGTCATTTTGGCCATTTTTACTATGTCATGAACTGTCTTTTTTTCATTATATTTAGTAATGTTTATAATTTCATAATTGGACCACCATAAACGTCGCTTTGCTGATTTTGCCTTGGAATAACTTGAAAACGATAACAAATTTGTAAAGGAAATCATCTTCTCCGATGAGCCTCACTTTCATCTGAGTGGTGCGGTAAATAAACAAAACTGTCGATTCTGGTGCGAAGAAAATCCACAAATTATTAATGAACAGCCAATACATTCACCTACATAATATGACAGTTTGGTGTGGTTTTTGATCTGGTGCAGTCATCGGTCCGTATTTCTTTCGAAATGAAGCTGGTAGCACCGTTACTGTCAATGGAGAGCTGTATGGATCGATGATAACCAACGTTTTATGGCCACAATTGGAAGAAGTTGATCTAAGCAACATCTGGTTCCAACAAGACGAGGCTGCGTGTCACACAGCACGTGCAACAACCGAATTATTGCGAGAAAGGTTTGGAGATTCAATTATTTCAAGAAATTGTAACATTGAATGGTATCCAAGAAGTTATGATTTAACACCCGTAGACTACTTCTTATGGGGTTATTTGAAGTTATTGGTGTTTAGCAATAAACCAGACTCTCTTCAAGCTTTAAAAGTCAATATTGAACGTGCTATTCATGGCATACGACTTGATTTGGTGGAAAAAGTGCTCAAAAATTGGGTTCATCGAATTCGTTCCTGTAAAAGAAGTCGTGGGGGCTATTTGAATGATGTTATATTCAGAACTTAATTGTATCGATTGTACTTCACATTAAATAAAAAGACATTTGAATTGCCTTAATAATTAGTGTTTTTTTTTTAAATAAATCATATCACTCTTATTGGAAAAACCATACATTTATACTTTGTTATGAAAAATTCCAAGACAAATTCGAACTGTTGAAATGGAACAAAACTTTTAATGTTTGAAAAGTATACTGTTCACAGTCGAAATAAAAATTAATCGTAATAGATACCAATCCACTTTCCACAAAATAAAAAGCTCAGCTTAGGGGATGAAATTAGAAAGTGTTGGGGCCCTTGGTTTTTTGCTGTCGATTGAGTTTTTATGTACGATAAAGCTCCAATAATCACAACAGGTGTATCAAAAAACTTATTATCATAACAGCAAATATCGTTTTTCGAGTGATCAGCACAAATTCCTGATCTAAATTCAAGCGAGCGTTTGTAGAATGAGTTGCAGTTGGTAAGAAGATGCTTAAAACTCTCCATGATTTTTGTGTAGGAGTACAGAGAGCATGGAATTTCACTCCTCTAGATGCATGTCAAAAGGTTATGAAAAATTTCAGTCGTAGGTGATGATGCTATTATTCAGTACAAGGGTTACTTCACAAGCAATTAATAAGGCAAAAAAAAAAAAAAAAAATAATTATGTAGGATTTATGCACTATAAAATGAGCGCTAAGTGCTTGTCTAAGAGAAAATAAATCTGTTACAGATATATTAAATATTTGTAAGTAGATATCAAATAATTGACTTTTTATACCTACGGAAGTATGTAAGTACCAGAAGGAGAAGAGATAGATCCACCGAAATTTATGACGATCGTATCAGAATCACGAGCTGAATGAATTTATCCATGTCCTGTCCGTCTGTCCGTCTGTCTGTTTGGGTCATAAATCCGCCAAAAAATGAAATCTTGTATACTGCGCATATATACTTAGTAGGGACATAAATACTGTTACACACATTTTATGCTATAAAATAAAAAATAATGAATGCTTTTGGACCAATTTGTTTTACATATTTATTGATATATATTATATACAAAAAAGGAGTATTCATTCGAAATGCCCGCCTTGGCCTTTACGCACGCCTTAAGTTGGACTGGCCAATCATCAATAGCTGCACGCATCTCCTCCATTGGCAAATTGGCCATAGCACGAACCAAAGCTGTCTTAAGAGAATCAATGTTGGGGTATCTTTTGTGGCAAACCATGTCCTCTAAAACTGTCCACAATTTGTAATCCAGCGGGTTCAAATCAAGACTGGCAGAGGGCCACTCTTCAGAGGAAATGAATGCTGGTAAATTGTTTTGGAGCCAGATTTGGGTCGTTTTAGCTTTATGGGACCATGATTGGTTTTGGAACATGGAATGGTTAAGTGGTCTTACAACAGCTTCCAAAACGGTTTTTTGGTAAACTTTGGCCGATGTTTTGACCCCTTGTTCGCAAAAATTCAAGTCAGTTACCCCATCATAAGAGACACCCCACCAAACCATGACTGAAGCTGGGTGATGACCGTTTGTTGTTTTGTTGCTTCGATCCGTGGAATCAGTTCAGATGCTTCCTTAGATGACCGTACATACACCCTATCATTTTGTTTATTAAATTTTTTTTGTTTTGTTTATTAAATTTTTACCACCCTATTTTTTTTTCAAAGCTGCAGTCAACAAATGTCCGGTACAGCGTTTAAAAGCCCCAAGTCCCAAGTGTTTTTTAATAATTCGACCCATGGACTTTTGCGAAACATTCATCTCCCGGGCCATTATTTTCTGTTTTCGGAATTCTTGATTTGACAGCTTTGATGACTTGCGGCGTTCGAACTGTGCATGGACGGCCCGACCGGTGGCGGTCTTTAACATCCCCAGTCTCCTCAAACAGTTTTATGCACCGGTAGACGAACATGCGACTAATGCCGAGCGGACGGAGTGTTTTGAAAATATCACCTTTTTTCATTTCACACTTAAAAAGCGCTATAACAGCGATACGGTTTTCATTATCTGAACATTCCATGTTGAAAACTCAGACAATTTAGAATTCCCCATACAGACTAACGCTTTACAGGTTATATTTTATAAATCATATGGGAATTATGTGGTATGCTCAATTCTTCATTGAAATGCGTGTATTTAATGTTGTAACAGTAACAGTATTTATTATTTAAAATCGTCAAAATCGGACTAATATAACATATAGCGCCCATACGAGGGATATTCAAAGGAAAAACTGAATTTTGTTTTCTTTGATTACAATTTTGTGGTGCATCATGAGTTCCTGCCAAAAGGTCGTGCAGTTAATAAGGAATACTATTGCGTGAAGCAATATGGCTCAAACGATCGGAATTGTGGAACAACAAATCGTGGATTCTGCATCACGATGCACCAACTCACACAACATTCGTGATTTTTTGGCCAAAAACACCCGTAATCATGCCTCAACCACCGTATTCGCCAGATTGGGCTCCCTGCCTTTTTTTCCTATTCACAAAACTAAAGAAACCAATGAAAGGAAAGCGTTTTGCCACAATTATGATATCTAGTCCGAATCGAAGAAAGAGCTGTTGGCCATACCGAAAAGCGCAATTCAGAAGTGCTTCGAGAATTGAAAAAAGCGTTGGCACAAGTGTATTATATCGAGGGGAGTTACTTTAAAGTGGACAAAACAGTTATTGATGAATAAATAAGTACTTCTAAAAAAAATCAAAATTCACCTTTTCCTTTGAACACATCTCGTACACCGATATTATCAGATGTGATGAACGAGAAGTGTAATTATGCAAGTTGTTTATGAATAAAGAAATAATGATTACGTAAAGCCAAAGATGAATAAAATTAATTGATAAAGCATACCCTTTGCTCTCTTCGCCTCATTTCACTTGGTTGAAGAAACAATAAAAAAGTTATTAATAAATATAAAGTTTTGAAGCGTCTTATGACTTAAGCCGGAGTAATTTTTGAACTTAAGCCGGAAGCCATATGTTATTTTATCTTCATATTCCTTCTTCTTGTTTATACCCGAATATGAGATAAAAAGCTGAAAAGTTGTTCTCAGTTAAGTAAGTACATCGCACATGCACATGTCGTATGTGTTGGTAAATATGTTTTGCATTTCAATATATCAATGTATTTGCAAGGTTTGTCTCAAACGCCAAGATGACATATTTTGCAGATAGTTACGTACATATAGATCATAAAGTCTGCGCTCACCCAACACATTTCTTTAAGTAAAGTATTGAAAGAAAGTATTCCTCCGTCCAGCGCGTAGTAAATAATTTCAAACAAACCGGTATTTTTAGGTCGAAACCCCGATCTGGCCGTCCAAAAATACTATCAGTACGGGAAGAACACAAAATAATAAATCTGTTGAAAGTTAGCCCGCGAATTACGTCAACAAATAAAGTTGAAAACGTAAATAAAACGTTTAAAAAAACAATTTGTGCAGAAACTGCGTACGTAAAGCTAGATATAATTTTAGAGTCGCTGGAAAAATCCTTGTCAACAGATGAAAGCGCTTTGAATTCGCTCATAATTATATAAATAAGTCTCCGGAATTCTGGAAACAAGTCATTTTTTCGGATGAGAACAAATTTTGTATACTCGGCATAAAAGGCCGCCAAATTGTGAGGCGCAAATTTTGAATTGCCCTTGAAAAATAAAATCTTGTTGGTACAGTGAAACATGGTGGTGGTGGAATTATGGTGTGGGGGTGTATGGCGGCTAATGATGAGGGTCAGCTTGAATTTACCGAATCGACAATAGATGAATGGGAATATTTAAACATTTTAAAAAAGAACTTGGAAGAAAGTGCAGAGTATCAAGGCTTATCTTCGACGTTTTGGTTTCAACAAGATATCGATCCGAAGCATACTTCTCAAATTGTCAGACTTTAGCTCTTGTACAATGCCCAATCCTATAGAGCACGTTTTGGATATATTAGAATGAAGAATTCGTCAGCATATAATAACAAGTAAAGAGGTTTTGCGAAGAGTTATGCTGGCAGAATGGTCTCGAATTACAGCTAAGGAAACAGATAAGTTGGTAAATTCAATGCCAAACCGATTGAGTGAGGAATTTAAATAAAACATTGGTTACCAAACAAAAAAATAATAAATTTAATTTTTCTTTATAATTTGTAATGCTTTCGTAAATAATTATAAACCTGAATGCAGACGTTGTGGTGCCTACGTTTACATGCTGGTACACTTAGATACCGTTATATCGAAAATGAATATAGGAATATAGGTTTTTTTATTGCATTTTGAATTTAGAAATACAATGAATAAATTCATGTAAAATTTTTTAATTTAATTCATTATTTCAGTTGTGTTTTTACTTAGCTTAATAAAATGTATTGGGTGAACGCAGACTTTATGGTTTATTTGTACATATAATTTTATGATACTTGATTCTGAGGAAAGACTTTTTAAGGACTCTTATTTACATATATATAATATAATATAATTTGCGTTCTTAAACAGTTCGAGCTAGCCGAAGCCTACTTCCAATTTGTGTTGTGTGTCCTGATATTTTCCCCAAAAATAGTTTATTCTAAGTCGCCTACAAATGGCTGATTGTTTTCAATGACGAACTTTTTGTTTTATATTAGAAACATACTAGCCGATACTGACATACCCAGCCGACCAGCGACGATAGACAATAAAGAAAATAACTAGTCTGATTTTTTCCAGCAGTCTCTTTTTCCGTGAGACAAGTATTCAGCTTACAATTTCCTATAGTCATTGCCTTCTTTATCCAATTTCTCATTTTTGTCTTCTACAATCTATTCACCTTCAACAAAGCAATAATTCGCCGGAAGCAAACATATTGTTTATATTCCTATCTGTGAGTCTTAGCATATATTTGTATATATGTACAAACGCATACATATGTATGTTACATATGTGTGTTTTTTTGGTTAAAAACTTTTATTGCTTAATTTTAAAAGTTATATATTTACATATATGCACATATATGCTTGTATGTATATAACAGCGTGGAATGTCGTAAAATGGTGTGAGCAAAGCGTGTAAGAAGTATAAAGGAAGTGGAAGAAAGGATCATCGCAATGAATTCCTGACGCATCAAGGCATAAGTTTATATTAAAAAAGCGCAGATTTATTGCGAATGGCATAACCTGTGTTAGGAGGCGAATAAATTTGTGAAGTATGGTTATGTAATACTTTATATATATGTATATGTGTATGTGCATGTATATGTGTGTTATACGTGCAGGTGACTAAGGTGGTGTGCTCACGTCATTTAGACATCTGTTGTACGGCTTAACGCATCACGCAAAAGATTTAATCTCAAGCGGCATATGCTTAGCGCATATGAGCACAAGTTTGAAAATGTGGTGGCACAAGCTTAGTTACCTATATGTAGATAAATATACGTATGCATGTGTGTGTGTTGGAAAATCGGAAAATTGTCAGTTCAGTGACTGCTTGCGGCACATTACTCTCCTTGCCCCATCCATCCAGCGCGCTGTCACATTTTGGATTTTTTACACCCAAAGGCATAAAAGTTTTTATATATTTATATATATGTAAATATATACACATTCTCTACAATATGTATGTAATTCTTCAATGTATGTTACCTAAGTATTTTCATTTTATCTGCTTCTTTTTAAATTTTTTGCATTCTCTTTATCTTCTTGTTTTTTTTGTGCCTCAATAACCTATACGTGGTGTAAACCATCTGTAGTTTGGAGAAAGCGAGTTATCGATTGTAAAAATTACTCTAATTCCAGAAAAAAAATGCATTTTTTTAAATTTCTGAATTTTTGCTTAAGTAAGTTTTTAAACTTTTTGAAGTGATAGGTTTTTTCTCAATGGGATTTTTATTTATTGCTGGTATTTAAGCAATAAATTATTAGCTTAGTTTGGCAGCTCATGCTTACGACAAGTATTTTTATTGGTCACTGCCTGAACTATACCTAAATGTGGTAGCTCTAAATATCTCCTGAATTTATATCATTTTTTTCTTAGTGCAAAAGTAAAAGAGAATCTACAAAAGATTCGACAAATTTTGATTGTTTCTGACATTTTGGTATAAAAAAAAATTAGATTACTCTTGAAATAGTTGAAGCTATCTAACTAGCTTAACTCAACGAAACATTAAACTTTGCCTTTTGCTCGAATTTTTAACAGCTTTGTCATGACAAAAGCATTCCTATATGATCGATTGGTACTATGTTGGAGGAAGTGTTAGTATAATACAGTACTTTTGCTTGTAATACTTAATATAAAGCGTGATCCAAGTAAAGATACTTTTTCAATAGCCTTTTTTGACAGATCACGCGTCGTATCAAGCATTCATGCTATTTTTGTTCAGTTTTGTTTGGTATTTCATCATGGAAAGACTTACGCCTGAACAACGTTTACAAATCACTCAATTTTATGACGAAAGCTCACGTTCTGTAACGAATGTGTTTCGCGAGCTTCGCTGAACTTATTGTCAACATAATCGGCCTACTGAGCGTACACCATCACCCATCTGGAGATCCAGCATTCCTTATTGGATAATATTCGACCGAATAGACCACCTCCAGCACGCAGTGTAGAATATATATCGACTGTAGCTGAGAGTGTACACGAAGTTCGCCGAGAGTCAATTCGGCGCCGTTCGCAGCAACTCGGACTGGCGCATGGAATGGTGTGGCGCATTTTACGTCGAGATCTTAAATTGAAAGCGTACAAAATACAGCTTGTGTAATCCGCTCGACTTTTTCAAGCTTCGCTCTATGGGCTCTTGAAAAGTTCCAAGAAGATCCGATGCTTTCGAGCCAAATTTTATTCAGCGATGGGACCCGTTTCTGGCTCAACGCGTATGTAAACAAGCAAAATTGCCACATTTGGGACGATGAACAAGCTGAAGAGATTCAAGAGTTGATTTTTCATCAAGAAAAAAACAACGGTTTGGTGTGGTTTTTGGGCCGGTGGGAACATCAGTACATATTTTTTCAAAAATGATGCCGGTGAGGACGTAACCGTCAATGGCGACCATTATCGCGCCATCATAACCAACTATTTGATGCCCGATATTGAAGCTCGTGATCTCCGTGACATATTGTTTCAACAGAACGGCCCCAGTTACCACACATCACTTCAATCAATGCATATATTGAGAGAACACTTCGGTGAGCAGATAATTTCACGTTCACGTTCACGTTCCACCAAAATCGTGTGATATCATACCGTTAGACTTTTTTCTGTGGGGAGATGTAAAGTCTTAAGTCTATATCACTCGTATCATTCGCCAGTTACCAATCGAAATGCTCGAACGAGTCATCGAAAATTGAACTCAACGGATGAACCATCTGAGAAGTAGCCGCGGTCAATGTTTGAAAGAGACAATCTTAGAAGGGTGAATGCCAAAGAAGGTTTTTTGAATGATAATATACATTCCCCAAAATTTGAATTTTTTGTGTTTTTCTTTAAAAAAGTAGGGAACCCCGTTACAATTGGTGCTTTCCAACCGTTGGAGCTATTTCCGGCCGAGTTCCTGAATAGACTGCTAAAATATTGTACAGAAGAAATAATTACATTTAAGAAATTATAAATTTTTAATTTTATTTAAAGTTCAAAATTATAAAAGTTTTGGAATTGGCGGAACTAACAGTTATCGCTCTTGCCTCCTTATTAAGTTGATTGATATAAATTTTCATACATTAAATAGGGTTTTTTTTCAATAATATTTGCACCGAACACCGTTAAAATTACAATATTTGTTTCAAAATAAGGTTTCATAGTTTTCTTTAAGGTTCGAGTTACTTTAAATTGGACACATAGATAGTTTTCTACCTAAATTAACACAGAAAGTAATTTCTTTTCCGGGAAGTTTACCTGTGGCCGATTTATTTCAAAAAAATTTCAACGTTGTTCAATTTATTTGAAATTTGGTCTCGAGACTAATCTGTCCAAAAAAAAAAAAAAATTTTGTTGTGGTTTTATTTACTTGAAATTGGGTACATATATATGTAGAATTTAGCCTGAATTATCACAAGGAACACTTTATCTTGCGTGAAGTTGACCTGTGGCCGATCCATCCGAAAAATTTTCTTTATGGTTCGTGTTACTTAATTTTCTTATTTTTTTTTTTTATCAAAATGGAACAATCATTTTCGAATACATACAAAATTTTATACTCATTTTAGTTTTTATAAATTGTAGAGTAATGCGACTATACTGGAATAGCTTTTAGAGTTTCTGAGGCACCGTTGAGTTATCCCCTGATTTGAGTACCTCACAATAGTTATAGAAACACACGAAAATATATTTTTTACTGCTGGCAAGTTATTAATAAATAGATATCATACTTTTCGTTTTTGTGCTCTTGGTTTAAGGAATATAAATTGAATTTTTTTTTCTCGCTAAAGCATTTAATTGGCACAAATTAATCCGACAAAAAAATCTCTTGTATGCGTGCGTGCCATGGGCCCGTATGTAATGCGATATTTATTTCCACATTTCCACGCCACAATGTGAGCACTTTTCAACAGCTGTCAAATACCAGTTATATACATGAGAAATTTAACGTATATGTAGAGTACAACCTGCATATGTATTCGTCGGCGTCGCCATGGCGTATAGGTAATTTTGGTTATCTCAAAATTTCTCTCTATAGATTTATACTCGCATATCTCTGTACGTACAAATGTGAGTTATATGTAACTGCAGAGTAAGCCAAGTGAGATATACATATGTAAGAAAGGAAAATATATGGCAAAAGTTTCTTGACAATACATGCGTGTCTAATGTAGGTGCGTCTGACGGCGGGCAAAATTGTTGATGTAATGTTGTTGCAAAGGTGTGAAAATGAGATAATAATATCAATTCCTAATGGTGTTGTTGGCGGTGATTTAGCTTTTGAGCCTTGCGAATACGCGCCTATAGTTTATGTGCTAGCAAGGACTGGCTCACGAAAAACGAGACTGCGCAGGAAAATAGAATTCACGAAAAATAAATTTTTATTACACAAAATAGTTTCAATTCTCAAATTTTTTTACCTAAATAAATATAAATTGTTTCACAGAATACGAACATATACATGCGATGATATATTGAAATACGTTCTTTGTTTTCAGCAGTTTTGTCTCTCATTTGCTATTTCATTTACCTTCATCCACAAAAGGTCCTTATTATTGCAATAATGGTTGGATACTTATATGTAATACGGAGTTATGTTACATATGTATATTTATGTATCTCACTATATACATACATACAGTGGACTTTGCTTATAGTGAACTAATTTTTGCAAGGACTGTTCACAGTCTCCAGCTTAGTCACCATACTAAGGTTGACATTTTTTATTCAAAAACTTATTTTATTTACTCAAAATGTTTGCGGACGTAAGCTCAACAGATCATTGGAATAAATTCATACTTAGGAAAATACAAAATTTATATATGAATGTTTAGTGAAAGAATTCGCGATAGATGTTTGCTTCTTGTCTTCGTAAATTGACTTTTGGACAGCCTTTTCGCGTCGACTTTTCAATACTATTATGCCAGCGTAGTCAGTAGTGTAGGCTTCAGCCCATGCGATAGCTTTGTCGAAGATTTTAATAGCTTCTGTAGTTTTTATAGGATTTCCAAACTGTCTTTCGCTTTGGCCGTCATCATCAGATTCTTCAGTATCCTCGGCATCATTCAAAGTTAAAGTTTTAAAAAAAAATTTGTGATGCCACCCTGTCCTACAGCTAATAGCAGCATTTGCTTTTTACACCTTAGTTAAGAGAATAATATTTTAATCCATTGGCGGAATCAAAGGCGTTACATTTGGAAGCATTAAAAATTACGAATATTGATCCATCAGCAGTTTTAAGTTAATCTTCTGGTGTTATCAAGCAATAGGTTAGCTTTGGTTGATAATCCCTTGTTTAGCAAATATTTTTGAAACTAATAACAACTAAAAAGGAATAAACACATACTCTGTAAAACGGTTAGGTGTTTAAAGTGCAATATTCATGTATCTTAGAGATAAAACAATGGTGAAACCATCCTCTGAAAATATTTGCAGTCCTCCATACACTCTTAGAGTTCTTTAAAAGAGTACGGTTTTTTGGCACGCCCAATTACCAACGGTTTAAGTTGATGCTGCCCAGTTGCACTTGTGCAACCAGTCTCGCCTGCATTTCATATTTGGTCTTCGCAAAGTTTCCACTCGTCAATAATATTTTTGAGTTTGTGTTTAAAGGGATCAATTGCCTGTGTATCTGATGATAATTTCTCGCCGCACACTGTCAATAATCGGAATCCAAAGCAAGATTTAAATCCAGATAACCACGCAGGGCTGGCATGAAAGCTACTCTCAACTTCTTTAAAGTCAGCGTGCAACTTTATTGAATTTTCCCTAAGCATTTCCCCAATAACTGGACAGTTTTCGTTGAGATATAAGCCACTTGTATAACATCTTTTCCATACGGGGATACTCTCCTTTTCTAAGAGCCTTCCAGTCGTCTGGTGGGACATAATATTACGAGTATTTTTTTTATTCCCCGAAATCATTGATTTAGCTACACCATAGATCTTTACCGAGGATGAGGTACCAGCGCCTTTTCCGATTTTTTTCAATAATTTCAGAATTTTGCTTTAACAAAAGGCATTTCTTCGCAGGCACAAATTTATTAGCACACAAAAATGTTTAAAAACACAAAACAACGCACATTCACTCATAAGCGGTTTGCACCCGATAAAAATAAAAATAAAAACTAGCATCAAATAGCCACAACTATTCCAGTAATAAATATAAAAAACAGCAATTTCGGGGAATACCCGACCTCATTTCTGGTTAATTTTTGTTTTTATTTGTCAATTTATTCTTGTCGTTTCGTTTAAGATTTTGTTCACTATTTCAAGGCTTTCTATTGTTCAGTATTTAGAGTACTCCATGTAAAAATTTCGGTGATCACTATATCGAGGTGTTCATTATAGCGGGGGTTCACTGTACTCGGATTGGACTGTACATATGGAAGACACAACAATTTTATATTCTTACTTAATGTCAAAACAATTGTTAATGTTAACAACTACAGTATGTACAAGTATGTACGAGTATGTATGAGTAAATGCAAAATTTCATATTCATTGAAAGCAAATATGTTTACCCAATTTCGAAGAATAATAATAATTAATAATAACGCTTGTATATGAATACAAATTAAACAGCATGAAAAAGCGATACAATAAAATTCAACCAACGCTAAAACAAACAATATTGTTTCAGAATTAAGGCATCGCCCGCAAGGGTATTCCAGATTATTCCCTATTGGAGACAAACAAAGAAAATATGTGAATAAATGTTATTAGCTACAGGAATGTAGTTTTTATTAGAGCTACAGATTTTACTAAAACATTTTCCAGCAGTGTGAGTATTTAAGCAACGAGTACTTGCACACCTACTCATTGCTTATTACCCGAAAATTTTCGATCACGAGCATTTCGAGTATTTTGACAAACACTTTGACTTTTTTTCTCAGATATTTTTTCTATTAATTTTGTATTTATTTATACAAAGTGTAAACATTATTGAAACGGCAAAGAAATTTTGTCAAATAAAAATATATATTTTTTTTATTCAGCTGATCAGTTGAGCACTGAGCAAGTATCGAGCAAGCCTCAAGCTGCTCGCACTGCTCGATACCCGGATATCTAGAGCTCTAGTTTGTATGTATGGACAGTTTTTTATATCAATTACACTGTGACACAAAATGAGGGGTCATCTCTCCGTAATTGATGAAACCAATTGGAGATGAAACTCTATCCCTCCCATATCAAAACCTCATACTGGGTTTTTGGCCTATGGGTCTGGTTTCATTTTTATTTTTATTTAAAGTTGGCAACCCTGTGTATGAGAAAAGTTGATTAAAACTTGATCAAATGAAGCAATTTTAGATGCTTTTTTTTGTATATAGCTTTTTTTGGGAACGAGGAACTCATTTTTGACATTAACTTTTATCTAAATCTTACGATAGGTGGCGCTGTCATACAATTTGTCTTATCTTTGATAGTTTTTAATGCAAAAATAGTATTAATATATGTAGTTTTTTTTGCCAATCATAATTTCTGTGAGTTTCGTGTCAGCTCTCTTGCAATACCACAGCAAAATAAATTCTGAAGATCTTGGTAGCGTAAAGCGTCTTATAAAATAAATTTAAAATGAATAAATGTTTGCGAAAGTTAGCGTTTTATTGTTATGTTTGCGGTAAATTCAGCATAGCAACCAATCTGATTGGTATAAGTGTTAGTGCGAAAGAGTGGTATGAACATTATTTTGGGATGCCGGTTGTACAAGACGTGAATTGGGCTCCCAAAGATATATGTAGAACCTGCTACGACGACTTACGTCTCTGGGTTAAAGGCATAAAAAAATCGCTGAAGCTTGGTGTTCCGATGATTTGGACTGATCCAGGTAAGTTTATTTTATTTAATGTGTTGAATCTATGTACTCATTCAGAATGGTTGTGCATTCAGGTGAGCATAGTGAAGCGAGTTATTATGTGTGTTTGAATGATGTAAATGTTAAAACTAAAAGATCGCGAAGATCAAAGAAATATATTGGAACAGATTATGTAAGCCTGCCATTATCGCATTCAGATGCTATTTCTGTACCACGGCCACCAAGCCCTACTACGATTTCTATATGGACTGCGAACTTGCAAAACCAGCTGCAGGATCCTGATTATGAAATATCTGAAGCTTCCAAAAATATGATACCAATATCTCAAATTTGGATGGATGACGTGGTAAAACATGTCAATTTATCAAAACATGATGCAGAGTATATAGCACATAAGTTAAAACAAAATAATTTATTGACACCTGATGTTAAAATTACTGGTTACCGTCATCATCAGCAAAATTTCAGCCATTTTTTCTGCCAATGAAGAAAACACCTTCGTTTACTGTAACGATATCGAAAAACTTGTTACAGAAATGGGTATGACTTATATTCCCCACGAATGGAGGTTATTTATTGATTCATCCAAAACTAGTATGAAAGCAGTTTTGCTGTACTACAACAACAAGAAACCTAGCGTTCCGATAGCATACAATTTGAACACTAAAGAAACGTACGAATGTGTGAGGCATCTACTAGAAGCAATAAACTATGAAAGCCATAAATGGCGTATATGTGTGCGGTTTGAAAATGGTAGCTCTGATTTGTGGATTACAAGGTGGATATACGAAGAATATGTGTTCTATATGTTTGTGGAATACACGTTATAAAGGGAACCAATACCAAAAACATGACTGGGAGAACAGAGAAGATTTTTTTGTTGGATCAGATAATGTAATACACACGTCCCTTGTTCCAATTGAAAAAGTGTTGCTACCTCCACTACATATCAAACTGGGTATTTTTAAAAATTTTGTAAAAGTACTTCCTGCAGATGGACCAGCTTTTATTACACTAAGGTCAATATTTCCACGACTTAGTGCAAGCAAAGTAAAAGAAGGTATTTTATATTTACATATAAAATAAGATTTTTTAAGATTTATGTAATTGCTATATCGTTTTACAGGTATGTTTAATGGTCCAGACATAAAAAAATTGATAAAAAATAGTAAGTTTGATAACTCTTTAAATGAAAATGAGCTAAATGCCTGGAATGCCATAAAAGACGTAATAGCTAATGTTCTCGGTAAACATCGTGCCATGAACATCAGAGAAAAAGTAGATCATCTCATGAATATGTTTGAGAAGCTCGTTGTACATATGAGTTTGAAGATACATTTTCTCCATCACCATATAGATTGGTTTGAACACCAAATCGCAACGGAATCGGATGAACAAGGCGAACGTTTTCAACAGGTCGCTTTAACAATGGAGACACGGTATAGGGCGGAAAAACTACCACCAATGTTAGCAGATCTATGCTGGTGGCTAACGAGAAATGAAGAAGACAATACCGACGAGGAAGAGGAGGAAATAAACTTACCGCCTTCAAAAAGATTCAAGTTTTAGTTTTCAAGCACCGTTATTTTTGTAAGCTTTTTATGGCATATTTTTTCAAAATGTCAGAAAATAATTTAATTCTTAACAGAAATATTGCTTTGTACGTATACTTAATTTTTTATTTCAAACTTTTCACGCCTACATATATGTGTATATATGTATACTATTTATCATATTTTTTGTGTGCCAAATACAGTGTAATGTTCCTTTCTATATGTATCTTATATGATCATTTCTACAATAAAAATAAAAATATTATTTTTCATGAAAAATAAGACAAATTGTATGACAGCGCCACCTATCCAAAAAAAAGCGATATACAAAAAAACCCATCTAAAATTGCTTCATTTGATCAAGTTTTAATCAACTTTTCTCATACACAGGGTTGCTAACTTTAAATAAAAATAAAAATGAAACCAGACCTATAAGCCAAAAACCCAGCATGAGGTTTTGATATGGGAGGGATAGAGTTTCATCTCCAATTGGTTTCATCAATTACATAGAATCTTGTTGCACAGTGTTATCAATATATCAATACCAAATACACATATTCTTAAAATAACTTGTGGTTTTTTTTGGCACCTTAAGTTCGACGATTAACACAATTCCTTAACAAATGGTCGCAAATGATGTTAATACTTCAAATTATATTATTTTTAATTAAGCAAAGTTGGTCGAGGTGTGTATTAATATTTTTCAATTTCAATGATATTTCTTTTATAACGTCTTACGTACTAAATATATTTTTATAGAAATTACAAAATATTATAAATTAGTTTCCTTTAGTAGGTGGTTAACTGAAAATCATTCTTTCACATAACTTACCGATTTCGAGGTATTTCTGATGCAGTGGATCATAGTTTTCCCAGGTAGTGCTGCGAAACCGATTTCGTTCTTTTGAAGCTGGTAACACGGAGTCCTGTCGGTGGTGCTCATTGGGATTGCTATAAAAAATGGTTTTAATCAATTAAATAAGCATAGTAGTAAATTTGAAAACATCTTTTAAAATAATAAACAATTTATCGCAAATTGCAAAATTCTAATAAAGCTGAAAGTCGACAGTTATATAACACGGTCACGAGTATAAAAAATACATTCGATATTACGTCATCAAGATAACCAACTTACTGGCCTACAAATTCAAGGAAACTACCAGATTTGATTGATTTTGCGGTCGCCAGAAACATAGATAGGAATTTAGTATTTGCTGAAACCAGTGTTGATTTATCTTGTGATTACTCCCGAGTAATTATTACATTGAATGAACAGCCAGTTCAATATCAGTATCCTTTTCATTTTAAGGCATCCAGAACAAACTGGATAAAATATAAAAAATCCGAAACAGAGAGTGAGTAAATAAATAAGACGTTGTTAAAAAAATGCAAAGTTCTATTTCGATGATTTTCAGTGTCAATATTAAATTGAGTTCAGTTCTGTAGAACACCAAATTTACCGCTCCTATATGCCTGTTGGGCGATTTTTTTTTTCAAATTTGAAAATTGATCATTTAAACGTATACGAACATCTTCCTAACAAGTTTCGTTGAACTAACGGGTGATCCATTTCGAGGTTCCCTACTTTTTTAAAGAAAAATGCGCAGAAAATTCAAATGTAAAGGAGAATGCTTATTATCATTCGAAAGAACATTCTTTGGCCGTCGCTACTTCTCAGATGGTCTATCCGTTGAATTCAATTTCCGATGATTCGTTCGAGCATTTCGACTGGTAACTGGCGAATGACATGCGTGATGTTTTGCTCAGGGGGCTGAATCGAAGCGGGATTGTCCGCATAGACTTTAGACTTTACATGTTCCCACAGGAAAAAGTCTAACGGTGTGATATCACATTATCTTGGTGGCCAATCGACCGGCCCAAAACGTGAAATTATATGCTCACCGAAGTGTTATCTCAATAAATCCATTTACTGATGCGATGTGTTGGAAGTGGCGCCGTCTCGTTTAAACCAAATGTCGAGGAGATCACGAGCTTGAATTTCGGGCACAAAAAAATTGCTTATCATGGCGCGATAACTGTCGCCATTGACGGTTACGCTCTCACCGGCATCAGTTTTCAGGAAAAATGGAGCGATGATTCTATCGGCCCACAAACGACACAAACCGTTATTTTTTCTGGATGGAATTACAGCTCTTGAATCTCTTCAGGTTGCTCTTCGTCCGAAATTCGGCAATTTTGCTTGTTTACATACCCATTGTGTCAGAAATGGGCCTCATCGCTGAACAATATTTGGCTCGAAAACGTCGGATCTTCTTTGAACTTTTCAAAAGCCCATAGAGCGAAGTAATGGCGCTTGGAATGGTCGAGCGTCTTCAGTTCTTGAACAAGGTGCGACGTAAAATGCGCCAAGTCGTTCCCTATGTCTGCCCGAGTTGCTACGAACGGCGCTTAATCGACTCTTAATAGTCTTCGGGTACACTCTCAGCTACGGCCGCTATATTTTCTTCACTGCGTGCTGAACGTGGTCTATTCGGTCGAATATTATCCAATATTGAATGCTGTGTCTCAAGATGGGTGACGGTTTTGCGAGTAGTACGCTTAGAAGGCCGATTATGTTGACCAAAAGTTGAACGAAGTACGTGAAACACATTCTTTACAGAACGTGAATTTTCGTAATAAAGTAGAATGATTTGTAAACGTTGTTCAGGCGTAAGTCTTTCCATGATGAAAGGACAAACAGTACTGAACAAATATAACATGACAGCTAGACATAACTCACGCGTGATCTGTCAAAAAAGACAATTAAAAAAAGACTTCTACTTGGATCGCCCTTTATCTTAAAATCAGATGGGAAATTTTGCGTTCAAACAGACAAACAGACATGGCTAAATCAAATTAGGTTAAATTAAAAATTATCTCGTGGTTCTGGTACGTTCGGTATAAATTTTTGTGCGTCAATCTCTCCTTCTTCTGGTGCTTACATACTTCGGACCAAAGTTAATATACCATTTCATGTTTATGAAAGGTATAAAAGATCGAAACAATTTTTTACGTATGTGGAAATAAAAATATTTTGAAAAACCGACCAATTCCTATATTTGAGGTATTTTTATTTAATCTGGACCTTAGCAGCTTGTTTGGCTATGTTATGATCTAAATAATGTAAAGGTTTGGACT
This sequence comes from Neoceratitis asiatica, assembly GCA_030068015.2. Classification (NCBI taxonomy): domain Eukaryota; kingdom Metazoa; phylum Arthropoda; class Insecta; order Diptera; family Tephritidae; genus Neoceratitis; species Neoceratitis asiatica. The sequence goes on from CM061529.1 coordinate 38,784,498, forward strand.
CCTCACAAACTAAGGGAAAATCACCTCTCCAAGCGGAACTTAATCAAATCGGCAGTTCCTAAAAGGAACTATAACGGATGATGAAAAATTGATTGCTTACGATGACAGTCTAAAGTCTAAAAGTCTAAAAACGATAATGGACAATGCGAAACGGGTCTCTAAGAAAGAAATCCGAAGCCATTATTTATCAAAAGAAGACGTTTCTGCAAGGTGCAAATAGTATATTTTATTTTGAGATAGTTTTAAGAAATAAAACTCTAGATTTTAATATCTAGTATCGGGTATTATGGAAACTGAATGAAGAAGTGAAGAAAAGAAACTGGCCATTAGAAAATTCGTAATAGTCCACCATGATATGGTATAACTTCTCTTTGATAACCCGGTAAAAACAAGCGGAACTTAATTGAGTACTGCTGCCGCTACTGCCTTATGGCTTGACCTAGCATTTTAAGAACCCTTTAAAAGTTTCACTTTTTCAATTAATTGTTCTTATACTCATAAAAACATCAGAATAAAAAATTGTTATATGAAAAATTCTTTGTATCAAGATCTTTAGAAAGAGTAAATTAGCCAAGATATATGTACATGAAAATTTAAACATTGAAAAATATTATCAAAAGTATTCATAAAAATTATGAAAATTAAATGAATTCAACTCCAGCTATTGACATGAGCAACAGACATCCTGACCACTACAATGAGCTTCAAATAGAAGCAAGTGGAGTAATAGAAATTGCTTCGTGATAGCTTAATTCTGCAATCGCAGCTAAACATATTATAATATATTCTGTAATTCAAGCTGCCATTAACTCTCTTCAACGCCATCAATCTACAATAAGTTGGTGGTAATTTGAATCAAACTAGCAACCTATATGCCGGACGAGCTAGCCAAAAAAGGAACAGTCCTAATTCCGCCAAATTCTGCATCCGACATATTTCCTCGCCAAAGTTCCTGCTAAGATCGGCCATCACTCGAAGGGCTAACTGCAGGTGGCGAGGTGAAACTCGTTTCAATGTAACCACAGAGATCTAGCCATAGATCTATGAGAAGGGAATCAAGAATTTAACAGGTCAATTGAAAAGCCCCGGCCTGAAACATAGAAATAATTTAATTTATTTTTAGTTAGCTCTAACCTTCAAAAGATGCGTGAATAAATTTGGCAACTCTCGGATCATTAGTTGTCATTTTGAGTGAAGCAAATTTTGTTATGCTGAAAAAATTGGATAAAAAGGAACTTCAGGTGTTGAAAAAAATTTGCTTTTTAAAAGGAAAAAATACAATTGAAACAAAAATTTTGAATGACCGTAACTGAATGTTTACATCATATCATTAACAAATATGTGCTCGGTGCAAAGTGGGTGCCGTGCGAGCGAGTAATTTGGGATGCGCATGGAATAATTTCCATTCACTACCTTGAAAAGGGAAAAACCATCAACAGCGACTATTACATAGTGTTATTGGGCTTTGTGAAAGTCGAAATCGCCGAAAAACGGCCGGATTTAAAGAAAATGAAAGTGCTGTTTTCAGACAACGCACCATGCCACAAGTCATTAGTTGGGCTCAGGTCTCAAAAAAATGCTCGCTTGGAAGAAATTTTCGTCGAATGAAGAGGTGATCGTGGAAACTGAGGCCTATTATGAAGCAAACGACAAATCGTACTACAAATTTGATATCGAAAAGTTGGAGGATCGCTAAAATCAAAGGCCATAAAAATTTGTTTTACTATTTCAGGCCGGGGACTTTTCAATTGACCTGTCGCTCTTTCTAAACAAGACATCCATTAGCACAAACAGCTTAATAACCGTATACTCTCTGATGGGGAGTAAATATGCGATAATGGCTACTTCTCTAATCACTTCTGTTCCAGCTGTAGGGACATAAACGAGGAGCATAGAGCATTACATCTGCCACTGTCCATCTTTCAACAATTAACTAACTAATTAATATAAATCACTCTCTCTCTCTCTCTTACATCACGAGTATAATGTACTATTCCTTAATGATTAGATCTTATTCATCTTTTTGATTTTTTTAACTTTAATTACTTCTTCCCTATTATTCATATACATTCCTCGCTCTTAACTCATTTTATTACTCTTAATTCGGTTAGCCACACTCATCGTTACAAATTATTTTTTCAAGATCAAAATGTCATTAATCATTCATTCATCACTACTGTTTATTCGAAATCACTCATTCGTTGTTCACTTTCATTATTCCTTACTTGAATCTCTATTTTTTCTTTATAGTCCGGTCAATTTAGACATTCGAAGTTACATAAATTCCCACCAAGCTGAAAATCGGTAAGATTGTTTAAAATACAATTAAAAATAAAATTTGAAAGTTCCCCATCTTTCTCCTGTAAGAAAAAAAATTTATTCAAGGTCAAAGGTCAAAAAATTCGTTTTTTGCGATTTTCAGCAAAATGGTAAGTTATAACATAAAATTATATTAGACAAAAATTGTAGACCATGAAATTATCTACAAAAACTGTATCCCTATTTTTTTCCTACGAGCCAAAGTTTTTGAGATATAGCGTTTCAAAAAGTTATTAAAGTTGTAATCGCCATAATATGCATACGTTTCCACGCCACCTATGAGGTAATGTACTTAGCGCATTATTTTTAACTTGGTTTCCCCAGTAAGCATATTCCACGGGTCACTTGTGATGTTGTTTAATAATAAACTATTGCAAAATATGATATTGGCAGCAATTGAAAAGATAAAAGCAATTTAAGTTAAAAATAGTAGTGAAATTTAATCGTCCGAGTCGTAACTTTCGAATTCTTCTTCTTGTTCTTCTTGTTTTTGTTCGTCTTTTTCTTCTTCTCCTTCTTGTTCTTCTTGTTCTTCTTCATCTTCATCCTGAGTGCATGTAAACTGCGTTAATAGCGATGTATCACATGTCGCCTCGATGGAATCAAACGCATCCTCTACTGTCGGGGATTCAGCATTAGAGCACGGTCAACACCGGCATGTGTACATGACAGAGAACAAAACAGTCCGACTTTTTTGCAACCACATTTAGCACTGCAACCCTTTTTACAGTTGTGTTTAGCAGTTTTTCCGGCGCAGGTGGAAGTAGAGTTTGCACTGGTTCTAATGAATTACTGACCAATTTCCAACCCCAATCTATAGGGTCTAGCTGATAACCAAGCCACACTTGAACTTGGTAACATACCCGTAAAAGATTTTGATGAGCAGCTACTGAGGTTGGAGGAAGACAAGCTAATTGTACTTGTTTTTTACTTTTGGTGTTTTTAACGAAAGATGCATATCTATACTTATCTAAGCAGATATATTTTTTAGGAGCTCCGTACATAGAAAGAAGAAAGCGAATGCCGTTAGTGATAATTTCTTGTTGAGTTGAATTACTATTTTTAAAAACTTCAGCATATTGAACTAAATTTTGTTTTTCAAACATTATGAAAACTGTTATTTTACCCCTCCTGTAAAATGCAGATGTCGTATCACAGCCAGTTATTGCGTGTAAAAATAGTACATGATTTTGACACTTTGCAAAAGTAGATAAACTTTTTGATGAATATACATATGGTTTTAAGAAGAAAATAGTTTTTTAAGTTGGAGTTCGAGCAATGAGTAATACAAGTAAGTCTGCATCTTCACCAACAACAATAGCTTTATTTGTCAAATTGAATTGCTCTACCGCTGTTTCAATAATCAATACATCAGCATCATTATTAGCTTGCTTTACTAATATATATACAGCAGTAAATTTTTCTTTCAACATTGAAATGAACCGAGAGTAAGTATTAGTAAGAAATTTTTGTTGACTGGTTGGAACTGTCATCATTATAGCCATCAAATACGACAGTAACTCTGGATCGAAATACGACAGTAACTCTGGATCCAAAATGTCGGCGTACATACTGTACGTATTTATCTAAGATAACATGGAATGTTTCTTCGCTGTCCAACACAACACGATGTAGTAAGTATCCTCTGAGATGTACGTCGCATTTGTGTTCACTACCATATAATATCCATTACTTTGCAATAGTTTAAAAACAGTATCTCACATGACCGTGGAATAGGGCTACTGGGGAAAACACGTTAAAAATAACGCGCTAAGTACATTACCTCATAGGTGGCGTGGAAACGTGTGCATATTATGGCGATTACAACTTTAATAACTTTTTGAAACGCTATATCTCAAAAACTTTGGCTCGTAGGAAAAAGTAGGGATACAGTTTTTGTAGATAATTTCATGATCTACAATTTTTGTCTAATGTAATTTTATGATATAACTTGCCGTTTTGCTGAAAATCGCAAAAAACGAATTTTTTTACCTTTGACCTTGAATAAAATTTTTTCCTTACAGGAGAAATTCAAATTTTATTTTTAATTGTATTTTAAACAATCTTACCGATTTTCAGCTTGGTGGGAATTTATGTAGCTTTACTCTTATTTTTTGTTTAATTTGACCGGACTATTACTGAAATATTATTTTTTCTAATTTACTCGTTTTCACATTATCATCACTTTACCTTTATCCAGCTTTGGTTATACATTATTCATTTTCTATAACATACTCGTATGAATATGACATTTTCCTCCTCTATTCATTCTCAAAAAGCTATATATAAATCTATTTCCGTTTTTTTTTTACTTTTTCCCACAATTAAGATACTTAATGAAAATTCTACTTTTATTAATTATAATACCATTGTTAATATAATTGAGATATTTCTCATGTAAATTAAATAAAAGAATATTGTTCATCACAACTTTACTATTTAAATGGCAGAAAAATACTTTCAAATCAAAAGTGACGAACACTAAGTGCACACTTGAACTAAACTGTATGAGTATAAATGTATATATATATGTATGTTGGTGTGTGTGGAAATATGCAAGTATGCAGAAAATTTTATAATTTTATGAAGTTGAAAAGCGTGTCAAACAATATCTCCCCATGCCACTTTCTATGTAGGTATAACCAACATATATACTTTATGTTACATACATACAGTGGCGTAAAAAAGTCTACATATACCGCCTGTATTCGCTGTGTAGAAATTACCATCACTTTGCTGAAAAATATACGTATACAGTTTTATTTGAAATCCTTTTCTAATCACATGTATTGAAACAAATCCATTCTCTAACGTAAAATAAAATAATTATGGTGAAAAAACGCAAAAATATCCTTGACAAAAGTCTACATACACCACTGGTTTACAAGCAGTTATGCCGATATGCTGTGTTGTTATGGCGGTTAGGTACCTTTTATTATTATTATTCTTTTAATTATGTTTTCTAATTTGCTAGTATTGAAATTAGTTGTGGTTTAAATGCATTCGCATCAACAATGGCTCATGAAAAGAAATATCCATTTACTTACGTGTCGTGGTTATTCAGCACAGAAAAGAGTTTTCTCTTATCGTATGGTCCACCAAAGGTACAGACCATTGTAAAACACTTTGAACAGAAAAAAATGGATCCATCGAAACAAAGCCGCGTGTTGGCCGTCCGAAGAAGCTAACACGAAGAGACATCAGCTTTATACTGAAGGAAGTGAATGATGATCCTAAACTTACTGCTTCAAAATTAGCCGAGAACATCGTAAACTGATCAACAAAGTGTGTCCATTTAAGAACAATTTGAAAAGTTCTGAACGATAAGGGCTTCCACAGTAGAACGCCACGTAAAAAGCTTTTTATGTCTGAAAAAAAAATCGTAAACTTCACTTGGAGTTCGCTAAAGCACATTTAGACAAGAGAATGGATTTTTGGCAAAAAAGTCTTTTTTACAGACATATAGAAGTTCAATATATTCGGCAGCGATGGCAGAGCAAAAATTTTTAGAAAAGAAAACACCGCTCTTAACTCCAAAAATATAGTACCAACAGTAAAGCATGGTGGCGGCAACGTAATTGGGGAGCGGTTCTAGCAGCTGGAGTAGGAAAGCTTGTTTTTATTGAGGGTAATAAGAATCGGTTGAAATGTAAGTCATTGTTGGAAGCTATCCTGAAGCTTTCCGTGGACTGTTAGGAGTTTGGTGCAGGCTGGATTTTTGGACAGAATAACGATCGAAAGCATACGGCCCACATTGTTAAGGTATTGGTTACTTCATCATGCTCCAAGGCAACTACACACACCACCTCAAAACCCAGATTTGAATGTTATTGAACATGGCTGTGAGATTTTTGAGCGAAAAAAAAAATCAGATTTCCAGCTCAGCATAACTCAAAGTACGTCTTTTTAAAGCTTGTGACAGTATTGCTCCCTCAGAATTGACAAATTTAGTAGCTTCGATGGCTTCAAGCTGTTATTTATGCGAACGTTGGACCAACTAAATACTAAAAAGATCATGTTACCTGATATTAATCAAAGTTTTTGCGCTATGATAAGATATGTATGTAATGTATGTAGACTTTTGTCATTGTTGGATTTACGCTTTTTCCGTCAATGCTTTAGTATTTCATGTTAAAATATTATTTTCGTTGGTTTTTTATGATAAGGGAAAATAATTGAAATAAACTGTGTCGTTAAATTTTCCAATAAACCTTTTGGACTTTCAATTCAACGAAAACGGGGGGGTGTATGTAGACTTTTGTCCGCCACTGTACATATGGAGCACCACAGATACTAAGAACTCATCCATTATAAAGTTAACATGAAATATTAAAAGGTAGTATAAACCAGGAGCTAAAGGCTTAGGTAAGAAAAGCGAAAAAATTTCAGATTCAAAAATTGAACTAAACTAGCCCAAGAGTATTAAATACTAGTTCATTTGTAAACAAGTTATTATGCAATTTTACTTTTCTTAAAAAATGACTTAAATTGGAATTAATTAGTTGCGCTCTGTTTACCAAATAGTCACATAGAAAGACTATATGTTCTCTCTCTCTCTTACCATAGTCTACTGGTTGTAATAGTTTACGACCGGTGCGATTTGAACTAGTTTGGAGATAAAGTGTAAAAAGTTATTCGTAGGACTTTCAATAGTCATTTATTTAGTTGTTGTTATTATTGAATTAAACCAATTTTAACCAAAAACTAAGTAACTTACGACTTGGTCAGCAGAAACTTTATTATCTGTGGAGGAATCAGAAAAAGTGTAATAAGATTTTATTTTTATTTCACTCGACAATTTCTTAACTCATACGAGTATAGTTGTTCTTTCTATTATTTGCCAACATCTAACGAGCATTCCGTACTATGAAACTAGTCCGAAAAGAAGCAGTTCGTTATGGTTGAGTTTTTTCTTAAAACTATTCATGTAAATGTGCAATATGTCTCTGTTCTGTACATAATGTTGGATGGAGTCCTACAATGTTATTGCAAAAATAAATAGCATACAAAGCAAAGTGAATATATGTGTGTATGTATGTATGTAAATTGAAGAGGGAGTGAGCTTAGCAGTCATAATGAACTAACAACACTTGATTTTAAATGCTGCACACTTGATTATTATGTGGAAAAATATGTGATGTAACTGAAATAAAAAAATTAAAAATTAAATGTTAAAGTGGAAATAAAACATAATATGTATGTGAATTGAACAATGAAAAAGTGAGAGAAATAATATTCGACACTGAAGCTTGTGTTTATATACATACATATATAAGTATATAAACATGTTCGTATGTGTTTGTATAATGCACTCATAATAGTTGTGTTACTAGTTGTTGCCCTTGTAGCACGTTTCTAGGAACGCTTTATGTGAAATAAAAGGAAAATATTTCGTTTAAACCTTGTTTGTACGACCTTTTTTTGCTTCTTCTAAAATTTTTCTTTATTTTTCATAACACTTGTTTGTGTCGGAAAATATGGCAATAAAAAGTGAATGTAAAATACCAAAAATTCATAATAAAGCTGGTTGCAAAAGTGAATAACTGAGTTACCAGAGAGAAATTTAAAAATAAATATATTCATGTTGACTTTGACACTGAGTTAAATATAGTTACATATGTATGTAAGTGTTACATCCATGCAAATGTATGTTGATATCAAAAAACATTCAATGACAGCAGCATGTATAGGGAGAATTTTTGTTATTTTACTTGTCAGCGTATTGAATTTTTTTTTCCAGAAAACAAAGTAACATGTCATCTACTGTAAAAAAGAAATAATTGCTTATGTGAAATGAATTTATATTCATTTAATATTTTTAATTTACACTTTGTTAACCAAATAAAGTAAAATTTAAGAGTGAATTTTTATACAAATAAACTCAGTAAAATGTATTTTCGAGTGTAATTTTTATGTATCATACATATGTAACTAGGCAGCCTACATATTCTTAATCCCCAAAGCCATTTTATAAAATCTTTCAGTACAGCTTTGCAGACAGATCAGTCGCCTACTAAAATTTTAAAATTAACCCATAATTTGATTGGCATCAAAGCTTTGAACCACAAATCTATTGAAATAGAGTTACCACACTTTTTTTAATGATTAATACGAAAAAGAAGTGAATATTTAATGGAAATACATAGTGTACTTATCCCAACGCGGCTTTTGGGGAATTTTTCAGTGGAAAATAATTGTAAAATAGAATAGAATAGAATAGAAGAAAACACAGAAAATTCAATTTTGATGGGGAATTTTTTTTATCATTCGAAAGAACATTCTTTGGCATTTATTTTTGGAAGATTGTCTCTTTCAAATGTTGGCCGCGGCTACGTCTCAGATGCTCTATCCGTGCAGTCCAAATTTCAATGACTCGTTCGAGCATTTCTACTGGTAACTGGCGAATGACACTAGTGATGTTTTGCTCCAAGGCCTGAATCGAAGTGGGATTCCCGCATAGACTTTAGACTTTACATATCCCCAAAGGACAAAGTCTAGCGGTTTGATATCATACGATCCTGGTGGCCAATCGGCCGGCTTAAAACGTGAAATTATCTGCTCACCGAAGTGTTCTCTCAATAAATCCATTGATTGATGCGATGTGTGGGAAGTGGCACCGTCTTGTTGAAACCGAATGTCGCGGAGATCACGATCTTTCACAATCTGTATTTTGTACGCTTTTAATTAAAGTTCTCGATTTAAAATGCGCCATGTCGTTCCATACGTCAGTTCGAGTTGCTGCGAACGGCGCCAAATCGACTCTCTGCGGTCTTCGTGTACCATCTCCATCCATTGCCATATATCGACGCAAAAACTCGGGTTTATTGCAATTGAACATCTACAAACACTACTCCGAATCATCAACTCGTCGTTGGTTTTGGTCAAAAGTGAGCTCAAGCTGCACCCACTTTGCGCAGGGTTTTCTCATACCCAAATATTCGTATATAATATGATGCTCAAATTCAGTTGCTATCTTTAGAGTGCCTGCTATTTCATTCAGTTTCAATTTACGGTTACTCAAAATAATTTTTTGCTTTTTTTGTGTTTTCGTCTGTAACAACCTCTCTTTGGCGTCCACTGCGTTCACCGTCTTCGGTGCTCTTTCCACTTAAACTTAGCATATCAATCCCGGATGGTTGATTTTCCTGGGACAGCTGTTAAATTACATGCGTCTTTAGAAGGTTAGGGTTAACTTAAAATCATATGGATTTAGTTCTAGTAGCGCCATTTATGTGTCAGGACGGGGCCCAATTGACTTGTTATACGCGGTATTCCAGTCATCGCTGTAGCTAAATTATGTTTTACACGCGGTATAAAATTATAAGCTCACTTCTTAATTAAATTAAATTATTATAAAAAGTTAAAAAAAAAACTTATTCCTCATAAAGTAAATTATCCTAGAAACTATAAGTGCCAAATATTGTAAAATTCTTAAAATCCTGCAAATATTCAAATTTATTTTTAGATCGTTCTAAATACGATTTATGGTATAATCATACAGTTTTTGTTTTAAAATGTTTGGGATTATTATAATAATTCACTGAAATCATTTTAAATACTGCATTATTTTGGATTGTACCATCTGATGAGTATTTTGGGGCTCATATATTAACAACATTATCTCTTTTTCCTTTTGCTCCTGCAGCATGTTTGCGTTCAGAGTGGTCGAGAAACAAACCCATATGTTTATTTCTTCTTGAAAACCACATATCTAAAAGAACACCCTTTATATTCTTGGCTTGAAATATTTTTTGTTCTGAGACCAACAGAAGCAATAATATTTTTTTTTGTTCAATAGTGATCCATTTTATGCGAAAAAAAGAATAGAAACAAATCAGAATAAATATATACAGTTTGTTGTTGTTGTTGTTGTTGTTGTAACCGCAGAAAATTCTCCAAATGTAGCTTCGGGGAATACTGCGGGAGTGACAGTCCTTGGCCGGATAAAAATCCGGGTCGTTCCAGTATAAAGACCCGACTGTCGCGGGAATTATGGATTTTAGTCGGCTCTTACGACAGGCATGCCTTACCGCGGGTAAATTCTTGAAACCCTAACCCGCAGAGGGTTATATGTATTTTGTAAAATAATTGGCTGAGACAACGCGTTGGCACTTATCACAAAAAAATTGTGACGATGACTAAATAATCAGACCTAAAATAAATTCACAGCTAACTTTTGGTGCACAATCTCATATATGGTATTGGGTTGGTTGGTTAGTTGAAAGGGGAGGTTGAGTGAGGATCTAACCGAAAGTGGATACTTAAGCCATTAAGTGATTTTTCGAATATTCCACTCGACTGATTTAATTCCCTCCAATCATGTGTACCCACTTCCGTGAGATTGGTGCTGTAAATACAGATAACTCCCAATGGGGATTTCATGTTTGCAGATTTTTATGTTTTGAATTTTCATATGTGTATATGTTATGTAGTTTGGATTTTAACATATTAAGCGATATTTTACATATTTATTCATTTTGCTTCAGTCGTATTCACGAATTAGTTTGAATTCGACACGGAGGTCAAGTGCCTATCGTTTGACGCAAAATCACATGTTCAATGAGAGACAACGTATGTTAGTTTTCTCCCAACTCCTAAGACCGTAAATAAGAAGCATGTTGTGTAAAAAATTTGTAGCAAAACTAAATATGCCTAGCCTGTGTTTTAGATATATGAACGTCACTCTCAACTTTCGTTTCCCTCGCTCGATCACTCTTTTTATACCTGCTAACTCATTCCGCAATTGGGACATTTTCTATATTTCATTGTTGATAATAAATTCCTATATGAAGGGAATATTTGTCAGTTTCATTAATTTAGGAGCGACTGTAGTTATTTTCCAAATTCTTTTGTACTTTTGGCGTACGAGATATGTTCAAAGAAAAAGGTGAATTTTGATTTTTTGTGAGCTGTATCTATTCGATTATCGATATTTTGTTTTTCTTATAATCGGACACATATTTATCTCATGTGCTTGTATTAGGAGCCAATTTCGATTAGTAGTTTGTTTTTGATAACAGAAGAGGTTAGTCACGTTTTTGCGAGCTCTTCGATTTTTGACTTTTGAAAGAAATGGATCAAAAAATATGTATTAAATTTTGAATTAAAAATGGAATAAATTGTTCCAAGGTACTTGAAATGTTGACTGTGGCATTCTGTGGGTCCACTTTGTCTCTAAAAAGTGTTTATAAGTGGTACAAGCCTTTCATAGAGGGTCGAGAAGATGTCGATGACGATGAGCGTCAATAAGCGAATAAAACGTCGAAGCCAGTGAAAGCAATTGTTCTTGAAAATCGTCGAATCAGTATTAGGAAAGTTGCAGAGAATGTTGTCATATCAATCGGCTCATGCCATTAAGTTTTCTCAATGTTTTGGGCATGAAACGTGTGGCAGCGAAGTTTGTTTCGAAATTGCTAAATTTTGAACAACAGCAATGTCGCATTAGTATCGCTCAGGAGTTGTTGAATGACGTCAACAACGATCCGGGCTTGCTCAAACGGTCATAGTTGGTGACGAAACGTTGGTATATGGTTATGACGTCGTAATCAAGGCGCAATCATCCCAATGGAAGCTGCAGATGAATCAAGACCGAAAAAGGTACGCCAAGTTCGATCAAATGTGAGGCTTTTGCTCACTGCTTTCTTCGATTACATCATGAGTTCCTGCCAAAAGGTCGTAAATTTAATAAGGAATCTTTCAAGGAAGTTGTGCAACGTTTGCGTGAAGTAATACGGCTCAAACGATCGGAATTGTGGAAAAACACATCGTCGATTCTGCATCACGATAATGCACCAGCTCACACATTAATGCTTATTCGTTATTTTTTGGCCAAAAACAAAACCGTAATCATGTCTCAACCACCGTATTCACCAAATTTGGCTCACTGCGACTTTTTCCTATTCCCAAAACTAAAGAAACCAATGAAAGGAAAGCGTTTTGCCACAACTGATGAGATCAAGTCAGAATCGAAGAAAGAGCTGATGGCCATACTGAAACGAGCATTTCAGAAGTGCTTTGAAGATTAGAAAAAGCGCTGGCACAAGTGTATTATAACCGAGGTGCATTTTTTTGAAGAGGGCATATTGTTGAAAGGGAATAGTGTTGAATAAATAAGTACTTTTCAAAAAAAAAATCTAAATTCACTTTTTCTTTTGAACACACCTCGTATATGCCCATTTTCAACTTCCGTTCCCTATTTTGAATACTCGCATCATGCTCAGAATTTCTGCGTCTAAAAGTCCTAGTAAAATATATCTCCCCTCTCAACATCCGTTCGTCTCATCCGATCACACTTTCTTAACGTTTTCATAACACTTTGATCTCCAGTGCATATAAAAAAGTTATACTTGAAAAACAAAAGTAAAAAATCTTCTAAAGACTTTGATTTCCTATAAATGACTGAGAACTGTAAGAATTGCATAGTCTCTATTAACTGAGGAGAAATATATTGAATTGTTTAAATTTTACGACGTAAATTAATTGTCCAAGTTATTTGTGATCATCTATACATCGATTTTAATTAGGATGACACCTTGGTCCTACATGTTATTCAATATTAATAGGTTTGAGCTACTTCAACCAAAACCACTGACATACTGTATAAAGTTATTACTCTCTCTTAATGTAATCACTTACCCTGTTCGTGCGAAATTCGTCCAAAATATTATCACTGCCTCGGAGAGTGCAATTTCCGATTTTGTATAATTTTGTGGAAAGTGACTAAATCCATCCACTAGTGGCGCACCAAAGATGTACGGCAAATCCTCACCATGTACTGTGCCCATACGCTGTGGATAATCACCATCTTTTGTTTGATAGTCGAAAACATAGAAGTAACATCGTCCGGATTGTGCACCCGAAGCGGTTGAAGCTGAGGCTGTACCACCATTGGAACCGCTACTACCACTATTACTTGATATCGGTGGCGGTGAATTGACAGCAAGCTGATCACCGGTGCGTATGATGGGCGCAACGAATTGTGCATCTGACAGCGCAGCGACAGCGGTGTCACGTGTGTTGATCGGATGTTGTGAGGTGCGATCCCAATCGGTATACTCATTCACGATCTGAAGTTGGGGAGAGAAAAATAAATTATAACTGCTTATAATACATAAACTATATAATAATTATTTAACATATTTTTAAACTTTTTTTTTGAGAAAATTCCATAATATTATGTATAAATTCTTTTTAACAAATTTTGTGTCAAATTAATTACTAAAATACTTTTATTGTATATTTGCTGGAGTAGATTTTTTTGCCAACTATCATGCTTGGTTTCGAAAATAAAACCTGCGCCCGGTAGGTTGGTTTCCGTCGCAAGGTGACTGTAGGTATCTGTAGTTTATTCTAAGCCACCTCCGAACGGCTGATAGATTTTTATGACGATCTTTTATTTCATGCCAGAAATGCACTCGGCACCTCACAATTAGAGAAATTGATTTTTTTTTTATAATTTTGATTGTTGATTAGATCAGGACTCGAAATCTAGCCGTCCGAATAGCAGTACGCACTGCTAACCCCTCGGCCATTGCGACCACCGGCTAGAATAGCTTCAATCAAAAGTCCGAAGCTCGTATCTAACAGAAACAGTAACAAAAAAAAAAAAAAAGGCTGGCGTGCGTAAGCGGTGAGTAAGAGAGGAACAAATTACATAAAAGTACATTTTGAGGAGGAATTTTAATTATAATTTTACGTTTTCCGCCTGAAACTTAAAGTAACTGTCCTAATTATTGAGCACATAGCTGCTTAAGTATATATATGTGAGAGAATAATTTAAATGCACTAACAACTTCAGAGAAATGCAAATTCATTGTTAAGCTACAAAGATAATACGCCCACGAATGAATAAATTTCGTATACATACGCATGTTATATGTATGTATTTTATGCAGAAAGGATGCACAAATGCGTGATCACGACTTGGTGCGTGCTCTGCCGTTTGTTTGCTTATAAATTTAGTAAATATGAATGTCGACTTCAAAGCTAATGTGGTATTTGGGTTAAGTGTTACTCCTCAACTGACGAGCCAGTCCGTGTTTTCTTGCTACATACGTAAGCTGACACAGTACTGAATATAAAGGGTGTTCCAAGTAAAGGTACTTTTTCAATAGCCTTTTTTTGACAGATCACGCGTGAGTCGTTATTTTTGTTCAGTATTGTTTGGCATCTTATCATGGAAAAGCTTACACCTGGATAACGTTTACAAATCATTCAACTTTATTACGCAAATTCACCCTCTGTAAAGAATGTGTTTCGCGCGCTTCGCTCAACTTATTGTCAACATAATCAACCTACTGAGCGTACTATTTGCAATACCATCACCCATCTTGAAACCCAGCATTATTGGATAATATTCGACTGAATACACCACGTCTAACACGCAGTGAAGAAAATATAGCGGCCGTAGCTGAGTGTGTACACGAAGACCGAGCAGAGTCGATTCGTTGCCGTTCGCAGCAACTCGGACTGACGTATTAAAGGACTTGGCACATTTTACGTCGAGATTTTAAATGGAATGCGTACAAATACAGATTGTGCAATAACTGAAACTGCTCGACCTTCCCATGCGACATCGGTTCGCTATATGAGCTCTTGAAAAGTTCCAAGGTGATCCGAAGTTTTCGAGCCAAATTTTTTTCAGTGATGAGGCTCATTTCTGGCTCAATGGTTATGTAAACAAACAAAATCGCCACATTTGAGACGAATAGCAATCTGAAGAGATTCAAGAGCTGTCATTTCATACAGAAAACACAACGGTATGGTGTGGTTTGTGGGCCGGTTGAATCACCGGTCCATATTTCCATTACCGCTATATGATAAATGATTATTTGATGCTTAAAGCTCGTGATCTCTGCGATATTTGGTTGCAACAAGACGGCGTCAATTTCCACACATCGCGACAATCAATGGATTTTTTTGGGAGAACACTTCGGTGAGCAGATAATTTCACGTTTTGAGCTGGTCGATTGGCCACAAATATCGTGTGATATCACACCGTTAGACTTTTTCCTCTGCAGATATGTAAAGTCTAAGGTCTATGTGGATAATCACGCTTCGATTCATGCTTTGGAGCAAAGCATCCCGTGTCATACGCCAGTTACCAGTGAAATGCTCGAACGAGTCATCAAAAAGTGGACTCAACGGATGGAACATTTGAAATGCAGCCGCGGCCAACATTTGAAAGAGATAATATTCAAAAAATTAACACCACAGAATGTTCTTTCGAATGAAAATAAAAATTCCCCATTAAATTTGAATTTTCTGTGTTTTTTTTTCTTCAAAAAAGGTAGGAACCGCGAAATGGATCACCATATGTACATTACACTTCTGCTTGCCCTACATACTTGTATTTATAAACTACCACAAGGACACTGCTAACCTTCTTTTTATAACATAGTTATGCTTAAGCAGACGAGGGTAATACAAATTACAAAACATTGATTTACATGGAATAAAGGTGGTCATGGCAAGTGTTGAATTTTCAATAAAGTGCGTTTAAATATAACATTTAAACTGTCGCACTAATTCAACTGCATGTTATCTGTATAAGAGTGAGTATGTGTGTGTTTGTAAATTGCGTGGATGAACATAAATAGAAATGTAGCCTTCAAGCTAGCAATTTACCGCGATGCTCACGCACAGAATTGTGTATGCAACTGTATATATTAGTATGCAGCCCCTGCAGGGAATATCTACAAGCGTCAGCTAAAAATATATTAGTTTATATTTAAATAGATACTGGTTTATCTGCCACCATTATCATCTTTTTTCATATAAGCGCGTGGTATTTTTAACATAAGAATATTTTAAGGAACAGAATGTTACTGGCTCAAGAATGTAACAATATTATATTGGCAGACTACTAATCTTTCATAAATGGTTACATACCAGGTCAAACACAGAAAAAAAAAATCAACTAGGAAACACAGAAACCTATGTATGTCTGATAGCGATAGCCTTTAAGCCGATGGCTGAGGTAACTACTATATGGAAAGAACCGCCAAAGAGCGTGTTGTAACAGAGCGGGTATGAGCACAGATACCACCAGAGCTGTGATGAAAGAAAATATAGCTTACCAGTGTTGCGTTTGTGGCAACGTATTTCATTCCAGCTACTATTAAATACTTTCGAACCTTTTCAGCACTAGTTCAGCACTAATATTTTTAACATTTAACCGCTGGGATGTTATGCATTTATGCTTATGTGTATGATCGTTCTTGTCACCGACTGACATTACACGACATTCATGTTACTTGTGTGGCTTCTTTTATTTATACAAAGTTATAATTTTTTAATTTATTTTAAAGCACGTCATGCCACGCAAGGCAAACACACATGAGGAGGTCATTTCATATTTATTTATATAATGATTGCAACGAAGCAACGACATTGTGCATGGTATATATTCATATTGTATATGAATAAATATTTGATATATGTATGCATATTTCACGTACCCTTCTTCTTCTTATCCTTTGGCCCACTTAGGCGATTAAAGCCGCATCAACCATAGCGCGCCACTCGTTCCTTCTCTTTGCTGTTTGGCACCAATTGGAAATACCAAGTGAGACCAGATCGCTCTCCACCTGATGGATCCTTCCAATGGAGTCTCCACTCCATTGAGGTCTTCCTCAAAACTTTTCTCTCCAAATCTTCTGAAGCCGACTCATCGGATGTCGACATCGTCCAGGCTTCTGATATGTCAGGACGAGTATGATGAGCGACTTCTAGAGTTTGGATTTGGTTCGTCGAAAGAAGACTTTACTTTTCGAGAGAGGACAATTTTCTACTCAGTCCAAAGTAGCACCTGCTGGGAATACTGATTCAACATTGGATTTCAAGACTGACACTGTGTTGTTGTTAATGTTGGTTCCTATATAGACGAAATTAGCTACGACTTCAAAGTTATGACCGTCAACAGTGACGTGGGAGCCAAGTTGAGAATGCGACGACTGTTTATTTGATGACAGGAGATGTTTTGTTTTGCCCTCGTTCATTACCAGACCGGTTTGCTTCGCTATTGTGCCTAAGCTGGAGAACGCAGGACTTACATTGCGGTTGTGTTGACCATTGATATCAATATCATCAGCATTAACCAACAATACAATGGTAGAAGATTGTATCTGGTCTATTTAGCTCTGCAGCTCGTATTATTTTCTCCAGCATCAAATTGAATAAATCACAAGAAAATGAGTCACCTCGTTTGGTATAGAACGGCTCGGAGAGGTCCTTCCCAATTTTGACTACGCTTCTGGTATTATTCAGGGTCAGTTTATATGAGCAGTATGGGAATATCGAATTTAGACATAGCGGCGTAGAGGCAATTCCTTATCGGGCTGTCGAAGGCAGCTTTACAACCAATGAAAAGGTGATATGTATCGATTCTATTCTTTCTGGTCTTCTCCAAGATTTGGCGCATTATGAATATCTGGCCAATGGTGGATTTGCCAGGTCTAGAATAGTTCTGCCGGTAAGCTATCGGCTTCCGCCGCTTTGTTATATTTTAAACGCTATGCGAACTTCTTCATAGTCGGGTGACGGCATGCCTGTACCATCGTCATCGATTGGGGTTTCGGGTTCGTCATATCTGGGGTTTTCACTTTCACTGCTATTGAGTAGGTTGGAGAAGTGTTCCCTACATACACTAAGTATGCTATGGACATCAGTCACCAGATTACCTCCCTACGTTCCCGAAACCTTCTGCAAGTCGCTGCATCTCATAGAACTTTCTCACGTATTTCGGCCTCTTTGTTTTTTGCTTTTCGCTTCCATCTTCAGCTCTCGGTATCTATCCCACCCCGCACGTCTTGGAGTCAATTGCAGAGTTGCTAGTTTTGCAGTCTTTTTCTCTCCACTGCAGTTCGACATTCATCATCGTACCAGCTGTTTTTCTGGCGTTGTTCAAAACCAATTGCTTCCGGAGCTGCGGTACGCAAGGTATTTACTATTACGTTCCACAGCTCCCTCATATCGAGTTGTTGATGAATGCTCTCAGAGAGCAGGTGTGCAAAACGAGTAGAAAACCTGTTGGCGGCCAGACCGTGTGATTATTGCAGATTTTCGACGTCAAACTTTCCTTTTATTTGTTGACGGGCGTTCTTTGCTGCACAGAGGCGGGTACGTATTTTTGCAGCGCTCATAAGTGCGTTCTAGGCTCTCATAGAAATTATCTTTGGTCACATCATCCTTCTCTTCTATGATATCCACCGGAGTGAATGCCAGGACTCGACGACGGAGTCTCTCTCCCACCACAAGCCCAACACCAAATTTCCTTTAAATGGCCCCTGTAGTAGATTTTACAAGGACTCATCTCATTCCGTCCTTGTCATCGCATATTAAAATAAAAAATAATAAAAAATACATTATTAAATCATAAATAAAAAAATTAATTCGTAAAAAAAATCAGCAAAAAAAATTATAATAATGGATTATTAAAAAAGTGGGGGAAAAATGTAAATAATTAAATTAAGATTTATCACAAACGGAATGAAAGGCATTTACATTTAATGAACGAAAAATGAATAAATAAATAAAAAGAATTTTTTTTTTATTCTACAGTATTTCTTTTTAAATTTTGTCTTATAACCAATAGAACATACCTGGAAAATTGTTGGGTTGTAGCAATTCTGCTTAAGAAGACAAGTGCAATTTTCCAATAGCAACTTTCTATTTTAGAATTCATTGAACGTAATTTGCAACAACAAGAAAAATGAAGCATTTGTAATGACAATGTTGCCAATTACAAGTCCAGCAAATGCCACGTAACTCAGTAGCGCATAAATCAAAACGCTTATTGCATTGTACCACTAATTGGCTTGGAGGCCACTGGTCTGTGTGGGTGGTGAAGAGGGCTGATATAGGCAGCAGAATATTGGATTTCCCACAAATTTTTCACACATATTACACACATATTAACTTCGCTACTTAATTTGCAAGTATGTGAGTGTGTGTGCGTGCATACACTACATTGTTGGGTATGTCACGCCCTACATGTGGAAAGATGTAGGTGCTTTTGTGTAATAAAGAAGTGAAATAGGAAAATTTTGTATATTTTGCCAACATGCTTTTCAGTTTGTATCATCGTGTGTCAGTTTGCGAATGATTGTAGGAATCTGTTGTGAGTATGGGAGGTAATAATTGCTGCGAAATGCAAGAAAAAATTAAAACAACAATGAACAAAACAACAAATAACAAGAAATAAAAGCTGAGTGAATTCAAATATGTGTGTAGCTGTAAAAGATTGTGCATACATAGAGCTCTGTGCGCTATATACAATGAGGAACAAGAGTAAGTACAAATTTTTTTTATGATAAATATATATTTTAAGCACTTCCATGTGTGTAAATTAAAATAAAATAAAACCAGAAAAAATGAAGAATGAAGAAAATAATAAAATAAAAGAAAATAATATAAAATAAAATAAAAAATTACAAAAATAAAATTAAATTAAATAAAATTATATAAATAAAATAAAATAAAATAAAATAAAATCAATTAAAATAAAGTATAATTAAAAAAAAAATTACATAAACTAAATAATATAAAAAAAATAAAATAAAATAAATAAAATAAAATAAAATAAAATCAGTCCCAGATGAATGACAGTCAAAAACTTTCCTCACTTGCGTGAACTTCTATACATTCTCCCATTTCAAGTATCCACTCTTGAAGATTTTCGATACACTTCACTTTTCCTCTTCTTTTATTTCTACCAGTGGATACGGCATTGAATACTTTTAGAGCTAGAGTGCTAGTGTATCCTGACGACATGCCCTAGCCGGTGTAGTCGCTATCTCTTAATTCGCTGAACTGCACATGTGGGCAAAGTGATTCTGTGTTAGATTTTAGAGTTGACATTGTTGTTGGTGCTGATGCTCCACCAAGACTTCAATATAAATGAATTTCAATTGCAAAGAGATATTTCGTTTTGCTCTACTTCACTACTAGACACATTCGCCACGCTTCCTGGGGAAAAAGAAACTAACGGAGTGGTCGTTAAGGCAAATGGTATCAGTATCATCACCATACACCAACAGTTGAACGCTCTTATAAAAAATGTACCTTGTCTATTTTGTTCTGCAGTTCTTATTATTTTCTACATCAATAGGTTGAAGAAGGCACACAAAAGATATTTCGGTATTCCTTAAAGGACCGAATTTGGCGCCATGGGAAAATTTCATAAAATGGGCTACGAACTTTTAACGCATGAAGTATATGCTATATATATTTAGTCCAGTAGCACACGCCTAATTTGAGGACCTTGAAAAATGTAATATTTGGAAAGAATTACAAAAATTGAATAACACTGGACTAAATGTGTAGAGCTAAAAGAAGACTATGTTGAGCATAACATGTGGTAGACTTCGAACGCTTTCTAAACTGTGCAGCTAAGTTTGCAAATTTTATTTTCCGGCCCTTTCGATCTTCATCAGCCGAATAAAGATAAAAAATAAATAAATTTTAATCAAATTCAAATGATTTGTATGTGATTGCGTCTTTGGCTATCGTCAACTGCTGCGAAGTTTTTCAGGGCGCTCACGTTTTACTACATCAGGTGAGCGAAGGTGAGAACAGAAATTGCTGCAGGGCCAGCCGCATATGTTCTCGGCCTTGGTAGTACCACGACGCTCCAGCTCAACCAGCTACAAAGCAACGTTCATCACATATTTTCACCACGAGCGGCTCTCAGCAAATTATTACACCCAGAACATGGCACGCCAGCTCACTAGAATGCAGAAAGTAACATAATTTCGAATTTAAAGTATCCGCGAAAGTGAGTTGTGACATTGTCAGCGAGTTATTACAGGACGAAGGCAGATTACAACGTGAGACCCCAGGTGATAGCAGATTTATATGTCCATTTCTTAAGCATTATTTAGTTGAAGCATCTTACAAGCATTTAATTTTCATTTATTAAATTTTGTGAAGGCCAACGCGCCTAGTGCGTAGGGCGGCTGTGTTTCATTTTACCTGTGGTGTATCTGCAAGAGTTTAGCTAGTGAAAAGTAAGTAATAGCGCGTAAACTAAGCGCAAGATAAGCGTAGGTTCGGTGATCAAAGAAAAATGCACTTTTTTCAATAGTTGACAGATCAGTCGTGAGTCGTGTCAAGCTGTCATGTTATTTTTGTTCAATATTGTTTGGCATTTCATCATGGAAAGACTTTCGCCTGAACAACGTTTATAAATCATTCAAATTTATTACACAAAGCTCACGTTCTGTAAAGAATGTGTTTCGCGAGCTTCATTCAACTTATGGTCAACATAATCAGCCTACTGAGCATACTATTCGCAACACCCATTTTGAGACCCAGCATTCATTATTGGATAAAATTCGATCGAATAGACCACGTCTAGTACGCAGTGAAGAAAATATAGCGGCCGTAGCTGGGAGCGTAGAAGAACACCGTGGAGAGTCGATTCGGCTCCATTCGCAGAAACTCAGACTGGCGTGTGGAACGACTTGGCGCATTTTACGTCGAGATCTTAAATTAAAAGCGTAAAAAATACATCTTGTGCAAGAACTGAAGCCGCTGGACCGTACCAAGCGGCATCGCTTCGCTTTACGAGCTCTTGAAAAGTTCAAAGAAGATCCGAAGTTTCCGAGCCAAATCTTTTTCAGCGATGAGGCTCATTTCTGGCTCAATGGTTATGTAAACAAGCAAAATTCCACATTTGGGAAGAAGAGCAACGAAGAGCAAAATATTCAAGAGCTGCCATTTCATCCAGAGAACGTAACCGTCAAGGCGACCGTTATCGCGCCATGATAACCGACTATTTTATGCCTGAAATTGAAGCTCGAGATCTCCGCGACATTTGATTTCAACAAGACGGCACTACTTCCCACACATTGCATCAATCAATGGATTTATTGAGAGAACACTTCGATGAGCAGATAGTTTCACGTTTTGGGCCGGTCGATTGGCTACCAAGATCGTGCGGTATCACACCGTAAGACTTTTCCTGTTTGTATATATATGTAAAATATAAAGTCTATGCGGAGAATCCCGCTTTGATTCGGGCTTTGGAGCAAAACATCACGAGTGTCATTCGCCAGTTAACAGTCGAAATGCTCGAACGATGATATCGAATGTATGGACAGAGGTATACCGCAAGAGAATGGGAAGAAGGTTCGGGGATTGTAAGCACGAGATGAAGTAGAAATGTGGTGGTGGGAAAATTGCCAATCTAGGGGCTGGCGTGATGTGCCGATGCCAGCCAAGGACGGGTGGTAGCATGAATGACGGCCAAGGGAAACTGAGGAAAATCATGCGGTTAGGTGCGGTAAGCGGGGAAGTTTGACAACGTTAGGAGAGGGGTAAATTACTGAGTCTGTTAATGTGAGACACTTTATCGTTGAGCATCAAAGCCCATCCCAATCCGGCGAGCTAGGCCGCACATCAGCTAGCGTACCCAGATGCATCACGTCGCACTCACGGTAGTATTCAAAGACCGGCAACAAGTGCTTTTGGTTAACTTTCGCGGAAGGTATGAAAAAAATTGAAGATGAAATGAAATCGTTTTAATTAATGCTTTTTATGTATCCTGATTATGAAAAAAAATGTGTACTTTTCCACTTTTCTAAGCTGAAAACAATTATTGAATTCCAGTTTATTTACGCGAGGAGCGTAAGGCCCTGCATAACTTTAGGCTTTGGCTAATTGCCGCCTACCATTTGAGTTCTTTGCATTCTGGCATATATTTATGTTCATGCATATATGCAAGAATAGAATTCTCAAGTGGTCAGTGAAGTGATACGGCTAAAGTGCTTGTTGTTTGCAATGGAAATCATCATTCAATGGCCCATATCAGATATCTGATTATCTAATCCCTTTTTTGCGTCTTCCCATCTCGTCTCTTTTGAGCGATTGCGATTGGCGTCTGCGTAGCGTCAGATGCCTCTGATGGCGAGCCTAGTGCTCAATGAATAAATTCAAACATTTTTCGCTCATATCCCGGGGAGGGTCAAAATGTTAATTCATTACGGATTGAATTTTCCCACTGCAATCAATAAACAAACTAAACGTATTTCAGTACAAAAACAATGTAAAATAATTTGTTTCTTTTAAAAAGTTTGATATAATGTTTTTCCTATTTTCAATTACACAATAATTTATCAATTTCGAGCTATAACTTCCTTCTACCTTTACAAACACGCTTCCAAACTGCCAATCAGTTTCAATCAACGCCACTATTAATCAAATATTTTGTAAATATTTTTCATTTAAAACATGTTTGATAATACCATGGTTGTTGTATTGCAAATAATAAGCAACGAAAATCAATGTTTTACAAAATGTACAATATTTGAATCATTATTCATTCAAGTATGCTTGCGTAATCCGAAACAAACGCCAATCACCCAACCACCAACACACACACACACACCGTAACAGCATAGCATTTTTAGCCAATTGTACCGTGACAGCTCAAGCGGTTGGTAAAAATCGTTGAACCAGCGAGCCAATAATTAATTTATGCCACCTTCCATTATCCACCAACGCCACCTGTCAAATGTTTCACGCTCCAATTGCGTTCATCGCAAACAACAACAATAACAACAAACAATAAATAGCAAACAAGAAGAGCATGATGATGAACAAACAACAACATGTGTGCGAACATTGTCAAAACATTGTAAACAATACTAGGAGGGAGTTGAATGGTAGAAAGCGCAAATTGGTGGGTGTATACATACATAAGGTCACTGCTGTGGACAGGAAGCATAAAGCAAGCGAGCAAACAATGCGCTGTGAAAATTCAGCAAATTAGCAGTTTATCAGAAATAAATATACACAAGCACCCATACATACATACATAAATCCATCAATGGACGGTGAGTATGTGTGTTTGATGCGCGTTTAACATACAAATTTCCAACCTTGTTGTTCTTGTAATTGTTTGACCAATAAAATGTGAAATCAACAAGCAATTCAAAAAAAAAAAAAAAATTAAACCTTTTCACAAACTATTATGTGATATGTACATAAATGCATGTATGTATATACCTATATGGCAATGAGTTTTACACTGTGTGCTTAAGTGGAAACTATACTGTGCTTATTTAACGGGTTTTCGATTACTAACATTTTGCTTAACTGGTCGCTGGTGATTAGAAAATTTGCCTCATTATGCACGCTCATACGCAAATGCAAATAATATGTGTTACTACATACTTGTACATGCAGGACGTATATTCGAGCACCATTATTGTGAATTATTTTGTATAATACTGTTTGTATGTGTGTATATAAAATGAATTTCCATAACTCATCCTTCATAATCAGATATAAACCCTAGTTGTTGGTTGAATAGTTTTTTCAAAATATTATAACGCTAGTGACAAACACCACCTGGATAAAATATATTTTGAGAAGAATATAAGTTGATGATTTTTTCGCAATGTACAGGGTTATCCATTTTGCGGTTTCCAAAATATAGACATAAATAAATTCCACTTAAAATAATTTTTTCATGAAATTCCTGTTGTATTATAAAGTTTGAAGCAACGGCATTATATGTGAAACACTACATCATTCAGATGACCGTCTCGTGAATTTTTGCAAACTTCGATCTTTTTTAGGTAATTTTCGACAATTTTTTTGCACATATTGAGCAGTATCTCAGCCATAACTTGACGAATGTTGGTTTTCAGGAGCTCAAGAGTTATACGTTTATCCGCATAAATATGGTCTTTCGCGTGGCCTCACAACAAAAAGTCCAAAGGAGTCAAATCGCAAGATCTCAGTGGCCAATTGACATCGCCAAGACGAGAGATTAGATTACGCGGCTGGGGAATTTCTCTCGCAATAAAGCCATGTTCGCTCGTGTTGTATGGCATGTGACGTGAGTCGTCTTCTTCAATTAACAGTGGCAGTCTCGCCGTTATCGTTTTCAGAAAAGTAAGTACCAATCACACCTCCGGTCCAGAAAGAGCGCACCAGACAGTAATTTTATTATTTTTTTTGGTGTAATAGCCTCTCTTCAATTATTTGAGGATTTGTGAAGCCCCAAATGCAACAGTTTTGCTTATTTATGTATCCAAGGAGTGATAAATGTGCCTCGTCGGTGAAGGAAATTTTTGTGGAAAAATTTCGGTCCACTGCTTGTTGATCAAGCACCTAATCGACGTAACTACGTTGTTGTGAATGATCAGCTGGCTT
The DNA here is from genome assembly GCA_030068015.2 of Neoceratitis asiatica. Classification (NCBI taxonomy): domain Eukaryota; kingdom Metazoa; phylum Arthropoda; class Insecta; order Diptera; family Tephritidae; genus Neoceratitis; species Neoceratitis asiatica. The sequence goes on from CM061529.1 coordinate 38,809,980, forward strand.
CAGTTGCTGTGTGCGCTGGACTTTATATGGATGTAGGTGTAAGTTGTAGTGCAAAATGTTCCATAATGTACCGTAAAAAGTCCCAGCTCTTGAGTAGTGCAAAATGCTCCATAAGGTACCGTAAAAAAGTCCCAGCTCTTGAGAACGTCGCGAAATATACGCATTTCGGTCTTTGGCTATACTTTCACTTACAGAGCAATACAAGGATGAACAAGCCTTACAATATTTGTAACCGATCAAGTCCCTTCAAACTTCTTTTCATTTTACCAATTGCTTGAGTTGAGCTGGACGGTTATGTGCACCATAATTTCCTCTGGAAGCTCGAAGCGTGGCCACTTACGTTCGAGTCACCATTTTTGTAGTAGGTTACAACAATTAAAGCGTTGTGCGATTATTAAGAGATTCATTTTCATAAATACCAGACTTTAAGCTAAAACAAAACATGTTTTGTTTGACAGTTAAGTTTGACAGATGCCAAAATTCAACCTTTCACTTTCGAAACCACTAAAAAAACCTTTACATATTCTTTGAATAATTTCAGTTTGCGATAATAAATATATTATGCCGAATTCAAAAGAAAAGAGCTTGATAGCAAACAAATGAAAATTTTTAAATTAATCGTGAAATCTCTTGCTCTCTTGTCTCCTGTAACTGAATCGAAGTAGTTTTTGTAAGATGGAACTTTCAAAAAAAAAATTGGTAGTCTAGAATACAGTCTGAGGAAATAGTTTCATTTAGAAATGACTAAGGAACTTTTCAATGAAAGATATGAAGAATATTGAATACGAGTATACATATGTACATGCTTAAATCTTTAAGAATTAGACCTTTTTATGTAAAATTTTGTTCTATTCTTCAAATAGATTCCGTTTCGTTCAAATAATCTATTAAATAATCGAATCATTCTTTGAATGAATTTTTTTCCGATGTCTACTAAATTGAATTGCACCATCCCCTAATGTGACTGTTTTTCCTTCTGAAAAGAGTGCGTAGAATGAATTTTGAGAATATAAATTTTAAACCAAAGAAACCAATCAATTACTACCTTATGAAGAGCAGAAAAGGTACAAGCATCAGCTTCTTTGCAGAATAATACACAGTGCAATACACAAAAAGACGGACTCGAAAATCTCCTCAATATTGCATATAAGCTGTGTGAAAGACTAACGCCCACCGTTAACAAACTGACTGAACCTTATCAGTGTGGTTTTAGATCTGGGTGGTTCACCAATGAGTAGATAGTCAACATTTGCCAAATTTTGGAAAAGACCCGTCAAGAGAATACCAACCCTTCGTTGATTTTAAAAAATCTCCGACAGCCCGAAAAGAAGCTACCTCCACAGCCCTATGCCTCCAAAAAAGCTTATAGGGCTGCGTTTACTGACTGAACACAAAAAGCTTCGTCAGCATCAGGAAGGACTTCTCTCTATACCAAACGAGTTTTCAGACAAAGTAATGCCTTATCGTGAGACTTTTTTAATCTATTACTTGAGAAAATAATACCAGCTGTATAGCTAAAAAGAGAAGATACTATCTTTTATAATGAGTTCTACTTTGTTCAGACTGCATAAATATGCGAAGCGTGTGGGTCCGTCTGGTAGTAAACGAGGGCAAGACGGAACATTTCCTTTCATCAAACAAACAGTGATCGCATTCTCGCAACGGCTTTCATGTCACTGTTGAACGTCATAACATTCAAGTTGTAGATAATTTCGACCATGTTGAAACCAGCATTAAAACCAAAAAAGCATATCCTTTATCAATGAACAAAGCCCAAATTTTAGAAGTCGCTTATCATTCCTGCCCTGTTTAATGGTGTGGAGGTATGGGCGATGATAACGAACCTAAGAGTCGGCGTAAAGAGCTTTCAAGAGAATCGATTTGCGGAATATTTATTTATTTATTCTTTTGAACGTTGTCAACGGCAAATACCGCAGCCCATGAACGATGAGCTGTTATGTACGATGAGTTTTACTGCAAATTTGACACTGGTCAGCGAATCATAAGATGGCGGACATAATGTCTAGGTCAGGTTATTCGGATGAAAGCACTACAGATTTGAAAGTATTAGATGCAGTACCTGGTGGTGAAAGTTGGCGAGGGGAAGACATCCACTTTCACTACGTTGGAAATATCAGGTGAAAAAGGATCTGGTTATATATATATATATATATTTGGCGCTTTGTAACCGCTGAAGCGATTTTCGGCCGATCGGTGGATCTGGTTGCACTTGACATTTTCAGTTGGCGCCAAATAAGCAAGAAATAAACAATTCATGTGCTGTTGTTAACACGGCTATAATCGCGTAAGCGGTGATTACGCCGGAGAAGAAGAGAAGTGTGCGATATGAAGTTAAAGCATAACAGCATCATTTAAAAGGGTAGGCATGGTGAAGAGATTTTTTGTAAAAAATGACTTCCAAATCGCAGCAACAAATCAGCAATCAATTTATTTTTAACTTCTTTAAATGTCTACGCTTAAAAATAAACAATGGCTAAGGGAATCCACTACTCTTGTAATCATATGATTAGTATGGTGAATTGGCCACTGAAAGTGGAAGGGATCAATTTTTCAAGCAATAGATTCTAGAAAAAAGTGAAGTGAAAAAAGTGCAATTATCATATATACAAATTTTGAAATAAAAATTGAATGTTGAATGTCATTTAAATATTTATTGTGGAAATCAAAAATTAATTAACAAAATAAATTAATTAATTAAAAAAGAAGCATTGGAGTGTATTTTAAAATGGTAATTTTCAACAAAATTACGGTTTCTTTCTTTATATAAAACTATAAATTTTTTTCATTTAACATTTCAAAATAACCTGATACTCACACTAATAACTGCACTAATTAAAAGAAAAAAAGAAAATCACATTTTTGGAATATTGAAGGCAGTATAAATATAGAAAAATTAAAATGTTGAACATTTTTATATAATTTATATTTATATGCGGCTACGGTAGCCGAGTATTGTAACGTTTTTCGTAGCTACCCTCGATGATTTCCAAAATCCTTAGTCCTATCACTAGATTGCTCAATAAAACTCCGAAGAATGGTTCGCTTGCCTCTCAACCGTCAGGAATTTATTCAACGTTTTTTCGGCCTCAATAATTACAATTCCTTACTATACACAATGACTAATTTTACAATTCTTTATAACAGACATATATTTTCTGCATCACACAGTTTATCCGTTTCTAAAACACACACAGCTCACAGCAATGTTAATGCCGCTGCGTTTTCTACTCGTCTCTGGTGTGGTAGCGGCTGCCGCTCTTTTGATACCTGAAGATGACCCAAAAATTATGTTCACGCGCTCAAGAATAGGCTGATTATTCGTTTGCCTGCGGTAGCGGCAGCCACTTCGTTTATCCTTGACGACGGTCCAAACATTCCGTTCCTGCGCTAACTCGTATACCTGTAGTAGTTGCAACGGCGCAAACTTAAGTCCTTTCTCTTTAATCGCTTAGGGTAGTTCTGTAGTAGTATATTTTTTTTGCCTAACTCACAATTTTCAGCCAATAATGAAGCTTTTTAGTACGACATACATATTTACGGGAAGCGTACCCATCAGTATCCAGGAGCTTTCTTTTCTTAATGTCATTGGTAATTATTTCCCTCAGTGCTTCAAGTTAAAATTGAATAATATTTTTAACCGAATCTTCATAAAATTCCAGAAAAAAATTGATTCCATTATTAGGTTTGAGTACATTGGAAAGATGGGGGAACATATAACATACCACTGTGAAGGATTTGGCTGAATTTCGTTATGCTAAAACTGAGAGAAATCGACCAGACATTTAGATTTTATTTCTTCTCTAAAAATTTTTGACTTATCGACAATTAAAAAAATGAAAGAATTAAAAAGTCATGAAGGTGTCTGATTAAAAAATTGCGTAGTTTAGCTTATAGTAAATCACACAAATTCCTAAAACAATTTTTAGTCGATATGAAATTATGTATATGAAATATGGTATGGATGTAGTTTGTGTATCTATCAAAAGGGGTTTGAAAAACTTTTCGCGTATTTCACTTTTCACCATAATGTTTTGACTGCTTAACGAGCGCGTAAAATTGACCATCACATAATCGGGTAAATTATCTTTACAACTGGTATGGAAGTTATGGACAGTATTTCCATTTCATTTCCTTTGCACCAACCAATAATATAAATATATTAGGCTGTTGGTAGGCCAGATGCACCCGCATTTATTATGATATAACATATATGTATGTATGTACAAGTATACAAGTATTTGAGTTGATATTCGTACATGTCTCAATTATTAGTTTCGGCAGAAGGACCTTATTAAGCTGTTTCACTTGCCAATGTCCTGTTACAGTGGTACACAGTTATTTTTTACTGTTTGAACTCGAAGTTGGTATAAAATCAGTTTTATTACTTTTATCAGCACAGACTTGACTAACTGACATTATACTCAAATGCACAGGTTTATTTGCTAAAATATACACAAACACATTTTTTATAACAAAATTTATAAAATTTGTCATTTATTAAACATTTTGTTATTTTTGCAATAAATATATTTCTTTATCCGCAAATGTAATAATTTCCGGTAAATTCACCACCAACAATTCAATTTAATCGAAAATAAAAGGCTTTTATGGTTTCTGTGTTCATTTTGATATTTTATGGGACAAAGTGTGATGTTAGAGTAAATCAGGGAACCAAGAAAAATGTGTTAATACATATTACGCCTCAACTAAGCGTTAAGTAACCCATTAGGCAGAAGTGTTGAAAGAATTTTTAAATAACATTTTTTAATAATACAATATTTTTGTATTTTTTTTCTCGGATACACCGCTAAAAAACAATTTCCGCCGGAATGTGAAAAGTTTTGACTAAAAAGGTCATATTCTCCAATTTTTTTTAATATGCAACTAATGAAAATTACCTTACTTAATACAGAAATAATTATAACTTTCAATTCTCTCAACCTTTTGTGCTTCGTTTGTAAAGTGCCGCTATTTTATGAATTAAAGAAAAAGAAAAAAAAAAAAAAAGGAAAAATATATAAAGCCACAAAGCTTCTTAGATTAAAGGTAACTGCATCAAGCTAACCGAGGCATTTAAGTGAGTTGAACGTGCCATCATTAAATTTTCATTAGGCTGCGCAGAGAGACCTGACATACAAAGTCTCAAAGATGGTGGTTGTGAGGCGAAGGACTGGCGGTTAATATTAACTATGATTATCATTCACTTTGAATGAGCAAAGTTCCCGTAAAAACAGGACATTTGCCGCTAAAATGCAAGGACAAGCATGAAAAGACCAAGGGATGTGGAATTTTAAAGTTGATTTAAAATTAAACTTTTTTCGCAACACAAATTTCAATTTAACAGCACGGATGGTTGGAAAGTATGCAAAAGATAAAAAATAAAAGAAACAATTTGATTAGAACTAACGAAGGTTGGGCATAGCAAAAGAAGAATGAAACAAAAGTTTTTAAGTTATAATTTTTTTTTGTATATATAATAACACTGTGACACAAAATGAGGGGTCATCTCTCCGTAATTGATGAAACTAAATGGAGATGAAACTTTATCCCTCCCATATCAAAACCTCATACTGGGTTTTTGGCCTATAGGTCTGGTTTCATTTTTATTTTTATTTAAAGTTGGCAACCCTGTGTATGAGAAAAGTTGATTAAAACTTGATCAAATGAAGCAATTTTAGATTGTTTTTTTGTATATCGCTTTTTTTTGATCGAGGAACTCATTTTTGACATTAACCTTTACCTAAATCTTACGATAGGTGGCGCTGTCATACAATTTGTCTTATCTTTGATAGGTTTTCATGCAAAAATAGTATTAATATATGTAGTTTTTTTTACCAATCATAATTTCTGTGATTTTCGTGTCAGCTCTCTTGCAATGCCACAGCAAAATAAATTCTGAAGATCTTGGTAGCGTAAAGCGTCTTATAAAATAAATTTAAAATGAATAAATGTTTGCGAAAGTTAGCGCTTTATTGTTATGTTTGCGGTAAATTCAGCATAGCAACCAATCTGATTGGTATAAGTGTTAGTGCGAAAGAGTGGTATGAACATTATTTTGGGATGCCGGTTGTTCAAGGTATATGTAGAACCTGCTACGACGACTTACGTCTCTGGGTTGAAGGCATAAAAAAATCGCTGAAGCTTGGTGTTCCGATGATTTGGGCTGATCCAGGTAAGTTTATTTTATTTAATGTGTTGAATCTATGTACTCATTCAGAATGGTTGTGCATTCAGGTGAGCATAGTGAAGCGAGTTAGTATGTGTGTTTGAATGATTGGAAAAACTAAAAGATCGCGAAGATCAATGAAATATATTGGAACAGATTATGTAAGCCTGCCATTTTCGCATTCAGGTGCTATTCCTGTACCACGGCCACCAAGCCCTACTACGATTTCTATATGGACTGCGAACTTGCAAAACCAGTTGCAGGATCCTGATTATGAAATATCTGAAGCTTCCAAAAATATGATACCAATATCTCAAAATTGGATGGATGACGTGGTAAAACATGTCAATTTATCAAAACATGATGCAGAGTATATAGCACATAAGTTAAAACAAAATAATTTATTGACACCTGATGTTAAAATTACTGGTTACCGTCATCGCCAAGCAAAATTTCAGCCATTTTTCTCTGCCAATGAAGAGAACACCTTCGTTTACTGTAACGATATTGAAAAACTTGTTGCAGAAATGGGTATGACTTATATTCCCCACGAATGGAGATTATTTATTGATACATCCAAAACTAGTATGAAAGCAGTTTTGCTGTACTACAACAACAAGAAACCTAGCGTTCCGATAGCATACAATTTGAACACTAAAGAAACGTACGAATCTGTGAGGCATCTACTAGAAGCAATAAACTATGAAAGCCATAAATGGCGTATATGTGTGCGATTTGAAAATGGTAGCTCTGCTTTGTGGATTACAAGGTGGATATACGAAGAATATGTGTTTTATATGTTTGTGGAATACACGTTATAAAGGGAACCAATACCAAAAACATGACTGGGAGAACAGAGAAGATTTATTTGTTGGATCAGATAATGTAATACACACGTCCATTGTTCCAATCGAAAAAGTGTTGCTACCTCCATTACATATCAAATTGGGTATTTTTAAAAATTTTCTAAAAGCACTTCCTACAGATGGACCAGCTTTTATTACACTAAGGTCAATATTTCCACGACTTAGTGCAAGCAAAGAAAAAGAAGGTATTTTATATTTACATATAAAATAAGATTTTTTAAGATTTATGTAATTGCTATATCGTTTTACAGGTATGTTTCATGGTCCAGACATAAGAAAATTGATAAATAATAGTAAGTTTGATAACTCTTTAAATGAAAATGAGCTAAATGCCTGGAATGCCATAAAAGACGTAATAGCTAATGTTCTCGGTAAACATCGTGCCATGAACATCAGAGAAAAAGTAGATCATCTCATGAATATGTTTGAGAAGCTCGTTGTACATATGAGTTTGAAGATACATTTTCTCCATCACCATATAGATTGGTTTGAACACCAAATCGCAACGGAATCGGATGAACAAGGCGAACGTTTTCAACAGGTCGCTTTAACAATGGAGACACGGTATAGGGCGGAAAAACTACCACCAATGTTAGCAGATCTATGCTGGTGGCTAACGAGAAATGAAGAAGACAATACCGACGATGAAGAGGAGGAAATAAACTTACCGCCTTCAAAAAGATTCAAGTTTTAGTTTTTAAGCACCGTTATTTTTGTAAGCTTTTTATGGCATATTTTTTCAAAATGTCAGAAAATAATTTAATTCTTAACAGAAATATTACTTTGTACGTATACTTAATTTTTTATTTCCAACTTTTCACGCCTACATATGTGTATATGTATACTATTTATCATCTTTTTTGTGTGCCAAATATAGTGTAATGTTCCTTTCTATATGTGTCATATACGATCATTTCTACAATAAAACTAAAAATATTATTTTTCATGAAAAATAAAACACCTATCGTAAGATTTAGGTTAAGTTAATGTCAAATATGAGTTCCTCGATCCAAAAAAAAAGCGATATACAAAAAACCCATCTAAAATTGCTTCATTTGATTAAGTTTTAATAAACTTTTCTCATACACAGGGTTGCCAACTTTAAATAAAAACCAAAATGAAACCAGACCTACAGGCCAAAAACCCAGTATGTGGTTTTGATATAGGAGGAATAAAGTTTCATCTCCATTTGGTTTCATTAATTACGTAGAATCTTGTTGCACAGTGTAATTACTTTAAACATTACAATAGGAAAAATTGAAAATTTATTTCAGTTTCTAAAGTGGAGTGAACTCTTCTGTTCAACTTATGGAAATGAAGGAAATGAGAGGCCTAACGGTCGGACTAATTTTCCTACAGTAAAAAGTTCTTTTGTGAACTTTCCTCGGAAGGTGGAACGAATTTAATTAAAATGTAGAACGTACGTTATAACTTGACAGGAAATATTACGACCAGTACAGTGAGAATTGAAAAATATTTTTAAAAAAATTTGCCTGCTATGTGAAATTTTTAAATACTATACCTCAATAGATGAGAAAAAAAGATTTTTATGCCGAAATTTATTTAGTTTTTTTTTTTTTGTTAAATATCTGTTGACAATCGCAGTATTTAGTGTAATGGATATTTGTTTGCTTGTTTTTTCGAACTTTAAGTAGAAAATTATAGACGATAACAGGCTGCGGATATCTCAAATCGTTTGCAAAATATGTTATGAACACTTGAACCAGTGCGTCAGTGATAAAAGAAGCCAAGTGTGGTTTAGGGTACCTATGAAATGTAAATAACAAAAAAAATCTGTATGATACTTCTACTGTGTCGATTTTCATGATAAAAAAAAATCGGCTAGGAGACCTTTACCACATTCAAAGGAAGTACCTCTTTCAACCATTTGTTTTAACCGTGAACTATCATTTAAAGACATCTATAGTGAAATGCGGGCGGGGCCTGAAATATGGTTGTCTGCGATACCAGATTCCAGTATACCAAAATTCATCAATCTACATGGCTGGCACCTGATCGTAAAACACGCAATCGAATCGCTCCTGTTGTGATAGACAGAGGACATGTATTCAGTGTTCTAGACGTGCACGAGGGCCAAATATCGACTCGGATCATTATCTTGTAGTTGCAAAGATACGCACTCGTCTCTGTGCAGGAAAGAACACCCATCAAACAAAACACAAGAAAGGTTCGCCGCCGAAAACCTGCAATCACAGCAGATAGCCAGCAGGTTTTGTACTCGTCTTGCACACCTGCTCTCTGAGACCACTCATGAGCAACTCAATATAAGGGAGCTGCGGAATGAAATAGCAAACTCCTTACGTACCGCTGTTTCACCAGGACTGACTAGCACGATTGTCTTCCTTCAAGTCATTCCCGAAAATTGTAGGCATTGCCTGCCGAGGGGCGACCGTAAGTAGAAAAATTAATTTTCTATCATTTTGTATGTTGCTTGAACCTGGACTCGAACCCAGGCCTCCCGAATTGTAGTACGCGATACTAACCATTCGGCTATTGCGACTGCTATTAATGCAATCAATATAGGGTCCTAAGTTAAAAAAAATATATTACAGCTCCTTGGTACCAAAACCACTTTTGACCAGTGTAATAAACTGAAAAAAAAATAAGCGTTAAGAAAACTTAGTAGGAAAAATTGGATAATTAAAAAATCTCTAAGGTTTTTGTTACTGGTGTTTATACTTTTATAACGGGCAAAAGCTATCCAATTGTGTCAAACTAACTGAGACAGCTATGTAAAGCGTTATTCATGTAAAAAGTTATTTTGATTTGAAAAGGAGTGAAATTTCTGAAGAAATACATTATGTCGTGAAAGGTAAAGGTTCGGCAAAAGCGTGTCTAAAAACTGTGTGGAAAATGCGTTTCGGAAATTTTAATGTCAAAAATGTATCACAATCTGGTCGGGCCGGTCACTGAAATAAAATTCTGCAACTTATGAAGCAAGATCGGCATGCAAGCTGTCAGGAGGTAGCAGAGACAATAAGCATCACTACGTGACTATTTGGAATTGTATCCTCAAAAAAGCTCGTTATTTGGTTGCCTCATGAATGAAATTTCTTTGACCGTAATACAATCAGTAAAACGCTTCTGAACTCAACTAAATTGAACCAGTTGTACCCCAATTGGAAATACCTAGTGCAGCCAGATCCTTCTCTAACTGATATTTCCAACGAAGTGAAGACCTTTCTTTATCTCTGATACCATCGGCGAGTACTCCATCGAGTAATATCAAATCTGGAGTGCTTTCATCCATCCGCCACACCCTTGCCTAGCCAGAGCCGCTACGTTGTCTCTTGATTCGCTGAACTATGTCAATGACGCCGGCTGCGGTATTCACCATTGCCAATGTGCAAAGGTACACAAATCTTCCGCAAATCCTTTCTGTCGAAAACTCCTAGCACCGTTTCATTGGATGTTGTCATCGTCCAGGCTTCTGCACGATACAGCAGGACGAGAATAATGAGCAGCTTGTAGAATTTGACTTTGATTCGTCGAGAACCTTACTTTTTAACTACTTACATAGTCCAAATTAGCACCTGTTGGCAGGAGTGGTTCTAGATTTATATGCTGACATTGTATAGGGTTCTCCAATAAGAGCGATATGATTTCTTTAAAAAAAAAAAAAAAACCCACACTAATTGTTAAGGAAATTCAAATGTTTTTTATTTAATGTGAAGTACAATCGATACAATTAAATTCTGAATTCTTTCAAATGGCATCCACGACATCTTTTGCCGGATCGATTTTGATGAACCCAATTTTTGAGCACTTTTTCCAATAAATCAAGTCGTATGTCATGAATAGCACGTTCATTATTGACTTTTAAATCTTGAAGAGGGTCTGGTTTATTGCCTAAGACCAATGGCCTCAAATAAACTCACAAGAAGTAGTCTAATGGTGTTCAATCACAACTTCTTGGAGACCATTCAATGTCATAGTTTCTTGAAATAATCGAATTTCCAAAACTTTCTCGCAATAATTCGGTTGTTGCACGTGCTGTGTGACACGCAGCCTCGTCTTGCTGGAACCAGATGTTGGTAAGATCAATTTCTTGCAATTGTGGCCATAAAAAGTTGGTTATCATCGATCTATACCACTCTCCATTGACAGTAACGGTGCTAACAGCTTCCTTTCGAAAGAAGTACGGGCCGATGATACCACCAGACCAAAAAGCAAACCAAACTGTCAATTTATGTGAATGTAATGGTCGTTCATGAATAATTTGTGGATTTTCTTCGCACCACAATCGAAAGTTATGTTTATTTACCGCACCACTCAGATGAAAGTGAGCATCATCTGAGAAGATGATTTTCTTAAAAAAATCGTTATCCTTTTTGAGTTGTTCCAAGAATAGTTTGTAAACGTTGTTCTCGTGCATATCTTATTATGATGAAATTGTAAACATTACTGAATACAAGGAAAAAAAATTACAGATCATGACATATGAAAAATGGCCAAAACGACACTTAGAAATCATATCGTTATATATTTGGTTCAGGTACATTAAATAATTTTTGTTGTTGTTATTTTGACAATTGAATAATTAATTATTCTATTTTTTATTTAAATTAGGGAAAAACAGAAGATTTAATAACTCTGCGTCTTTAAAAAGCAATCATACAAAAATTTAAACCTGAAAAGTCTCTCAAAATAATTCATATTTGGAGTTGAATTCAAATTTATTTTTACGTAAAATGGCAAATTTATAAAAAATAATTTTTTCTTCATTGTTCAAAAATTTTGATGCCCCTATTGCAATATGCATTCAAAACGTTATTAGGAATATTTTCTTAAAGCTCTTCAAAACATCACTAATGCCGGGATTACATAGTTAGTTTTAAATATTTTTTTGATTGCTACATCAACTACTAATTATTTTCTACGGAATTGATTTCCTTAAACTCGCTTAATATCGCTAAAAAATATATTTGAATTCCTTGTAAGTGAAACAGAATGTAAACAATGCTTTCTATCAGCGATTTTTTCTAATTTTGCCGAATTGTTTTTATACTTTAAACCAAATTAAATTCAATACTAAATACATCACTACATATTTAGTTAAGTGTTTGTATATGGGTATGTATGTATGTATATTACGAGCAGCTATATTGATTTTTCACTTCCGTTCACTTATTTTCACTTTTCAGCTGCTATAATTAACATTATCACGAGATTTCCCCCACTCTATTCCCTCCACATTCTTTTCAAAGTTATTATAAAATTTTGTGTGCCTTGGTTTTTTTACTCTCTCTTCACTTTTTGCTCAATTCTAATTTCCTACGAATTTCCTTTAATTTAAAAGTTCCTAATTTGTGTTTCTTCTGTCACACTTTTCAATATCATTTCAGTAAGAGGACTTGAAAGGAAGACAAAATCGCTCAGACAAACATAATTTAAATAAATAAAGCAATAGAAACATGGCGGCGCCATTGCATTTTCCACGGAATTATTTACAGAAGAAACCGAAGCTTTTATTAATTTGTCTTTGATTGAGCGACATACGACTTACTTCCGCTCGACGGTAACCGAGCTCAGCGTAGATTTTTGGTATTTTTACTTGGTATAATTAATTTTCGGTTTTTGGAAATTTAATTTCTTTTTACACATGTATTTTAAAGAACACAATATATGCTAATTTATTACATAATTGAATAGAAAACAAGAAAGAGTGGCTAACTTCGGTCGTGCCGAAGTCTTTATATCTTTCATGAATATATCGAATTTATTACAAATTGCAAAATTCAATTTTGATAAGTTTCGATGTCAATATGAGCTTGAATTTACGTCTGTAGAATACCAAATTTCAGGCTCTTAGATGCTTTTTTGTCGGATCTCTCTTGTCATATCTAAACAAATCGGTTGCGTGGTAGCTATATGATATAGCAGTGCAATTTTTACGATATTCGGTACCAATATTCAATGTATATAAATGGTATAAAGATGAGGCGCACGGGGCCCTCACTTCAGCAGAAGCATATATTTCGAACGAAAATCTTTTATTAAATGTCTAAAGCCGGAAACATTTACAAAAATTATATATATGTGCGTGCATTTGTGTGTGTGTGTGTCTCTCGAAATAACAAGTTTTTAAAATGTTTCCGGTTTTAGAGATTTAAGACTTTTTTCTGTGGTTCTTGTTAAGCTTCGTTTTTCATTTTTATTTTATTTTTTTGCTTGAAAACAGACTTAATTTAGGGAAATATTTTAAAGCGATTTATCCCATTTATGTATATAAGGCAAATACTTAATTTTCGACACTTCATATTAAGCATTTTCCAAGTCGCCTAGAGTAATTTATTTTCTTTAAATTTCTCTTAATTTTTTTCCACCTACGGTAAAATCTTTTAACCATTATACTCAGTTGAGTTCTCACAGCTTCAATTGCTAATGCGGTTTTCACTCATTTTCCAACAGCAATTACTCAAATTTGACACTTAAATACGTCCAACGTGGTTGGCTTCGAGGTTATGCAAGATACTCGTGAAATGCTAATTTGACAGTGAAATCTTCCAGCAATACCCCGAGCGACCAAAATGCTAATTTAGTAAAATAAGCTCCATTCAAGCATATTTTCGTCAAACCCTCATTGACAAAGTTGATTGTTGACTTCGAACGCCCTCCGTTTGTACTCCTGCAAAAACCTAATGCTGTGGCAGGAGCCCAATATAGTTGTGGGAATACTTGCTGCTCTCAACGTTTGCACAGTTGGTTATCTCTGTTGAGTTTTCGCTGTGTTTCAGCGCGCGTCTTCCATCAAAATTTACGACTAATGTTAAAATTTCCATCGGTTGCTTCTGTGGCTTTAGTGGTGTTAGGGGGTAATGATATTTTCATTCTTTCTTATATTGACATGTATCCATATGTATACGTAAATGTATGTTTCTCATTTCCAAAAACTGACAATGTCATTCTAACTTTGGCGGAAATCAATAGCCAGCGGTTTATGTTTCTCATCGCAAAGTTATTTCATTCATATTTATTGTCTATACGTGTATGTATGTTATGTAAACTAGCTTTCACATACAGTGGCGGACAAAAGTCTACATACACCCCCTGCTTTCGTTAAATTGAAAGTCAAAAAGGTTTATTGGAAAATTTAACGATACAGTTTAATTCAACTATTTTCCCTTATCATAAAAATTAAAATTAAATAATTTTTTAACATAAAATAATAAAGCTATGACAACAAAAAACGTAAATCCAACATTGACAAAAGCCTAAATACTGTACATACTTAACTTATCTTAACGCAAGAACTTTGGTTAATATCAGGTAACTTGCTCTTTTTTAGTATTTAGTTGGTCCACCGTTCGCATCAATAACAGCTTGAAGCCATCGTGGCATCGAAGCTTCTAAATAAGAAGTACTTTGAGTAATGCTGAGCTGTAAATCTGATTTTTTTTTAATTATTCGGGCAAAAATCTCCCAGACATAGTTTCCTTGGAGAATGATAAAGCAACCAATTCTTAAATATATGAACCGTATGCTTTGGATCCAACAATGACTTATATTTCAACAGATCCATTTACCATGAATAAAAACAAGCTTTACAACTCCAGATGCCGCAACCGCTCCCCAAACCATTACGTTGTCGCCACCATGCTTCACTGTTGGTACTATATTTTTGGAGTTAAGTGTAGTGTTTTCTTTTCTCCAAACTTATGCTCTTACATCGCTGCCAAATATATTAAACTTCGATTTGTCTGGAAACAAGATTTTATGCTACTCTACTCAGAGCTCTTCGAATTGTTCCTGGATGGGCACACTTTCTTGATGAGCTTGCGATATTTTTAGCTAATTTTGGTGCAGTAAAGCTGATGTTTCTTCGAGTTAGTTTCTCCGGGCGACCTACACGCGGCTTTTTTTGGTGAATTCATTTTTTTTTTCAAAGTTCTTTACAATGATCTGTACCTTTGGTGGACTTAAGTTGAAAATTTTTTAAATTTCATTATACGATTTCTTCTCTTTTCTGTGCTGAATAAACAAGTTTCTTACGTCAGAGGTTATTTCTTTTCACGGAGCCATTGTTGATGCGAATGCGTTTAAACAACAACTAAATTCAATAATAAAAAAAATTGTAAAAAAAGGGTACCTAACCGCCAACAACACAGCATATCGACGTACCTGTTAGTAAACCCGTGGTGTATGTAGACTTTTATTAAGGATATTTTTGCGTTTTTTCACCATAATTGTTTATTTTACGTTAGAGAATGGATTTGTTTTAATACATGTGATTAGAAAAGGTTTTAAAATAAAACTGTATACTTATATTTTTCAGCAAAGTGATAGTAATTTCTATACAACGAATGTAGGCGGTATAGGTAGATTTTTGTCCGCCACTGTATATACAAATGTATGTTCGAGCTTCTACGCACATGTGTCAGTTGGCTGGTATACCATCTTGATGCTTGTCATCTTAAAGTGTCCTTATTATTTATTTAAACCGCATCAGCGCATCCTTGGCTCGGGTATCAATAAGTTTTTCGGTTAGCGCTCACATCCTTTGGGATTGCAATTTTAGCCTGGTTTACGGCGTTGTGGCAGAAATGCTCGTTATCCTGTCACTTTTGAGCCGCTTGTATGACATTGTAAATATAGTGTTGCCAAATGGCGATTTTATAGTATTATGTTGTCATCGGTTCAGTGACAAGAAAGGAAATTGTGCGAAGAAGTAATGCAAAAGGAAATGACAATATGTGCAATTTCGAACAAAGTATTTTCTCGCTCCTTTTGTTGTTATTTCAACTTAAACATGGTTGTTGAAAAAATTTAAGAGTTTATTGGTTTTGTAAAATTATTAGAAAATATTAAATGTGGAAAAAATTGTATGCTTTAGTGTCATCACTAGGCTGTGAAAAATTGCATGTGAGAAATTTACAAGGTTAAGAGTCTAAGTTCTAAAAAGCGCTTGACTTGAATTTTAGTGCAATCATATATATTGTAGAGAGATAATATCAACTGATATCTTTAATAATAATATTTGGTGCATTGTAACCGCTGATGCGATTTTCGGTCAAGCTCGTGCTCCTCTGTGGTATTATCCAACTAATTGGAGGGATCTACAGTTTTTTCTAAGCCGCCTCATGTCAGAAATATATTTGGAAAGCTTGAAATTCTCTGCCAAGGGACGACCGCAATTGGAAAAATTTATTTTCGCTAATTTTGGATGCTTTCGAAACAAGACTCAAATATTGACCTCCCGAATGATAGTACGTAATTCTTACCACTCTTCTATTGCGGCCGATATGAATCTCTCTACAGTTCATAATAATGTTATACTCGAAACGGCGGTCATTAACGTTTTTTCACCAAACCGAATCGAGTGTCACACAAAAATTCGCTCAAATGGGAGTTGACTAGTTTTCAAAGTTTTAAACACAGCTCGACACTGCTATGTGATAACAATGGCTGCTAGTCGGGAAAGGTCTTACACACATAATTGAAAATTAAATGATATAACTAACTAAAATCCAATAAGCAACTATGTGAGTACGCGCAGAGGAAGTATGAAAGGAACAGCATGCGCTGTGAGAACTCATACCCGGAGAACCAGGTTTGTTATAACTCTCACACGGCCTCGAAATAGATTTAAACGCGCTACCGAAATAATTATCAAAGCTGCTCAAAGACAGAGCATTGTTCTGGCTGTGAAACAACTGCAGCCAGTGGAAATACTCGTGGGCTCTTAAGTGTGACTTTTTAAAGTTCTTATTGAATACGACAATATTTCGAGGGTAGATATGATGAAATCAGGCAACGAGTCTACCGACCAAGGATAGCTTGAAGGCTTACGTGATAGCGCTCCAAGGGCTAGTGAAATACTCAGTGAACCACAACTCGAATAATCAAGCCAAGATTGAAAAGCATAACTATACTATGAGTGAAGAACAGCATAAAGCGAGATTTGCGCTGCCAGTAAGATACTACGAAGAGCACTAGTGTGAACAAATAACGTAGAGAAGAGGTTTTGTTCATTACTATTCGACTCACGATGCACCATATAAATTCATTGGGATCACTCCATAATATCGACATTCAAAATCCAGATAGTACATAATTCATACAAATTATAAGAAATCCAGTAAATACACAATCCCGATACTACATTAAATAAACGTAACCCTTTAATATCTTTTAATTTTATCAAATTTATATTTTTTTTAATTTATGTCTTCATTATGCATAAAATAGGCCATTATGTATATGTGTATGTGTATATATTTCGAGGTTCCCTAATCTTTTAAAGAAAAAAAGACAGAAAATTCAAATCTAATGGGGAATGTTTATTATCATTCGAAAGAAAATTCTTTGGCATTTGGTTTTTGAAGATTATCTCTTTCAAATGTTAGCCGCGGCTACGCCTCAGATGATCCATCCTTTGAGTCGAGCTTTCGATGACTCGTTCGAGCATTTCGAGTGATAACTGGCGAATGACACGCGTGATGTTTTGCTCCAAGCCCTGAATGGAAACGGGATTATCCGCATAGACTTTAGACTTTACATATCCCCACAGGAAAAAGTCTAACGGTGTGATATCATACGATCTTGTAAACTAATCGACCGAACCAAAACCTGAAATTATCTGCTCTTTCAATAAATCCATTGATTGAAGCGATGTGTGGTAACTGGGGCCGTCCTGTTGAAACAATATGTCACGGAGATCACGAGCTTGAATATCAGGCATCAAATAGTCGGTTATGATGGCGCGATAAAGGTCGCCATTGACGGTTACGTTTTCACCGGCATAATTTTTGAAGAAATATGGACCGATGATTCCAAAGGCCAACAAACCACACCAAACCGTCTTTCTTTCTGGATGAGATGGCAGCTCTTGAATCTCTTTAGGTTGCTCTTAGTCCCAAATGCGGCAATTTTGCTTGTTTACATACCCATTGACCCTGAATAGGCCTTGGCTCGAAAAAGTCGGATCTTTGTGGAACTTTTCAAGAGCCCATAGAGCGAAGCGATGTCGCTTAGGAAGGTCGAGCGGCTTCAGTTCTTGCACAAGCTGTATTTTGTACGCTTTTAATTTAAGATCTCCACGTAAAATGCGCCAGGTCGTTCCATACTTCAGTCCATTTTGCTATGAACGGCGAAAAGTAAAAATTTCTGCAAATGACCGCCAAGCAATTATAATAATAATACGAGAGGAAATATCGTTAAAATGATAGAATATATCGACGATTATGGGTCTTCTTGCAAGAAATCTTCAATTGGATAAGCACGCAGAGAGATATACCATAAAATATTTGCTGTAAACTTTGCTATGATGAGAAAAAAATTGAAATTTAAGGCACTTCCTCTATGGATACCCAGTTTCTTAGAGGAGCACTTTAGAAAGTGAAAAGAAATAGTTGGAGCAAAAACGCGACGATTGCTGAATTTCGGATAAAGGGTTCTATAAAATAAATTTTTTTTTTTAATGTGAAATACAATCGATCCAATTAAGTTCTGAATATAACATCATTCAAATGGCCTCCGCGACTTCTTTTGCAGGAACGAATTCGATGAACCCAATTTTTGAGCACTTTTTCCACTAAATAAAATCTTATGTCATGAATAGCACTTTCAATATTGACTTTTAAATCTTGAAGGGAGTCTGGTTTATTGCTAAAGATCACAATTTCTTGAAGGCCATTCAATGTCACAATTTCTTGAAATAATCGAATCTCCAAACCTTTCTCGCAATAATTCGGTTGTTGCACGTACTGTGTGACACGTAGCCACTTCTTGTTGTTGTTAAGATCAACTTCTTCCGTTGGTTATCGTCGATCTATACCATTGACAGTAACGGTGCTACCAGCTTCATTTCGAAAGAAGTACGGACCTATGATTCCACCAGACCAAAAACCACACCAAACTGTCAATTTAGGTGAATATAATGCTTGTTCATGAATAATTTGTGGATTTTATTTGCACCAGAATCGACAGTTTTGTTTATTTACAGCACCACTCAGATGAAAGTGAGCCTCATTGGAAAAGACGATTTTCTTAAAACAAGCGTTATCGTTTTCAAGCTGTTCCAAGGCAAAATCAGCGAATTCACGACGTTTATGGCGGTTCATGGATGAAATTGTAAACATTGACAGATCATGACTTATTAAAAATGGCCAAAAGAACACTTAGAAATCATATCATCCCTTTTGAAAACTTTTTAGATATACTCAGTGGCATCAAAATGGATACCTTGACCTTGTGTGGAATTAGAAGCTTAGTTTCACCTACAATTATGAACAAATATGTCACAATTTATAAAATTACAAAAATTCTGCGCAAGGATTTCAATAAATAGTCAAATAATGATTTGAACTTTAAATTTAAATTAAACAATTCAAAACTTTTTTATAAGTTTCATATAGCATTATATTCAAGATAATAATTTTTTCTTCTTTGATTCCATTTTAAACACACTCAATCTTCTTAGTAAGTATTTAAGAAATAAAAAGCGTAATTTATTCATCGCCTTTAGTAAGTAAATATATAAATATATGATTTATTTGACCACTTACCGTGTAGAAAATCTCATTGAGATGATAATTGTAGGCATTCCGCACATAAGTACGAATAATCTTATCACGTCGTTCGCCCTCGAAACCGTTCTGAATGTCGTGCGCGCTGAAACGCCAAATGGACTCACCAGTCACCACACCGAACAGTACATCATAGTGTGCGCCGTTGCCACCCAAGCCAAGGTTAGCGCCACCGCTCATACTCGGATGATTCGAGGTGAGTGCGCTGTAGTAAGCGCCACCTGAAGAACTGCCACCGCCACCACCGCCGTTGCCACCTGAAGCACCACCAACTCCAGCGCCATACGCTCCACCTGCGCCACCAGCATAGGCGCCGCTTCCTCCAAAGAAGCCGCTACCGCCACCACCATCTGTTGTGGCGCGTTTGGCGCTGCGTATCATCAAATCATCGATATCGAAATTGGAATGCCCCGGTCGTATAACGACGCCATCAACCTAAATTGAAAAAAAAAAGATGAACGATGAAAAGGGAGAGAATGAATTGAAACTCGGTTTTTATATGTAAGCAAGAAAGTAAATGTTTAGTTTTTATTGTTGTAAATTGTGTGAGTGTTGGAAACATCTGGCGAATGAAATGCGTAAATAGCGAGTTGATACTTCAAGAAGCTTATTTGTTTTCTTTTGGTCTATGCTTTTATTTCGAAAAACCTTTAGGGGGATTATTATTTTATGCATGTGTCTGTTCGTTTGTTCCTTTGTCTGTTTGGTCGTCCTCTTTGGTGTTATTTTGGGCGTAGGCATAAAAATGACTGATGGCCGGGCGAAAGACCGAAAACAACCAAGCGTTCAATGAATGAAGAAAATTAAATTGAGTAATAAAGTCAAAGGCGCAAACACGCGGACACACCAAGGTAGTAAATAAGATCATTAATGTTATAAGAAAAAGAAATACGAAAAAGTTTGTGTTGACCTTAAGTTAAATGGTAATGTTTATGTGTCAAAATATCTAAGAATTTTTCTGATGTTTCGCAAATAATATTATGGGTGATACTATCTTATAAAAGCAGCATCAAAAATATAAATAAATAATGTCAAATATTTTTTCTACGACCGAAATTGCTGGACATACTAACCCAGAAAACAACTTCAAACAACTTCAAAAAAAAAAAAAAATTAATAAATAAATTGGAAAACACTTTGTACTTGTTCTGACAAAGAAATTTACGCAATTGCCAGGATATACAGTTTACGACTACATTCATTCTAGCCATTCACCCAGGCGAATGAACGTCCCGCCACAATTTGCAACAAAGCGAAGTTCTTCAACATATCACGGATATGAGCCATTTCCTGGCGCAAGAGAAAAAAGATGTGGGCAAAGCAGTCGGAAGATTTAGCACCCATGACGAAAAGTCCCGCAAATGAAATCATTGGTTTTTGACAAGACTGCACCGCAGTGAACGGAAAACCGCCTGGAGCATACTCATGTAGGAAGCAAGGTGGTAATCTAGCGGCTGATCCTCAGAGTATACTATATTTATAGAGGGAACACCTCTCCAGCCTAATGAATGACAGTTAAACAAAAATGCCAGAAGATGGCGAAAACGAAACTTTAATCTATGACGATGAAACATACGTTAAATTATTCGACTCTGAAAAACTGATTTTTCAATGATTTTTACAATTTGCTTAAATGAATTTAAAATTTATTAAAAAAAATTTGAGAAGAAAGTCAAAATGTGTTTATCAGAATACTCGAAATACTCGTGCTCAGTTCGAAAATTTTTGAGCAATGAGCGATGAGCAGTTGTGTAAGTGTTCGTTGCTCAAATGTTCGAACTGCTCGAAAATGTTTGAGCAACATCTGGAGCTCTAATGTAAACTGACTCTAAATAACACCAAATCACCGTCAGAATCACGAAGGACCTCTCAGAGTCATAGAGTGAGTGCATAGCATAATCGATGCCGTTAATTATACTTCGGCAAGCTGGATAAGAAGCGAGGCGAATGAGTCTAGTGACAAGACGATATAACTTCTGTGATCAAACAAACAGTCAGCGCAGTGGCGATTTGAAATCCAACGCAAAATCACTCTTGGTGAGTAGGTAATGGAAATGTGAAGTCCTCGCTCGACAAAAACCATACTCTATATTGCAATTACTCATCACACATAATTTGGTGCAGAAACGTGTATGGCGACAACATCTTATGAGACGGTGGCAGGGGTTTCCACGAGAAAGGTTATGCAAACGATTTATAGTTCCTTGCGAATTGACAACGGCGAACAGCGTAGACGATTGAGTGCTGAATCAGATATACGACGTTATTCAACACATATTCCTGCACTACTGATGCTTTTGCACCAATTTTGTTGAGTATTTCTTTTGAGTAATTCTACGAATGACGGCAACTAGAATGGTTAGCATTGCATGCTACAATTCGGAAAGCCTGGGTTCAACTCTAGGTTCGAGCAACATCCAAAATTATGGAAAATTAATTTTTCTAATTGCGGTCGCCCCTTGGCAGGGAATGTCAAACGCTTTGAGTTTATTTCTTATATGAAATAAAAGCTCCGCTTGGAATAAACTGCAGGTCCCTCGATTTGTTGGTAAAAATATCAAGACGCAAAACTACAAATCCTTCGAAATGGAGAGGAATAAGTAATCGTATGTATGAATGTAAAAAAACAAATGAATTTAATTCGAAGAGAAAAGTAAAAAAAAAGAATACATAAAAAATATAGAACCAACAGGTTCTTGCCCTAATTTGGCCATATTGACTGACTTAGAAAAACAATGTAATTTATTTTATAATTTTGAAGGAGCTTTGGATGGGTTTTTATTAATAACACTAAAAAGGTTAAGAAATTAATTATTTAAAATTGGAAATAAGGTGAAACTAATTCCAGAAGGCCATATAAAACTGAAGATTTATTTCAATTTCAATTTCAATGCCGTCGAAATTCTAAAGATATTTTGACAAATCAAACTTAAAATTTCTCTTTTAGAGATCGAACTGTTGAATAGATCGAAATTTTTAAGTAAACATTTGAGCAGTTGAGCAATGAACAGGCATCGAGTTGCTCGCATTGCTAGTTACCCGAGTATTGAGAACTCAAAAACTGGCATATATTAATCGGCTATTAAATTCTCGGTTCCATATAAATTTACAGTCCCTTAACTAGCATATAATAAATAAATTTGAATCTGCAAATTTTATATTTTTGAGAAGCGCCTATGGTTTGAAATGAACTCAAATAAAAAGGATTTAAATTTCAAAGTAAAGGCAAATATATGTATGATCTTTCTAGTTATCATAGCCAGCGTATTAGAGCAAGCTTATATTTTATAATCCGTCAAAAAATGATCATGCATATTTCAAACAATCATTCGAATATAATTAAAAATATAAATTTTTGATGTTAAAAGTTGACATTTTTTTTTGAGATGCAACGTGAGTTCTTCAAGCTTTCATTAACAAAGCTTTTTCGAAAATTTCTTTGAGATGCAAGGTGAGAGGACAGAATTACTGACAATTGAAAATATATACAATTGGCGCTTCTTATTCGCTGAAGCTTTTTTGGCGAGCTCTTTCTCCTATTTCTGGTGTTTGTCTTGAATTTTTTCCAACAAATGGAGTCATTTAATGTGCATTCCGGGCCACCTTCTAACGGCTGATAAATTTTTATGAGGGACTTTTTATTTCATATTAGAAACACATTCGAAGGGGTTCACATTAACTGCCAAGCGGCGACCACAATTAGAAAATTTAAGTTTTGAAATTAAAAAATTTCTTATATCTTTCATGTAGATGAAATGTTATATTAACTTTGGTGCGAAGTATTAAAAGGAGAAGAGTTAAACTTATCAAAATTTATACCAATCGTAGCAGAAAGTCTAGCCTATTTAGCCACGCCCATCTGTCCGTCTGCCTTTCTGTCCGTCCGTCTATTTGAACGGAAAGTAGTCTCTTTTTTTACTTTTGTAATATATTGAGCATTTGTTGGAACCGGCCAGATCGGTCGAATATATCGTATAGCTTCCCTGCACCATATTTGTATAGATATGAGATTTTGGTTCGAAAAGACTCCAAAAAAGTATCTAAGATTATAAAAATTGGTATGCCACATACATGTAATGAGTTGAAAATTGATGCCGAAAATCATTTATATCTGACCACTATAACATATAGTCCAATTACAATCGATTTGTTAGAAAAGCTTTTAAAGCGTTGAATTTTAGTATTCTACAACTATGTACGCGGCGGCCGCGATAGCCGAGTGGTTAGCATTGCGTACTGACATTCGGAAGGCCACGGTTCGAGCCCAGGTTCGAGCAACATCCAAAATGATAGAAAAAAAATTTTCTAATTGCGGTCGCCCCTCGGCAGGGAATGTCATGACCTCCGAATGTATTTCTGGCATGAAATAAAGCTCCTCATAAAAATCCATCAGCCGTTCGGAGGCGGCTTAGAATAAACTGTAGGTCCCTCCATTTGTTGGTAAAAACATCAAGACGCAAAACCACAAATTGGAGGAAGAGCTCGGCCGAAAATCGCTTCAGCGGTTACAAAGCGCCAAATATATATTTATATATATAGAACTATGTACAAATAAATGTTGACACCAAAAATCATGAAACGTGGAAGACTATATTTTTTAACCACCTAGATTTTTCAGATAAAGGATTTTAGTTGAAATCGTCTAAACAACTTGCAATGCAATAAATTTGATATGCTCATCAAAGGAACAAAGTTATGACCGAAGCCAGCACTTCTTTCTTATTTTTAATTAATTTTCTAAAATTTTGGATTTGGGTAATCCATGCATCCCTTGTTATTGTGGAGTACATTAGAACATATCGATTAAATAAACATATTTTGGAGCCCTTTGGAGCAATGAGTGCCAAATGAAGGCTACATGACTGACAATCACACCTCTTAAAAAGTTTAAATTGAGGTTACGAAAATTTTTTAAAATAAATTCGCTAAATTTTTTATATTTTATTTACTCGTATTGAATTAGTATGTAAACTTATCTTTAGATTATGTCAACATGGAACAAAGTACGAAAGCATTGACAGATCGGCGTAATGTAAAGGCTGATTATGAGATAGAGGCAGGTTTTGATATTGAAAGTAAAAACTAAGTGAAAAAGAAGGAGGTTTCAGATAAAACAAAATAGCTAGATGAGAAATTTAATGATATGTGGGGAAATTTGGTCAAAAACTTTGTAAAATAACGGCAGATTTTCCTGAAATTAAAAAGTAGTCCAACCACCTATGTAAATAAACTATTACAATGAAATTGATAAATATTTCATTTATAATGAATTTGCATATTAATAACATTTATTTCAATTGCATTTTCACATAAATATCTTTATAAAAACTAAAAATTGGAAGATTAATTAGTCTCATTTCTCAAGTGTTTTGGGTATTTGATACCTTTTCAATATAAAATATTTAATTTTAACGTTAATAACTTCTAAGTCTTGCCTTATTGTCTAAATAATATTAGACCAAAAATATGAAATTTGCCATCAAAGCGGACGTAATTTATTTCGGTTTTTTTCTCCTATTTTCCAAAATACAACAATGAATTAAAGCAGCTACAAAATGAGCTGTCGCTATGTATATTGCCTTTCCTTATCAGTATCATGATGAAATTCAAGCAAATAAAACAAAGTGAACAATAATTTTGACAATATTTGCTAACAATCAATGCAGAAATTGAAATCGCTGCTATAGTAACACTGCCTTGTTGAATTTACCTTGTTAGAAGTCATTATTCTGAAGGGAGATAAAATTGTACATTTGAACACAAATTTTTTGTATTTGTTTGTATTTCTTTCTTTCACCATTAAATTTTCCCCTTATTTCTTTCAGTCTGCAAGAAACATCAACCACATTGCACACTTAGTTGTTATCATGTGGGCGGCATTTGAGCGACTGAGTGAAAAGCATGCTCTTGAAAAATGATTTAATGAAACTGTTTAGTCGCGCCGTCATGTGATAAGCAGAAAATGTCACCGAGTGCAGCCAGAAAGGAAGCGTCGAAATGGAAATAAAAATCAAAGCCTTAAATCTTTTTTTGTTGTTGTCATTTTCTTGTTAGAAAAGTTATATATGTATCTACATACATATAAACATACATACGTTTTGAGAAATGAGCAAGTAACTTAGTGGTGAGAGCGGAAGGAATATAACTCAGACCTGAATTTTAATGCATTTGTACATGAAAAAACTTAATAGAAAATATATCACTTTTTTTTTAAACTAATAAAATAGCAGTAGTATCAGTAGTGTTGAGGGTGTTACGTAAGCATTAAACCACTCATGAACGAAAACAAAAATTTAAATTTGTATTACAATTTTGCAATAAAAAATTTGTGTGAAATCTAAGAAAAATCCCTTTTTTACTTAGAAAAACGTTTGTTTCTTAGTACTAAAAAATTCTTACATGCATAAGCAATATGTGTTCTACGGAAAACGTGAAAAATCAAAACAATACTTTTTTTTTGCATTCATTCTATGTTCTTTCTGATTAAGTGATCTACTGTGCATTGTCTCATAATCAAGATTCATCGTCTTTTGAATCACTATTTTTTTTAATATAATTTTCTTTTCTATTGGTAGTTAATAAAACATCGTTTTTCAACCTTAATTCGATGGTACACTGTATATAGCCGTTTGAAAAGCCTCTTACTTAGTAACAAATGAAAATTATTTCTTAATTCGAAATTATATTTGTATATATTTATAAACAATTGAAAATTTTACTTTTATTATTTTTAGCATTAACATTACATATCCCCCTATCAACAAAAAAAACTTCATTTTGTTGCAAATAAATAGCTTCTTCTTCTTTAGATCATAAATGCTCCGGTCTTGAAAACATCTATAAGTCACCGTATTTTTTCTTTCGATGTTGTCGAACACCAACAGTCTTCAAGGGTGCTTGAATTGCTAAGTCACAGCTCCCTTATATCTAGTTGCTGATGAATGTTCTAAGCGAGAAAGAGTGCATGGCGAGTAGAAAATCGTTGAGTAGAAAACAGTAGCAAACCTATAGCAAAATTCTCAATCCGGAGACAACCAATTATCCTTATTAGTTTTCTTGTGCTGAAAACTACTACTACAGACAACAATGGTTTGGGACACAGCGTTGTCGTTCAGCTTTAGCTATTTTTCGAAACCTTTCCTTTATTGCTTCGATGCCAGGAATATTTCACCGGAAACAGCTACCTTAACCAAAAAAAAAAAACCGCTTCCAGAAATTTATGACCATCATGGAATTTTACATATGCTACCATTACGAATATTTGTGTATGCGAGTATACATTGCTGAAGAAAAATTTACACCCCAAACTACACTTCTTATACAATCACAAAAATTTACTTATTTTTTGCTTATTGCTCTCCTTATCTCAAATGTTTATCTTCTGTTGCCTTTTGTTGTACAAGTACATATATTTCAGTCAATTTATTCTCTACTTTTATCATTTAACGTCAACACTAAAAGGTCGTTCATTTTCAAATGCTGTCATTTACAGTCTCACACACATACACACTCAAACGAGTGGAAGGTATAGTTAGAGTGAAAAAAACAATAAAAAGCAGAAAAGCATTATGGAAGTGTTGGTTGATTTTGCTTTTAACCTTTGGCGAAAGTGACTTCATCTGATATGCGCATTGGTTTCCATTTTATTTAAAATTAAAAAAAAATGTATGTGTATATGCATAAAAGGTGATGCATAAGTATGTGTGAGATCTATCTCCCGTGAGCTTCAAAATGAATACTGATTTTAATTTGCTTTACCAAATATTGTGTAGAGTTAAAAAGGATTTAATTGAATATAATAAATTACATTTTGATTTTCATTTTATATTTAGAGAAGGAGTCACTTGTCACTTGGAAAATCACAGGACTGACATGTTGATGGCATTTTGAGTGAAGCAAATTTTGTTAATGTGAAAAAAAAATGGATAAAAAGGAATTTCGCGTGTTGATAAAATTTTGCTTTTTAAAGGGAAAAAATACAGTTGAAGCAAACACTTGGCTTCATGACGAGTCTCCGAACACTTCCCCAGGAAAATCAACAATCAGGGATTGGTATGCTAAGTTTAAACATGGTGAAATGAGCACTGAACGGTGAGAGTCCACAATATTATTTTAAATGACCGTAAATTGAAATTGAATGAAATATCAGGAACTTTAAAGATATGAAATGAATATATGCAACATTCACGAATATTTGGGTATGAGAAAGCTCTATGCAAAGTGGGTGCCGCGCGAGCTCACTTTTGACAAAAAAAAAAAAAAAAAAAAAAAAAAAAAAAAAAAAAAAAAAGACGAGTTGATGGTGCGGAGCGGTGTTTGGAGATGTTCAGGACTAATAAACCTGTGTTTTTGGACTATTTAATTTTCACAAAACCTTAAAAGAATGTTCGCTAGGAAGAAATTTTTGATGCAAAGGACAAATCGGACTACAAAAATGGTATCGAAGAATTGGAGTGTAGCTCTAATCAGTGTATCACCCTTGAGGAGAACTATCTTTAATATGAAGGTCATTGCCTATTGCACGTTTCATCATAGCAAAAGAAGAATATGCAATATTGCTCTGGCTTTGGTCAAAGTTAAATATGTCGCACATAATAATGGTCAGCTTTTTTTCTGAAACTTAGTGCAAAAAAGTAAATATTTGACGGGCCTCAAATAATATCATTTATGAAAATCTCAAATTTTAAGCAAACTATACAGAAATTGCGGATGGCATGAAATGCATTGCGTTGCTTGTTAAATTTTTTTTTTTTTTTTAAAATGACAAAAATTCTCAACACGTCGCACAGCACATATGAAATTTATATATGACATAAGTGAAGATCACGGTGAGCAATTTAACCGGCATCTTCGAACGGTGGAGAAATGTAATCAGGGCTACTGGAACATACACATGGTCGCAGACTACTCTTGGATAATTCAGAACAGCTCTTTGCCTTCAGCTTCAGTAAATTAAAGTTATCTTTGAAATTATAATTTAAAAAAACTGTTGTAGTTGGTGGTTTTATGTTATGTATCTATTGGCAATGCTATAAATATTGTATATGAGCATTTCTTTAATGCCGGAGGCGATTTCATAAATACTCATAGTGAAAAAAGAAACATATGCCAAAACATTTAGAGAAACCTTCGACATAAAGGCAAACATCCAGCTATTGATTAGCACTAAATAATAAGGTTGCTTTCGGAAAGTAGTTCGTTGTGAAGAAAATTGCAAAAAAATAAGATATTCGCATGCGACATAAGCAGAAGTCATTTTCAAAGCAAACAAATCAAACAATGTTTTCAGCGAAGCTAGAAGGATTCGCTTCAATGCGACGAAAATTGTTTTGCATTGATATATCTGAATAATACTTTATATTTCATTCAAAAATGTTAAGTAGTTTAGTTTTTATTAAATTTTAATCCTGTCGCACGCGACATGTCGAATCCGATATTTTGTTCCATCCAAATTTTCTTTTTTTTTTATGTAATTAAACATGCATAAGATGATTATAAATAATTTTGAATATGTTTAGTACATTTATCTTAAATTAAAATTATATTTATTAATATCTTCAATAGAGGAAAACAAAAATATTTATAAATTTTATGTATGTAAAAACAAATAACTCAATTAACTGAGAGTAGGATTACAAATGCCAAATAATGGTTTTTCCAACACAATGTGATTCTTTTTTTCAATGGCGGCACCAACTGTACCAACACCTCCCTTTACGTGAATTTTATTCTATTTGTTTAATAATTACACTCAAGATTGTCAAATGATATTTATATTCAAAATTAACCGCAGCTTCCATCGGAATATATTAATTTCTTTCAAATTTTTAAAGTTTTAATGTTTTAAAAATGTTTATTATGTGTAAGTTTATTGTTTATAATTGCTAATGACTGCAAAGCACCAGGTAACCATCATAAGCAGGTATCCTTTTGGTGTACCAATTTATAATTACTCATGCACATTAAAAAATTTTATAATTTGCGATGTCACACGTAATAAACTTTATATACGCATAGAATGTAAAGCGCTGATTTTTTTCAAGCAATTTTTTTTTTAAATTTTTTAATTTGTTATAAAAATATCTGTTTAGTACGAAAATTTTACGCACATTGTACAAATAGTTTGACCACAGTGTTAAAAAAAAGTTCTTTTTCACTTTCGCACGCGTCATCGAAATACATTGTAAAAAAATTGTAAATTGTAAAAAATAATTGTAAAAAAAAAAAAATACCATAATTAGCAATCGTATCGTTCATTTTGCAATTTTCTTATATTATTTACATATAAACCGAGATTGAAAAGAGAAATTTCAATGCATAATGACTTTTATCAAGAGCATTAATCAAAACAAAACATGCAATAAAAATGTAAAAAACAAAATACTTTTGCACTTGTTTGACTTTGCATTCAAATATTTTGCAAAGTGTTATGAATAAATGAAAAATGTTTTAAAATGAATTTAATTTGATAGATTCCCTATGAAAATATGTTAAAACAACATACTTTGATATTTGAATACTTTGAATTTTTTAGCTGCGTTTGACATCCCTGTGGAAATACCAATACCTCTTTTCTTACGTGTAGCATTGTGGCCACACCCTGTTTGTTTAGTTTTGCAATTGATTTTTTTGGTGTTGCATCAGCTTACTTCCATCTAAAAATTATGAATTTGCACATGTATTCTTTATTCGAAGCGGTTTAAAGAAAAATATGACCGATATTTTGAAGATGACAGATATGGATAGTCTCAAAAATAGCTTGATGTATTACATACATACGTTTCTTTTATTAATTTAAATATTTTTTTGTTCAAAGATGTCAATTAACATTGATAATTAAAAAAGTCTGTGCTTTTTTGTTTTTTGTATTCCTTTAAAAAAAAATGTTTGATTCAGAAATGGTTAGATTTTGTCGCGTTACAGAAGGTTTCAGTGCTGGTAATTCAGTCAATCTAATTGTTTTAAGATAATTCATGTGGCATTCAAATATCGAGCTTCCTTGAATAGTCAACCTTTTTCAAATGATTCCAATCTGTGAGTGCGAATTTCATCGACTTTTTGAGGGACTAGCCGACCACAACAAAGTGGATCTTTGACATTTACTTTAGTTGTAAGAGTTTATTACTTATTTTGAGGCTTACGATGCCGAAGCAAATTCAATAATTATATACGGAAAATATACGGAACGGATTCGATCTAACCATTCCTGTCTCAGGCAACCGCCAACAGCATTCTCAGTAATTTTTTCGTGAAGACATGATATTTTGAAAATTTATATGTACATACATATGCTTGACAATCAGTACACACTGTACACGGGTTTTGGAATTTCTTCTTAAAAGTTTTTATTAACGTGGCTAGCGACAAAGTTAGGTTGGATAACATAACGATTTCAATGGATTTTGCTTAGATGCTTATTTATGCAATTAGAAAAAATTGCGCAAAAGAAAAATTGTATTTTTTAAAAAAGTTGGAGCTTTATAAGCTTTTCTGCATTTCATTAACTTTGTGTATTTATCAATATTACATCTCTATTTTTACTCACCGATGGCCCAAAAGATGTGAGGAAATTTGGTGCTTGTATATCCGTTGCATATAAATCCTCTAACGGCACCTCACGTAGACAATCGACTATATGCTCGTGATGTTTATTCAAATCCTCCGGTATCGAGCAGTTCACCTCTTTGGCCAATTTAACAGCAAAAGAGACAGGATCTTCCACTAATGCCCACGATGAGTACGCTGAACCGGACATAAGTATGGCACGATGAAAAAGTCCGCGCACCATTGTCGGTGACGTCATAAGGAAATTTATGCATGCAGCACCAGTACCATGACCCGCCAAGGTGACCGCATTCGGATCA
Organism: Neoceratitis asiatica; assembly: GCA_030068015.2. Classification (NCBI taxonomy): domain Eukaryota; kingdom Metazoa; phylum Arthropoda; class Insecta; order Diptera; family Tephritidae; genus Neoceratitis; species Neoceratitis asiatica. The sequence goes on from CM061529.1 coordinate 38,841,445, forward strand.
CCGCCAAATTTCTGTATATTCTGTTGTATCCAATGCAAAGCGGCCATTTGATCCATGAGACCGTAATTGGCAACACGCGCGTGTGCTTGCGGATTGGGGTTGGCGTTGAGAAAACCTAGTTGGCGAGAGAGATATAAAAGGAGATGGATGGATACAAGAAACAATAAAAATATTTATTTTATTATTTTTATGACGAGAAAAAGGCGAATGAGAGTATGAATTATAGTTATTGCTCAGTAAGTGGTTTTATTTGTTATTGTTGTTATTGTTGTTATTGCTCTTGCGTAACGCTAGCTCATTCACTACCTTCTCTTTTGTTTGGTAATTCAACTTAACGCGTTGGCACTTTATTAGCTTCATATATTTTCTGTCGGTCTCGCTAAATTATTTTTTAACTTTCTGTACCCTCACGTCCCCGTTTTATTACATCTTTGGGGTTAGTTAGGAGAAGAGCTTAGCGTTGAATACGCGTCAGTGCATGTCCACTTTTATGCTGATAGTTAGTTAAGCTTAAACGTTTCCTTGTACTTACCAAGAATTCCTAAGCGGTAATTAAGCGTTACAACGACCACTTCACCGTAGCTCGCCAACACGCTGCCGTCGTAAGGATTTCCGCTACTCCATTCGAACGATTCGCCATGTATGAAGACAATTACGGGCAATTTCTTTTCGTTGGCGCCGGCTACATGTCGGTGGTTGGGTATATACCGAGTAGAAAGCGCAAGTAGTGCCGTCATTATGGGGAGCGATTTGAAGGAAAGATGTGAGAAAAGTAATATAAAAAAAAACATGGAAAATAGCAATAAAGGTAAAGCAAATATATTCATCTACATTCATATACGTATATATATGAGCTTTTAGTAAAATGTTGTTAGCTGTGCACATAGATAACGGTAATGTTGGCTATAAGGCGAAATTTCTCTGCGGTATTAGCCTTAGCTACAGGTTGAACGTGGCAAAAGATTGGCCATGGCAAAATGGAGAAAATTAAAATATATATATAAACATACACATATACTTGTTTGTCTCTTGAAAAAATTATAAAATAAAATTGCATGAGCAAATAAATTTAAAACGCTTTAAGCGCCTTTTAATGATTTCTTTCTTTTTGTCGAAGAACTTGGATTTTCTCTGTTGCTTTGAACTACTTAACATTGTTCAAACCAAGTATTTGTGTCTTGTTTTTATTGATTTTTTATATGAAAAAAGAAGAATTAAAGAAGCATATAATGAGCTGTGATGTTTATAGTATTGAGCACAAAGAAGAATTAACAATCTTCAAATCCTTTTAAAGATCCTTGGGCAAATATTTCTCTTAAATATTTAGAAAGAAAATATGGGTTGCTGAATTGAAATTCAAATAAATCAATATCAATACAATTTTTATCAAGTTCTAATAATTATTAAACATAATTTTTTGGTTAAATTTTTAGAATTTTTTTTGGACCTGCCATTAGATTGTCTTCAGCTTTAGATCCGTTAGGATCTAGAAAGATCCATCTGGTACTTATGTTAATGCTGGAGCAAATATTATGTGCTACAGAGCAAAACAGTGAATGTACAAACTATTATAAGAATGCGCTGTGGAAGTATGCTGATGGTATCGCTATCTTTGGCCTCAACAACTGTGCCGCTGGTTTTGCTTCCCCCACATTGCATAAGGAAGCGAAGCAAATCGGTCTTGTAGTCGAACTATCCCCTGTCCGCGTGTGAAGACCGCGGAGAGTCGATTCGCAGGAACTCGGACTAGCGTATGGAACGACTTGGCGCATTTTATGTCGAGATCTTAATTTGAAAGCGTACAAAATACAGCTTGTGCAAGAACTGAAGCCGTTCGCCCTTCTCAAGCGACATCGCTTAGCTCTATGGGCTCTTGAAAAGTTCCAATAAGATCCGACGTTTTTGGCATGTAAAAATTTAAATTTCCGCATTTGGGACAAAAAAAAAATACAACGGCTTTGTGTGGTTTGTGGGCCGGTGGAATCATCGGTCCATATTTCTTCAAAAATGATGACGGTGACAATGTAACCATCAATGGCGCCATGATAACCGGCTATTTGATGCTTGAAATTGAAGCTCGCGATCTCCGCGACATTTGGTTTCAACAAGACGGCGCCACTTTCCACACATCTCATCAATCAATGAATTTATTGAGAGAACACTTCGGTGAGCAGATAATTTCACGTTTTGGGCCGGCCGATTGGCCACCAAGATCGTGTGACATCACCCCCTTTGACTTTTCCCTGTGTATGATACCACTTCGATTCAGGCTTTGGAGCAAAGCATCATGCGTGTCGTTCGCCTGTTACCAGTCGAAATGCTCGAACGAGTCATTGAAAAGTGGGCTCAACAGATGGACCATTTGAGACGTAGCCTAAGCCAACATTTGAGGGAGATAATCTTCAAAAATTTAATTTAAAATTTCTCGAAAATCATTCAATCAGAATAACTTGAAGTAGGCCAAACTTATCATTGAGCCACAGAACAGTAATATGACGCACCGAACATAGCTACGAACGAGCTTTGCTGATATCGAAATCATCCTATTTTTTTGTGATTTCTTTCCCGTAAAGAAAGTTTTATTTATATTTCGATCAAATTGAACAGCAATCTGCTATTTGAATGGCAACATCCAGTGCGACTACGACTTTCGGAAGAAAGGTTTTTCGAAGGATTTATGGTCGTACTATTCAGTGAATTAAGATTCAGTGGCTTGGTTGTCCATATGGGAGAGGAAGAAGAAGAGAAATACTTCCACTCCGTTTAAAAGATCATCTGGTTTCACTTCCGATTATTTTCTCGCTGTTGGGATCTATTGACAAAATATCGGAGCTTGAATGCCAGCTTTAAATGCGAATCGTGCTTCTGAAATATCATCGAATATATCCGATCGAAAACAGACAAAGATCAGATAAAATGTTAAATGTATGTGTTAATGAATTTTTGCCACAATGGCGACTTAACGGAAAATTATAAATTGGAAATTGGAATTGGGAACGGAAATGGTAAAAAAGTTTTCCACGCATTATTATGACCACTACCATGTTAAAATCATAAATAACAGCCTTATATAACGAGAGAAAATCCGTAACAAGGCGGCTTTGAAGTCTGGTTTACGCAATTGTCTTTCTCTTAAAAGCAATTACTAAAAAAAAAAAAATTTCAAAAAAAATTATCTACCACTCCAAAATCCCTACTAATTAAAAATTAAATTGGACGGCCTCCGGCTTATTTCTCTGAAAAGATGGCTAGTTCTATGCAATCCACATATATTTCTTTATATTAAAATTTTTCGAAAATATTATGTGTTTGAAAATTTTTTTTTGCCCATTTTAAAAGCCACAATATTTTCGCAGAATTCTGGCCAATAATTTTTCATTCTGATCCCAAAGTTTTTTCAATTGAGTTTCAGCACTAAATAAGTTAACAATAATTGCGAAGTACAATAGCAACCAATTAATTATAATTTCTTTTGAGGAGTGTAAATACTCATAGATGAGTTGAAAATTAATGAAAAAAAAACATAAAAAAAAGAAATTATTGCAACACCACCACATAATTTGCTATTTAATTATTTATTGATAATTTAAATTAGAAATTCATTAGAAGGAACCACTGCAACCAACGTATACTCATATGGTACGGATATATACACTTTAAAATTGAACAGTAAAGGCTCAACACAGCCTGTACAGCATAATGATTATTATAAGCATTTCTACATACAAATTTTATATGAAATATATTAATAAACACTAATCACAGTTAAATAAAAATCGATAATTTGTCATAATAAATTATTTCTAAATTAGACATTTTTATTCAAGTATACATATGTAAGTGTAGATACATACAAGCGTTCAAATACATTGCGTCAGCTTCATAATAATTGGATTTCAAAAATAAAATATTATATGTTAGTCAAATACAAGTGTACAAAATATTTTTCGTCAATCAGAGAAAGAAGAATAAAGTCAAATGTGTTTCAAAATATATCGCGGAGGCGAATTAATTTTTATATTAAATTTCGTTATTGTTTTAAAAACCACAATAGAGCATTTTTGATATTGTTGGAGTTTGAGCGGAAAATATTCAATAGAATGCCAAAGTTAATTTTTGCTATTGTAATTAAATTCCGATTTTTAGCACTTTTTAGCGACTGACACTTTGGTAAATCTGTTTTTTCTTTTTGATAATTAAACTGTGTAATTTCAAACGTACATAAGTAAATGCCTTAAAATTTTATTTGAACATTTATATATGTAAAAATTGCACGCAATCAAGAGTGTATATTGATGTCATTCTATTTACCCTAAATGAGAAGTTTATGAGAGATATTGAGCATATTCCTCTACATTTTACTGACAGCCTTAACTGTCTCGTGCCATCGGCTTTGCATTGGTAAAAATATTTTCAAATACTTGGATTTTTTTAATTATATTTCTTTAATCCGTGGCATCAAGAATTGCGGAAACATAGAAATTATGCCAAAAAAAAAAAGCTCAACTTTATTACATATAATTAATCTAAATTAAAAAACAATTATTATTACTAAGTTCAATACCCCATTCAAACCGACGAATCTCCGAATCTCTACTCCAGTACCTACAACTCTCCGAACCCAAGTAAATAAATTAAAATAATAAGTAAAAAATGTTGCATTGAATTTCTTTCACGTCCGTAAGAGCAGAGTGTTTAGAATTGCGCACTAACATTCGGAAAGCTAGGGATCGAGTACTAATAAAAAATAATTTAATTAAAAAATTAAGTTTATTTGCTAATTGCGGTCACCCTGTAAGAAATTTCAAGCTCACCGAGTGTATTTGTGACAGAAAAATTTATCAGACTTTCAGAGGCGGCTTGAAATAAACTAGTATTAGAAAAACAGTAAGAGATGGGTCACAAATTGGAGATGGAAAATAATATCATTAATATGTACTGGAGTCTTTGGCTATATTTATTACAAATGTCTTGAATTTTTTAATATTAACATTACATTCAAAACATATCTTCTTCTTCTTCTTTGTCGATGTCGTCGTATAGCTCGTACAGTTCATCGTTCCACCGTCTGCGGTATTTGCCGTTGCCAACGCGCCAAGGACAATAATTCTTCCGAAAAACTTTTCCCTCGAAAACTTATTGGATGTCGACATCATCCACGCTTCTGCACCATACCTCAGGACGAGAATGATGAGTGATTTGTAGAGTTCGAGTTTGCTTACTCGAGAGTGGACTTTACTTTTCAATTGTCTATTCACTTCAAAGTAGCACTTCTCGGTAAGAGTTATTCTGTGTTGGATTTCAATGCTGGCCATGTTGGTGTTGTTAATGCTGGTTCCTGGATAGACGAAATTATCTACAACTTCGCAGTTATGACTGTCAATAGCGCCGTTTGAGCCAAATCACGAATGCGCTGACGGTTTGTTTCGTCCTGCCCTCGTTCACTATCAGACCCATTCGCTTCGCTTCTTTGTATAACATGGAGAAAGCAGAACTTACGGTGCGATTGTGCGGGTCTTCTCCAAGACTTGTCGCATAGTGAATATCTGGTCAATGGAGAATTTTCGAGACCTAAAGCCACACTGATAAGGGCCGATCAGTTTATTGGCGGTCTTTTACACAATACCATAGACAGGACCTTATATGCGACATTAAGAAGGCTTATCCCAGGATAATTGACGCAGACACTGGGGTATCCCTTTTTTTGGATTAGGCAGAGCACATTTTGCTTCCATTCGTTGGGCATACTTCGTCCGACCATAATCTGCAAAGAAGCTGATGTATGCACCTTGTCAGTTCTTCGCCGCCGTATTTGAATAGCTCTGCCGGTAAGCCACGCTCCAGTCGCTTTGTTATTTTTTAAGCGGGCAATCGCTGTTCGAACATCGTAAAAGTCGGACGGTGGAACGTTTGTACCATCGTCAGCCATTGGAGTTTCGTGTTTGCCATCTTCGGTTTTTCACATTCACTGCCATTGAGCAGGTCAGAGAATTGTTCTCTCCGTATACTAAGAATGCACTGGACATCTGTCACCAGATTACTTCCTTGATCCCTACATGAGCTTGTTCCGGTCTTGAAACCTTTTGTAAGTCGCCGCATCTTCTCATAGAGTTTTCGAGCATTACCTTTGTCGCTTCCCTTTTCAGCTCTCTGAATCTATTCCACCCCGCATATGTTGTAGTAGATTGCAAAGTTCCGAGGTAGGTAGTCTGCATTTACTCCATTACAGTTCGATCTTCCACATATTACCATCTCTTTTTCTGGCATTGTTTAGTTGCTGATGAGTGCTCTAAGAGAGTAGTCATGCAAGCCGAGTAGAAAACCTGCTGGCTGCAGGATCGCAGCTTTTCGACGTCGAACCTTCCATGCGTTAGTTGACGGGAGTCATTTGCTGCACAGAAGGAGGTACGTATCTTGCTGCTACAAGATAGTGATCCGAGTCGATATTTGGCCCAAGGAACGTACTTACCCTGGCGTTGAAATCGCCCAGCACAATTTTGACATCGTGGTGGGAGTAGTGTTCATAAGTGCGTTCTAGACTCTCATAGAAAGCATCTTTGGTCACATAATCCACTTGCGTGAATGCAAATCAGCGATATGTTGAAGAACTTCGCTTTGATGCGGATTGTGGCTAGACGTTCATCAACCGAGGTGAAGGCTAGGACTCGGCAACGGAGTCTCTCCCCATCACATACCCAACACCAAATTTGCGCTCCATTAAATGGCCGTTGTATTAGATTTCACAAGGTGTAATCTAAGTGCGTGCCCTTAAATCGTGATCATTTAAACGTTTGCAGGGGTCTTTCATCCGATACATTTGCTGATTTTTCATTGGACTGTAATTTTTTTATGTGATGGGTTCCAAATTCTACACACAGCAGCAAGGAGTTCACCTTCTCACTTTAGATCGCCTCCAAATGGATGTTTGTTGGCTACTCAGCGAATACTTGGTCTAAGGCTGGAAGTCATGAGCTGTTTGGACCATATATAAAACAATCGTTTCTGGCCATTTCCAGGTGGATGACAGTCAAAAATTTTCTTCTCTTGCGTGAACGTCTACCCCATCCTCGATTCAAAACATATAACATGCAATTATATAACACATCGTTTAATTAGGTCTTAATCCCATTTGTAATCGAAATTTTCTTTATTTATATTATTTTCCCATTCTATAAGCTGTTCTTTTGCTTCAAGGAATCTTGTTTAATAGACTAGTAATATTTATATAAGAGGTTGAAAAAAAGATTCAAAAACCGTAAGTCGATCCTTTCGAGCTCCTCTTTGTATGCAGTGTTCAATATCATTATTTTTTGTGTCGTTGCACATGTATGTAATATAATACCTTTGGTGAAGTGAAGTCTGGGTTAAGACAATGCAAATTTTACCACCCACCACCAATAGTGATCCTTTGCAGAAGTCCACAATTATGTTACAAATTCTTTATTAAAACGCAAAACACAACTCTCGAAACAAGCGAAGACAACAATCACAACAAAAGCCCAAAAAAAAAAAACAGTTTGGCACACAAAAAAATGAACAAAAATGGTGATGCTGCTGTAGTCTGCAGGGAAGAACACAGATATTTCCAGATACCTGCAGCTGAAATTTACTCTTCTATCTCTCTCATGATAATAGTGTCATCGTGGAAAACTGCCATGCAGATGTACTAGCCAAATAAGGCAGATTTTAAATCAACGAATCAAGTATTGGCATGCCTGTTTTGCTAGAAAACTGTTCCTCAAAGAATTTATCTATAAACAGGACACGTTAGATGGAAATTAGACTAAGATTTGACGGAAATCTTGGCAAACCGTGATGAAGAGGCAAAGAAACAGATCACGAGAAGTGCACTCCTTAAATTGAGGATACATTAAAAGTAGTAGGAGTGTTTATGGTCCATTGCCTAATAGATTAACATGGATAAAGGCTAGGAGCTCCTAATACTAAACGCTGCAGTAGCTGCAAGGATGATGATGAGGAGGAAACAGGCACTAATCTCTTATGGGACTGCCTTGATTTGAGTAGTGCTATGTTTCGAAATTTCGGTATCATATTTCTAGATGCTCTATCCAAGATAGCTGACGTCATTGGACGTTGATCCAATGTAGTTAGTTAAAGAAATGAAGCGTTTGGATAGAGAAGTCTAATGATCAGTAATTCGTGGCATCACACAATTTAATTCGGGTTTAATGTAATTGATGTGTTTTGTCGGTAGCCACTCCAACTTATTCACATTTATCACATGAAGAAGCTGTTCCTGTACACTTATTTATAAACACACTTATCTTATGATGCTAGTGTTATCCGCATTAAATTTGCATATCTTAAATTGATCTCATATTAAACGGGCGCTTGGTAACATTTTCGCCTCTCTCGAATATTTATATACTCACATAGCTACAATATACTTAACATGACTTCTACGACTGCTATTTCCGCTTCCAGGCGATTAAATGCACCGATTAGACAGACAGCTGACAAACTAAATCGCAACACGCTGAGTCAACATGCCCTCAAAAGAAGAAAAAAAATGTTTACATAATAAAACAGGCTAGTGGGAAGATTAAAGGCAAAAAGGACGATTAACTCGACTAGCACTTAACAAAGCAAGCAAAAAACGGCTTGCGCGCTTTGGAGTAATCATTTTGTGTGTGTATGTGTGTGTGTGGGTGGTTTTTTTCAGACTGTAACTATTTAGTAGTGTTTCCCTGCTGAGAGCGGAAAAAGCTAAATAAAAATATGTTTGTGCTTTAGATAAACGTGTGAATTCCAGCAGATTGTGGTAGCAGCAACTATTACAAACTTACATGGAAGTGCGTAAATTATTCTGTTTTGTGATGTATAGTGGAGAGTAATAAATGTCTGGCGTGACTCAAAACTCATACCTCGAATTCACTGCATGCTTCTTGTATATATTTAAATACTCCTTCTTACATGATTATGACACCAGAAGCAATAGCCTGATGCCCTTATGGTTTCTTATTTCAAACGTTCGGAGCTGTTGGTAGACACAAAGTGTCTACTACTAAATTTTACAGGAGACAAAACTATAGGGTTTTCCAATAAGAGTAACATTATTTCTTAAAAAAAAAAACACTCACAGGAAATTCAAATTTTTATTTATTTAATGTGAAGTACATTCGACACAATTAAGTTCTGAATATAACATCATTCAAATGACCTCCACTCTTTTGCTGGAACGAATTCGACGAACTCAACTTTTGAGCACTTTTTCCAATAAATCAAGTCATATGTCTTGAATAGCACGTTCAATATTGACTTTTAAAATTTGAAGAGAGTCTCGCTTAATGGTGTTAAATCGCAACTTCTTGGAGGGCATTCAATGTCACAATTTCTTGAAATACTCGAATCTCCTTTCCCGCAATAATTCGGTTATTGTACGTGTTGGAACCAGATATTGTTAAGATCAACTTCTTCCAATTGTGGCCATAAAACGTTGGTTATCAACGATCGATACCGCTCTTCATTGACAATAATGGTGCTACCAGCTTCCTGCTTCATTTCGAAAGAAGTACGGACCGATGATTCCACCAGACCAAAAACCACATCAAACTGTCAACTTAAGTGAATGTAATGGTTGTTCATGAATGATTTGTGAATTTTCTTCGCACCAGAATCGACAGTTTTCTCTTTTTTTGACCGCACCACTCTGATGAAAGTGAACCTCATTGGAAAATATGATTTTCTTAACAAATCGTTATTTTAATAGTTAATAATGTTGAGCAATTTGTAAACGTCGTCCTTGCGTATTCATTCATTACTGAATAGAATGAAAAAAAAAATTACAGATTATGACAAATTAAAAATGGTCAAAACGGCGCTTAGAAATCATATCATCCCTATTGGAAAACCCTGTATTAGACTTTGGCAAATAATATAAAAAAGTACAGCTTACAAAGCAATGCAAATTGAATTTCATATATGCAATGAATTAATAAAAAATTGCAATCTAAGCTTCAATTTTCTTCCCAAGACAGAATTTAAAATAGTTGAGTATAAACAAAATTCAAAATTTTTGTTGGCAACTGTCGCATACTAATTGAATATAGAGGTAAATGGCATCTTACTTAATTAACTTTAAATTTATTTGCTTTAATGAATTGACTATTTCGAATATTCATTTCTGAAAATGACGTTCTGTATTTTCTCTAATTTTTATTCTAATTGGTATTGCAAGTTCCAGTTAAGCATCATCTAAGGAAAAATTTTTAATTTTTTATTATAATGTAATATTAATCTAAATACGTATTCGTAAGTGCATCTCGCTAATTCACTACTTAAAGTCTTTCACGAAAATGTCAATGTGAATGCTTCGAAGTAAACCGAACGCAGCCTTCGGCCACAGAAAAATTATATGACACAAAGGACTAACTACGCACGGCCCAATTCAAATTAATATAATTTTTTGTCAGTCTGTTGGTAATCTCTTAACCGTAAAGAAAATTAAACTTATTTCCTGATCCATAGTCCATTTGCGGGAAACAAAAGTATTCCATTTATATTAGACACAAAATCTAAAATTTTAGCTAAATAAATAATTTTAGTTTTCTCAATTAAATCGGTCCTCATCCTGGAATCATCATTCACGTAAATCGAACCAAAAATAAGATTTCGAATAGGCCTGTTCATGGTACACTTCCCGGAGAGAAAATTAGTGTCCCTATTAACCTAAGCAAAAAGCTATCTATGTACAAAATTTCAAGCAAATCGAACCGTAAATACTTTTTTTTTCGAAAAGGTCAGTCCTGATTCGCTTCCCGATATGAAAAATAAATGTTGGTCGATTTTCAGGTTTACCCGATACGCACACACAATTTCATAGAAAATTAGTCCAGCCGTTTCAGACGAGTTTGATAACAAACAGCGTGACACGAGAATTTTATATTTATATATACTAGAGCTCTAGATACCCGCGTATTTAGCATTGCAGCTCGACGCTCGCTCGATACTCGCTCATTGTTCAACTGTGCTCAGCAGAACAAAACATTTTCAAGTTTGTTTGTCAAATTTTATTTTGGCGTTTCATTGATTTTTAAACTTTGAATAAATTATTTTAAAAAGTTGTGTGAAAAAGTGAAGGTTTTCGTCAAACAACTCGAAAATGTTTGAGCAAAATCTTGAGCTCTAATATAGACTCGTATTAGATAATAACAAGAAGTAAAATGCTGTCTTCGGTCATACCTAAGACTTTATATTTTTCATGATCATATCAAATTTATTGTATTGCATTTCAGAATTAAATATTAATACTCTGAATGGTCGGTTGTAGGGGCTGACATTATATAGTCTTCCCATTTCGATAACATTCTATACCAAAATTTATTCGAATTCACGTGTTCAGGAATTGCACGCTCCTAGATGTTTTCTTCAGATATATATTATAGTGGTCCGATCTCAACTATTACAGCAAACGTACGTATCAGTGCATCTTCCTACCAAGTTTTGATTGAAATAACTTTAAAATTGTTGTACTAGTTTGCGTTAAAGCAGGCGGACAGACCAACATGGCTAAATCAACTAAACACGTCATTCTGATACGATCGGTATGAATTATGGTTGGTTTATCTCTTCTCCTTCCGGTACTTACTTTCCTCTCACCAATATTGAAATGGTGTATTCATGCATAAAAAGCATTAAACTGTGTTCAACATTAATGAAATTAATTACACTCAAATGTGATTAAATAAAATTTTGTTAATTTTCTTTCAATTGAAATTTGCTTGCATTGTTAACTCGATTAACAGTATTGCATAAAGTTTTTCACTTAAAATTTTATTTTTATTATAATGTATATTAGCGAGTTAATTGAGTTAAAGATAGTAAAAAAGATATACAAAAATGGATTAATAATGCATTATGAATTTTTTTGCTTAAATTTCAAAGCTCATAGAAGTATTTATTTCACCTCGAATATATTTTGATAACTAAAATTGTCACCGAGAAAAAAACATATTACTAACCAATTTATTGGCATTATCATTTTATATAAAGCGTGTTTTTTATAGAGATATAGAACTTTAAGTTGGCATTACTTTTCAAGATAGCGACCGATTTAACAGCTGTCAAGTGATTTATTCTCAGTTTGGTTTGGCAATTCGTCATGAATAGACTCACGCCTGATCAGCGCTTGCAAATAGTGCAATTTTATTTCGAAAATAATGGTTCTGTGCGGAAAACGTATCGCGCACTACGTCCATTTAATCGTGTTTAGCGATGAAGCGCACTTCTGGTTGAATGGCTACGTCAACAAACAAAACTGCCGCATTTGGAGTGAAGGTAATCCTCAAGTGTATGTTGAAACACCGTTACATCCAGAAAAACTGACTGTTTGGTGCGCTTTATGGGCTGGTGGAATCATTGGTCCGTACTTTTTCAAAAACGATGGTGGCCAGAACGTTACAGTCAATGGTGATCGGTATAGAGCCATGATTACTAACTTTTTCATTCCTGAATTGAATAACCATGATGTCCAGGAGATGTGGTTTCAACAAGACGGCGCAACATGTCACACAGCTCGTGCCACAATATATTTATTGAAAGACACTTTTGGTGTCCGCCTAATTTCATGTTTTGGACCTGTGAATTGGCCTCCAAGATCTTGTGATTTAACACCGCTAGACTACTTTCTGTGGGGCTATGTAAAGTCATTGGTCTATGCGGATAAGCCACAAACGCTTGACCATTTGGAAGACAACATTCGCCGTGTTATTGCCGATATACGGCCACAAATGTTGGAAAAAGTCATCGAAAATTGGACGTCCAGGTTGGACTACATCCGCGTCAGCCGTGCCGGTCCTATGCCAGAAATCATATTTAAAATATAATGCCACAAGATCATCTTTCGGATAAATAAAATTCATGTCAATCGAATAATCCATCGTTGTTTTATTGCAACTTAAAGTTCTATACCTCTATAAAAAACACCCTTTACTTCTACATACATCAGTTATACACTTTCATTAAAACACAAATATACATATGTATATGCATAAGTATTGATGTTGTATTTTTATAAGGCACATTTTTTTTTGTAGAAAAAATTTTAATTTTATTATAATGAAAAAAATTTTTTTTTAAAGCTTGGTGATAAAACTTTAATTAATTATCTTATATTTAGGCTGCTTTTTTTAGATTTCATTATAATATGAACAATTCGTATTTAATTACTAAAAGAGCTAGAATAAAATTCTTAATTGAATATAATGAAAAATGATATATATATATTTGGCGCTTTGTGACCGCTAAAGCGATTTTCGGCCGAGCTCCTCCACCGATTTGTGGTTTTGCGTCTTGCTGTTTTTACCAATAAATGGAGAGACCTAAAGTTTATTCTAAGCCGCCTCCGAACGGCCGATGGATTTTTATGAGGAGCTTTATTTCATGCCAGAAATACACTCGGAGGACTTGACATTCCCTGCCGAGGGGCGACCGCAATTAGAAAAATTTATTTTCTATAACTTTGGATGTTGGTCTAACCTGGGCTCGAACCCAGGCCTTCCGAATGGCAGCACGCAATACTAACCACTCGACTATCGATCTGTAATATAACAGTAGTGATTTTATAAGGGCAAGCTTTCATACAAGAAAAACGTCAACGGCAATGGACTACAAATTGATCGTTTAGAAATTTTGAACTAAAGGGTGGTCCATTTTTAGTTTCCCCACTTAAAAAAAAAACACAGAAAATTAAAATTTAATGAAGAATTATTATTATTATCATTCGAAAGAGCATTCTTTGGGATTAATTTTTTGAAGATTATCTCTTTCAAATGTTGGCCGCGCCTACGTCTCGGATGGTACATCCGTTGAGTTCAATTTTCGATGACTCGTTCGAGCAATTCGACTAGTAACTGACAAATGACACGCGTGATGTTTTGCTCCAAGGCCTGAATCGAAGCGGCATTGTCCGCGTAGACTTTAAACTTTACATATACCCACAGGAAAAATTACAACAGTGTGATATCACACGATCTTGGTGGCCACACTCTCAGCTACGGCCGCTATAGTTACTTCACTGCGTGCTGAACGGGGTCTATTCGGTTGAATATTATCCAATAATGAATGGTGGGTCTCAAGATGGGGAAGGTGTTGCTCAGTAGACAGATTATGTTGACCATAAGTTGATCGAAGCGCGCGAAACATATTCTTTACAGAACGTGAATTTACGCAATAAAATTGAATGATTTGTAAAAGTTGGTCAGGCGTAAGTCTTTCCATACTGAAATGCCAAAAAATACTGAAGAAAAATAACATGACAGCTTTACACGACTCACGCGTGATCTATCAAAAGGAGGCTATTGAAAAAAGTACTTCTACTTGGATCATCCTTTATGAACAATGTGTTTGACATTACTCTACGACTTATAGGAATTATTATTACTATTTTTATTTTTTTTATGCCCCAAAAACGGAATGAATTAATGACGATTCGTAAAATTTCAAATATTGAATGACTTGTTTAGTAAAAGATACTGAATGTAGTCAATGCAATAACTGGCGTAAATTCGTTGGATATGCACTCGGTACTTTTTTTCTATCCAAAAAAAGAATTGTAAGAAAGACAGTGATAATTATCATAATTATAATTATTGGAAAATTTACTTGGATTAAAAAAAAGGAAAGGAAAAGAAAGGAACAAGTCTCTCAGTTCATCGCATTTTAAATCTAAGTAAAATATATATTATAATCGAGTGTGTAGTAAAGAGGGCGGGACAATGCTCTGTTTACTTCTGACCTGAAGAAACTAGACCACAGAAAAAGTTGTCATATATTCTTTATAAAGACGAGAGGACCTATAGCACGTTTCAAAGCTTAGGTATACTTAAGTTGGAACCTAATAGGTGATCTGGAAATGGATTTTCAGAGCATACTGTGTTTATGGAGTGGTAAGCTGGTGGGAGCTTTTCCAACGTGGTGGCAAAGAGTTGACAAAGTGCTTGAATGAGACCCTTCGCAAAACGTGTTCGGAAGAAAGCAAGCCCGACAATAGTGGCTTACGTTTGCTTTGACAAATCTACAAAAAGGGGTCATCCCACAATCTGCCCTAAATTATTGTTCGATAGAGCTCTTTTTAATATCGTCAAAAAAAGATGAGAGCATATGGTGTGAATGCGTATGTTAAGACCAAACAGTTTCAAAAAAGTGCCGAAGAGCGAAGGTATTGGCCTCGCCAGTGAACGACCACAGGACGAAATATCTTTTGTCATCAAATAAACAGTCTGTGCACCCGCGTTTGGTTTTAACGTCACTGTTAGTAGTCTTAACCTGAAGTCAGAGATGATTTAAATTTCACAAGCATCAGAATTAACACCAACAATGCTTGGTTGGTTGAAAGTGGAGGTTGAGGATCTGGGTAAGCTCATTGTGCTCCTATGCATATCCCATATAAAAGTGTGCGAACAATTTGTTTGATTTTTTAAACTGTTTTAAATTCTTCCCACCATGCCTGTTCACTTTCGTGAAGCTGAAACTGGAAGTATCGTGAAAGATGTGATGACTCAATTGGCTATTGGTAGGGGACAAGCGTTTCGTCATATTTGGTGTATGCTAGACACTCAGTCAGTGTATGCTAGGCACGTTACCTACTTTTGTAGATTTTATGCCAATACATCCGCAAGTGCAGGTTTCCATTTTAAATGAACATTCGTACTAACCATATGTAGCTTTTTAAGTTCTTCATTTTCTTAAGCCTATACCGAAAGCACAATTAATATTAGTTTCATCAATCACAGCACAACAATCGAAATAATCCATTCGAAGTGAATGAGCCGTAATCGTTTCACCGTTAAACATTTTTTCCCAATAAAAGATATATTATGCAACATTTTACTAGTAGCAGCTCATAAGCACTTCCATCTTCCATCTTCCATGTAATCACACATCAACTTACCATTATTCGGTGAAAATATATTCAAGTAAAGGCAGTCTTCTGATTGATTTTCTAAAAATGGCAGCAACCTTTTTAGATACTCCAAACGTCCTTTGGGCATTTTTTCCAACGCCGCCGTCTCATTTTGTACATTCGGCAAACGCTGCGGACAAACTGGACTATATTTGTCCGAAATGCGTATACCATCCCAAGGGGCTGGTGCACGTGTAGGGCTAAATCTGTAAAAATGTGAAGAAAAATAGTAGAAAAGAAGTTGAAAATATGCATTTGTATTGGAAAACGTCAAAGAGATTTCATTGTAAGGCTGCAAGGAAGACAGATTAGAGCAATTGAATACGGATTTGGTGTTAAGTGGCTGAGGGCAGGCATATTCTTTTTTATTTCGTCGCCGAAATATAAATTAAACATATTTAAAATAAAAAAATATGTGTATGACGGAATGGAAATCAATTAAATACATTAGATGCAACAAAAACAAAAAAAA
Organism: Neoceratitis asiatica; assembly: GCA_030068015.2. Lineage (NCBI taxonomy): Eukaryota > Metazoa > Arthropoda > Insecta > Diptera > Tephritidae > Neoceratitis > Neoceratitis asiatica. The sequence goes on from CM061529.1 coordinate 38,857,839, forward strand.
TCATAATAAATAAAAAAATAAATAAAATAAATAAAATAATTCTGCGATTGTTTCTTATGCAAAAATGCCCTTGAATCAACTATACAAAATCTATATATTTTGCAGTTTATTATAGTGTTTTGATATTTTAATATTTATGTGCATTGCAATTGTTGTCGTTTTTATCGCTTTTAATTTTGCAGCTGTTTTCCGAAAAGTTTTGCCATAAAATTTTATTTACCAATTTTCCGCTTGATTACCCAGGTGGTAGATAGTAGTCGTTTTATCGCCATAATGTAATTATGTATGTCCGTAGGTACTTTTATTTACTTAGGATGTATTTGTATTGCAATTTGCTTTCATTGTATTCAATAATATTGAAAACTGTTTCATCAATAAGGGTGCTTTTACCAGTATTTTTTAATAGGTGAATTATATTTTTAGTACACTACAGCATTATTGAAGTCTCAATGTATTTCTGGTACATTTTTATATCATCTTAGATAGATAAAATATTAATACGAAAAAAATTGCATAATTGCATACCTCTCATGTACATGAAAAGGTATATTAACTTTAGTGCGAAGTATATAAGTACCAGAAGGAGAAGAGATAAATCCACGGAAATTTATTCCGATCGTATCAGAACAGCGAGCATGTGCGTCTGTCTGTTTGAACTCAAAGTATTTTTTTTTTTGGTTATAAGTAAATGAGCTGTATTCAAAGGCCTATTTTTGTTAGAAACATTATTTTTTCATTGAATATTTTGTTATACAACAAAAAAAAATGGTAGAAGTGACAGCTGTTTCGGAGATCAACACATCTCCTCATCAGACTTCTTTTGCCAGGAATCGAACCGACGGATTCTGGCATCACAGGCGAGTGCTCTACCAACTGAGCCAACGCCTGCCATGTAATCTGTTGTTATATTATCCAATTTTTTACTAACCAACAACTATTAAGTACGCTAAAAAAATTTTTAAATTTTATTTGTTCAGATATTTCATCCCATCATGGTCGTTAACGACCATTTCTTGCAACCGGCCAGATTGGATCGATCTTTCAGATTTGAAATTTTTGACCATAAATACATAAAAAAGTACCCAAGAACGTGAAAATTGGTATACTATATATACATAATTAAATACAAATTGCTTCTGAAAATCATCGAAAACGGACGGCTATAACATATATCGCCTATACACCGATTTTTTCAGATGCGAAGTTTTGGTCAAAACTCAGTCAAACGAGCATCTAAGAACTTAAGATTTGGTATCCCACACACATAATACGAATTGAACATTGTTAGTGAAATTTATCTAAATCGGAATACTATATCATATATATATATATATTGCTGCCCACAACCGATTTGTTCAGATATGAGGATTTGGGTCAAAAACCCACAAAAGGCATCATTCATGAAGTGTTTAAAGAGAGCTGTTCCTTCTTGTTTATTTTTATCGGAAGCTGCGTAGAAAAATAAAGAAATTTTATTATTAAAAAAAAACATGTATATATATATATCTTTAAACCGTTCCGAAATGTTCGAGTTATATATTTTGTGCATAGTTTGGTTTGTTAAAAATCCATAAAAGTAGGTATTATGCACTCACTTTGCTTTTCTACATTATCTATTTTCGACGACGAACCCAGCCTTGCCCAACCGACCGAGGGTCTTGATGGACAAAACCAGGTACAGCCCGGACTGTCTTGAATCCGAGACCGACCGCGTAAGGAAGCGGCTTCATTTGCTTATTACACTGAGTAGCTACACATCTGCTCATCAGCTGCTATAAAGTAATTTGCGATTAAGAAACGTTGAGAATAAAGAGATTATGTATAAGTTTAAAACTCTCATTAAATATTTTTTTATACTTATATAAAAAAGGGAGTCAGAAGAATCAAAGCTGGTGGAACGAGAATTAAAATCGTTACAAAAACATCTGAATGGGTCGTGCATTTCAAAATTTCTTTTGCATAAAGACAATGAAAGGGACCTAAAGTATCTATATTGTCTTAAATGGGCACTAAAGTTAAGCCCACTAAGTAGGAATTGGTCATTGATAATACCTCCTATTAGCTTGGTTAAAAATAAAACTCCAAGCATCTCTCGTAGACCTTGATAAGGAGGGAGATTTTTATTCGCATCCCAATGTAAATTCCTTAACGCGAAAAATAATAATTGTTTTTGTACGGATTCCAGTTTATCACTATGCAATTGATAATGTGGACTCCATACGACGGAACCGTATTCCAAAATTGGCTTAACGAGAGAGTTGTAGAGTAATTTGGAAATATATGGGTTTTTAAACTCCTTAGCACATCGTTTAACGAAAGCTCTAGCTCTTTTAGCCTTATTATCACATTAATTTATATGATTTCTAATATCTAGCTTAGGATCCATTGTTACATCCAAGCCAATGAAGTTTTTAACTTGTTCAGCATTGTGATTTTCTAGAGAAGGGCATATATTTACACTTGTTTAAATTTAACGACATACAGTTCACAACACACCACCTTACCAAAGTATTTAGGTCAAGTTACAAAAGTTCTCTATCTTCTATATAACGAACTGATTTAAAGAGCTTGGCATCATCTGCATACGTTATCGCTTTAGAATGACGAACCAAATTCGGTAGATAATTGATGAATAAGATGAGTAGTAAGGGACCAAGATGACTGTCTTGAGGTACCCAAGATGTTACTGATATTTAACGTGAAGTACTAGAGTCAAAAATCACTCTTTGCTTTCGACCTATCTAATATGATGAAATCCACTTGAGTTAGGATGATGGAAAACCAAACATATCTTGTTTATAGAGAAGTATTGAGTGTGTGACTTTGGCAAATGTTTTGCTTAAATCAGTATAAATAACATCGGTTGATAATCATTTTTAAAACCATTACTGACGTGAGTAGTGAATTTCAGTAAGTTCGATGAGAAAGATTAGAAGAAATCGCACCAATATGCATAAAAAAGGCAAATACAAAGTTTTTACTCTCTTCGATACCAAAAATCATAATATATAACCAGTGCTTTGAAAGTAATGATTATATAGTGTAACGGAAATTCCAAGAGCAAAGGACAGATAAAAGGAGTGGAGTGGTAGAAAATGCAATGACGTTAACATTGCAGTAAGCTGTGCGTTTTAGGAAAGGATGCATTATGTGCAGCGGAAAATATTTATGTGTTAAAAAAAATTGTTAAATAAACCATTGAGATAGTGAGTAGAATTGTAATTATCACGGACTAAATAAACTTTGAGTAAATTCCATCAATTAAAACGCCGAACGAAATCTTCGGAATTTTGTCTAGCAATCCAGTGATCGGAATCGAAGGATTTGGGAAATCATTTGTTACATTTTGATTGCTATCTTCTTCATTTTCTATTTATTTTTTCTAATTTTTTCATTCCTAAGGTCTAGTGTTCAAGTCCCTGCCCGATCATTCTCCAAAACTAAATACAATTAATGAAAAAAATATTTAAATAACTTTTATTATTACGGTCACCTCCGAATAGGAGCATCAACCCTTCCGAGTGTATTTCTCACATAAAGTAAATGCTCCTGATAAAAATCTATCAGCCGTTCAGAGCCGGCTGAGAATAAATTATAGCTTACTCGTTACCTTGGAAGAAACATCGAAACACAGAAGCGGGTACTATCAATCTTTGATTGATAATGATGGTTCGGTTTGTATAGAAGGAGTACCCACTATTACTACGTATTACCTTTTTCTCATCTCCGGGAACAGAATTAAAACTCCACCAAAAAATTTGTAGAGGTTGCCACGCTGCGTACGACAAAGGATGTTTTTTTCCAAGCCTAATTATCCTTATCAACCCACTGCAACAATAACCGACACATTATGAGGCAACATATTTGGAGGCACATGCACAATATCAAAATCATTTTAAATGGTTTCCTCAATCTATTTAACCAAAAAAATGTAAAATGGCCTTCTAAGTCATCGAAAAGTTTCAAATAGTACAGTAAATATACAGATCTTAGAAGGATCTGCCTGGATAGTGAAATACCTCTTCAAATACGAGTAGCTCAATACCGAATCATTGCCTCGCTTCCATAAAGCTCCGTACACAATCTTTTCTATTTAATTGGAATTGAAATAAATCTGCTATAATATAAACGAAAGCGCCTGCTTCACTTTTAGTCCGTACTTCAGTTCGAAGAACCACTTTTACTTTCTGGGTTCCACAGGCAGACTATGCTTAATTGCCACATGGCTCAAATACTTCAAAAGTTGAAATTTTTTCGATAGTTGTGTGACATTTATTTAGAAGAGTTAATTCTGGCCTATTGACTTCTTCTTTTCATTTATATATATAACTGACACTTTTTAACAGTTGAAGCTATTTTCAGCCGAGCTTCTCCCCAATTTGTGATGTACACCTTGTTCTTTTCTTTTCCAAGAAATGGAGGGAATCTGCAGTTGTTCTAAGCCTCCTCAGAATGGACTTTTATGAGATTTTTTTATTTAATGTCAGAAAAGGAAAATATTACATAATTATTCAGATCAGTAGATACAAACAGTCATAAATATTTAAAATTATAGTTTGAGTTCGACTGAAATAATAAGTTCTTATTATCCAGTATGAATGTCAAAGACCTGTGTAATTAAAAAAGATGAAATATCAATCAAAATCGGAAAAGACAAAATACGATACTTAAAAAATATATACAAAAAAAAAAAATAACTAAGCAATTTTCCAAAGTTTCCAAACAAAATTAGATCAAAAATTGAAACGATTTAAAGCTAAGGAAATATGTAAAAATTATTCAATGACATTTTTTGTTTGTTTTTGTTTTGATGTTATTTGCTCTCTTATTTCTAAGTAGGGAGGATTCGTCAAATTTTCTGTGCCCTCAAGTAATTTGTATCGCGCCTTTTTAATCAGATAATATAAAATCAAATTAAAATAATGCTTTTGACCTCACGGTAAACTTGTAATTTCACAAATCCCTCGCCTTTCGCAACTTGCCTCATCACAGCCTAACTTAACTGCAACTCTATATATGTTTGCCTGCCTTTAGTCAGCACTTAAACAAGCACCCTCACTCCTAATCCTCAAGGGTTTGAGATTCTTGTAGACTGCCTTTGTTGATGAAGTGAAAGCCTTTTTAATATTCCAGGCACTCAAATATTTAAAAATACTTCAGCCATTCTGCCATCACCTACACCAACAAACATTTGATTTTCTAACGTAATTCCATTATCATCATCATCGACTTTACATATTATGAGTTTGTATGTGTTTCGTCTTTTTTTTGCATGTGAGTGAGGGCACTGTCCCTAATGCCTCTAATGGGGGAACATGGCAACCAATGTCCGTTGATCCGCTTAGAATGTTGAAGTGGAAGCAAAAGTTGTGGCGTAATTGCTTGTGATGATATTACATAAACTTTTTAAATTCACTTTATTATTGTTCACTTTGGTCTCATTTGTATCTCTTTCTTTCTCTCTATATCTCTCTATCTCTCTCTCTCTCTCTCTTTCTCTCTCTCTCTCTCTCTTACTTACTTAAAATTGTAGGCAAGTGAACCAACAGCTAAACATATACCTTACCAGATATGCGATGCTGATACTAAATACAAAACAAATATATGTACATGTATACGTACATATGACGGCCTATGTTCAAGTTTTTATGAATTTTCTTTCTTCCGGCCTATGTTCAAGTTTTTATGAATTTTCTTTCTTTTTTTCAATTTTATTCTGCTTTATTTTTTTTTTCATTTAATGTAAGGTATTTAATTTTATTCCATTTAAAATGATTTAATTTGATATAATTTAATTTAATTTAATTTAAATTTTTATTTTTTATTTAATTTAATTTATTCTGCTCAATTTAATTTAACTTTATTTTATTTCATTTTATACAACTATTTATTTTTACTTTTTTAATTTTTTTGTCCATTTATTTTAATTTCTTTACTTTAATTAATTTAATTTAATTTTTAATTTTTTATTCTTTTTGATTTTATTTCATTTTATTTACTTTTTCTTCACTTCATTTTAATTAATTTGATTTGATTTGATCTTTTTAAGCATTCATTTTTTTATTTAATTATTAATTTTTAAGCTATTTTATTTTATTTTAATTCATTTTATTTTATTATATTTTACTTTATATTATTTATTTAATTTGATTTTTTGTTTGTTTTATATCTATGATTGCATTTCATTTTATTTCTTTTTTATTTATATCATTTTAATATATTTATTTTATTTCATTTTATATTGTTTTACTTTATTTTAGTAGTTTTATTTCGATTTATTTTATTTCATTTTATTTTATTTTATTTTATATTATTTTATTTTTTTCGTTTTATTTTGTTTTAAATATTTTATTTTATATATTTATTTAATTGTTTATTTAATTTAATTATATTTTATTAATTGTTTAATTTTTTTCTTTATTTTGTGTTATTTTACTTTTGCATTACTCTTACGGGCGATGTGAATTATGCATAAAATTCAAGTAAAAATTCCAGTATTTATAAATTTTAATAGCCATTTTCATTATGATATCTATTAAAATTTTATTATAGGATTTCCTTTTAGCAAGAAAAGAGGGCAGAAGTGGTAAGTGCAGTTTTATTGCGTTTGTTTTCGTTGTAGGCACACCAATGTGCATCTTAATGTTGTAATGAAAATGTTGCTGCTGCGCTTTGTTGCCCTAAGCTATTGCTTTAAAATTCACTATAATAATTATTAGAAGTACAAACAACACTGTCTTGTACTTAAAATTAAGCCATCGTTTTTCAGTAGAAACCTTAACGCAATGCCAACTCAAATGTGAAAATGAATTAAGTTGATTGTAAGCAACAATAATAATTATTGAAGGAAAATAATAAGAATTTTTGTGGCACTTAAAATAAAACCATCCCATTACTGATATAAAAAATCTAAAATTCGTGAATTTTTTTTGGCAGTACATAGCTATATGTACTTATTAGTAAATAATATGCAAATGAGCGGCTATGAAATCTGTCAAGAAAAAAATATCAAATAGGAAAAGAGGGAGTGGAAGAAGATTATTTATCTCCGTCTAAGCCATCGGATTCAATGTGTTTACTGTTTTAAAATTAATTTCATTTTAGATTTAATATATATAAAAATGATTGTGTCTTTAACAGTTGTGTACAGACCATGTATCAACCGGACAATTGTGCGCAGGATGGCAGATATGTTTTAAAAAATGTTGCATAAAACAACATAAGCAAACACAAATCATCACAAAGGAGTTACAAACAACTTCTCATTACATTGAAAATTTCGAACAACCGTAATCGACCTTAATCGCTTTATGTAGTTCACCTCAACTATTTATCACTTTTCAATCGATATCAATACTGCTTTTGGATGAGAGATGATTTTAGAACTGTGCGTAGGTTTTGGAACCCACCACAATACCTCGAATGAGAGATCCTCCTTTTGATGACGACCCCTGCAACCGTTTAGAGGATCCGATTTGAAGGTATGCACCTGCAATGTTCGATTACTTAATTGGGAAGGTGCCGCTGCCCAGCTGGTTGATGTCCTCGTAAAACTGTAGGCTGATATCACCGCCGTGGAAGAAATGCGTTGGACGTGACAAGGATGTAAGTAGGTGGTCCTTGTGAAATATACTGCATCAACCATTTAAAGGAGCGTAAATTTGGTGTTGGGTTTATAGCGGCAGAGGGACTCCGTCGCCGAGTCCTGGCATCCACCCCGATGGATGAGCGAAAGCGAAGTTCTTCAAAACATCTTTTATTTGCGCCCACATCCCGACAGAAGAGAAGGTTGATGCAACCAAAGATGCTTTCTATGAGAGACTAGAACGCACTTATTGGCGCTGCCCCCGCCACGATGCCAAAATTGTGCTAGGCGATTTAAACGCCGGGGTGTGCAAGTCAATTATTTTTAGGACAATAATCGGAAAATTCAGCCTTCCCGGCGGAACGTGCTGACGCTGATTAACTTCGCCGTGGCCAAAAATATGGTGGTCTGTAGTACAAGACTCCAGCGTACTAAAATTCATCAAGCTACATGGCTGCAAAACACACAACTAAATCGATTATGTTGTGATAGACGGAAGCCATGTATCCAGTGTTCTAGACGTGCGTACGTTCAGAGGGCCAAATATCGACTTAGATCATTATCTTGTAGCAGCATATAAACGCCCATCAACAAACACAAGGAAGGTTCGAAGTGGAAAATCTAGAATCAAAGCAGCCAGCCAGCAGGTTTTCTACTCGGCTTGCACACCTCCTCTCTGAGAGCAATCATCAGCAACTCGATATGAAGGAGCTGTGGAACGAAATAGCCAACTTTTAAAGAGGTAATCTGGTGACAGATGTCCAGAGCATACTTCGTAGATTTGGTTATAATAACCACATCGTCATCGAATAAATAGTCAGCGCATTCGCGTCTTGGCTACCACGATGCGATACTATTGACAGTCATAACTTTGATGTTGTTGATAATTTCGTCTATCTTATAACCAGTGTCAACAATATCAACCTTGAAATCCAACGAAGCATCACTCTTGCCAGCAGTTGCTACTTAGGACTAAGTAGACAATTGAAAAGTAAAGTCCTCTCTCGACGAATCAAAACCAAGCTCTAAAAGTCGCTCATTATTCCCTTCCTGTTGTATGGAAGCCTGGACGATGTCGACATCCATTGAGATGGCATTAGGAGTTTTGGAGAGGTTTTAGGAAATATCGATGGTACGAGTTATATGACAACATTGACATAGTTCGGCCAATACAACGACAGCGATAGTGGTCCGAATGATTGAAAGCGCTCCAGATTTGAAAGTTTTCGATGCAGCACCCGCACATGGAAGCAGAGAAAGACAAAGATCTCCACTCCTTTGTGAAGATCAAGTTCAGGAGGATCCCTTTAGTTTTTCCAATTGGCGCCAAACTTCGAGAAAGAGAACGAATAGGTTGTAGTTTTTTATTAGAACTGCAATCGTCCTGCAGTCCTTTCGAAATATATCTGCCTTTGCATATGGCATTGGTGGTCATTCCATCTTGAACTGATCCCTCTTTCCATTATCTCATATATTTTTATTATTAAGGGTTCTTAGTATCTTTTGAAAATTGATTAACCTAAAGGATTACTTTCCAAAGATTGGTGGCCTTAATCAGTCGAGTGGTTAATATTGCATTTTATCATGCAGAAGGTCATGATTTCGAGTCCCGGCCCGATCAAAATCCAAAATTAGAGAAAATGAATTTAATTAGAAAAAATAAGAATATTTTTCAAAATGCGATTTAACACGCACCCATGAATTGGAGAAAAGATCTCGGCCGAATATCGCTTCAGCGGTTACAAGCGACAGTTGTAAATACGTATATGCATGCCAAAGAGATGACTAGTTTAAAATAACGCAGGCCATTAGAATCCATTAAAACATAGTTTCATTATTTAATAAATTAATTTGATGCATTAAGTTAGTCACATATGACTACGAATGCTGTTATAAAATAAAGCTCGTTTTGACCTAATCTGTAATTAACTCTTTTCGTAGTGTTTAAAATTGGCAGAATTTATAGTACAATATTTTTGATTTTAATATTTATAAGTATACATTTTTTCCACTCACCGATTTTGTTTGGTTGGTGGCGTCGCATATGGCACACCGAGAAACACTTCCACCGAACGCAGGAAACGAAAATTATCCAAGGGTAAAATTAGGCCATGTAAACGACCATAACGAGTCTGTACAATCCTGTGACCGAGTCGTGCATTTTTGTAGATATCCAACGTGGAAGCCTCCACCACAGCGGGAGGCTGCATAACATCAAGCAGCCATACTGTTAATGTCACAAGTATCAAATGTGGCAAGAGTTCATAGAATACCAATAAATTGATGCTTCGTCTTTGGTAAAGTCTTTTTCTTTGCTGGCGCCTTTCTTTAGCAATAGATTCGTACATAGTTCGATCATATTTTAGTTTTTTCAGGAGCGGAGTTTCGTTATACATTTTTAATTTATCAATGTTTTGCATTTTTTTTTTGGTTGAATGAAAATCAGTTACGTTTCTTTTAGCCTTATTTTTCTATCTATGTGGTATGATGAATTTCAGTCTAACGCTGAGTTGCATTTTGTTTTGTTTTTCTTTACTTTATATAATTTTTTAATATACTTTTTATATATGGAACTCGACAAAAGTTTTGAAATAGTATTTTTAATTCAGTGTTTGAAAATTCTATTTTTTTCTACTTTTTTCTACAGCTGTTTATTTGTGGCCGGCAATATTGGCAGTTTCAAGCTGAAAGATGTCTTGAAGTGTAGACGGTTGGGAGGAGTTCTTGCTGAAAAATAAGAAAATATAATTTAAGTTAGTTTTTTCTTATATAAAACATTTCTTCCTTTAAATATATGTACATAAACCTACATATATATATTTTTCTAAATTCTTACTATTTTATACACAAGGTATATAGACTTTTATATGAGTATTTCCATTTATGTACCAGAAAACATTAAAACTCTAAAAAATTGAATTTTGTACATTTTTGCGGCGAGCAAATAAGATCTAATCTTGCCACTGTATAGAGGTGGTCCCTTTCGACATATCATAGGAGAAATTTAAAGGTTAATAAATTTGTGTTTTTCTTAATACAGATTATTTGTATTGGAAGTGACATTATAAAACGAAATACCACCAAAAGTTCTTTATCAACCACTTCTAACGTTCTATTTGTCTCACATTATTATTAACCAAAGCTGCTGTTTAATATATAAGTGCTATTGATTGGATAAGCACCGCTTACTCGATTATTGACGATACCACAAAAGCGCACCAGTCGTTTCTTCTCTTAGCTGCTTGTCATTAATTGGAAACACCGTGTGAAGCCAAGTCCTTCTCCACCTGATATTTTCGACGGAGGCTAGGCCTTCCTTTTTCTTTGCTTCCACAGGCGGATAATAGTGTAATGGTAGAGTGAATATCTGGTTACTTTCCACGACGATAAGCTTCAGTCAAGTCGTTGATCGCCGGCTTTACTCATTCCTACAGTTCGTTGGTAAGACTTTTATGCGATATTGAGGATGTTAATCCCGCAGGAGCAGATAGTGGTTCCTCCATCTGAGGATTGGGTTGAGCAAACTTAGGTTTCAATTCGTCGGACTATATTCTGCAAAGAAACTGATCTGCTTTTCGAAGCCATATTTGAATAGATCACCCGCCATTTTTTTTGTTCTTCAGATCGGCACATGCTATTCGGTCTTCATCATAGCCAAGTGATTGAACGCTTACTCCACTGACGTCATTTTCGGATTCGGGTTCGCCTTCACTACAATTGAGCTGGCTGGAGAAGTGTTTCCTCCATGAACTCAGTATATTCCGGACGTCAATCGTCAGATCAACTCTTAGGGTCCCACATGAGTATACTCCGGTTTTTAAGTCGCCAAATTTTATACAGAAGGAGGAGGACAACCTCCAGCTTTCGAGCTATTTATACCCACACACTTCATAATCTCTCTATTTTTCTTCTTCACTGCGGTGCGGCAATCCTCATCGTACCAACTCTTCTTTCGACTCTGTCAAAAATCAGTTATTTCATTGGCGGCTTCACGTGGAGAGCTTGTAATTCCTTTCAAAATACTCTTATTTCTTCTCTTGCTTATGACTGATTTCAGAGAGCAAGTCAAGTACATAACTTGCTGCCTGTTGTGATTGCGCAGCTTTTCGACATCGAACCTTCCATGTATTTGTTGAAGAGCGTTCTTTGCTGCATAGAGGTGGTCGCGTATATTAGTGATCCGAGTCAATGTTAGATCATCGGAGCGGACGCACATCTAAAACAATTTAGGCATGTCGTCCGTCAATCATAACATGATCGATTTGGTTTTTAGTTATTCAATTAAGAGACAACCATATAGCGGACACCGATGAAGTTGATCAGCGCCAACTAATTTGGATAGTTTTCGTAATGGATGATGAATTTTCCGATTTTTGTACCTAAGATACCAGCGCTTATAAGTACGCTCCTGGCGTTCTTAAAATACATATTTGGCCAAATCGTCATTCTATTCCGTCGGAGCGTGGACGCAAGTTAGCGATTTGTTCAAAATCGAATTCAACACCAAATTTACAACCTTTTTAATACGACTACAGTGGCCGCAATAGCCGAGTGGTTAGCATTGTGAGCTACAATTCGGAAGGCCTGGGTTCGAGCTCATGTTCGAGCAACATTAAAAACTATGGAAATTTAATTTTTCTAATTGCGGTCACCCCTCGGAAGTGAATGCCAAGCCCTCCGTGTGTATTCCTGACATGAAATAAAAATTACTCGCAAAAATCCATCGGCCGTTCGGAGACGGCTTAGAATAAATTGTAGGTCTCGCAAAACCACAAATTGGAGAAGGATTTCGTCCAAAAAATCGTTTCAGCGGCTACAAACCGCCAAATATATAGACAAATAGTATATGTTACAAGGACATACTCATTTCGTGACGGCAGCCTTTTAGTTGTTACCTTAGGCTTGACCCGGGTTCGTTACTGCAGCTTCCACAAGGACGCTCCCAGGGTGTGCGACGAGGACGCCATAGTTGGAATTAGCAATAATATTCCAACTGAAGCTGCATGCCTAGATGTAAGTCTATAGCCCATTCCACCATAAATGGTCTTTTTTTTTTTAGAAAGAATGCGCCCTATGCGACAGATGGGCATGCCTTTGAGTATATTTAAACGCAAATAATTTATATTCCATTAAGTTGCTATTCATATGGTTTGTTTATTCATTTGAGCTGTACTTTGCCGTTAAAAACATGTTAATATAAATACAATGGCACTTTTTAAGCAAAGATAATTATACGAGTTATAAATTCCCGAAAATTGAGGTACATACATGCTTGGCCTCAACGCATTTAACACCTTTCATTTAATACACAGTTCTACATAAGTGTTGGTATGAATTTCCAGGGGTGATTCATCGCTTCATTGTTTCTCAACTTATTTTGCATTCGTTTTCCTTGCTGCAGGCTTTGTTGGTTGGAGCACGTTCAACTTTTGCAATTAAATTTATGAAAAAGTGCTAATGAGTTGTAGATACTGGCAATTAGAAAAACGTGGTTTTCATGCGCATACATACATATAAGGAAAACACATCTCGCACTTACACATGCATTTCTCTTAGTCCAAACAATATATTTTTAATGAAAATTATAGGTTCAGATGGTATTGTCTTGTCTAATGGAAGTTGTTTGAAAATTTTTAACTATTTCGTTAGTTTTTTACACAAAGGAAGAAAACATAAAAACATACTGGTGTTCAAGATAGGTAGACTCTCTCATTAAACCATATGACATGCTCTAAAATAAGACCAGAAAAAGCGGACTCATAATATATATGAAGGCAGAGTGTTTCAAAACTACTTGGAAAGTTACAAGAAAAAAAATGAAAATCGGTATTGAAATTCCAGTGGTTTTTGGCGTTAGATAAGATTATGAAAATTGTCCGTTTCTGAAAACATATTAAGTTGAACAATTAATAACTCTTAAAGCCCTGCGTAGTTTAAAATTAATCTAGAATAATTCCCATGCTGGAGATAGGTGTTGACAATTCTCAGTTCTAAAGTTCAGAAGGCTTCTTACGATAGTTGAAGAGATCTCGACCAATAGGTCTATCGTCCTTTGGTACTCAGGTGAACATTTACGATTATAATTCCTCCTGGAAAGGAACCAAACGTAATTTTCCCTCGACACTAGATAAAACCTTATTCATGAAACTAGTCTACTAGTCTACTCGAGCTAATTCCGAATTCCGAAAAACAAAACGACTATGGAGGTAGGCAGATTAATAAGCCTTAAACAACTTTTGTAAAATGATAGAATATTATTCGCATCCCAACTTCTTACCTCAAATAAAAGGAATTTCTTTTGCAAATACTCCAATTAACTACTATAAAATTAGTAGTGTGGATTGCATACAACGGAACCATATTTCAAAATGGAGTTAAGTGAAGAGTAATCTGGTAATGCATTGATTATTGAGCTCCTTAGGCCACCGTTTAAGGAAAGTTAAAACTCCTTTTGCCTTATTATCACAAGAATTTATATGTAATTTTTTGGAATTTATAAGAATTTATTGAATTTTTATATAATGGAATTAAATTAATAGAAGAGGATCATTATTGTCACTAAGCTTCAGTCAGTCTCGTTAAGGGCAAAATCTAAAAACGTCTTTATTGCAACAGGTGTTTTGAGTTAACAGAAGATTCAAATTTTGTTCACAGAGGCAGGTAGATACTTCGGGACATTGACTTTGCCAAATGCTAATTGCTATAATTTCTTCATAGGCAGGCTTCATTTAGACCAAATTTTAGTTGATATAGAACAAAAGATCCCAGGGAGGAAACGAAATAGAAGCAGACTTTCATGAATAACATATGATGTGTTTTTTCATGAATAACTTCACCGTTTCAAATATCTAATAACTGCTGAATAAATACTTTTGCTGTCACAGGTTTTTCATAACTGCCCATAAAATAAATTTGGAGAAATTTTGGATCTTCATTTGGCATTGATATCAATGACATTATTTTATGATACACTTGGATTTTTATTTTAAATATAGTTTCAAAATAACGACCATCAGATGAGAGATAGCAAATTTTTTATGATCCAAACCATGTCATTTGAAGGCAAGAATTAAACTTCCATGTCTTATGCAAAAATAATTTTGAATCATTTGAATTGAGAGAAAGTAGTGTTTCAGGCGGAGTAGGTAGTGGTAGTAAGACAAACTTCCCTGAGAAACAACACATGCCAGGTGTTTCAATGCGAATTTCAACGCCTGACAATATTTTCATATTTCCATATTTCCATCGCACCAATAGTAACTTGTGGATCAGCGGATTTATTAATGGGTTAGGCCACTCTAGAATTTTCGGAAAATTTAATTTTTTTCTTTCAAATGATACATTATGGTCTCAAAAATGTTACCCCGAAAGATTATGATAGATGAAAATTTGTAAATGCCCCATTTTGGTTGAAGCGTCTGTTTCAGTCAGTAAGGCATACTCAAAACTTTAAACACGTTTAGCTCAAAACTGCTTTTTTCAAGTTAGCCGAAAACATAACTCAAACAATTTACAGCCGATTCACTTGAAATTTTGACAACATCTTCAGAAATACATTATCTACAGAAGTACGTGAGATTTTTTTATCTTTTTTTTTTTTGTAAACAAATTCGAACAGTATTTTTGGCCAAATTATTACTCCTTCCTTTAAAGATCCGCCATTTTGTCAAATATACATATATTAAAAAAATCCTATGTACGTCTATAGCTATAGCTATTTACAAGCGGAAATCGTTCAACAACTCATTAAAATAAAAAATACAGGAGCTGTGTGTCCGGCTGTGGTTCCCGAAAAAATGGAGATATCCAAGGGAGAACGCTGTATAGCCGCCATTTTTAAATAAAATTTTCTTAAAATATATTATAAGTAGTTAATTATATGTATAATAAATGCTTTTTGTCAAAATCAGATTTATTTAATAGTTTTCCCGAAAAAAATCTCAAAAAGGGCCAATTTTGTGGCCCCCTAGAGTGGCCTAACCCCTTAATATATGGTGTAAAATTAAAAGCGAGACGAACAAATAATTCATGTGTTAACGCACGACTGATCCGCTGCTTTTCTTGGTCTCGTTCTCTAATTGAATCTATGTCTTGTCCACGTGCAGCTCTTGTTCTCGATAAATATTCTTGGAGACGATTACTACGTTGTTCTCTTGATTCATGCACACGAATATCAGCTATGCGAATTCTTTGAGCTTCATTTCTTTCTGCTCTTTATTCGAATGATTCATGAGCTTTTTCATGACGCGATTTTTTTTCTACGGGCATTGCTTATGTAAGATTTTTTTGGTGGCATTTTACTGAAAATTTTATGTTAATAAATTCTTTGTACTATAATTTGGTTGTTCTCATATTTCACTGCGTTATGTAACTGTAAATTAGTAGTTAAATAGATATCCAAAATAATATGTAGCCTCTGAAAATAAAATGAAAAATAATCCAGAAAAAGCGATGTAACGGAATATATCGATCAAAAAATTACATGCGTCACGTGCGAATGAAAAAGAAATTTCAAATTCAGCGGTAGCGCCATCTATGAGAAGTCCATAATAAGCAGTCTGACGGTTTTCGGTAACAAATCTAATGTAAGGCGCCATCTATTTGAGATTTACGAAACTTACGATTAATTACAACAATCAACTTTGATAATCAGTTTATTGTTATTTATAAATTATTGAGGACATTAATCGAAATACGAACTATCCCATCCCTTGAGTTGTACTAAATTACACATCATTTCATCAATATCGGTTGAGTTGGTGAAGAGTTTACTGGGAACATACATTGTGACACTGGATTTTTATATATTAAGATTGCTAACTTACATATTGAATTCATTATTATATGTAATATGCAATAAATTATTAATAAATTTGAAAACTACTTAATGAGCCGTCGCCGGTTAATTTCTGTGAGAAAAAAATGTTTCAGACTTCAAAATCAGAGCGTTTTCTGGACGATATGATAAACATGAAACACTGTTTACATACCATAAGTTTGTACGAGAATTGTTACACTTTAACTTCCTAAAAATGTTAGCACATACTCCGGGTCAGATGGTACCTTTATCACCAATTTGATTGTATTCACTAAGTGTTGCACTAAAATCTAATTACTCCAATGTGGATCAATTGAGTATTGTGGAGCTTTTCAAGAATACTGTGTATCTCATTATAATTAAAAAATGGGTTTCCAATAGGGATGATTTTATTTCCAAGTGTCGTTTAGGCCATTTTTAATATGTCACGATCTATCTTTTTTCATTGTATTCAGTAATGTTTACAATTTCATCATGACAAGATATACGCAAGACCACGTGCTGATCTTGCCTGGGAACAACTTGAAAACGATAACGATTATTTTAAGAAAATCATCTTCTCCGATGATGCTCACTTTCATCCGAGTGTTGCGGTAAATAAACTAAACTGTAGATTCTGGGGCGAAGAAAATCCACAATTGGAAGAAGTTGATCTTAACAACATCTGGTTACAACAAGACGAGACTACGTGTCACACAGCACGTGCAACAAACCGAGAAGGGTTTGGAGAATCGATTATTTCAAGAAATTGTGGCATTGAATGGCATCCAAGAAGTTGTGATTTAACACCATTAGACTACTTCTTATGTGGTTATTTGACATCATTGGTCTTTTGCAATAAACCAGACTCTCTTCAAGCTTTAAAAGTCAATATTGAACGTGCTATTCATGAGATAAGACTTGATTTAGTGGAAGAAGTGCTCAAAAATTGGGTTCATCCAATTCGTTCCTGCAAAAGAAGCCCTGGAGGCCACTTGAATGATGTTATATTCAGAACTTAATTGTATCGATTGTACTTGACATTAATTAAAAAAACAATTGAATTTCCTTATCAATTAGTGTTTTTTCTTTAAATTATACCACTCTTACTGGAAAACCCTATATAATTAAGGAATCTAACAGCATTTGCCATGTTCCAAAATCCGTCTCTGTACTCTCAAATCCAATATATGAACTTTTATTTGCGGTTGGAATTTGTATAGATTTAAAGCAACTTAATTTTATTTTCATTCCTTATCTAAAAGAGTTGCTCACAAACTCTCTTGTTCATTGACCTAAGCCAAGAGTTTGAAAATCTCAACGGAAATTCACATACACAAAATTTCCATAAAATTTTTGGGGATTGCCTAGTCAAAGCAGCCACTAACGGTAATTAATTCATTTGCACCGAAATTTGCATGCATGCGAAAAACCTTTACAAACACAGGCACGCATAGACACACACACACACAAACAGATACTATTATGAGCATGTTTAGCTTGCGAGTGCACATATATTATGGTATACCATATATATCAAGAACTCAGCAATGAATATGCTGAAGTGAGAATGGAAAATGCTACTTTTACGCCTGCGAGAGACAAACGAAACGAATATACGTAGAAAATTAAAATACAAAAGAAAAAAAAAGAAGAAATAAAAAATGTATAGCTATAAAAACACTAAAATAAAAAGTTGCAAGCAGTAAAGTAGCCAGCAGCAAAATACATATTGTTGTATATGAGTAAGCAAGTATGCAAAGCGAAGGATAAAATGCGACCAACACACCGGAAGTTTGTGAATAAACAAAATGGAGACTAAAGCAAACACAGACACAATGCCGAGCTGTTATACAAAAGTTTTCGCTTGCCAAATATGTGTGCACATCCATACATATGTGACAATGTGCTTACAGTTTTGTTATTAGTGTTGGTGGCATGATGACGGCGTGAAATTTAAATTAGGCAAGGAAAGCTGGCGAAAAACAAAGGCAAGCGGCAAACCGTAAAAAATGCTGAGACACGAAAGCGACAAAAACTCCACACACACACACACAAGCACATGCATGCATAGATATTATTATGTACATTTCAAATGGCCAACGAACGGTGAGCGTTAAAAAAAAGCTACACAAAATGTTGAAATAATAAGCAAGTGCACTCGCGTGTTTCATAGCATACTTTGAGGTGGCAAAAAATTATTCACATTAATGCGGAAGTAGCGGCCTGCATAAAGTGAAACACACATACACTCTCATGAAGTTAATGATAAATAACACCTGCAGCCGTGTTGGCATTGCATGCTTTTACGCCTAAAAATATGCATTGAAATAAATGCAAAATAACTCACATTTGGGCCAATGATGCTGGTAGTAGCGAGGAAATATTATTAAAAATTTTTTTTTTTAAATTCAATTCAGCAAATTTTCATTTTTTCACGCTTTAGGCTAGAAAAACATATTTGATACTGTTGCGAAATATGTGACTCGTCAAAATAAGATCTTTGGTAGAAACGATAATTTGCAAATGTTGTTAAATGTTAGTTGAAACGTTTACCATAGGTTAAAGTAGTAATAAGTAGTAAGTAGTAAGCAGTAGGTACTAAGTAATAAGTAATAAGTAGTGAGTAGTAAGTAGTAAGTAGTAAGTAATAAGTAGTAAGTAGTGAGTAGTAAGTAATAAGTAGTAAGTAGTAAGCAGTAGGTACTAAGTAGTAAGTAATAAGTAGTGAGTACTAAGTAGTAAGTAGTAAGTAATAAGTAGTAAGTAGTGAGTAGTAAGTAGTAAGTAGTAAGTAGTAAGTAGTAAGTAATAAGTAGAAAGTAGTAAGTAGTAAGTAGTAAGTAATAAGTAGTAAGTAGTGAGTAGTAAGTAGTAAGTAGTAAGTAGTAAGTAGTGAGTAGTAAGTAGTAAGTAGTAAGTAATAAGTAGTAAGTAGTGAGTAGTAAGTAGTAAGTAGTAAGTAGTAAGTAGTAAGTAATAAGTAGTGAGTAGTAAGTAGTAAGTAGTAAGTAGTGAGTAGTAAGTAGTAAGTAGTAAGTAGTAAGTAATAAGTAGTAAGTAGTGAGTAGTAAGTAGTAAGTAGTAAGTAGTAAGTAGTAAGTAATAAGTAGAAAGTAGTAAGTAGTAAGTGGTAAGTAATAAGTAGTTAGTAATAAGTAGTTAGTAGTAAGTAGTGAGTTGTAAGTAGTAAGTATTAAGTAGTAAGTAGTAAGCAGTACTAAGTGAAGTCACAATTAAATTATTTCGAAAATTTACTTTAACTTTCTTCTTATAATTTGTACATTGTTTTGTGGTATTATGTCGTTTTTGTATGTTATTAATTTGAAAAAAATAGGGCTCAGCTATAGAAAATGCCGATCTTTTAAATTATGCTTATTTTAAAATAATATTTTTATTTCTCTCCAAGCTTTACGACATTTTTTCATTAGTTAACAATTTTTTAGTTCGGTTTTTTTTTATTTGCTAGGAAGCTAATAACGGCATTTAAATCACAATATAATTTTCGCCGCAAGAAAATTTTTCTTTTACAAATTTGGCTACTTTTCCTATTTGAAATCTTTTTTTTTATATATTTTTCCTCCCGCTTTATTATTGTTAGCTGCTACTATTTTAAAACTATTTTTGTTATTGTTTTTTGTTGGCGGTGCCAAAGCCAAGCCAGAAAGCATTTATTGAAAACATGAACAGTAGCTTAGCAAACACATTCTGTGGTAAGAAATTGTGTTGTTCTTTTCCAGAGTGCCGTTCAAAGTAAAAAGCTAAATAAAAAATATTTTTGTTTGTTTTAGCAGTATTTACCGTTAGAATCCATTGTGGCAGTTGCTTGGAAAATATTAACAAAGCCCAGTATTTATTTCTATTTGTAAAGAAGGCGGTGGAAAGGAAAATGTACAGTTTTTGGTATGTACATACACATACACAAAAAACATACAAATATGCAATACATACAATATATTTGTTTTGTTCTGTTTTTGAGAAAAAATTTCAATCGCCATTTTAGTTGTTTTTAGTTGCATTTGCGGCACGAAACGCCACTTTATATAAACAAACAAAGCGCAACCAGCTGTGCCACTCCGCTCTCTCTCTCTCTCTCTCTTTCTTTCCCTCTCTCTCTATCGTTCTCTATTTCTTTCCGCTTCGTCGCTATGTCGCTCCAACGGCATTTGCACTGTAATTGCAGTTTAGCAGATTAGCAACGTCTTTGTTTGTCTTAAGTGTCCGTTGATAGCTTTGGCTTTCATTTTATATGTTGCCTCTTTTGTGGCAATGTGGTTGGAAATGCTTTCTTGCTACTTTGCAGCTGAGAAATAAATGTCCGTCCATTCCATTGCGTTATAGAGAAATTGAATTTTCTCCTCTTTCGTGGCTTTTTCTTTATTTCTTCCTTTAAGTGCAGCTTGAAGACAGATTGAAATAATTCGCTCTTCTTTACAGATGCTCTTATAATTTAAAAGTGCAATAGATGTTTTTAAGAAAATTTAAAATAGAAAAATCATGAAGATCAAAATACGGTATCAGGTTCAATTTCATGTAAACTCTGCTTAAAATTATTGTAAAAATTTGTTAAAGTGAAAACAATGCAAACCATATAAAAATATCGTCATTAATCCCCTTAATGAAGCTGCAGCAGGATAACATCATAAAGTTATAATATTAAATTTAGAAAAGGAAAAAAAATGAAGATGACAATATTGTATTGGAGTTTCTTTTTGGGAAAATTTTTCTACGTGATAAATATTCTAATCTCGTCCGATGTCGTCCATAAATACCATAAGACTTTGATTGCCTACATATTTACTTACGTGCCAAACAATTTATTGTTGACCGATCTGACTTTCGAGCTAGACTCTGTTCAACAAGCAGGCCGACCAGTAGCACGGAAGTAAGACATTTTTCTATTTCTTAGTGTGCAAGGTTTTGAGTGTTTGACTTCTTAATGACCCTTCTGCCAACCTTTTAGAAAAGAAAACCTTATTAATGTATATTCTTGATTTTCTGATTTTTTATTATATCCCAATAAACTACAACTACTAATACTATTACTACTACTACTGCATTGGCGTGGGCACCGCCTGAGACGAATCAATAATTGAAATTTCTCGAAATTTGGCGCCAATTGGAAATACCAAACGAACCCAGGTCCCAAAAAATGAAGATCTTACTCTTCCTTCGTTTCCTTGTGCAGGTATTGCATCGAAAACTTTCAAAGCTGGAGTGTTTTCATACATGTCTTTTCCTTCGCTGAACTATGTACAGCTCATCGTTACATCGTCTGCGGTATTCGACGTTGCAAATGCGCAAAGGACCATAAATCTTCCGAAAAAACTTTTCTCTCGAGAACTCAGAAAGCCGACTCATCGGATGTCGACATCGTCCACACTTCTGCGTCGTCCACCACACAGCAGAAAGGGAATAATGAGCGACTTGTAGAGTTTGGTTTTGATTTCTCCAGGGAGGACCTTACTTACAGTCTTAACGTAGCAGCTGTTGGCACGAATGATTCCGTGTTGGATTTAATTTAAAGGCTGACATTGTTGGTGTTGTTGATACTGGTTACAAGATAGATGAAATTCTCTACAACTTCAAAGTTATGAATGCCATGGAGGCTGGAGCCATATATATAGAAGTTTACGCAAGTGAGGAAAGTTTTTGACTACCATTCACCTGGGTGTGGCTAGAAAGGATTCTTTTAAATGCTCATGACTTCCGATCTTAGGCAAAGTATCGTTTGGTGAACTCCCTGCTGCTATGTGTAAGGTTTGGAACCCACCACATGAAAGTCCAGTCCCCATAAAAATCCAAAAAAAACCCCTCGTCATTCGGATGCGATCGGTATAAATTTTGGTGGGTCTATTCTCTGTTTAGTAATTTGTACTTCCGACCAAGGTTAATATAACACTTAACATAACACAATAATGCTTTTTGAAGGGCTGAAGAGTTAATTGTTGGCAGAAGAGCTTTTAGAAGAAGTGGTATTTTTTTGAGTAGCCAGATTTTTTTAGTGATTCCAAACTATCACTCAAACCACACAAATTTTTCGACACGTACATATATGCAATGTTGTACCTTTTCATATTGAATATTCATCACATAACGTATTTCTTCAGAAATTTCACTCGGTTTCAAATCAAAACAACTTTTCGCACCTCGACAAATATTATTGCTTGAGAGGAAAACTTTCAAACTCGTGTTTGTTTGACCAAATTGGATTATTCTTGTCCGAATTAAGAGTATCAACACCAACTAGTAACCAAACTCGCGGATACTTTTTTTATTGTTAGTATTATTGGTCAGAGGTAAAAGTTTACTGTTGTACTATATTTCGTTTCGAGGCACGACACTTTTTATACGCTCTGTGGTGAGTAGCCACCATAGCTAAGTAGTTAGAGCATATTTTTATTAGACATGTGCTTTATTGTTCGAATTTCACTTCAGGTATATTTTCATCTCTTGGTTGTGATATTTTTAACATAGATGAACTAGTGTACAAATTGTATGGATATGTTGCGTAGATTTAAACTTCAGGATCTGCATGTACATATAAAGGGGTAATCCTTTTTTCAAAAGCATTTTTGGACAGATCTCGCGTGAGTCGTGTCAAGCTGTTATGTTACTTTTGTTCAGTTTTGTTTGGCATTTCATCATGGAAAGACTTACGCCTGAAGAACGTTTACAAATCATTCAACTTTTTTAGGAAATTTCACGCCCTGTAAAGAATGTGTTTCGCGCGCTTCGTTCAACTTTTGGTCAACATAATCGGCCTACTGAGCGTACTATTCGAAACACCATCACCCATATTGAGATCCAGCATTCATTATGGTATAATATTCGACCGAATAGACCACGTAAAGCATGCAGGGAAGAAAATATAGAGGCCGTAGCTGAGAGTGTACACGAAGTAAGTGGAAAGTCGATTCTGCGCCTTTCGCAGCAACTCGGACTGAAGTATTGAACGTCTTGGCGCATTATACGTCGAGATTTTAAATTGAAAGCGTACAAAATACAGCTTGTGCAAGAACTGAAGCCGCTCGATCTTCCCAAGCGCCATCGCTTCGCTCTATGGGCTATGGGAAAAGTTCCAAAAGATCCGACGTTTCGAGCCAAATTTTGTTCAGCGATGAGGCCCCTTTCTGTCTCAAGGGGTATGTAAACAAGCAAAATTGCCACGTTTGGGACGAAGAGCAACCTGAAGGGTTTTGGTTGTCCTGTCACGCCGTTAGACTTTTCCCTGTGGGGATATGTAAAGTTCAAAGTCTATACGGATAATCCGTACATTTGAAAGGGATAATATTCAAAAAATAAATGTCAAAGAATGTTCTTGCTTTTTTTTAAAAAATTTAGAGAACCCCGAAATGGATCACCCCTTACATTTCCATACATTTCGCCTTACGCACACAATTCGAAAAACTTTACAACAGTAACAAAATGTATTTAACTTTATTGAAAATGAAAATTGAGTAAAAAAAAAAATAGAAAAATTTGTAATACTCATAAACACTACAAAGCAAATATTGTTTGAAGAGACAAAAGTAAGAGAAAAATTCGAAGTAGACGAGTAAGGGTATTAAATGATAACGGTCAAAGCATATTGACCACTAAGTAAACAATGTCATTACCAAAAGCACTTGCGGCAACTTGATCAAAAAGAAGAAAGAGGTATGAGGTATGAGTACCAGAAGCAAAAGATGAAACAAAGAAACGCAACCAAGAAGCAAAGCAACGAAATGCAGGCTGTCATGAAGTAGAAGGAATTTAAAAAAAATAATCGAATTGTGGTTGGAAGCAGAATTGGGCGTTTGCCCCCGGATGTGGGGCTGTACGTAGATAAAACAAGTAACAACGGCACTTAGACACACACACATTTAAAAACTCAACAAAGTAAAAAATATCTGTATGCGACGGCTGTGAAAATGAGATTGTAAAGAAAATACACGTACAAATTAAAAAGTGAGTTGAAAAGCAGCTGGAGATGAGCATTTAACTGCTGGATACGACAGCGGTGTGCTTGGAGTGGGGTATCGAAAATGACTGAAGTCAATGGTGTATTTACTTAAGTAGAATAAACAGAATTAGAAGTTGAAGCACGGGGAGTGACGTTCTTAGAAAAAGCTAAACTGTAAGAAAATAAATACATATATAAATACGTATGTCTGTCTACAAAAAAAAAAAAGGGGACGAAAATGTGGTTGTGAAAGCAGGCGCTCCATCAGCGCAATAAAAAAGCATAAAATGAAGGCAAAAAGATTGCAAAGAAATAGTAAAATGTAAAGATGTGTTGCTGGAGTGACTTGGTGCTACACTGGCACTGTGCCTGCGGTTGAAATTTAATGTAAGAACGAGAGCGTCAGGGAGACTACTAAGTAAATCTTACTAAACACTTTTGACGTGGCTGGTAAGTGAAGCAGCTGTGCGAAGATCTGCTTCTGCGTGGCATAGGAAACAGCTTAAATGAAGTACGAAAATAATGACAGCAGATCGAAAAATAAAATCCATTAAAACAAGAAAACAAAATGAACGAAATTGAAAATTTGAAATACAAACAAAACAAAATATGAGAAAAAGAAAGAAATTATTTGCAACAGAGCAACCACGCAAAGGTTTATTCTTTACTAATCGCCAAGAAAATCGTATTTGCAAAGGTGTATATGGAAGCATGCGCTTACTGTGTGCCAGGTACTTGTTGGCTGGCAAGTGGCAACCTAGTGCCTTTTGCTATGTAATCTTTCGCAAGAATTTAGAGTAAACGAAAGCCGAATTGATTGAAAATCGCTTGGGTCAAAAACAACAACAAATATTTTTTTTTTAACTAAAGCATGCAAAACAAAAGGTGAATACAGTTACTGCTTTTTAAATAGAAAGGCATGCAGGGCGAGTAAAGTGAGCAGGAAAGTCAAGAAGCTTATGCTGAAAGTTGAGAACAAACCAAGAGCAGAAAAAATATAAGAAATCATTAAATATGACGTTTAGGCGAGCAAATAAAAATTACTCAGACTTAAAATCACATATCTGAGCAGTAAGCTTTATGGAAGCTATATCCCGTGTCTCACTGTCTTTAAGAGAATAATTAATTTCTCTTTAGTTAATTTCTTTTTTTGAGAACACTCTTTAATGCAGAATTTGAAAATCCAAACGGTACATAATCCAGACAATTTGAACAAAAAAAAAAGACAATGGGATTATGTCTACATTAAACAAACATGACGAAATCACGACCAGACAAAATACACATAATCC
Source organism: Neoceratitis asiatica (assembly GCA_030068015.2). NCBI lineage: Eukaryota > Metazoa > Arthropoda > Insecta > Diptera > Tephritidae > Neoceratitis > Neoceratitis asiatica. The sequence goes on from CM061529.1 coordinate 38,883,458, forward strand.
GATATCCATACAAAACAAAATCCCGACAATAAAAGTTCCTCACAATTCTTTATCTCGAAAAATAAGTTTCTTTTCGTTTTTATTCAATTTCTCCCATCAATTTACTGGAAAAAAAATGTAAAGCATGTTTCTAGTATAAATAAAATAGGCCACCAATGTTCTTATATATATATATGTCTATATATATTGTCACTTTATAGCCGTTGCACGGCTATTGGCCGACCTTCTCCTTTGATTTGTGGTGTGCGCCTTAATATTTTTCAAATAAATAGATCCATAGTTTATTCTAAGCCCTACGGAATGTATTAAATGGCTTATAACATAATTATTTTACTACACGCTAAATATCTTTCATGCATATTTTTGAGTAAAAAAGAAAACAAAAAACAAAAAATTGAGGCAAACTAGAAAAATAATTTAAAAAAATTGGGCGATTTTCGAAATTTTTGTATGGATTCTGTCGTATCTGCATTGTGTCATGTCTGGATTTTATATTTAGGGATTTGTGTGTCGTTTATCGACAATTTGATTTTGGAAAGTAAATTTCCAATTGTTCGTGCTACAATAGTAATTTTTATACCTCTTGAAAGTGCTATCAAAGGATTTGAGAATTGTTAGAGAAATTGAAATTCCCAAAAATCCCTATAGACTAATTTCCAGAAGTTCAAATTTAATTTACATTACATTTTTATGCTACGTTCGACTGCTCTTGAAAATGTATTTCGAAATTTTTCACTTATTCACTTCAAATTTGGTGCTGCTCTTCATGTTCACACACTGAAGCTTCTAGTAATTTTCAGACGTTTTATTTTATGTATTTATTTAATTTTTCACAAATTTCTGTAGAGTCCCAAATACTTTGAAAAAAAAAGTAAAATGAATGACAGACACAGCAGAACGTCGGGCACTCACAGATTACTTTCTATACTGCCTATACACCCCATTTTTCTGCATTTTTTGTTCTTAACCAGTACCAATTTAAAGGTATGTGACACCCACAGTCAATGCCGTGTTAACAGCCCTACTTGCAGCCTCTTATATTATTATATTTTCGCTATATTGAAGCCTTTTCTTCTTTCCCAAAGTCTATAAAATGACAATGAAAAAACGTTTCTTGAGTATGTTTTACTTCTCTAAATGGGATTGGTAATCCAGTTCTGTATGTTATCTCATTTTTCTCGATATTCATATGCCCTGGTATCCAGTAAATGCATTTTCCTCTCTGCCAATATCTTAATTGATTCATTACAAAATTCACTCACTACCAAATTCGTATTACTTCGTCAGTCTAATTCCTTTTGTATATTAACTATTGTTCAAATATCTAGTTAAGCACTTCGGTTATATCGAAAATGATGCTTACTGCATTTTTATGCCAAGATAGAATGGGCATCTTCCTCAATATGCTGTGTTGGGGTGATGTGTGTACTGAACTACACTGTGCGTAAGAGTGCTGTATTTCCAAGAGTAGCCTCTCATCTGATTGCTTGATGTGAACATTCGCTAAAGTGCTCTAATGTTTTTGGTAGAAATAATGTCGTACTTTTCGGTCTGTATATCTTAGGATGCATATAAACTGTCTTCCTTACATTGGACAGGAATGCAACTTTCGCTATTCGCTATGGAGTAGAAATATAACTTTCCATTACCATTACCATTATCAAAAATTTTGCTCAGTAACTTTAGAGTCCAATTCTCTGCATGATCTAGCATGACTAGAAAATTCCATTTATACCTGATGACTTAACATATAAGCCGAGAAGGAGTGTATCGCATAGGCAATCTTTTCTATTATAACTAAGCCCTCTACGCTTGCTATATGTTCCATTCTGCCAATCATCGCCAGGGTCTCCCGCTCCATGCTGCAATATGGTATTTGAGCGTTAATAAGAATTTCCAGCGATTCTGTTTCATTATTGCCCCATAGCCCGTTCTCTAATTTAATTATCGAAAATAGTATTTCTTTTTGGCCAACAAGCACTAAAAAAACATTAAAAATGGTTGCTAAAATTCTCATTTCCTTAACGGAGATAAAAATTATAAGACTTACAACAGCAAATAGAATGCAGGAGTGCCTTCGAGCGCTTCTTTTTGCACACTCCAATTCTTCTTTTTTTTTTGCTTTCTTTCTTGTTTACACTTCTTTTTTTTCCCAAGAAAATATTGCATTCACAGCCCTACTCACTTTAAAAACTCGATATAGCCGGGATTTTCACGCTTAAGAATACAAAAGTCTACTTAAATGCGTAAGGTACACTTTTATTTCAATTTATTTATTTATTTTATGGTACTATGAATTTATTGCTTTTATAAAAAAAAATCTATTTGAATATACAAAAAAAAATACTCTATTTGAATATACACACCACCACTGTTTAAGTACAATAGACGAGACAAAATGGCAAAGCAAATGCTTAGCCTTGTGCTCCTACAGGATGCTACTGCATTTAAGGAAATTTTCATATTTTTACAATTTCTTACACTTTAGTTGCACTTGAGTAGATAAATGGTTGCAAGCTGGACGTAGGAAATTGCAAATTTAAATATGAATATAAAAGGAAATTGCGAAGGAAATGCAGAAAAGTGTGTGAAAAGTGGTACTTTGCTCTTCGAAGTTGAAAGGGTTAGTTAAAGTGATACTTAAGGACTTACTGATGTGCATATTCAATAATTGTTATATTATAATCAAACAAAAATTTATTTAATTGAAATTATTTCCAAACGTTCCACCCAAATACCCGTAACATAGTGCCCATTGTATATCGTTGTGCTGACAATTTCAAAAACACTATTCTACAGGTTTTTAAGCTTATATAGGTCCAAACCAAAGGAGAGGGGCTTTAAATTAGTTAGTTCAAGTGTAATCTTTTAGGGATCACATTTGATGTGACTATAAAGTTGGTCCAATTGAGATTATCATATTTCATTTAGTTGGCTGATCTCGAAACTCTACTCCACTCATCCCACCAATACAGAACATTACCTTGGCGCCATGGATATTCGGATTTGGCGTTTACTTGGCTGGTTTTCCAGGCTTCATACAAGACCTTTTTGCAATTAGAGTTGTCGTAAAGAATCCACTTTTCGACTTCTTTTTCTTCATATTAAAGTAATGAAGAAGTAGTCCCCACGAAAACACTTCGGGCACAAAGTTCGACATATTTGAGTGAAAAAAAAAAGTATTTTTGTTTACGCTTCAAACACATATTGGATGTATGATGGAATAATCATCAAGGTTTGCCATCTCTTGGCCAACCGTGTTATAGACCATATAATTCATAGTCTATCACTTCAATTTCAAGAAGCAATGATGAGTTACTAACAACATCTTCTAACCTTTTCCATTTTCCTTGCGGAGCCGCCACCAGGCATTTCTTCAGAAATACATGCTCTAACCAATTGGTTTTACATTTAAATAATTCTAGCAATGCTGGTTCATCATCTGTCTCTCGCTGTTCCGTTGTCACTCATTTGTTATTAGCTCAGGTAGGCCTCGATTCCTCATTTGGATTCAGACCTGTTGAGATCAGATCATGTGCGGCAATTTCTGGAGTAAGTCGCTCTGCTTGATATAAAGAATATGTGCTTCAAGTTTCTATACCCAATGTCACGTAGCGTGCGGTCTCACCCATCATTATCGTCCAAAACAGCCGTGCTCAATCAGGAATTGCGTCAAGTAAGAATAATGTTTCGATATGCTTTCTACACAATCTTCCACGTTTCTAATTAACGTGTGTGTCCATCTACCCTTCGTCGTCCCAGCGTTTCTGCCCCTCGTTTATACTTGTTTATCTTTCCTGCTTCTTCTCTTCGGTTGTTATGGTGGTACGCCAGCGCTTTTATGTGTTATGTTACAAGTGTGTCTAAAACAGTTCGTCTACACTTTCGTCGGCTTTGGTTATATAGATAGTTATTTGAATATTTAAGGAGTTATTTGTGAAATTCGACTGCCGCAAAGATTCTAGTATATTCAGGTCAGGGGAAACGCGATATTTCAGATATAAAATCCATTTGTTTGTTCCATTTTTTGTTCAGTCTAATATAAATATTTCAGCATTAGCGTGGCTAGGAAGCAATCAAGTATGGTGCTAGTCGCACATTAAATTTTATAGGAGTTGCTCAGCTTAGGGAAGGTGTAGGTAACCGCCGGAGGTGGCTTATAAAATCTGTGACGTTTTTATATTCGGCAACAGTTTTTTTTTTTATACGTGAAAGAGGAGGAGGGAAACCATTTTTGTACACTTCTAAAGGGTGATCCAATAGGCTGTTTTGACAGATCACGCTTGAGTCGTGTCATGCTGTCATATTATTTTTGTTCAGTATTGTTTGGCATTTGATCATGGAAAGTCTTTCGCCTGAACAACGTTTACAAATCATTCAACTTTATTACGAAAATTCACGGTCTGTAAAGAATGTGTTTCGCGCGCTTCGCTTAACTTATGGTCAACATAATCGGCCTACTGAGCGTACTATTCGCAACACCATTACCCATATTGTGACCCAGCATTCATTATTGGATGATATTCGAACGAATAGCAGCACGCAGTGAATAAAATATAGAGGCCGTAGCTGAGAGTGTACACGAACACCGTGGAGAGTCGATTCGGCGCCATTCGCAGCAACTCGCACTGACGTATGGAACGATTTGGCTCATTTTACGTCGAGATCTTAAATTGAAAGTGTACAAAATACAGCTTGTGCAAGAACTGAATCCGCTCGATCTTCTCAAGCTACATCGCTTCGCTCTATGGGCTCTTGAAAAGTTCCAAGAAGATCCGACGTTTCGAGCCAAATTTTGTTCAGCGAAGAAATGGGCCTCTTTTGGCTCAAGAGCTGCCATTTCATCCAGGAAACCAACAGTTTGATGTGGCTTGTGGGCCGATGGAATCGTCGGTCATTTCTTCAAAAATGATGCCGACTATTTGATGCCTGAAATTGAAGCTCGTGATCTCCGCGACATTTGGTTTCAACAAAACGGCGTCACTTCCCACACATCGCATCAATCAATAGATTTAGTGAGAGAACACTTCGGTGAGCAGATAATTTCATTTGGGCAGGTCGATTGGCCACCAAGATCGTGTGATAACACACCGTTATACTTTGTCCTGAGGGGATATGTAATGTCTAAAAACTATGCGGACAAACACGCTTCGATTTAGGACAACATTTGAGAGATATAATTTTCAAAAAATAAATGCCGAAGAATATTCCTTCGAATGATAATAAACATTCCCCATTAAATTAGAATTTCTTTGTATTTATTCTTTAGAACAGTACGGAACCTCGAAATGGATCACCCTTTACTTTTCACGTACATTAAATGTTATATTAATTTTGGCCAGAGTGTGTAAGTACCAGAAGGAGAAGATATAGACCCACCGAAATTTATACCGATCTTATCAGAATCACGAGATGAATTGATTTAGAAATGCCAGTTTGTCCGTCTGTATGACTCATCCAAACTTGGCACCTATACGTTTAAATGATCATTTATGCGAACCGGCTAGAGCGGATCACTGCTGCACATATACCGATTTTTCAGATTTGAAATCTTGGGTCATAAATTTGGCAAAAAGTACCTTAAATTTTTACCAAAAATAATTTTTATTGTATTTCTATTTGTAGTAGTAATTTTTTAGAAGGAAGATTAAGCCATTCGTGCCGATTTCATATTAATAAAAATATTAACTTTTAATTACGCATTGAAAAGTCTCTGAAATAGAATACATCTCTCTTAACATTTTTATTTTTTATTTTTATTTTCTGCTTAAAAACTTAAAAAAAGAAATTATAGAAATTGTTAAGCGTAAAAGCTTTCAAATAAAATATTTCCTTTTTTCGTTTGAACAAAGAAATGCCCATTTTGAATTATTTTATAGAACTAAACGTCTTTTCGTTCTTCTTTTATTTGGAAAATACACTTATGAATAAATGCAATCAGTACGCTTATGTATGACCTTATTTTTATTTTTATCATAAGAAAATTTTGCTTCATTGTCTGGAAGGCATTTGCCAAATGTTTAATATCGGTAAATTTTATTCCCTTAAGTGCTATAGTGTTGCATCAGCCAAGAGTCGTTAGTGCGATGCCGAGAATGGGCTGAGATTTGAAGCGACAGAGGCGTTTGATTCGAGGAAATGCTTTGAAATTGCAATTCGGTGAATGTTTAGTGTGCTGATGCTGATGACTTCAGTTGGCAATAACCAACAACAAGAATAAAAGATAACAAAAAAAAGTAGTAGACGTAAAGCCAAATAAAATTGCGATTACACTCTCTTTGTATGCCACGTACTTGCATATAAATGCATACATACATACATATTTGATTTTGATATTTTCGCAAGTGTTGCTCTTTATTCTTTGCATTTTCTTTACTTGTATATTTTGCTTCTTATATTTATTGGATGCTAACTTGAGAAAACAGCGCAATTGCCGGAAACGTTGAAAGGAAATGAGATAAAATGCGCATAATCGAGGCAAACGCGGTGCAATATTGTGCTGTTGTTGTTGTTGTTTTTATAGCTGTTGTTGATATGTGGTGCTATTTCGCGTAATCATTATGTCGGCTTAATGATGAGAACGATGATGATGATGATGTGTATGATGGCGCCTAGTCGCTTGCAATTTTTCCATTATGCAGCGAGTAGAATTTATACTGAGTGCAGTACTGAATGTTTTGTAATGGCTCTTGGTGGTAGGCGGCAGCGAAAGGATATTGTAAATATATATGTACATATGAAACGATTATTGTATGGAAAGGAATTTCAATGAATTGCTTGGAAATGCATTAAAATAATTTTATATTTGAGCGCGAATTATTATCACATCGTTTCATATACTTTACTTATACATATATGAATATCTATTAAATATATGTATGTACATATATTTTTCTCATCATAATTGATATTCTCGACAGTAACTATCATCTTACAAACATTCATAAATACAACATATATAGATATTTTTTTGGGATTAGTTGGTGTAATATCCCGTCAGTTCAAACCGAGATAAATGGTAATTATCTCTTCAAAATTGTATGCGATAATGATAGATAGGACAAACTATCATTATAATATTAGTGTTGAACTGAAAAAGATGAATATTCTTTTAGGTAAAAATTTCTTTTGTGACTTGCCACTTGCTTTTAATTTTTCCTCTATAAAAGGCTGAAGATAATCGCAATTTTTCAACGCATTTTTTATTTCGTTTTCCTTTTTTTTTACAGAAAGCATAAGCTTTCCTCACATTACAGGAAATTCTATACAGTGAAGTTCTGTAAAATTGAAAAAAAAAACTCTGCATGATCTTAATTAGGTACAATTTTAATTTGGATTTGAAAATTTCACAAAATTCAGAAGGTCGCCTTTTAAAAGTATTGGTTTTACCAATATTAAAATATTTGTGCCACCCATTACTTGCCAGGAGAAAAAAAAAACGATTGGGGAAAACCTTCCGGAATAATCAGAAATGTACCTGGATGTAATTATTACATGCTTTTTAGAAATGAATGCATGAAAAATCGGTTGTAGGGGGTTATATGGTTTGGTTTATCGATTACGCTGATTTTCAGTGTCAATATTTACATATTTGATATTATGTGTGTTGAATACCAAACATCAAGTTCGTTGATT